>JAYXIM010000594.1:0-600000 GCA_037575425.1 Anastrepha fraterculus | reverse complement strand
ATGTATGTATGTATGTATATGCAAATCTATAATAATTCACACAGTGCACAGCAGAAGTCTTGGTAGTTTATCACTTTGAACATATTTTATGAAACATTTCACGAAAGTTTTTGAGTATTTTAATATTTTATTAAAAATTAAATAATTTCAATTGGTCCCGTGTGAACTATAAGAAAATATAAACCATCCCATTCTCAAATAAGAATGAAAAAGCAATAGGAAATCTGAAAATTCGCACAGCAAAAGTGTTTTACACTCTCGCAGTAAAGTAATTAAGTATGAAAAAATTTAATAGCAGTTTGCGAAAAAATTACATTTAATATCTAGTGGGATGTCCTCGTAATCGAATAACCTATTTTAGTCGGTCACGCTTGGAGTGAATCAAGTTTTTTATATAATCCTAATTTATATTTTTCCATTTGACTTGAAGCGAGCTTTTAAGTTGATTTTTGCAAGTTATGTTGTGTTTCCTTAATCGGATCCCATAAATGCTCTATATAGTCTATATATGGGCTCTGTGGGGGCATTGATAACAAATGAGGTACTTTATGTATTAGCCACATCTTCACTATGTGCGCGGTGTGTTTGGGATCGTTGTCCTGTTGGAAATAAAATCCGTCAGACAATCCCATTTTCTCAACTCAACGCTTTGTAAAAAGTTTTCTTAAGGGATTTCTAAATATTCCCCTTTTGTCATTATTCCATCAATAAAAGCATGATTGCCAACACCTGATGTGGGCATGCAACCCCAAACCATGACGCCTCCATTTCCATGCTTGGCCGTTTTAATTGTATATTTTGGCTTTAATTCTTCATTTCGCTTCCTCCACACTTTGTGACGCCCATCATATCCGAAAATATTACATTTCGACGCTGTCCCAGAAGTCAAATTCTGGCTAAAACGAGCCATTTATTTCTATTAGTTTCACTGACAAAGGACTTTTTTCTAGCAATACCTGCCTTTTATCCATTTCTCTTGATTGACCTTCGCACTGTATCCGTTGGAATGAAGGTGTTAACACATGTTTTCAATACAGTAGCTACATATATTCGGAGCATTTTCGAAAGAATTTTTTTCGATTGTTTTCTGAATAAGGCTTTTAACTCTCTCTCAGTTAACTTCATAGGGCGGCCTGATCTCTGCTTATTTTCGATCCTTTTCTCCTTTTTGCATCTTTGTATTACCTTTTGCACTGTTGCTTTACTCCTGCTGATGGTTTTCGAGATTTCTGAGTATGATTTTCCATTTTTATGTATGCGTACAACAATTTTTGACTTTTGACATCAGAATTCGTTTTAGAGGTATGGTTCCTTCGGCAAAGTTTCTTATTTTGATCCCTAGAATATGATTTTCACAGAGCAATGGGCGATTTTTTGCCTCCCCACAAATCGACCCGGCCTAATATATATATATAGTATAAACCATTTCCGTGCCGTAGACTCGCCTATGATACCTTCTTCATACACGTCGCAAATGTCCCGGGCTGCTTTGGCAGCTTTTTGACCTCGATGGAAAGCAAAGAAGAGCAGATGTCGAAAATGTTGATTTTTGCTTCCTGGGTATTCCATTTCTAAGCCTCAAAACGAATAAAATATTATATTAAATAACTCAAAAATACAATTAACATAGTTTCGTAGAGCAGAAAGAGTTCTATAGAATGAATGCTTACCCTTTGCCAAATAGCAAACAGCAAATCGTTGTAAAATAAAAGAAAATTCGAGTATGGCTAAAATTGTGCAATCTTTGTATGACATATGTATGTATGTTTATATTAATCATACATACATATAAATATCTACGTATTACATAAATACAAGCAATAAACTACAATTAACACTGGTGTTTGCCTAGATCGCTTAATCAAACTTGTCGTGGCCCGATTAAATATTTCGTGTGTTTGTAATTAAAAAAATTATGTATGAAAGTGCATACCAAAAAAAAATGATCTTTTCAACTACACCTTTATATGTGCAAGCGAATTTTATTCGAAATAATATGTATCTATATGTAAATAAATATTCACGCCATTGTTGGAAATATTTTTTAGAAATATCATCAGCATATTATGAAGTTTTTAATATAGTACAAGAGAATTGAATTATATGATTAATATTAATATTTCAATAAATTTTTCTTTTGTGAATTATTTCAAGTGTTTATGAATTTCAAATATTTTTGAAGTGTATTTTTATTCATATTTAAAAATAAATTGCAGAGGTTTTATTTTTAAGTGCGCCATTCATTTTTATGCGACTAAAAATAAAATGAGGAATATTTGTCCAACATCTTTTAATTGAGCTATTTTGAAAATGTGAAAAACATAAATTAAATTATAATTTTCAGACTCAATTTGAAATGTCAAATTTAGCATTTAAAAAAACATTGTTTTGCTAGTTGAAAGTCAAGAGCGCATTTTCTCTTTGTATACGAATTGAGCATAGATATTGACCTTGAATAGTAAATAAAAAATAAATTATGTTATTTTCAAAGCTTTTTTAGGGAATACACACAGTTTTTTCGATTCAATTCGATTTCATTTTTTCGATGTAACACATTGCTTAGTGAAAACATACCAACAAATTTTAATTTGCTCAAAGTGCCCAGCTGACAACTTTATATGCTCTCTGATGACTGTCATCGCTTATGCATTACTTTTTGAGTGCGACATGTAATATTAAGTTTAGACCAGCAGAAATATGCAGTCTGACAGGATTGTTGTTGTTGTTGAAGTGGTTGAGTATATCCACTGAAATAATCCTAATTAGTGACCAGCACCTTGCAGTTCCACCGGGTAAATACCATCTGAACCCGGTGATTTAAAAGGTTTGAAACTTTCAATCGCCCATAAGAGCCGATTCTCAGATATAGCGTCTATTTTGACTTCACGACAGTGTACTGTATCTTCCATGTCATGCCCAGTAATGTCTGAGCAGCCTGGAATATGAGTGTCGAGTAAAAGTTCTAGAGACTCTTTACTGTTTGTAGTGAAAGTACCATCTCTTTTCTGTAGCAGTTCCCAATTTTGAGGACTTCCCGCTAAAATCTTACGAAGTCTGGAGGTCTCAGTTGAATCCCCAACCTCTTCATAATTGTAGATTCTCAGAGCATCTTTATAGCATTTCCAATCTTCTGCGAGACATGTTTTCTTTGCCTCATTAAAAGCGATTCTGCTTGTTTTTCGAAACTTGCTTAGTTCAACCGTCCACCACTTAGGCGGTTTACTCCTCAGTCTTCTTATGGGACAGGCTAAAACTTCCAAATTCAAACTCTAGTAAAACCAGTTAAACCTTTTCCACTGCGGCTAACCAGTCAAAGACTAATAATGGTCGTCTTACTCGTCTTGAAACTAAAGATACAACGTAAATTTTTTTTTTTCAATTGGAAAATTGCAAGGGTGAGAATGGCTAGTTGTACCGTAAGTAGATATACAATTATGAAGAGCTGAAGCGCTGCACCTTACAAGACGCCTCTTCATGGAGCGCGACTGGTATTTTCTTTGCAAAATAAACAAATTTGACAATTTGCTGAAAATTACTTCATGATTATTCTTAATAAATCGACTTTACGAAAGCTGTATCAGGATGTCATGCAAAACAAACAAATTTAATTATGAATCGCATGTACATATGTATGTAGTAAAATCATATCGTATATGCATACATACGAGTATACAAATTAGTCAAAACAATGAGTGTGGCAATTAATTTTTTTTCTTTGCCAATAAATATGCATGCATATAGTATTTCACGGCCCACTTCGCTGTATCTGATGCAGAGCAATAATTTTTTTCGCCTTAAATTTGTTACGGACGCTCCAATTAGCTTTTCAGCAACGATACAAATGCATATTTATGAACAAACGTCGGGCATTTCGACCAGTGCTAGAATAAAACTGCAATATTATTAATACAAGTGACAAAGGCAATGGCGGATTTGTTGGTTGGTGGCAGCACGCTGAGTGGCGAAAGAGATTAATACAAGAAAAATGATAATAAAATAAAAAAGACCACCGAAATTCTCAAAGAGTTTAAGCATAAAATCAGGCGCGTATTTTTAGCCGAAAATTCACACTGCGAAATGAAGATAAAAGAAAAAAACAAAAACGAATGCATCTCATACATTTGTGTGCGAAAAAGTGTCGAGGCGTATGAGAAACATTTGCGCATTTTTTAATTTTTTTCACTATTTTTGATTTTATTGCTGCTTTCCTATAATTTGTTTATTGCAAGTATGCAAAATGTAACATATAACAGTTGGGAGCAGTAAAAGAGTCGTGGTTACAAACATTTTATATCTCTTTGAATCATGAAATTCTATACACCCCGTTTCATAACTTTATATCCACAAACAAATCCGGTATAAAATGTATTAAAACATATTTTTTATTGCTTGATGGGGAATAAATTATTTTATATAAAATCAAAAATGTGTGTCCGTAGTTCTAAAATAGTTTTATAGAGAATTGGAGATTTGTCTGATTACGTCACACCAATACATATGTACGCTTGCTTTCAAAATATTAGAAGCACGTCGAATTACCAAGTTTTATTAATTTTTTTTTTTGTATTTAATTTTTAATGTTTTTATTAAAGTATAGTGCATTATCGAATAAAAACCATATAACTCAAAACTCCAATCGTTTTACAATCTTTTTTGTTTCATTTGTTCATTAATTGTCCATTCTATAGGGACCCTAACTCCCATTGTTTCCGTAAGTCCTGCGGTTATCTATGAAACAGGGAGTCCATACTAGGGTTGACACTGGTCCTTATGGGCACCAGTATTCAGAGCCAGACTGCAAGCCGGAACTAAGGGGGGTCATTTCAACCCAAGCTACATAGTCAATGAAGACTACGCGCTTTGAGCGCTCTGTGAGACCTGTCAAGTTTTAATAGTGCAGAGGAGCAGCAAACCCTTCTGTAAGTCATTTTAACTAGATTTCACTCCGCTTACTCAGATTACAGAGATTCACAGCTCCAGCCCGATCACTTTCAGCTTCCAAACCAGTATGCCATAATCAGTATCTTACTGGTATCAATCGTGATAACCCGGAGGCCACGCTAACATATTGCAATCAGCCGTTCCTACTATGGAGAATAGACGCTGACCAGGGTAATCGCCCAATTTGAGTCCGGCGCTCCTGGATTTTTTTTATCATAGCGCCCTCGCGAAGGTCATCTATTTAAAGACGGTGTTTAGTCGGCTTGTCGCAGAGGCATCAACGGAGATACTTGGATTTATACAGCTTCCTCCTCCTCTGCCGCTCTTTGTCGGGGGTTGCTTATTTGTCAAGACTTATTCACAACTAACCTGCTAATACAGGCCTTCCGGCTATCCGCAACCTGCCGACCCCCTCCCCGGCAGCTTGGAGCTCAGCTATGCTCCCTGGTCACAAATGACCGTGGGCTTGTAGACCTCGCGTCCCCACTACAGCACCTCCAAAATGAGGCACATCAAGGAGCGAGCAGTTCCTACTCGTTCCTACTCACTTGGACCTTACAGGTCCGTTTTCATACCATTGTGCTGCACGGCAACCTCATCCACTTTCCTTCGTAGAACTATTTTGTGGCTCCTATGAAACGCAGTATTGGAATGCCCGCCAAATAGGCAATGACCGCGTATACAAGCCACGACCTTCGAGATATCATCTCTTCAGAGGCGAAGCAATTCCTTTGTATTCTTCTTGTTTTTTTGCGCCCATAGTAGCCGAGCTGTTACGCATGTGTCTTCATATCTCCATGACCTATTGGCCTCTTGGATAATGTTTCTTTTTTTGTTATTCGTTTACTCGTGGCCATAAGTATCTCAATGGTAATTTTATCACTGCGCAGTTGAAGAGCAGTGGTCTCCAGACTCCTTCGTCTCATACGCTGACAACTGTACGATAATGACCTCGGGCAATGACATCGATGGCCTGTGTTCCAAAGTGAAGAACTACCTCATCGACCTTTCTCGCTTTTTCACTGCGAGGAATCTCTAACTTTCCTCCAATAAATCCACGGCGACCCTCTTTACCACCTGGACAAACTGGAGGTCAAACTGTCCCTTAAGGTAAAAGTCGATGACACACCAATACCGACAGTAAGCAACCCCAAAATTTTGGGTGTAACCTTTGACAGTTTGCTCTCCTTCTCTGCGCATACAACCGCAATTGCCACAAAAGTCCAAAACCGCCACAAGGTCCTCAAATCGCTTGCCGACAGCACTTGGGGCAAAAACAAAGAACTGTTGCTATCGACATTTAAGGTAATTGGTCGGCCGATGCTGAACTATGCAGCGCCTGTCTGGTCGCCTGGAACTAGTGACACACAGTGGATTAAAGCTATAGACATGCCAAAATACTGCCATTCGGACAGCTATCGGTTGCCTCTGCCCCCAGTTCAACACCTACACAACGAGGCACAAATACTTCCAGTAATGGAGCATAACAAACTGCTCAGCAAGCAGTTCCTGCTGGGATGTTACCGCAGGTTTCACCCCTGCAGACACCTGCATGAGCCTGAGCCGCCTCCCAGGCACGTCAGGAGACATCTCTTAAACTACGCTGACGAAATCCAGGACAAAACTGGACCTGACAGTATTTAGACAGTCTATAAACGGCATTTACCGGGAGACCGTCACCACCTTCTTAAGCTCCCGTCCTGTGAATGCCGTAATCGGAGTCCAACCGCCACCTACAGCAGATGAAGAGCTCCAGCTTCCTCGTGAGATACGTTACACGTACTCACTGGCACAATTACGTTCTGGATATTGTAGCAGTTTAAACTCCTACTTATCCAGAATCGACCTCGACATACTAAATATATGTCCGGCATGTGAAGGCACCCCGCACAACACTAACCACCTTTTCACATGCCCCCTAAAACCGACTCATCTAACACCCCTCTCCCTCTGGACCCAACCCGTCGAAACAGCATGTTTCCTGGGCCTACCTCTAGATGAGCTAGACGAAGACGACCGGTGATATGCCCGAAACTGGCGGGGCTACTATTACTGTTAACAAACAAAACAAACAAACAAGCAGTACCTTTCCCGGCTAACTCATGGGCTTTACAATTTCCCTCAACATCTCTGTGCCGCGGACCCCAAATAAGGCTGACCTTGAATACGTCGCTAATATAATTTGGGGCTGCTGGGCATTCCTGTTCAACCTTTGATCGTAGTACGAGTATAGCCTCATTCATTGATTTAATGGCCGTCTGGCCACGAAAAACTAAAAAAAATAAAATAAAAACCAAAACATTCATTAAAATTTGCAATTTTTTTTTTCAGAATCTTAAAAAAATTTCTGGGTATTCAGTTTTATAACCATTTTAGTATTAGTAAAATGAAGTGAAATTTTGAATTGGCTGTGAATTCTAATCGATTTTTGCATTTTTGTTCTGGCTGCAGCATTTTTTTACTATTTCAAAGCTAGAAACTGTATATGCAATGGATATTTCGCGCTGTCGCATTATTGTTATTACTTTTCTTTTTTTAATTTTAAGTGTTCTAGATTTTGCTGTCCACTAAATACGGAAAAAACACCAGTTGGCAAGCTGCATATGATTCTAAAGCATACATACACATACACAAATGCAATTTTGATGCCACTTTTGCTCGTACCACACATTGCATGTGTATGTACATATATTCTGTGCTATATATGTACGTACTCGCCTTATATTTTTATACTTAACAATTTTCAGTCTCTTTTGCATGTGGACAGCAGTTTTTGAAAATTATATCGTTTTGCATTGTCGTTGAGCGACGTTTCTGAATTGTCAGCGATCGCAAATGTAATTTTTCCCTAATTGCACTTTTTACCATAATCGTTCGCGAAATTTGTTTATTGTTTTGTATGATTAATATTTTTGTATTTAATTTATATTTTTGTATTTAATATATATTTTTTTTTTTTTATTTATACACACTCTTCATGAATAAGTAGGTACCTGCTAGAATGCACTTCATATTTCACGGCAACCCGCTGCTGTCAAAAGAAGTCTGTAAATATTCGATGTTGGGCGGTCTCAGGGTCTCAGCAGTCCGTTCACAAGCATTTCATTTATTTGTTTATTTCTATATGCATATTTTTGTGCATAGATGTTCGCCCTTGCTCGCGCCACAACCACTTTCTGCCCCACCCCATTACATATCTGCTATGGCGATTAGACACTTGCGTATCTCTCCTCTACAAGTAATCGCCTTTAATTGTGGCATTTCATTTGTTTGTCTTGATTAATATGCAAATTTCTTACAATTCTCACATCAGTCGCTTGCCAGCCTTAAAAATATATGTACTTTCGTCCTACGTGCAACAAATAGTACAACATTTTTATTTTGAATTGCCTACTTACAATCGAAATGTGTCTTTCTATTTTTCTGTAAGTTTGCTTTACCTTTTGTAGTCATAAGTTTTGTGTTCGGTTTGTGCCGCTGTTATTATACGGCGAATAATTTATATACTATAAGCAAAAACAAAGTACGAAAGAACTGAGAACTGTGCAATTTATTTTCGGTGTGGAATTTGCAGTTGAGAGTTAATCTTTCATTTTGCTGTACGCCAAGTACTCTCTTTTGAAGTTGAGAAATCGCAATGGACCAAGGCTTTTTCTTCCATATAAAAAACAAAAACTTTGCCTATACTTTGTGTGAAAGAGAAGACGTGACAACTAAGCGAAAAAAATTGTCAATTGTTCATAATTTTGGAAACGGGTTTATGAGCGGAAATAGTAGGAGTACAAATTAATAGTTGTTAGGGCAAATATATTTATTAGGTTGGGGAGTAAGTTCGTAGCGTTTTTACCGAAGACTTTTATTGTATTTAAACAAAAAACAATAATTATATCAATAAGTTAATCAGTTTTATATTCGTTGTTGCTGTTTACAATCTCTTCCTACCTCTTGAACAAATCCCCATGACAGCAAATTGCTTGGCCTGGTATCAAAGATGCCAGTTTTTAAGGACCTCTTTGTTATCGAAGCTAACGCCCTTCGTATGGTTTGACAGGAAACGGAAAAGATGGTAATCGCTCGGTGCAAGGTCCCAAGAATACGGCGAATGCTGAAGGGCCTCCCATTCGAGCTGTTGGAGTGCGGCTTTGACGACTTGTGCAACATGGCGTCTGGCGTTGTCGTGAAGAAGTGTAGTTTGACCATGTGGATGGGCCAAAACTCTAATAAATCAGCATTGGAACAACGTAGAGCGTCGTAGACACTCCAAAAAGTTCCTAAGTTTCAACGCTAAAAGAGCTAACATGGCCCTCACGTTAAACAAAACGAGCATTCGCACTCTCACAGGCGCCCTCACGGGTCACTTCCCCTGCAACAAACACTTGCATAAATTAGGCATAACTAACACCAGCACCTGAAGATTTTGCTGGGAAGATGAGGAGTCTATAGTCCCATGCCTTAACCTTTTACTACCATTAACCAATAACCATTGACCACGTGGATTAGGCCTTTGCAGTCCAATAGCCTCATTCACGCGGTGTAGGTTGGCAATGTAGAGCTCCTTGTTTACCGTGGCCTTCTTCTCGAACATCTCCCAGTGTACCATGCCCTCCTAGCCGCACCAAACATATATCACGATCTTCTTTGGATGAAGATCCGGCTTGACACTCGGCTTCGGAGTGTCTCCTGGAGCTACCCACTCCTTTTTTTCTTCATATTGATGTTTGGGCACCATTTCTCGTCTCACTCATCTCTCGGGACGATTCAGTACAAAAAGCGCTATGTATGACCGCGTGTTGCTGATAAACAATTCGAAGGCGACTTTCTTTGTTTTTCGTTTTTTCGTTGAGTTCGTGAGGCACTCAGGGTTCCAATTTTCCGCTAAATTTCAATAAATAAAGGTGATTGAGAATCGTTTTATGAGCGCAGTTAATTTTTTCCGTCAATTCGCGACTGGGTTTGAGACGTGCTTTATCGAATTCAGAAGGCCTTTCGCTGCAGGACGTGTCATCGACGTCAAAGCCGTCATTTTTACAATAATCCTGTTCGCAAAGATAGATGGTTAGATAAAGATTAAACATCAGAACCGACCCCTAGAGATGGCCTTCACCCCAAGAGGATTCTCCTGTCTATTTGGTGGGATATGACCGGTATTGTTTATTATGAACTTCTGGAACCAAACCAGACGATAACTGCTGATTATTATTCCCATCAGCTATCAAACTTGAAGGAGGCACTTAACAAAAATCGAGCGTCTTTAGTGAATAAACGCAAAGTTTTGTTTCACCACGACATCGCAAGACCTCATAGCGCAAGGCAAGCAAGCAAGGCAAGCTGAACGAGCTCGGATGGGAGCTAATGCCGCATCCACCATACTCTCCGGATATTGCACCTTGTGATTATCACCTTTTCCGTGGACTTGAATCCCATATGAGTAACAAGAACTACTCCTCAAAAGAAGCTATAAAAAGGGATATCGAAACATATTTTGGCTCCAAGGACAAACAATTTTTTGAGCAGGGAATTAAATATTTGCCTAAACGTTGGGAAGACATTGTAAATAATGAGGGAAAATATATTATTGATTAATAAATACTTTAAACATATTTTTCATTCATTTTAAAACCACCTTTAAAAAACGCACGAACTTATGGACGGACCTGATACTTATTTTACTAAACAAAAATTTTTTTGATTTTTTCAAAATTTGAAATTTGATTAGATTTATATGAGTTTGCCTACGAAATACTTAATATTAAAAATAAAATTTTTTTTAATAGTTAAAAAATTTAGCCGCCTGAAACTTAAGCTTATTTTACTAAAAAAAAAACTTTTAACTAAAAATGCAGGCTAAAAAGTTGAAAATTTGGATGTAAATTTGTTGAATTTTTTTTTAAATTCGAAGTAAATTTTTTATATTTTATTTTACTATACAATATTTTCCTAAAAATTCAGGTGAAAAAATGTAAAAATTAAATAACATTTTTTTGATGTTTTGTTTTAATTTTCTATGACGTTTAAAAGCTCGATTTAGATGCCTTTGGGTACGGATTGCACAATATTAACGAAAAAAACGCTGAAAAAACTTAAAAAGAATAACAAAAAAATAAACGAAATAAGAAAAAAAAACTTTAAGAGAATAACAAAAAAATAAACAAAATAAGAAAAAACAAAATTTAAAAGAATAACAAAACAATAAACAAAATAAGAAAAAAAAAACTTCTAACTCGAAAAACATTGTCAAATATCAAGAGAAAGTCTCAGCAGCCACTGTAAAAAACTTTATACAAATGTCGATACCTGTGGGCTTTTCAATCTGAATTCAGCAGATTTTGTTTTTGGATCAACAAAACGCGCGATTCCACAAAATCACTCAACATTTAATATTTTTTATTTTCGATTAAACAAAACTTTATTGGAACTTGCAAAAGGCGCAAAGGGTAAAGCAAATGAAAAACTAGCAGTAAAAAGCCTTTCTAAACACGCGAGTACTCGTATGTACCTATGTACATATAATATTTGCACTCATACAATGAAAAAAATCTTGTGCGTCCATTCGTCCATTACTAAAATGTGTAATTAAAATATTTTTGCATTAGTGTTTCAAAATATGAGAACACACGCAATGTCAAAAGAAATTTCAAAGCAAAAATTTTGGCTCCAAAAATATAATTTAATTTTTACATTTCCTCTGCATGCGAGTGAAAATAATTAGAGTAAGTAAAATTTGTGTACGCGCCCGCAACGCCTTAAGATCGCTGGTCCAACGACGTCCCACTGACACGCCGATCTAGCATTTATGCTTGATCGGATTTCGCGTGTCGTGACGCTACTGTCGTGTCGTGTGCACTGCTGAAGCGAAGCGTTGATGGAAAGATGGACGGGCGTGAGGCGACCGACGAAACGTTAAGATGATGTGGCGCTTATAAGAAGGCGAACAGCTAACCGCATGGTGATAATGAAAGCGTGCCGAGGGGTTTAAATGGGTTTTGTGGGCGTTTTTTTTTTTTTTGTTTTCTTGTTCATCGCTGCGTCAGTGCTTGAATTTAAAAACTGCTCATTTCTTTTGCTTTTTGCCAATGTAACGTTGAGCAGCTCCCAGTAGGCAATGGCGAGCCGCCCAATGTTTATTTTGCTTCTCACAAACTATCAGCCCCTAGTCGGCTAGGCAGCAAAACCCTCCAAAAGAACCTCCGCCATTTGTAGGACAACTTCCAGAGGAAAGATACAAATTGAAGCCGCAGCTTAGTCTACACAATACTCAAGGGTGTTGACGAGTACTTTGGTTTTTCAATTAATAATTAGCGCATTTATTATCAAAGCTGATTCATATGCGTATTTTTTTTCGCTGTTTAGCTTGCATTGCATTTCCAAATGAATTTCATCAATTATTTGCATTATTTGTTTATGCAGAAATATTTTCCACACGGAACAGCCATAAACTAAAATGTTTCAAAATTTCTACTCATAAATTTTTGCATATTTTATATGTATCCTCGCACATTTAAGCATACATTCATAATTTTCCGTTAACACTTTTGACACGTCGAACAGAATGAGCAGTCTGCGGTTTGATTTATTACAATTTCCATTAAATTTCGTTCACCTACTCCGCTTCACCTCGCCAGATCCCACATCTGATCGTACAAATTTTCACTAACCCAAATTGCAAATTTCAATATTTCTATTTCATATGTTTCCTGTTTGTTGTTATCCACCAACAAACATAAACAAATGCGTTACGCATACACATACACATACATACATATAAACATGTGTACATATATTTTTGGCACAAAAATTGCGTAAATTAATACTTTTGCTCCAACCCCTGCACCTGCATTGTTCAATTGGAGGTCTTTAAAGTGCCTGCCAACGAGCACTGACGTCTACGATTGACAGTCGTTTGTTTGCTTCTGAGTCTGGCTGCCCATCAGCCAGACGGACGAGCTGCTTCACTATCTGGTGCGCCACACAGCGGTTGTTGACGTGAGTGCGTTCATTTGCGCTTTGTGAAAATTGGAGATTTTTATTTTATTCCATCGCTGGCAGCGGTTCAATTCCCTCATTAAGGAATGGCATGGAGGCCATGTGGTGGATCGGTAACTACTTGTCTATGTATGCACACTGGGCGCATGCACTTTGCTTCAATGGAAATGCTTTTAAAAATAAATACCTGTTTGTATGTCAGAACGCCTTGCTCTCAGTAAAGTTTTCTCAAAGCTGTACAGTGAAATGATGTTGACGCTTTAAGAAGGGAAATATTGAAAAAAACCAAACTTTTTTTTGTATAAATTTTAATTATATGTACTTATATATGTAAGTAATTTTAACACAAATGTGGAAAAAAATACGATATTTTACAACAAGGACGAATAGGAGTTGACAGCAAAAAAATTATGTGGCTTGACAACATGAAAGAGTGGACAGGTCTCAAAACAACGCACAGCGAACTAACAAAAGCAGCGAGGAACCATATGGCCTACCAAACGTATGTCTCAGATCGGAATAACGTTTGTATGTACTCGCGCACATCCAGCAGGAATACGCAAAGCAAGAAAAAGATGTACTTTAGGGATCCCGATTTAGTATGAAAAAAATGTAATTTCTTCATATAAATTTGCATATGCAGAGTAAAATATGAACTAATTTTCAACTATATTAACATGAGCAAAAAGAAAAGCGCCAACAAAACAAATTACGCGAATAGTAAGGGCTTTGCATCTGATTGCACCTGAAAAACGATTCAAAAGGAAGAAGCGAGTGGACCGAAATACTAGACTGCGCAAAGTTTGAGATGCTGGCTAATAGAAAGAACGCCCGAAATTTCTACCAGAAAATTTGACGGCTTATAGAAGGTTTCAAGATGGTGATTTTCTGTAAAAACAAAGACGGCGCGCTGCTGACTGACATCCAGAGCATACTTAAATTATGGAAGGAACACTTCGCGAACTTGCTACATAGTAAGAAGTGCCCATATCACAGAGAATGTGAAGATTCCGATACCCCAATCGTTGACGACGGGACTGTCGTTCAGCTACCCGACCATGACGAGGTGAGAATAGCGATAGCGCGTCTAAAGAACAACAAAGCCGCGGGCGTCGACGGAATGCCGGCTGAGCTATTCAAACATGGCGGCGAGGAGCTGGTAAGGTGCATGCATCAGCTTCTATGCAAAATATGGTCGGATGAAAGCATGCCTGCCGATTGGAATTTAAGTGTGCTCTGCCCAATTCATAAGAAGGGCAATCCTGCAATCTGTGCCAATTATCGCGGGATCAGTCTTCTAAATATCGCCTAGAAGGTTCTAGTGAGCCTATTGTGTTAAATTCTGAAGCTCACAATCAGCCAACTTATTGGACCTTATTGTGTGGCTTCAGAACTGGATAGTCCACCGTCGACCAGATATTCACATTACGCCAAGTCTTGAAAAAGACCCATGAAAAGAGAATCGACACACACCATCTTTGCGTCGACTTCAAAGCTGCATTCGACAGTACCAAAAAGAGTTGCCTATATGCCGAAAAAGGAAATAATCTGCCCTATAGAAGGTCAGAATGTTAACCCTGGGCCAACCGCTGTTCGAGAGTCTCGAGCAACTGTCTGGCTTAGACGTCAACAACCTATTAAGGTTCTTAAACCGCACATCCAGCAATGCTGTAAATAACCGTTAAGCAAGTTGGTAACGAGAATGTGGCAACGAAATGGTGCGGAAGCGCTGGTTGAATTCTGGAAGAATCACCACTTTAACCAACCAACCAACGAATACCGCAAAGTCTGAATTTGGTATCCCGGCAAAACCTAAACAAATGCTTTACTCAATTGATATCATCGGCCTTAGTTTCACCTTTTCCAAACTGGATAAAAAAGCAAAGCGAATGGGTCTTCATTGGTGATGAACGAGGGCAAAACGAAGTTATAATTTCAGGATATTCTATTCATTAGTTCGTGAGTTATTGCGCTAAGCGTGATGCTACTTTTATTATTTTCAAAACAGTGAATTAAAAAGAATGTCGTGTTTTAATTTTACACTGCTTCTTGATGGGAAAAAATACAATTCAAACGAAGCAATGGCTTGAGACGAGTTATGGGGACTCCGCTTCATCAGGAACAACAATAAAACGATGATTCAAACGTGGTCGTAGAGACATCGATGAAGCGCAACGTAGTAGACGTCCAAATGAGGCCTAAACACAGAAAGCATAAAAAAAAATCCACAAACCCGTTTTGAATGATCGAAGAGTGAAGTTGTGTGAATTAGCTGATATCGTAAAGATATCAAAAAAACGTGTTGGATTTATATTGCACGAGCATTTGACTATGAAAAGGATCTGTTCAGAGTGGGTGCCGCGTTTGCTCACTGCTGACCAAAAACAAGAAGAACGTGTTGATGATCCTGAGCAGTGGCAAATCTACATGAATTTAACTTCGAATTGCTACCACATCTAACGTATAAGCCAGATTTGGCTCCCAGCGACTAGTGGCTGTTAACAGACATAAAAAATTTCGCCATATTTCATCTGTCCAACTCCGGCTACGCAATCCACAGTATTTTTGCGTAGAACTCCTTTCCGTGTTAAAACCATTGAGACCTTCCAGCTTTTTTTTTATTCAATATCTCGAAAACTAAGCGAGATATCAAAAAATTTTACTCATTCATTTCGTTTTCTTTTGTCGAGTTCTATAAGAATCCGCCATAAGATTGCGGCGCCACGGAAACAGCAGAATCCCCTCGTACATACATATGGTACATACCTACATTTATTATAAATAGTTGATAACAGTTATACATTGGTATGTACATATGTTTGCAATCAAATATTACCTGGAGATGAGAACTTTGACTCTCTTCTTGTATGACGAAAATCACAAAACTTGAATAAAGCAGAATTTTTCGCATTAAACATGCAGAATTTTGAAAAAGCAGAATTTTAGAAAGCAGAATTTTAAAAAGCAGAATTTAAAAAAAACAGAATTTTAAAAAGCAGAATTTTTTTGCAATTTACAGAATTTTGTCATCCAGAATTTTGTAATACAGAATAATGACACGCTCCCAAAGTTCGCCGGTAAGAAATTTCGCTCGATTGAGGAGGCTATCGCTGAAACTGACGCTATTCGCTATTATGAGGCAAAGGATAAATCATTCTACAAAAATGGTGTTGAAATGTTAGAACGGCTCTGGAAATATTGCATTGTTCTTGATGGGAATTACGTTGATGAATAAAGCTAATTTTGAGCAAAAACAAAACAAAAAACATATTTTCTTTGTTAGGCATTGTACTCAGCAGATTGTTTTATTAAAACTCGAATGATATGGATATTATCGAACCACGAGTGACTAGGTCTAAAACCGTCGTGATTTGGCCTAATAAGCTTATCAAGTGGAGCCAATATTTACTCGAAGATAATTTGAGTGGAGAATAATAGATATTCCGCGCCAGCTTTCACACTTCTCATGATCGTCTTTTTTGGTATCTTAATAATAATAACTCCCTCCCAGTCACTGGCTATCTCTTCATCTCTCCAAAGTCTCTAGAACTACGGCAACAGCAGAAGCGCCATAGCTTTGATGTCGACCTTGAAAAATTCAGCAGGGATGCAGTCGTTGCCCCCTAGCCTCGTCATCTTTCATCATTTTGATTGCCGCAGTTATCTCTGTTAAATGTGGCGGATCTACCTACATATATCTGCTAGGCTGACGTCTCGATCTTATTTCGAACTTTTCTGAGCTTTGAACATTTCAAAAGTTGTGTGTCACGAAACCCCACATTTCACCATTTTTATGCCACTGTGCCGCATTAACTCGCATAGAAAGCATATGCGTCTATGCACTTCAACATGTGTTAATTAAGCTTTCTGTTTTTTGGAGAGAGCAGCAGTGCTCACTGTACTACTTAGTCACATGTGCATACACACACATACGTACAAATATACTGATCGGAAAATGTATACATTCGCTCATAAAATGCATTGCCTCTGAGAGGAGACGAATTTTCATTACGCTCGGCATTGCGTTTGCCCTTTCAGCAGCTCATATTTTTTGTTGTACTGCTACCACATTTTAAATACATTTTTTTTTGTACTTTTTCTCACGTCATTACTGTGTGTGTGTGTGTGCATGTATGCGCACATTTGTACTTGTATGCTTTTCATTTTCAAACAATTTCAAAAAAAAAAATCATCGTTTCAAAATTAAAATTTTAGTGCTCGTGAAAGGCAACAGTTGATATTTTGACTCGGCCAAGTTAAAAACGTTTTTGAACAAACTCGAAACGCATCGAAAATTGAAAAGTGTATCGGCGGCAAATTACACACGGCACACATTTTGTTGGGTTGAAGTAAAGTTGGATTGGAATTGGAAATTGAAACACGGGCGATTTTTAGCTGAATCGTGCAGCTAAAGTTCAGTCGGTCAATCGGCGTGCACGGAAATACAATTCAGTAAACGTTGAAATTCACAAGACGGGTGAAACGGTTTCGAAATACTCGTACATACATACATCCATACTCACTTGCCATATACACACTGCCATATACTCGCACACTCGACGGTATAAGCGCGTAAATCGGACGGTTCATTTTCGATTGATTTATTGCTAGAGATTAGATTTTGGAAAATTATATAGAAAGTGAGCGGGCGGAAAAACCTAGAAAAATATGGCCGACGTGGAAATTATGCAAAGCGTTTCGGAAACGAAAAAGACGAAGAAAGTTAAGAAAACAACAAAACGACGCGAATCTGAAGTTCAAATAACCGAAGTTGAGCAAACCGACCAAAATGAGGAGAAGGGGTATGTGCCGTCTTGTTTTGTGGCAGAGTGCATATGCAATGGGGAATCGAGAAAGAGCATAAATATTTGAAAGTTTTTGGAGATTTTTTTTCGGAGTTGCATATTTATGCTGTGTAATATTTAGTCGCTCAAAATCTGCAAGCTCGGGCAATGCAAAGTTTTTTGGGAACTTCATTAAACTTCGATACATGAAATCAAACTAATTTTTAATTCTGATTTTTGTGAATTTTTATAGAACTATTTTTTGTGAAATTAGTTAGTTTTGCCATTTGCGGAATTGCACCATTTAAAGCCGGCGCAGCGATTTTTTGCAACTTTCATCCAGTTCTGCGAAAAAGTTGTGCTACCGCCCACTTCAGGATATAAAATGTGGTGAATGAATCAAAAAAAGGTTACTTTGAACCTAAATGAATTCAGTCATCGATAACGCTTAACTTTCAGTTCCAATTGTTAAAAATCGTTTTTTTTTTTTTTTTTTTGAAAAATATAACCAATTTCGGGTATATTTTGTTTAGTGTCCTGGGTATGAAAAAATCGATTGCTTCAGAAATCTATCTTTTACTTTCTTAATAAACAGTTGATGCTTTGAATAATTGGCAAAACATGTAAAAAATGTGGATCCCTATTGGAATTACATATAGTTTTTTATCCTTGTTATTCTTATTAGAAGGGAGCTGGGCCCTCTACCTGAAAGATCTATTCTTCCCCTTCATGAATTCGGAGTGCTTCTTTGAACCTATGACGAAGCAATTTTAGGACAAAATTTTATCTTACATATATGAATGAAAAAAATTCAAAAATTTTTGTTTCAAAAATATTTCTTTTGTGCATGAAAACATTTTCTGAAAAATCGTTCATTGAAAAATTATCAACATACATACATAGATATGTGTGCGGATATGCCATTAATAATTTGTGTAAATATGAGAAATTAAGTACACATATTTGAGCAAAGATATAAAAAATAATATATTTCATAACTCAATTAAAGTGAAAAAGTTTTGAGTTTCGAAAAAAAAAAATTGTCAAAAGTTTTAAAAATATGTCAAATTTGAATGTTTCAAAACAAAAAATACGAAATATGATTTAAACTGTTTTAATGGCCTTAAAATATTGAGCTTCCGTATTTTTATTTTGGGAATTTTAAAATTTTGCTCAAATATTTTTAATATTTTATTTTCTATAATATTTTTTTTATGTATCAAGAATCTCAATTTCAGTATTTAGAAAACTTTCATTAACGAAAATACATTAAACTAGATTTGCTCAAAATTGTTTAAAATATTTAAAATCTTGGTATTAAACAAAAATATGTTTAATGCTAGAAACTGAGACAAGTTTTGGTTAACACTTAATTTAATTTATTTCTATTTATAATATTTCATATATTTATTTTATATAATTCTTTTAATAAAATAAACAAACAGTATTAAAAAAAAATGTTAGAAATTATTATTAAAAATTAATTAGTAATAAAAATTATTAGTATAATAAATTAAAATTAAAAACATATGAAAAATAGAAATAAATTTAAATAAACATTTCTTTAAAAAAATAATTTAAAAATAATTAAAATAAAAAAATATATCTTTAGTAAGAAAAATAAAATTAAAAAATATTTTTTTAATATATTAAAATAAAATAAAACAAAGTTTGATTACAAAAATTAAAAATTTTATTAAAAAAATTATATTTCGCTCCTTTGGAATATTAAAAACAGAAATAAATAAAGAAATACAAATATAAATAAATTAAATTAAAAATTGATTTAATAAAAATATAAAATTAAAACAATTTTTTTAATAAAATAAAGTATATTAAGTTAATTAAATAAAGTAAAAAAATGTACTTTTTTAATAAACCAGAAATTAATTAAAATATGTTTTTTAAATAAAATTAAAAATAAAATAAAACAAAATAAAATTAAATTAAATCAAAATAAATTTAATTTCAAAAAATTTATTTAAAAAAACTTTATTAAAAAAAAATATTTTTTTATTAAAAATTCTTTGTATAATTTTTTTTCTTATTTTTATTAAAAAAAAATTCTTTAAACAAATAATTTATTAAATTTATTAAACATTAGTTACTTAAATTATGCAGGACTTTATTCAAAATTCTTTTTTTACAAGTTTTTTTTATTATATTTATCAAATTTTTTATTTAAACAAATTGTTTATTAAATTTGTTAAAAAGTAATTATTGAAATTATGCTAAACTATGCAAAACTATATCAAATAATGAATAAACAAATAAATTTAAAAATACTAAAATATATTTCCATTTTATTTTAAAAATATATTTCCATTTTATTTCAAAACTATCTAAAATTTTAGTACTCATAGAGAAAAAACTGTATCTGACTATATGATTTTAAAAACATTGGAAACAACTACAATAGGTTTTAGTACTTCGAGCAATAAGCAAATTTCCTCATTTAAATAAGCGTTAAAAAGATTTAGCTGAGGTGTTTCAAAAACACTCAAAATTTTTGTATGATATTAAAAAGATTTAACGAATTTTTAAAGAGGAAATATTATACAGGAATAAGAAACATCTAAATTTTAAATACTTCTCAAAAACGAAATTTCTTGTTTTAAAAGTATTTGGGTGAAAATCATTCAAAATAGTGCAAACTTTTTCAAAATTTTCGTAAAGGGTAGCTCAAGAGTGACACCAGTAGTGAATAATTCCTAGACACTACCTTCTTTTTATGTCATCTTTGATGTTTGTCAAGCAGATTTTATTAAAATTTATTATAAAAACATGTTAGATCTTTAACAACAACATATCGCAAATTCGCAGAAAAATGACTGACAAACTGCTGTTGTATCTGAAAGTGTTGTTAAGTAACCTCCAACATCGATATCTCAACGTTGGCAACAATGACGGCCAAAAGCAACGAGCTTACTTGCATATTTGTATGTATGTAAAAAGAGCTAAGAAGTCTACAGCATTTTCTTAATTTTGGTGTTTACCGAAATTAGAACCTACGTTCTCTCTGTGAATTCCAAATGCTAATCACCTACCAACCCATTCGGCTACGGCGGCCGTCGTTATTCAAATATTTTTTTTTTATTAAACTAAGTATTTCAGAACTATTTTAAAATAATTATTTAATATTTTATTGCATTTTTTTTAGTATTTTGTTAAAATTTTTATTTTAATATTTTACTGCATTTTTTTTAATATTTTTTTTTTAAACTTATTATTTTAAATATTATTTAATATTTTATTATCTAATTCAAATAGTTTTCTTCTATATTTTATAAAATTTTTTTTCTTTTTTTTTATTAAACTATTTATATCAGAACTATTTTAAAATAATTATTTAATATTTTATTAAATTTTTTTTAACATTTTATAGCATTTTTTTTAATATTTTATTGCATTTTTTTTTTAATAATTTATTCAAATTTTGTTTTTAATATTTTATCGCATTTTTGTTTTTAATATTTTATAGCATTTTTTTTAATATTTTATTCAAAATTTTTTTTTTTAATATTATATTGCATTTTTTTTTAATATTTTGTTGAATTTTTTTTCATATTTTATTAAACAATTCTTTTTTATATTTTAGTAAAATATTTTTTTTTATTAAACTAATTACTTAATTTTTAAATAGTATTTAATGTTTTAAAATATAATAATTTATTACTGATTATAAAGTATTAAGACACTTCACGCTAAAATGAAAGACAAGCAAATATTAAATTCACTTATCTTAGTTACTCATAAATTTTCTTTGACTAAAAATGAATCTTCAGAATATTCTATAATTACATAAATACATATATGCATGTACACAGGTACCTATGTAAGTATGTATTCTGATGTACATGAAGATGTGGTTTGTGGATGTGCTGAAATCTCAGCTATAAATAAGCTCAGCGAAAGTCTAAACAAATTTTTTTCTTCGAAACTCAGATTTATTGATGGGTTTTTCATAAACAAAAAAATACATTTTCTGAAAGCCACAATATTAGGAGATACAAAGTCCACTAACACATCCGTACAAGTTCACAGCAACAGCAAAAGTGTAAACAAAATCAAAAAGATACATGCCCGTCTACGCTTTGTCTGTATGTAAGGTGTTCATAGAATAAATGTGTAGTCACATATACAAACATACATAAATAGCGAACAGAACTACGCAAATCCTTGGCGTCCATGTACAATACAAAATACAAAATGTGAAAATTTATTTGCTGATAGAACTTAAGAACCCGCTTAGCAGTGAAAGATATATCTCAATACAGCACACAACAAAACTATTCGGGTAGTATTAAAAAAACAAAAAATCTCAAGCATTCCCAAAACACTCGAGAGATATGCACTTTGCACAAACAAAACGACACGTTACTCCTTTCCTCCATGATTAACGCAAAAGGTACAACAATCAAATATTTTTTCAGTGTACTTAACAACAAAAACACATTACGCAAAATATCCAAGGGATACTTTGCAAAACAAGTGAAATATTCCAACATGACTAAGTGCTTTTGTAAAATATACAGTAACAAAAACAACAAACTCCAACCACTTTTACATACAACACAATTCAATGTATAAATAAAACCAAAAAAATAGCATTTGAAAAATGCTACACTCCACAAAATACTTACCGTACAAACAAATTGATAACTCGACTAAACTAAAACTAAAAGGTTAACAAAAAAGCTCAACTTACTCGTACACAAACACACAACACAATTCGCATACTCAACATTTTGAAGTAACGTTTTAAATTCAGACAAAGAAGTTTTAATGCAAAGAACAAAACCAAAAAAAAAGCTTCATCAACATACAGTTATAAAAGCGCATTACACACTCACATATGTACATACATTATACACTGTTTAAAAAAAGATTACAATTTTAATTTAAATGAAACCTCAGTGCCTTTAATTTTTATCAACGAAACCCATTTATTCCCATTTTCAGTTGATTTTCAGTGGCGAATATACGAAGGCCATGGATAAGGATTGGCACTCAGGCCATTTTTGCTGCTGGCAATGCGATGAAAGTCTAACTGGACAACGGTATGTCATTCGTGACGATCATCCGTACTGCATTAAATGCTACGAGAATGTGTTCGCCAATACGTGCGAGGAGTGTAACAAGATCATCGGAATCGATTCGAAGGTGAGTTCAAATGGAAAAATACATAGTAAAAAACGGAAACGAAAAAGAGATTATTTATTTTTGTTTTTATTATTTTATTTTTTGATTCATTGTTAAAAAATAAAAATTGATTTTTGGCCATAGGAGGTTCGTTGAAAAAGATGTCAGCCTTCAAAAAATTGAATTCCAAAACAAGGTGCGAGTATGTCGCAGGCGACACGGTTTCCGGGTGTCACAGGTGACTGAAATCAAAAAGGCGAAAACGTTCTTGTTCAGTAGGAATCTCGTTATCGTGTGAACTACGATCTTAGAAACAAAAAAAATTGACAAAAGGGCGGACGTTCAAAGATGAAAAACAGCTTTTTGGCCGAAGGTCCGAAAAAAAATTAAAAAAAACTATTTTTTTTTTTTAACTAAAATTGTTTTTTCCAAATGATCGCAGCTCACACGATAACGACATCAATTCAACGTCAAAGATGAAAAACAGTTTTTTGGCCATTTTTTTACTTTAAAGGTCCGAAAAAAAATAAAAAAAAACTTCTTTTTTTTTTTAACTAAAATTTTTTTTTCAAAATGATCGCAGCTCACACGATAACGACATCAATTCAACGTCAAAGATGAAAAACAGTTTTTTGGCCATTTTTTTGACTTTAAAGGTCCGAAAAAAAATTAAAAAAAACTTTTTTTTTTTAACTAAAATTTTTTTTTCCAAATGATCGCAGCTCACACGATAACGACATCAATTCAACGTCAAAGATGAAAAACAGTTTTTTGGCCATTTTTTTTACTTTAAAGGTCCGAAAAAAAAAATTAAAAAAAAAACTATTTTTTTTTTTTAAACTAAAATTTTTTTTTTCAAAATGATCGCAGTTCACACGATAACGACATCAATTCAATGTCATCTACGTTTTATTGCATCAAAATCGGTTCAGTAGAACCGGCTACTGTGTCCATTGTTCATGTGAAGAGCATTTTTTGAATGCTGATGACTTTTTGAATGAACCTCACATGGCCACAAAAGAATTTTTTATTTTTTCACAATGCATCAGAAAATGAAATACTCAAAACAAAAATAAAAAGGTTTTTTTCGTTGCCGTTTTAAGCGCTTTTAAAGAAGCACCCAAAACGCCATTTAAAATGAGGCTGATAACTTTTTGAACGAACCTCGAATGGCCAAACCCCATTTTTTGTTTTTTAACGATAGATGAAAAAATAAAATTCACAAAACAAAAATAAAAAATCTTTTTTTTATTTCCGTTTTACACGCTTTTAAAGAAACTCCCAAAAACGCCATTTCAAATGAGGGGAGGGCCTTAAGGGGGAAGTCTAGGTAGAAGCCTCAAAATCGGCCATTTTTTAAACATATTTTTAAAGGTGATAAAGTACTTATATTCGAGAGTTCAAAAAAAAAAAATTTATTTTTTTTCTAAAATGATAGCTCAGGATCATTTCTTGTCGGCTGCCTACGGCGCGTGGTCCCAAACTGCTCTATTTATTACTCTCAATCCAGCGATCTGAAACAAAAAAATTAAATTGGTTTTTTTTATAACATATTAACGGAAAGGGTGAACCTATAAAGTTAAAAACCAAGTATAAAATTAATTATAAAATAAGCATTTGAAAAAAGTCAGAATTTAGAGCTATTTTATTGACATTTTTAACCGCCAAAAAGTAATTTATCAACGCGAAATATCTGAAATTTTTGGCTTATCAACAAATCGCCAAACTTCAAACAAATCGGTATATAACTTTTTGAGTTGCAACACGAGCAGTTTTTAAAAATACAGTTTCGAGATAAAGGAGTTTAAAGTTTGAGGTACAGGAGCGCGCGGAAAGCGCTCTACCAAGTTAATGGGCTATAGAAGCTATAATATTGGGAATTGCCGCCTCAAAATTTCACAGTATATGCTTAAGGGGTAACACCACTGTAGAAATTTCAAAAAACTGATTTTTTTATAAGCTTAAAAACTTCTTTGAACCTTTTAAAATACAGAACAAAAAGTTTTATACGTTACCGAAGTTTATTTCATAAATATTTTAAGCTTTTAACCAAGCGTTAGTGACTGCTACCTAACGACTTCTCCAAATTTCCAAACTTTAAACGCGTTTTTCTCAAAACACGTTTTCTGAAATTGGCACGCAGCATAACTCAAACAATTTTAAATATTTTTAATCAGGTTTTTCACTACGTCTGTATAATAATCTTCTTAAGAGAAGAGCATAGGGGATTTTCGATAGATTAATTTAAACGATTGTTATGATTATTTAAGTGCCGTTTTTTTAGTCCAAAATAGAGCTTTTTCCTTCAAATGCTTGCTAATTCCACAAAAATAAATATTTTTTAAATCCCTTACGTGTTTCTCTAGCTATTCTTATCTAGGTTAAGAAAAAAATGTTTCTTTGTTCAAGATAAAAATGGTGCGTGCCGCGGAGCTCCTTCAAGAGAAACCACATTACAAAAATGTCTCCAACGCCGCCATTTTGTAACATTTTTCGATCAAACTTTGTAGTTTTGTATTTTAGTATATAAGTAATAACTTCTCAAATCAGAGTGATTGTTTTCCCTTTCCTTCAATACAAAAAAATTCTTTAAAAATCGTGTATATTTTACGCGTGTACAGTGGTGTTACCCCTTAAGATACTATACTTTCGAAATATCGAAAAATAAATCGATTTTTTGAACATTTTACATGGACTTCCCCTCTTAATAATTCAAACCTCAAAAGAGTATAAATAATCGCTTTATCAGGCCTACGCTACTAAAACACATGATTGCGTTTGCTTAAATAAAGCAACAATTTTTGCAAATCAGTTTTTTAAAACTCTTCTATAATAAAATGATTTTATTTCAATTATTTTCCAGGATCTTTCCTACAAAGACAAGCATTGGCATGAAGCCTGTTTCCTATGCTTTAAGTGCCATTTGTCATTGGTGGATAAGCAGTTCGGCGCCAAGGCCGATAAAATCTATTGCGGCACTTGCTATGATGCGCAATTCGCCTCACGGTGTGACGGCTGTGGTGAAGTGTTCCGAGCAGGTGAGTTACATATTTACATATTTAGATGGCTCATCAAAAACGATTTAATTGTTGAATAAAAAGAAATTGTAGAAAACGTTGCATACTTTTCGGTGTTAAAACAAGGGCAAACCTTGCAAATGCTGTACTGGATGAAAGTACAAAAATAAAAATAATGAAATTAAAAAGTACCTGCAGCTAAACTAGTTTAATTTACATACACCCATACCATTACACATTTACACTACTTTCTTAGCTCTGCCATATGGAATTTTATTAAGCTCCTCGGACACTTAGATAATTACTGGCATGCAATCGAGCACCAAAATTGCCTTAAATGTACGAGTTGCACAGTTGCCTGCCTTCATTGAGTGCAGCGACCACTCGAATTCCTTTGCAGTATTTCCATTCTGCTCCACAAACATAAATAGCTGGTACTATTTAGTCGAGTATTTTACCACTCAAGTCAAACGAATTGACTAACTGGTCCACCAACTCCCAATTGGTAGTTGCGCGTTTACTTGCATTTTATGCTTGTACGAATGTGTGTGTATGCGTGCGTACATTCCCTGCAGGGAAAATTACTAGTTGTGCACTAGAATATTTTAGCAGTGTCGAAGTTATTTAGTGAGAATTCCTCCTGCGATTGAAAGTGAGTGGCAAAATTTTGAATGTTACCGTCCTGAGTACCCTTGAGAACCTGTGGTCTGCTCCTGGAAAGATGGGCCTCGCGTAAACTCAGCGAGCACTGGGCTAGTGCGCAAGCGTGCAAAGTCGTGAGATCGTTCTGGCCACGAGTAGATCGGCGGCGCTCGAGTGAATTTCTAAGGCTAACAAAGCCGCAGCAATCCTTACCGGACATTGTCCCTTAGGTGTCCATGCCGTGAGGCTTGGGATTGCTTCAAGCCCTTTCTGCAGAACCTGTCTGGAGGGCGAGGTGGAATCATCTCAGCACCTTCTTCTCAGCTGCCCTGCTCTCGTCGGGCAAATGTTTAAACATCTGGACACTTCTGGTGATATCTATCAGTAGCTTGAAGTGGTTAATACATACAAGCGTAAATCGCCACTGTTGGTCGCGATCCACTAATCCAAAGCACCTTCTTCCTTTTTCCATCTGTCTGGTTTCTCCCCCTTCTCTTTTTCCCCTTCTCCTTTTCCCCTTCTCCTTTTCCCCTTCTCTCCCCCTGCATGGTATCTCAACGGACAAATTTTAAATGTTTGTCCAAGTGGGCCTTTCGCAAGAGCACCCATTTAACCTAACCTGAATTAAACTACCGTCGGCACGATGTAACCAGTCCTCTGCGCGGTGTACTGAATTTATTACAATAAAATACTGGCATGGCCATACGCGTTTTTCTTTCCAGCGACCCGTTTCATTTAATCTAAATGCACACATGGTTGCCATCGTCTTGATAAGAGCCTCCCTAGGGCATGATCTGATTGCATCGGCCGTTACTGTCCAGGCTGATCTTTGTATTCTGCCAAGTAATTTGATATTGTAATCTCTTCAAAGCGCTTTCCACCCTACTGCCGATCCGTATGTTAAAATTGGTTGTAGAACCGCCTTATATAGCCATAAAGTAGGCTGAATACCCCTCCGTCTTCCAAGCATAGTTTAGTTTAGGTTAGGCTAGGTTGAAGCGGTTGCCCACTATGTCCACACATTCAGGCTCATAGCCCATTGATAGCCCCATTATAACTGAAATCAGTGTGCTAAGACTATGCTTATCTCACTTAGCAGAAATTCTGTGCGTTTAGCATTGAGAGTCGGCCACAGTCGGCTTTTAGTCGCTGCTCTTACAATTTTCTCAAGGGTAAGCAGCTTACATGTTTGCAAGGCTATCCTATATCATTGGCTATGTACTTATCGGTCAATTTGGTGCCGAGTTTCGCTAGTTCACCGGCTCTGCAGTTACCCTTAATGTGACAGTGGCCTTCCTGGTTCCTCCCCATGTTACATTTAGATGAAATAACTCAGCCATATCGTGACGACGTGTGCGGTATTTCATGGCTACCTTAGAGATTGTCGACTGCTTTGTGAGGCTGCCAGTGAAAATGTAATATCATCTCCAGGTATCGCATTACACTGTACCAGTGTCGCGACTTTCATTATTGTCATCAAGTCAGCCTGAAAGATACTATAGTAGTCGGAGATTCGAAAACGGAAGGAGGTCCCTAGATGATTGGAGTGTACACCTCCGCCCACCCTGCTCTTGAGCTTTAAGCCATCTGTGTATACATGGATGGACTCGCCTCGTCTTACCTCATCCCGTTGCACTCTCTTTCCTCGAGGGCAGTAAGGTCATGAATGTTGTAATGGCAAGTGTAGGCGGAATTGCATAGTTCACCTGTCCAGGAAGCCGCAACATGCTAACATTAGTCAATGTTTAGTTTCCAGCTATGTTTGGAGTCCAGAACTAACACTAAGTACTTTGCATTGGAGGTGAAAGTGAGAGAGTTTGTCCATTAATATTTGGGAAGGTAAAAATTGGTGCCTTGTAAAAAGCATAAGTTCTGTTTTTCGTAGACTTATGCCCGAATTCTGTAAGCAAATCTCATCTCAAGTCAAATATTATGGTGAAAATAAATAGAGACAGTCAGCTGATGGCACGTATCGGCTAGAGATAGTCAAAAAGTTGAGCGAAAATTCACTTATCGATTCCATATGTAATGGAATTTTTTAAACTCATTTATCAAGCGAAATTCTTCATCAAAAACATAAAGAATATGAATATTACTAAGCTCATACAAAATAACGTTTTTAATTTCTGTTTTATAAACCTTTTACCTGAATCGGCTTATCAACAATTCAATTGAGACAAACAAAATTAATAATCGATAAATGTTGAATTGCATCTCTATATACATTCCGTTGAAATGAACGAGCTGGAAACTCCGCTCAAACTTGTCAAGTGGTTTGAGATCTTGAATAAGTTCCCAGCAGAAGGATTTCGGGAATCTAAAAAACCTCCTGAAAATGTCTTCTTCCAGAAGGAATGGGTCTTCCGTGCTGAGATTGTGAGATTGCTTACTGAATTGCAACTAGTCTCAAAATCAAATTTCACCACGAAAAGTCTCAATTAGTGACTTGAGGCTGCTTACAGAACTCGGGCATTAAACTTCGGAAACGTTCTGTCCAAGATTTAAGCTCACCTAGCGCCATTGACACAGTCACCTGCTCGTATTAGACACAGTCCTGATGCCATTCGCACCACATCATCAGCATGCGCCACCACTTTTACCACACCTCTATTAAGTTTTATGAAGATTTGTCTAATTATGCATAACCATAACAACGAGTCTTAAATTTTCTTATACAAAAACAAAAAATCAACTAATTTGCAAAAATTGAATATTTCACTTCTCGTATTATTCTAACCAATGACGAAGTAGTACGAAAATTCCAGTAACTAAAACTAAAATGTTTCTATGCTAGTTTGGCTTTTCCCCGCAGGGTTGCATGCTTTTATATATGTACTCGTATGTTATGTGTACACGCACCATACCGGGTCAGTTGCGCGTATTTGGTAGCTAAGAACGAATGCGCATGCGCGCCAGTTTAGATTTGGTAAGCGTGACATTATAGATACTTACAAGTATTGTAGACCCATATAAACATATGTAGATAATATGTAAATATGTATTTTAGCATTTGCGCACTAGTTAAATGAAGCATATAAAGAAAATTGTGTCTACTTTTTCCTTTTGGTAAGCCAGCCAGCTGTATCATTCATTAACCGGTCACCAGCCTGTCGCCACTTCTATGCCTATGGGTATTTTACACCTTTTCTACACGGTTGTTGCTTCACTTTTGGACTTGCCATTTTTTTTTTTTTTTCTTTTATTGTATTATTGCATTTTGGACTTGCCATTTTTTTTTTCTTTTATTGTATTATTGCAAGTTTATCTATTTCATTTGGCACTTTTCACTTCGTAAGACTCCTCAACTTATAAATACACATACACACACACCTGCATACGAAATGTGTGCTAATCTCCTTGGGGTGGAGCTCAAAATGGCTTTGAAGGAAAAAAAAAAGTATTAGGCAAAGTGTATTCGTTTCTACGTTGAAGCGCCACAAGCAAATGTTGCATGCCACCATATACATAGATATGTATGGTACATCTACACTTACTCGTATAGGGATGCCAATATTAGCGAATAGTTTTAAAGTAATACCGGGATCCCGATTTTGCTGTTTTCGAGCTAATTGTAGAACTAGTAGATATATACATACGCATACGTACGAGGGTTTCATTCGGTACTTTGTGCCAAATAATAAAAATACAAATAACAATGAAAATGACTTTATTCTTTTTCAAAATATTCTTCTAGCAAGGCATTTGCTTGAACCAATTTTCGCAGCACTTTCGTGACTCAGAAGTGGTTATCTCTAAAATGAGCTGCTTAAAAGCTTCTGCAGGCGTTGAAAAACGTTTTCCTCGCATTTTATTTTTGATTTTCAGACACGAAAATTAACCCTAAAGTGCCAAATTGGCGCTGTAAGGCGGATTACCTATTAATTGGAACTTTCGAGTGGTCAAAAACTCTCTTGTGTGCGCCATTACGTAAGAGTTCGCTTTGGCTTGATGTAGGATGAGTTGTCTTCGGCTGTGGGTTTTCATTATTTCTCCGAAAACTTCTGGCAAAAACGGTTTTGTGCCACTCAGAATTGACTGTTTTAAGTTTCTCAAGTGATGCAATTGCGACATGACAAGATTTTCCAAACACTTCCGAAACAGGCGACTTTTTGCTTTGAGATGCTTTTGCCACGAACAACTTAAGCGCGCTTCCGGCTCATAAGCATAGATCTGAGATTCGTCACCTGTTACGAGGTCATAGACGTGCTTTGAATCGCTGCGTCGGGATTTCTTCAATATTTCTTTACACCAATCCACACGACTCCTTTTTCGGGCAATTGTCAAATTATGCGTTATTCAAGGAGAACAAATCTTCTTGCCGCGCAAATGCTTATGCAGTATTGAAATGCTAGTCACACTGATGTCCCCATCTCGTGATATGCCACATGTCGCTCTTGTGTTATCAGTTGACTCACAGCAACGCTTGTTTCAGGCACAACAATCGTTTTTGGACGACCTATGGACGAAATTAATCTTGCAAGGTTAGGCGGCCACGTTGAAACAAGGTGTACCAGCGTTTCGCATCGGCTAGGGTGTGGTGTGGCAGCTGGCGTAGCCGAAAGAGTTGGTGCGTGACTACAATTCGGAATTCGTAGGTCAAATGAAAAAGTTTTTTTTAATAGCAGTCGCCGTTCGGCAGCAATGTCAGAGCTTCGAGTGTATTTCTGTCATGAAAAAGCTCCTCATAAAAAATATCTGCCGTTCAGAGTCGGCTTAAAACTGTAGGCCCCTCCATTTGTGGAACAACATCAAGACGCACGCACGCCACAAATTTTAAGGAGGAGCTCGGCAAAACGCCTAACGGAAATATACGCGCCAATTATTATTTTAAGTGTGCTTCAATTGGATATTTAAAATATTTCGGGATTACGGGATCCCGGGTTTGGCATCCCTAGTACCATATATAAATAAACCACTTAAGCTGTATGTGTTGAACTCTGATTAAGATGTGGTCTCTTGAAAGAAACGAGTGGCGGGCTTCAATTGCAATAAGAGGAAGACTTACAAGCGCATAAATAGCAGCGTGTACGAGATACACTTTCATCGGCAAATGGATGAACTTAAATTAATTACGTTCTATTTTTATGAAACTTTTACTTTAATATAAATTTGTAGAGCGAGCACGTTGGTCATTACAGTGACGCTGAATAGCCAGTTTCGTTGGAGAGTTTTTTTCCCCCAGTATAATCCAAAAGCTGCCTTATCAGACGTTGTCACTGTTCTTGCGTATGATTTGCAAAGATCTCGTTACGTCTGATACCAAAATATAGGTAATATACAATTTAATCTGAGCTTCAACTCCAATTTGGCCCTGAGCCCGTTTTGACACTCCCTCACATCCCTGCGGCCATCACAGGTACGGTTAGCAAATGGGTTACTTCAACCCACAAGCGAGCTTTGCAGGCTGAGAGAGGCTGCAGATGGACTAAACTGATGTTACCTGTCATGTCCGGTTGACTGTCGCAAACCCTCCTGTCATTAAGCAAAAGGGAGTGCAGACGGCTGGTTGGACTGATGACGGGCCACTTTCTGTGGGCGAAGCACATGGAAAAGATGGGCATCTCGGACAGTGTACTCTGCCCAGCTTATAACTCACGAACTAATGAATAGAATATCCTGAAATTTGAACAGCTGTCTTTTTAAAGTTAGTACTAACTAAAAAAGAGGTGAATGCATTAAAACTAGAGCTATCTATGTGTGAGGTCCGGGACTTTTCAGCCCATGTGCGCTTACATTAAAGAACTCGATATTAATGCTTTAACTGTCAACTTGGGTAGCAACCTACATATATGTATATATATACATATATGTCTGCATAGTGCTTAATTACATAGGTAAACATACAGAAATATATAAAAACACCAAAGATCTTGTCACTTATACCAAGCTTTCACTTTTAAATGCAGTTATATATAAAGGTTGCACATACACCTGTACCATGAAATATATATTTATACCTTTTTTAAGTGGTTTGCAGCTTTTTCAAGCAGTTTTAAATTTCCGCCTGGGCCGAAGTGAGCTGCTGCATATTTAATGTTTCCTCATACCCACGATAATATTATAAAAGGCTGCAGTTGCTTTTCGAGTTTAATGCGGCATAAGTAGAGTAATATTTCACAAATGTCATGTGATTGTTTTTTTTTTAATTTTTTTTTTAATTTTTTTTTTTAAATATTTTTTTTTACTTTTTTTTTAATTTTTCTTTTTTACTTTGTTTTAATTATTTTTTTTTACTTTTTTTTTAATTATAATCGAGTGTTTTTTAAATACAAACTTATGCAAATCTCACCTCCATTAGCTTTCAATTAAACTTAGTTTTCGGCAGTCGAATCACTGCCGCTTTTCAAGCTGTTCGTATAGTATTAAGTGAAGCGACGCTATGGCTGCTCGATTCTGCTCTCAATCTGCAATCAATAAATCACTATTTAATCGCTTAGTCGGGCGGCTAATAAATTCACAACTGCTGAAAATGTACGCTGAGAGCAGCAGTCTAGAACAGACAAATTCCGCATAAGTTAGTCGTCCCTAACTTAGTGTGGGTGCCAGATTATAGAGACAGACCAGGTAATCAGGTGTGCCGGATAACTTAACGAGTGATGGAATTCACTGTTTGCCCCACCCACTTATAGTTCACTTCTTACAAATTGGGTTTGATTGAAGTTCTTTGAACGGGCAAAGAAAATACAGTCAGTTGGTAGAACGATTTTGTAAGGCAGCACGAAAAATTTGCCCGAAAATCTAATTTACAATAAAAGAGCTGGCCATTACCGCTTACACCATTTTTGTGTGTTTGACAGAGCTCCTCCTTCTATTTGTGGTGTGCGTCTTGATATTGTTAACTAACGAATTTCGGTGTTTTTAAAATAAAACTGAGTTCAAAAGCCATACTTAAAATTTGAGGCAGTAATTTTTGGTTAATATTTATATGCTGAAAAGTGGGACAATCCTAAAATTTTATACGAATAAAATTAAAAAACAAAATTAAAAAAACATTTAATAAAATAAATATGTTTTAAATTAAAATAACAAAAAAAAAATTAAAAAAATTAAAAAAAGATAAAATACAAATAACAAAAAAATTAAATAAAAGTAAATTAAAAAAAAATCAAATAAAAGAATAAATATAGAGAAAAAAAAAGAAATATGAAATAAAAATTAAAAATATTAATAAAAATTCAAAAAAACGAAACAAAAAAATAGTTTAAAAAAGAATTTAATTAAAATAAAACGAGAAAATAAAAATATAAACATTAAATAAAAGTTAGAAAAAAAAAATCAAAAGAAAACTTAAAAAAATTAAATAGAAACAAAAAATTAAAAAACATAATAAAAAAAGTTAAAAAAAAGAAAAATAAAATAAAATAAAATGAAAAAAAAAATTAAATAAAAAACAAATAAAAAAATATTAGATAAAAAAAAAATTAAAAAAGTAATCGAATCTATCATTTAGATTACCCGACTACTGTAGTGTATTCCAAGCGGAAGTATGCGCTATCTGGTATGCTGCGAAAACTCTCTTAGAAAAGAGAATATCACTAGAGGATATCCGCTTTTTCACTGGCAGTCAAGCGACCGTTCGAGCACTCAGCTCCTCTTATACCCACTCAGACGTGGTTCGATCCTGTCTCTTATCTCTTAACGAGATAAGTGTTCAGAATTCTGTCCAAGTTATCTGGATACCAGGTCATAGTGGATTCGAAGGTAACTGCAAAGCTGATGAGCTCGCAAGAGCTGGAGCTGCGCAATCAAATGTTAGTAACTTACCCACAATCCACATTCCGCTCTCAACATGTAAATTGCTCATTGATCGAGAATTTCACAGCATTGCTGATCGGAGGTGGCGAGTGGAAACTACTTGCGTTACGACCAGACAAATCTGGCCATCCTACAATCTGAAACAGACAAAAACCCTTATAAGTTTTCGAAACACGAACTAAGGCATATAATATCTCTTATCACTGGCCACTGCCTATTGGGCACTCACGCACGTCGGCTCGGGGTTCCTCAAAACGACTTGTGCAGATACTGCGAGGACGAAGATGAGGAAGTATCGAGCAGACATTTGCTGTGCAGATGTCCCGGTCTAGCCAGAAGTCGACTCGCTCTCCAACAATTGACAATCTTTCAGTACTCTCGGACCTGAAAATTGAATCTCTCATCAAATCCTCGAAACGAATTAATATCTTTGGCCAAAATCTATAATAAAAACCTCGGTTAGGTGGGGAAATCATACAATATAATGAGCTCTAAGGCAACACAACGGACCCAACTAGCGGTCTATGTGGCACTCCGATGCGGGCTCGCCCTTAAACCAACCAATCGAAAAATAATAAAAAAAAGTGCAAAGAAAAAAGAAAAATAAAATAAAAAATGGAATTTTTTGAATTTTCATATTCAATTTTCAATTTTTAGCTTCGCGTATTCACAATGCATTTTTATTTTATTTTTTTAGTATCATACAATGCACTGTTTGGTGTTACTGGCCGTTTTTATCGCTGGCCTATACTATTTCAATACTGAAAATGGGTGGTCTTTATTAAATAAATATTAATACTAATTAAATATTTTATTTGTAAAAATTTCTTTTGAATCATTATTAAAAATTAAACAAAAATTAATATTAATTTTTAAAAATTAAATATTTATATGAACTAAGTATTAAAAACTTTGCATATTATCCTGCAAAGACCGGGAAAAAATAAGTAAATTTTGACTACGTATTTCTTAAAGTAAATAATTTTTTATAAAAATATAGTCCATTCCATAAGAAGGATCATATTAATCCAAGTTTCGAGCTTTGTACAGGATTTCTAGGAACTCAACAAATGTCCAACAAAATTTAAAAATGTTTAATTAAAATAAAAAAAAAAATAAATTTGGGCAAAAAGGCTTGAAGTGACTCAAAATTCACGTTAATTTTTGATAATTTTTCCCCCTGATTTTTTCCATATAAAGTGTCATTCAAAATAGGTCTAGACACCTATTGTTTTAAAATAAAACATGTAAAAATTTAGATTCGTTCAGGTTTCACTATTTTTACACAAAATACGGCTCTTAACAATTTTATGTGAAAAATGGCACCACTTAAATGTTCAGTGTTCAAATGAGCAGGTCTACGGGTAAAATCCGCCACACCGTCTATTCATGAATGGCGTCGTTGTTGAGAACGTCGAGGTATTGATGTTGAATGTTGTTCAGCAACACTTCGCGCTGCAGCAGCAATCATCTCAGCAGAACATCCAGTTTTTGGTCGGCCTATCAGTCCTTTTTGTATCTTCGGCAGAATCAGTTTCTTGAAGTTTTTTCACCAACCTTTGAATTGTCAACTCTTTCCTGCGGTTATTTCTCCAAAAAAAATCACGAATTTTGCGACATGTTATTAAAGATCGAACATTTTTTGTCAATAAATTTCAATAGTTTTAACGCGTTGTTACATTGTGTAAAATTCTATATCTGTTTGCTCGACAAATAGCAGAGATGGCATTAAAAGCAGGTACCGTCTAGGCATTATTCACTACTTATATCTAGGCGTAATTTTTTAGGGACTCTAAATATCACAAAAAAAAAAATTGTGTATTTACAGATGGAGGTCTGTCTCATCGTGCACTATTTCGAAAACACTATGGCCCCAATACGATAGAAACAGAACGCTTAAGGTGATGGTAGTCCCCCGCCATTCAATTTCCAAGCTCATTGCGGTGTTCACTGGTCACTGGGTGATCGGTACTCATGCGGAGAAGCTTGGAATTCCGTACAACCCCTATTGCAGAAGTTGTGGGTATCCTAGAGAGAAAGAGACTGTTAAACATGTTCTCTGCAAATGTCCGGCTCTGGCGGCTAGGCGCTTGAGATTCCTTAGCGTGCCCTTTGGGGATGACTTCAAGAAATTCTCCAGCCCAGATCCCTTTTCTCTCCTCCACTACACCAACAGCACTGGATGGCTGAAGAAGGTTTTCTCTTCCCAAAAATTTTTCTTTGCACAGGTAGAGTGGTCCATATTATGGTATCAAAACGGCACGTAAGTGCCACTTGAAGTGTGCCTGTGGCATTCTTGCCATTTTACCTACCTACCTACCATTCTTTCTTATTAAAAAGTTTGAAACTTTGATTAGATTTTTTGTATAAAGCTACCGTCTAAGAACTATTGACTACTAACATCAAGGCGTCACTTTTAAAAGATGCTTTATGCAAAAAAAAATCGGGAATTTATGCTTTCTGACTAAAAAGTTTGGAATTTTGATTGCAATTTGTTTTATTGTTTTAGTTTTTGAAAATTGAATTTATTATATAGATTTTTGTTAGACAGAGCAGTACAGTTAGACAGAGAGCAGTACGACTTTTGTAAAAAAAAAAACACAAATAAATAAAAAAAATTAAAAATAGTCGAAACTGTGCTGTACTTCTTTCGCGCGCTGTATTTAGTACGCGGGAAAGTCCGTGCAAAGGCTTGAGATGGCGCTACTGGCGCGTATCGATGTTATGTTTAGTTAGTAGCATCCCTTCGAAGAACACACACACCAAGTTTCAGCCAGATCGGTTTTACTCTTTGTGCTTGGCATTCGTTTCAATCGAGGAAGTCGAGTGCTTTTTCTTTTCCATAATGACAACGCACCAGCTCATGCGTCAGAACTAATGAAGATAGGGTTCCAGCTCATGTTACATGCCCCCCATTCGCCAGACTTGGCTCTCTCGGCCTAATATTTGTTCCCTAATTTGAAGAAATGTCGAGCGGGAAAACGATTTTATTCAAATGAGGAGGTTTGATTGACTGATTTGATTGCAGAAACGAATGGCTATTTTTCAAACTTGGACAAATCCTATTATCCGGAAGGAATCAAGAAGTTAGCACCACAGCGTTGGACGAAGTGTATTCGCCTAAAAGGAGACTATGACGAAAAATAAAAAAAGTTTACCCCAAAAGTGTGAGCAGTTTTTATTTTTGCTCTCACTTTTCAACCTCGCAAAAATATTTGCATTTTCTGATTTATTGAAGCTCATACAAATCTGTTGCACCCACACACAATTTGTTGAGACGATGTGAAAAGTTTGTTGCCATGTGATTTTGAGTAAAGTGAATCATAAATAACAGGGGCATACGAGTATGTAGCTCATATGCAGACGAACATACAATACATATGGACATAGATGGCATTTGAATCACTCGCCCAAAAAGTGCAGAGCAAGTCGTTAAAGAATTATAAAAATTAGAACTGTGCTTAAATGTTTTTGTTCTAATTTTTTTCATATATTATTTTCAGTTTATTTAATACTCGTACATCCGCTCGTATTAACCTGATTTTCTGTTTGAGTCATTTTAGTTCTGGCTCGTGTCGCAAAATATGTCTTATTAATTTTAATTTTCCTGTTTGTATTGTTGCGAGTCGCTGTGACGTTTTGACGTTTTGACATTTTCTCATTTGTCGTCTTTTGTTTTCTGTTTTTAATTTTAATCGAGAAACCCTTAAATGCAATTACCTCCCAAGCGTTGCCAAATTTGCCTTGGTCGGCTACACTTGACTCGGGCGTCTTTTGAATTAATTTTACATATGATTAATTTAAAAAAAAAAACATGTTTTTTTACGCTTTAAGTTCTCAAGTTAGAAGTGATTACATACGCACCTACATATGTACATATTTACAATTTGTTTACCATCAAAATAAATGAATACAAATTGCTTGCTACACCAGGCGACAGACGTTTGTTGCTGTCATGCACAGCATCCCGCCTAAATATTTGCTTTGAAGCCACTTAATTTGCATACTACTTTTACTGGGTGTAGGTTTATTTGTACTAAATCAAAATAGCCAGTGACAAGAAAATTGAAATACGATCAGTTGCGCATTTGCAGTTGAAATTGCAAATTAAAATGTTCAACTGTCAACTGTCGTTAGGAAATTAAAATTACCTATTTTTACCTTAGAATGTCTCGACTGGCTTGACTAAATGAGATTTTGATTTGCGCAGTGCAATGTTTTTCCTAATCTACATACATACAAACATGCGCATACATTTAAATACGTTATTGAGGTAATATACCAATACTCCTACTTGAGTTTTGAGTATTGATTTCCTTTTTTTAATTTTTGTATTTTCTTATAAAATTATAGTTAACACTACAACTAAACCCACATCATTTAAAGCTTTAAACCTTAAAAAAATTCTCATCAAAATTTCAAACTTTTTAATCAGTATTTTTTTTTTAATTTCAAGAATGCAGTTCTGTAGCTCGTACAATTTTAGCAACACAAAATATGCGCAAATTGCCAATACCTGCCTAGCGATGAAAAGTCGTAGGTATTGGTGAAGGCATTGTGAATACGTGATCCTGAAAATTGAAAATTAAATGTGAAAACTCAAAAAATTCCATTTTTTATTTTATTTTTCCTTTTTATTTGTTTTTTTTTTAATTATTTTTCGATTACTTTTTTATTTAATTTTTATTTATCAAATATTTTTTTATGTTTTTATTTTCTTTTTAATTTTTTTTGTTTTTTTTTTTATTTAACTTTTTGTATTTTTTGCTATTATTTTTATTATTTTTATTATTTTTTTATTTTATTTAATTTTTTTAATTTTTCTTTTTATTTATTTTTTATTTTTATTTAATTTTTTATTAAATCCATTTCTTATTTTATTTTTCTTTTTTATTTGTATTTTTTTATTTAATTTTTTTTATCTAATATGTTTTTATTTGTTTTTATTTAATTTTTTTTTCATTTAATTTATTTTATTTTTTTTCTTTTTATTTATCTTTTTGTATTTGTTGTTATTATTTTTATTATCTTTTTTTTATTTTTTTTTTTTATTTTTACTTGGTTGGTTGGTTGGTTGGTTTAAGGGTGACCCCGCATCGGAGTGTCACATAGACCGCAAGTTGGGTCCGTTGTGTTGCCCTAGAGCTCATTATGTTACATGATTTCCCCACCTAACCGAGATTTTTATTGTGGATTTTGGTCAAAGATATTAATTCGTTTCGAGAATTTGATGAGATTTATTTTTACTTAATTTTTATTTTTTTATTTTTATTTACTTTTTTCATTAAATATGAAAATTCCATATTTTATTTTATTTTTATGTTTTATTTGTATATTTTTATTATTTTTCGATTACTTTTTTATTCTATTTTTTTTATCTAATATTCTTTCATTTGTTTTTTATTTAATTTTTTCTTTTTATTTATTTTTTTTATTTTTATTTACTTTTTTTTATTAAATATGAAAATTCCATTTTTTATTTTATTTTTCTTTTTTATTCGTATTTTTTTGTTTTTCTTTTTTTTCGATTACTTCTTTATTCAAGTTTTTTATCTAATATTTTTTTATTTGTTTTTTATTTATTTTTTTTTTTATTTTTTTTTTTGTTCTCTTTTTTATATTTCAGTTTCTACATTTTTTTTATTGCTTTTATTTTTTTTTTCATTTAATTTTTTTAATTTTTCCTTTTTTGTTTTTTTTTTTGTTTGTTTACTTTTTTTATTAAATATGAAAACTTCAGTTTTTGTTTTATTTTTCTTTTTTATTTGCTTTTTTTATTATTTTTCGATTACTTTTTTATTTATTGTAAGTTTTTTTATCAAATATTTTTTTATTTTGTTATTTAACTTTTTTTCATTTTATTTTAATTTGTTTTTATTTAACTTTTTGCTTTTTTTAAATTATTATTTTTATTAAATTTTTGTTTAGTTTTTTTTTATTTAATTTTTTTATTTTTCTTTTTATTTATTTATTTTTATTTACTTTTTAATTTTTTAATTTTAATTTAATTTTTTTATTAATTTTTTTTTACTTCAGCCTTTTAATTTTTGCTTTTTTTTATTTTTATTTAATAGGTTTTTTTTCTTTTCATTTATTCTTTTATTTTAATTTTTTTTTTATTAAATTTAATTTTTTTTTTTGTTATTTTTATTTTAACTTTTTTTAATTTTTTTTTTTAATTTAAAATTTTTTTATTTTTATTACATTTTTTTTACACTCAGTTTCATTTACACTCAGTTTCATTTTAAAAACACCAAAATTCGTTAGTTACCAAATCAACTTCCCACACAGAAACAAGTTTTCATTTCCGCTTGTCCATTTTTCTAAACATCCGTTGAACTGAGCAATAATTGATGATTATCAAAATATGGGCCGGATTCAATTAGAAAAGTTCGAAATTGCGACACTCTTTACCGGTTTGAATTTGAAATTGTTAGTTGATATTGAGACTAGGTTAGGTAACCCAGCTGGCATTAAGCTACGCATAGAGCTTTTCGTCTCTAGAGATACCAGATGGAAGTGATCTCTATTAAGATTTAATGTAGGCGTTACGTAGGATGTCAACGCTTTTAGCAAATCTAAACATTGATACTAAGTCCGCCCAAATATCTCGGGCTCGAAGTCATTACCGAAGTAAGTAATTGGTGGGATCAAAAAGAGGGAAATTCAAGCTCAACTTGACTTATTGACCCACTACTTGATTCGTTTAGAAGAAGTATCCCTGGTCCACCTGATAAGCATCACCTGATTAAGATTTTTTTCCACTTTTTGCATCTTTAATGTGAACAAATCTGTGGATGACGGCCACTTAGTCCACTTTTTTTTAATTATTTCAGATATTTTTCAGGTTCCACAAAACGTCTACTTCTCCTAGGATTATGGTTAAATCACTCAATTTTGTTTCACTAAATAATGCTATTAAAGATATTCCAAACAAACTTAGTTTTGCGGTATGTTTTGTACTTTTGTCACCTATCAGTTTTAATTTTTAATAGCAGTTAAGCGGCAGCCCATCTTTCGACAAACTTAACTTGAAGTTAGCTGGTAGATGGGCGCTAAATAAACACTGATAATCCTTTAATCAGCTGGGCGCACGGATCTGGCCTTTTTTCGTCCAGTTCGAGGAGGATCCTTTTTAAAAGATTATATCCATAAATCGTTAAAAAATTAAATTTCAGGAAACTACCGAGAAGCTTAAGTTGTAAGCTGCAATAGAAATATGTTATGAAATATTCACCTACAAATTCGAAAAATGTTGGCCTGACTCGGGTGCTCAATGAAGAGTTGAGATCTTATTAAGCGCTTAATCAGAAGTGTTGTGAACACTTCAGCGTAGTACTTCGGCATAGTACTTCAGCAAAAATATTGTCAAAAATCAGAAGAATTTTATAGTCACTTGCAACTTGCAGCCGGTTATGCTAATATTCAATGAGCTATAAAACTGCATATTTAAAAAACTTCAGGAAAAAACTGTTTTTGAAAAGTTGAAAGTATTGCTGAAATTTTGAAAACTTTTGTACAAAGTTTGAAAATTTGCGTGAAACAAGCCTAATATGTTTCTAAATTGTGAACTAAATTAAATTAAATTAAATGTGAACTAAATTCTTACAAAAAGTAGTCGAGTTCACAATTTTGCACTAGGGTGTATAAGAGAAGAAATCGTAGTGGTACAAATTATCAGTGGTTTGGGATCTGCCCTGCGATCTGTGAGCATTTCAATATTTATTTATGTTTTACCCAAGGCACATCTCCAAGGTAGCAGTAGCAGCGCAAAAACAACAATGGCGTGTATTTTTGCTTTTTGTTTTCTGCTATTTACATTTTCTAGACAAAAACAATGCAGAAGGTAATTTAACAATTTAGAGAACAGATAAAATTACGAAAACAAATCACAGCAGCTGCTCTACCGCGTGGATGTGCTTGGTTCTGCATGCATTTGGCAAAATAATAATATTTGCGTTGGCATACCGATTACTTTTCATCGTCCTTCTAAACCTGCGCACGCCGCATGCATCCGCCACATAGAGTTTATTTTCATTTACATTTATTGCATATGGATATAAAATTCAGTTCTGTTTACTGTAGGTGTGCACCAAAGGTTGTTTTCAAATAAAGCAGAATAGTGTTGGTGATTTTCGAATTATTTAATCACATCCGCCTTTAGCATATTTTGCGGTTATTTGTCTTTAACACGTTGACTGCCGCGCCGGCACCCATAGCCCGGCGCATGGCTTTTCAATGGCGCCGCGCCGGGCAATGGGTGCCGGCGCATTGTTTTTGGTGTAATATTGCTTCAATTATATTTTTATATTTTTTTTCATCAAATACGTGTATTATGTATATGTATATAAAAAAATAAATAAACTATATGGCTGTTTTTATTTGATGGATGGTATTAAAACAAGAAATACACATATGTGATGCACACTTGCGGCGCTGTGTGATAACCAGCAAATTTCGCTCGGCAGTCAACGTGTTAATGGCTATGTATGTGCAATTAATAAAATCATAAACACCTTCTGCTTATAATAAACACACACACACACACATACGGTCAGCGTGATCGTTTGCCAACTTGCCAATTTTTTCTATGCATTTCTACACGATAGTATGAAGTATCCATAAACATTTCCTGCACAGGAGCATTCATTATTTAGTTATAGATATATTTTTCCACATTATATCTTATTTCGAAGGCGAATGAAATTCTAATTTGAGCAGTGACTGAATGCACATCCAAAGCTGTTGTCTAGTAATAAAATGTAACCAGATATTTTATTACCAATTACTATGGGAAATGTGCGTTAGATAACAAAATGTGAGATGAGAAATATGAAATGTGAAAATAGAAATTGCGGCAATTTAATAATACATTTTTTTGTGATTTTTCATGCCAAATATTTCAGGTGTCTCGTGCCATAAGAAGAAGAGTTTGAGCATAAAAATGCCCATGTAAAATTATTCTATTTCTGATTGTTCTAGCGAAATTGTGTCAATTATCGATATATAAAGGGTGGTTACGTTTCAAGGGCCGGTGTTGATTTTGAATAAAATACAATTTTTTTAGGAAATTATTGTCATTTCTCTTTATTATGATAATATTGGTATGGCTCAAATACGTATGAAACAAAATATTGGCCAAATGGCCGCTGCTGCCTCGGCGGCACACCTCTATCCGATGGTCCAAATTTTCGATGACGCTGAGGCATAATTGAGGTTCTATACCGTTAATGTGCCGAATTTTCTCATCCTTTAGCTCTTGAATTGTTGCTAACTTATCGACGTACACGTTTTCTTTCAAATAACCCCAAAGAAAGAAGTCCAACGGTGTCAAATCACATGATCTTGGCGGCCAATTAACATCGCCGCGACGTAAGATTATTCGGCCATCAAATTTTTCGCGCAAAAGAGCCATTGTTTCGTTAGCTGTGTGACAAGTAGCACCGTCCTGTTGAAACCACATATCGTCCACATCCATATCTTCCAATTCGGGCCATAAAAAATTCGTTATCTCATCACCATAGCGAACACATTTACAGTATTCACAGTAACTGCCTGACCGGCCTCATTTTGGAAAACATACGGCCCCATGATGCCGCCGGCCCATAAACCGCACCAAACAGTCACTCTTTGTGGGTGCATTGGTTTTGACTTTTGGCAATCACTCTTGAATTATCATTCGCCCAAATGCAGCAATTCTGCTTATTGACGAATCCACTGAGGTGAAAATGTGCCTCATCACTGAAGATGATTTCCTTCGAAAATTGGTCATTCACTGTTGCCATTCCCAGCCACCATTCTGACCATTGCTCGATTGTGTATCTTTCCTTGGTTCAAATTGAGTTAGTCTGAAATTGAAAAATGTCAAATAAAATGCAGAAGGAACTTCACGTTTAGGTGTGGTTTACATTCAACATCGGCCCTTGAAATTGAACCACTCTTTATATTGACTTCTTCTGTATGCGGGGTGTGTTATCTGAAGGTGTAGATGAAGCGCAAAAACTGATTTATAAACTCGAAAATTATTTTAGCATATGGATTATGCTATTAAATTTAGGCAAGTCAGCAATTATGGACTTCCGGCAAGGAAGCATCCAAATGGATGCAGACGATCCAGTCATGAAAGTATTCAATGCATTAATATTTCTCTTATAATTATTTTCGTTTATGGTAAAACGTATCAAAATTACCTATGGAAAGTTCCGATGGCGCCTGACAGCGCTAGAAGTTCCCAAGGCCAGAAATATGAATAGCAGCCCCCAGCAAACACACGTGAAATTCAGAAAAATGCATGAAATTTTTATTTAAATCGATAGTACAGTCCATATATTGTAATTTAATGTTGGAAGATTATTTCATGCAAATGTTGACCGCGACTGCGCTTCAAATGGTCCATCCGCTTAGTCCAATTTTGGCATACTCTTTCCAATGTTTCGATTCGGTATTTCACATATAAATGCTTTAATGTTGTCATCCAATGCGTTAATTAATGCGGGCTTGTCTGAATAGATATGAGCTTTAACAAAGCCCCACAAAAAATAATCTAAAGGCGTTATATCGCACGATATGGGTGGTCAATTGACAGGTCCCGAACGTGAAATAAAATGTTCACCGAACTCGACTCTCAACAAGTCCATTGTTACGCGTGCTGTATGGCATGTGGCACCGTCTTGCTGAAACCACATGTCATGCAAGTCAAGCTCTTGCATTTTGGGCAAAAAAAGTTGGATATCATTTCACGGTAGCGCTCACCCTTCACAGTTACTTTACGATTCGCAGCACTTTTGAAGAAGTACGGTCCAATGATACCTCCAGCTCATATGTAAACCGCACCAAACTGTGACCTTTTCTGGATACATTGGGAGCTCTTGCAATTCTTCTGGCTGATATTCACTCCAAAATCGACAATTCTGCTTATTTACGTACCCATTGATCCAAAAATGAGCTTCGTCGCTGAACACAATTTTTCGATAAAAAAGTGGATCTAAACTTTCTTAACAGAACACGCATTTTTATAATAAAATTCAATGATTTGCAAGCGTTGTTCGTTTCTAAGACGATTCATGGTTGAATTATAGACCAAACTGAAGATGATTGACAGTGAAACAAAACACGAAACGTGCGTCAGCTGTTTAGACCAACTGTTTAAAAAGATAATAGCTAAAAAATCACCCGTTACATTTTCATACGAAAAAATTTTAGCGAAATAAGAAACATATAAATAGCGAAAACTTGTCGATAAGTACTGGTGCTATAGTTATGAAACGCAGTGTATGGCTGTAGATGAAGTTCAAACGCTGCCCTTCAAGTGCAAGCTCCTTCACTCACCGACAGTTGAACATCATAACATGAATTTTAGCAATCATCTATGAAGTGATGAGTTGAATTTGGAAATCGACGCACGAACCAGCCATGATTTTCGGATGCGTCATTTTGGAATATGCTGCTGGGCAAGCAAAGCATTGAATTTGGCGTGGCAACGCCACCTGCCGCAAATGTAGCATTTAGAAATTTATTGACCTATCCTCATATTTTAATGTTATCTTAATATATATTTACCTTTTATACGCTTAAAACTATATTATTTCCTTTTGTGAAATGTTTTAAATTTGAACATATTTATGTATGTCAATTTGCAATACAATATTAATATTATTTTTATTGATATATTTACAAGCTACTCACACCCACACTCATATAAAATTTGTCAATCATCATAAATTAAAATGTAAAAATGTATATTAAAAATATGGGTACATGAAAAATATTGGTAACAAGGCAAATTATTTATCCAAAAATATACACAAAGGCAAGCTGGTCAACCACACCAACGCAGTGCCAACGAACGTCAAAGTACAAACATTATTTACATACTCATATATTATATATGCGCATATGTGCATACGTGTGTTTATGCTCGTTTAGTTGTATTTGTTGTGCACGCTGTACATTTAACCTCTCATCTCACTAGTCACTGACTTGTAAATATTTGGTGTTGGGGCGTTCTCAAAATCTTGTTGATGCCTCTTAACCGCGTGGAAGGCTACAGTTTCATTATCGCTATCACTAACAATGCAGTGTACAAAAACAAAAATACATAAAGCATAGTTGTAGTACTGCAATTCCAAGTTCACTTCAAACGGCCCACGTGCACTCTCAGTGCATGTTTGTATGTGCATACATATATACCCTACAGGGGAAATCTGAAATAGTGGAACAAATTAATAGAAATAGTGGAACAAAATAGTAGAAGTAAGTGGAACAAAAAGGTGGAAGTAGTGGAACAAAATAGTGCAAGTAGTTAGTTCGAGTTAGACTGGAAGTTGAAGTTGTAGTTGTAGTATTTGAATTTTTATTGACATGTAAATTATTAAATTTTTAACTAATCAATTAAAATACATACCATTAAATAATTTACAAAAATAGGTACTTAAAGACTGAAAATTGTTTGGTCTCCCCCAATTATCGAACTTATGGTCTTGTTGTTGTTGTTGTAGCAGTATCTTTGCCCTGAAGCGAGAAAGGCTGGCGAGGTAGTCGTTTACCTTGGAGCATACGCTATCAATGTTAACGAACTTATGGTCTCCTGGATGGTACCTCAATGGTCTACCTCTAGCAAAATAACTAAAGCAATTTTATTTCTTACGGTTATAGTTCGTTGAACTGTGTATTGGATCGGGGTTATCGAATAAGGAATGTAAAGCGAGTAGAGCACTCAAATTTAGTACTACCACCGAATTATCGAAAAACGATGCACAATTGCCGTATAAAACTCACCGGCTGGCTATAGGGAAAAGCGCAGCAATGCGTACTAGTCAGCATGCTTAAGTGGTCCCGATGGTTTAGAGCTCGAAAATTTAGGATATTTTTAGGATTTTTGTTTACAGTAAAAAAATGAAAAACGATATTTAAATTTTTTAGGATTTTTTAATTTAATTTAATTTAATATATGGAAAAGAACAATAAATTATTATTTTACAATAAAAAAAAAAAGGAGCACTAGCTGAAATATGAAAGTATCACTTGTAATTTACTTGCACACAAATTAATCTACATTTTTACATTCCGCCCCCATCCTCGTAATCCGCAGCATTAGTTGGCTGTATTTTTCGCGATTTTCGTGATGTCACCTCGTCTTCCTCCGAGCTGTACGCGCTCAATTCATCCGACATATCATTGTTAGCATCTAAATCGTTGTAGTTGTGGTTGCTTTTATGAGTATTTGTACTCGTATTGCTTTTCGTCGTTTTACTCATTTTTTTAATTTAATTTTAATTCAATTTCCTATATTTGAAAAATTTAATAAAACGAGAATGCTCCCTCTACGCCTACTGTTTTTTAGGATTTTTATTTAACTTATTTTACATAGAAAAATAAAAAAAAATGTTTTTTTTTAACTCAAGAATTTTTTTTTGTTTATTTTTTAATTTAAAAAATGACGCTGAAGTTGACCCTCCCGAAAAATTGGACCTGAACGGTGTTGTCCATTTCGGCTCTTCTGTTTATCTGAAACACAAAAACCAAAAAATTATTAATCAAGTATGGCTGTAGCTTTGTCCCGCTACTAGAATAAAAAAATAATAATTTGACAAAATGGCGCGGTTTTGAATTTGACGTTCTAAAAATCGAGTTCATTTCAGTTTCTTAATAAAAAAAAATACGAAATAATTGAAAAAATTATGTGATTCTGCTATGGGCGAGGCGATAGCCATTGATGTTGTCAACAACATACTAAAATTTCAGGCGATGCGACTGAATAGTTTTTTTTTGTTTTGACAACACCACGCCGAACAGAGTAGTTTCGAGATAAATGAGTTTAAAGGAGCGCGCGGACTGCTCTCTACCAAGTTAATGGGCTGTAGAGGCTATAATATTAGGAATTGCCGCATGAAAATTTCACAGTATATTCTTAAGCTACTATACTTTGGAAATATTGAAAAAACAAAGAATCGATTTTTTGAAATTTCTAGACCACCGGGTCCCCTTAATGCTAATTCCACTAAAAGCATTCCCTAAAAGCGCATCTGTTCGGTGCTAATGGGGTTCGCTTCGGGGTATGAGCACTCAGCACTGCAGTTTGCTGGGAATAGTGAAATACATCATCACACATTTGATGTTGAAAGAAGCTGTTATGCGTGCAAACATATGTATGGACATACATATGTATGAATGTAGGTATGAATGTATGTATGAATGTACGTATGATACACGCATCATATGACACTGTCTGCTGCTTATTACAACAAGTACTGCAATCATCGAAACAACAATACTAGCAAGCTAAGTAGAAGGTACGTCAGCGAAGCTGTAACTGTAACTGTCTGTCCATCGTAATTGTTGGCATGTAAGTAGTAGGAACTTGTCCATTACATCAAATTAATTTTTACAGGGTGGCACGAAATGAATCACGCTATGGGATGATTTATCATTTCTGCCAATGGCGGCGTACGTCAATGATATTTGACACTAGGCAGCTGCTGTATATACAGACAAGAAATGGAGGGTGTAAAGGTCAAAATAAGGATTATGCATATATGTATATTGTATTTTCTGACGAAACAATTTTTCAAATAGAGCACTTCGTAAACTCCCCAAACGATAGGGTTTATTTGATCGACCGTTCATACGAGAATTTGAGTCATCGATTGGCCACCAGGCGGCAGCACCCGCCACAGGTAATAGTTTGGGCCGCTGTAACGGCAGATGGGCGCTCTCCAATCGTTTTCATCGAGTCTGGCTTCAAGCTAAATGCGAAATATTATCGGGAAAGTATTCTGTAAGTTGTTTTGAAGCCGTGGACAGACAAATATTTCGGTGGCAGACCAAGGACGTGTCAACAGGACTCGGCATCGTCTCACAAAGCGCGAGTGAACCAAGAATGGCTTAAAACCAAAGTTCCAAACTTCATAACGTCCACACAATAGCTCTCAAATTCACCAAACGCGAGTCCGATGGATTATTCTCTTTGAGCCATTTTGGAGAGCGACTCCCAAACTGAAAGATTCACCACTCTCGAGGCGCTGAAAAAAGCCATTGTCCGCGAGTGGACCAAAATACCTGCAAGTCACTTTGGGGCAGCTTGCGAGTCGTTTCTGGACCGTCTCAAGGCCATAGTCAAGGCAAAAGGTGGGCATATCGAGCAAAAGTAAATTGATTCTTAATTTTCTATTATTTTCACATATTTTTTACTTTGATTTGAATGAAAGTAATCTTTCAAACTAAATTTATGGCCTTTTTCATTGGTTAAACTTCGAGTGCCGGACCCTGTAGTCAGACGAACGAAATTAGGTACTTTGGGAGTTAGATACTTTCCACATATATTTTTTTCCAAATAATTCATTAGAGATTTCAAGGATATTTACACTTCTCTAAGAACTTCATTATATTTTTATAATATTTGTACTGACGACAAGTGGACCTGTTTTTTATTAGCTGGATATACTCTCTTTCATTTGATGTTGTAAATTCGTAAATTCATACGAGGTCTGTTAGAAAAATATCCGACTTTGTTTTTTTATTTCTAACACCTTGCATAAGCAGACCTGTAACCTTCCTGCACATGTGTGAATTTTTTCACAATGGAGTCAGCCGAAAAAGTGCTGATATCTACCTATTCTGCAATTTCTCGGATAGTCACACGACGGTCCCGCATCCCCACAGCGTTCACTTTGGCAATGACATGCTGATTTCGGCATGTTGATGGCCGACCAGAGCGTGGCTCGCTCTCCGCCGATGTGCGACCGTTTTTAAACCGATTGAACCACTCCTTAATCTGTGCCCATAGCATCGTCATCAAAGACTTTCGAATGGTTTCTACCTTTATATCGCCCAGTTTCTGGCAAAATTTGATGCAGTAACGCTGCTCCAATCGTTCCGTCATTTTGGTTGTATTCAAAAACCGACGAGAGCAGTAAATACAGGCGGGAAAAAATTCACACATGTGCTGGAAGGTTACGGGTCTGCTTATGCAAGGTGTTAGAAATAAAAAACAAAGTCGGATACTTTTCTAACAAACCCCGTAGAGCGAGCTTAAGTGTATAAAACAATTTTTTTTTTCAAAATTTAGTCTTTGTAAACTTTAATATCCTGTAAAAAATTTAATTGATGAGAAAATCAAAAACTAATTATGCGGCATTACTTTATGAAATGTCTATTTCTTCACGTGCATAACAAAAAACGTTTCCTGAATAACAAAAACATTCGATACTTGTCGTGCGGTGTTATCCATAACCCCCTGTGCCCATACTAATATCGGTTTGTATTGTATTTTTTGTCTCCTGATATCGCCAATTTAATGGCTCTGTTAACACTAAAGTATGGTAGCTAGCAGAAAACGATCAGTGGTAACTTGCTTCGTTGCCTGTAATTTAGCGGTGTTTACTCAGCTACTTACGTAGGAAAGAGTGAACGCATGCGCAAAGCGAACGTCAACATGAGTAGTGAATGCTAGCGAGCTTTTTTTACGCTCGAAACAAAACTTGATCTTGATGTTTTTGTCGTAGTCGTTGTCGCTGTCGTTGGCGTTGTCGCTGCTACATCCACAACCTGAGCCGCCATAAACTTGTAATTAGAAACCAAGTGCTGAGTAATGTGGAAGTGCTGGTAAAGCAAAATAAAGTTTTCAAGCAAACTAAATGAGTGGAATATTGAATACTTTGAGCAACCAGTGCATTTGCCTACAGGTATGTAGATATGTACGCATACACACTTATGTACATAGCTGCTTCCTCAGGCTACTCAGCTACTGGTTACCATTAGAAACCGTGTAAACAGAGCTACGCAGAACCAGAAACCATGCTTGCCTCCGCTCGAATGATGAGAGGCAATACTGCTGACTGGTTGTTTGGTTGTTTGGTTGTGCTACGGAAACTTTACTCGAACATTAATTTCAATATTTATTTGCCTTGCTTCCACATTGTTGCTCATCGCTCATAGCAATCGAAACGATTGGCAATTCCATGCGAACACAATTTAAGCTCAATTCAGTAAGAAAACAACGTTCGACGTGTTTGGAATGCTACGGCAGTAAATTATAGTACTTTTTTCGACATATTTTCTGTTTATCAATTTTTTTCTTATTAAACAAAAAATCGCGTTGGCGCGAAATAGTATACGAATGACTTTAAACAGATGAACTTTTTTTTCAAAAATTATAAAAAATATAAATGTATGTGTGTTGAAATAGTTTTGAAATTCAAAGTTTTTTAATATTTGGAGTAAATTTCTTTATTAGTTTTACGACTCTGATGAACATTTAAATATTTATGGCATTGCCGCGCACAGTGTTTTCACGAAACGAAAAAAAAATTGTGTTTTTATAAGAAATTTGTTTGTAATGCTACAAAAATTCGACAACAAAAACATCAAGAAAGCATTTTGTAAAACAAGAATAAACAAAACCCGATATACAATTTTTATTTGATCAGCTTAACCATTTACATGCGCGATGGTGAAGTGTGAAAACGGCAGCGGAAGTAAAAAACATTTCATAAATTAATTCTTTCACTCAGTTTTTTCGTTCTAATTGGCAGTTAATGTCAAAAAAATTATCTAATTAAAAGCTAATTGGCATTAAATTTTCATATCGATTGACTTTAATTGCTTACTGTAAAAATATGAGATGAGCTTCATTGGGCTTGGGGAGAAGAAATTGGGCACTTCGCAAGATATTAAATTGATAAGGGTGGCTGCATGTTTTATTTTAAACAGGTGTGAATTTTCAAGAATTCAGAAGAGCTTTGATTTTTTTTTCTAAATAACAGCTAAATCAAGATATGTACAAATTATTTGATTAAATGTGTGTAAATCGTTTGAAAAGCGGTTAAGGTTTTTCTTTATATAAAATATGACACCTGTCGTGAGATCGGAAGATGAAATCGAAAGCGAGAGTGAAATTGAAGGGCCATTGCCCACAAGATCATTTAACAAAATAAACGAAGCATTAATGACATTAATAAATAAAAGCGAATACGAAGCATTTTTCGGCAAAATTTTACAATTAAAAATAAATAAATAAATAATTGGCGCGTACAGTTCTGTTAGGTGTTTGGCTGAGCTCCTTCTTCTATTTGCGGTGTACGTCTTGAAGTTGTTCGTTAAATGGGGGCGCCTACAGCCAGTTTTAAGCCGACTTCGAAACTTTGCCAGACTGTTGGTGTCTTTCTTTTAAGCCATTTTTGGCTATATTTCTCTACATTTGGGAGGCTTCTCATCATAGGATTTGTGTGCGCCAGTAACCTGCTTATGTGCTTGCGTTTTTTCTTGCCTTGTTAATTGTATCAATATCAAGAGATAGGAAAACTTATTCCTGTCATTAATAGTCAATAAAAATAGGTGGCGCAAAATTAATCATCCCATTGCGTATTTCAATAGTTCTTTTACTAAATAAGAAACAATTATTTTGAGTGATGGAAATCGGAAATCTTTATTTTCAAGTGTCAAATACGACATTTTGCAAAAATTATAAATCTACCGGTAGGGTGATTAATTTTGCGCCACCTTATAATCATTGCCAATTTAATTCTTAATCAAAATAATTATGTCGTGGCTACTTTAATTTGTATGCCGCTCAATTTTTCAACGGCATTTCAGAATATATAATAAATTTGCAAAGGCTCCGCCATTCGATATGAAGCACCAATGGAAATGATGTGAATTGAGCTGCATTCCAGATTTCACTTAATTTTTTTACTTAAGTTCGATTTACATTTAAGACAGTAAAAACTTATTTCTCTCATTAATAGTCAATAAAAATAGGTGGCGCAAAATTAATCATCCAACTGCGTACTTCAATAATTTTTTTACTAAATAAGAAACAATTATTTTGAGTGATGGAAATCGGAAATCTTTATTTTCAAGTGTCAAATACGATATTTTGCAAGAATTATAAATCTTCCGTTAGGGGGATTAATTTTGCGCCACCTTATAACCATTGCCAATTTAAATCTTAATCAAAATAATTATGTTGTGGCTACTTTAATTTGCATGCCGCTCAATTTTTCAACTGCATTTTAGAATATATAAATAAATTTGCAAAGGCTCAACCATTCGATATGAAGCACCAATGGGGAGTGATGTGATTTGAGCTGCATTTCCGATTTCATTTAATTTTTTTTTTTATATTAAACTTTTAGGTTGAAGAAAAAATATTTACGTACCTGCTGTGGATACTCAATGCACGCATACTATATATTCAAAAAAAATATTTTTTAGTGTAATGCTCTCAAAGTGCTGATATCAATTCATAACTAACTTATGCCAATCACTGGAGTTCAGAACAGATCGCGATGTTAGAAATCTCCAGATGTAAAAATATTAAATTAAAATTTCAAATTTAATATATAAATATGTGAGTTATTGAAATATAAAATTTAAAATTCCTATATTAAATTTGAAATTTGAAATTTTATATTAAAACAACTGACATATTTATACATACATATATTAATATCGAAATTTTAACTTAAAATTTGGAAGTTTGTTTAACTTACCTGGAATTTTGTTTAACTTACTTTCACAAAACAAAAAACAGAAACCGAAAATCAAAAAACAAAAATAAAAAAAAAACCCCCAATAAATACCTAAATCCTGCCTTTCACTTTGAATTTATCACGTTGCATGACTGCTATAAAAAGTGCATCACTTAATAATATTTACACAAATAAAAAAAAAAAATAAAAAACAATTTCTAAAAATTTACTAGAATCTCAGTCGTGCGCAATGTAAAAGGCTTGGTTTTTGCAGGTGTATCTACAATACTTACCGCATGCAATTAATTAGTACACATAATGCGTACTTTTGTATGCCTGCTTGCATGAATATTTGTGCGTATATTCTTGTATGCATACGTGGAAGCATATACATACATACACTCGTATGTACATTTACATACATAGGTACATTCACATTTGCGCTTATCACTTAACAGCTGCTCTTGATTGATTTTCCGTCCTCACTTTTACTTGTTACAGTTTGGTGTTGGCCCCTTTACAGCTTTGTTTTTATGTTATTTCTGTTTGCCTGCATCCGCATAATTATTATCTTTATCAATTACGAATATGTTTATGTTCTTGCAGCTGATTGCTTACCGCACAACACTGATGCCTGCTGTAGTTGTAGTTTTCCATTGCAAAAAAAAAAAACAAAAAACAAAAAAAAAAAAAAAACAAACAAAAAACAAAACAAACTAACAACATTTTCCCAACGCAGAAAATTCTTGTATTCCCTGCACACACTATTCACGCTCCCTCTCTCCCTCTCTCTCTCTCGCTCTCTCTTCGCAGTGATAAGTCTATCAGCGTTGCCGTTGTTGTGTGGCCCACCATTGCGGATAAGTAATCGGCCGCATCAAATGTTCTACAAATCATTGATTATGTTAAACATGTAAATTCATGTGCTTACTCAGTGCGTCGTATGTGCGCTAAATCAATGATTTTTTTCGCTAGCGGATATTTGCATATTCTGTGCGCATACCTAAAAGTACGAGTATGTAAATCTACGTTTTAGCTTTGGTTATGGCGAAAATTCGCAGAAGTACGGAATGTGCATAAACTTCCCGTGTCGAAAGTATCATAGCAACAAATTGCCAATGCGTAGCTGCGTTTTTTAGATATTTTTATCTTAATTTCTTTTCTTTTGGGGTTTTATTTATTCGCTGCAACACATAACAATCAAATACCTGATTTTAAATTTTCAATTAAATGGAAGCATAAAAATGAATTTTAGGGAATTTGTTGTCTTTATTTTCACAAAAAAAAAAAAAAATAATAAATAATCTCCCTGAAATTGCAAGATGTATGGTTGCTTTAAAACGTGCAACATCTATTAATATTTAGACAAAATGTTGAATGAAAATTTTGTTTAAAATTTTGCTAGAATCGCAGACAAATTTAATATCAGAAACTAATTTACTCAAAAGAAAAGAAAAGTAGTAATACTGAAAATAAAACTTTATTGAGGGAGCTTATCAAATAACAAAAGCCGAATTAGAAACACAAAAACTAATCATTTGAGACCAAAATTAGTCGCATCTATTTAAGTGGCTTTGAAAACGGAAGGGAAATATTTATGTTCATACGATGCATGTAAGAAAGAAGACAGTCCTTCTTAACGTTTAAATTGATAAGCTTTATTAAGTAAGGAAAACATGTAGTACAAATATGAATAAATCAATGAATCAAGAAATTGAGATTAGTTTTAAAAATTTGTATTAATTTGTTGGAAAAAATCTCGTTGGCGCACACGACTGCGCGCGACTGACTTCTCTACTATGTGTTATATATTTGCAAAGGCTCAGCCATTCGATATGCAGCACCAATGGGAACTAATATGAATTGAGCTGCATTCCCGATTTCACTTAATTTTTTTACTTAAGTTCGATTTATATTTAAGACAGTAAAAACTTATTTCTGCCATTAATAGTCAATAAAAATAGGTGGTGCAAAATTAATCATCCAATTGCGTACTTCAATAATTTTTTTACTAAATAAACAATTTCTAAAAATTTACTACATAGAATCTCAGTCGAGCGATTTGTTGGAAAAAATCTCGTTGGCGCACACGACTGCGCGCGACTGACTTCTCTACTAGTCTATATCCTCGTTCGCCGGCGCAGCCTTACGGACAGGGTTACCACCCTTCACATTCATTGCTTTTCCGTTTTGCGTTTCCAGCAGTAGGCGCAATTCAGCAAAGTCCCAGACGATATACACCGACGCTCATTTGCTGCAAGAGTGGCATAATCTAAAAAAAAATAATAATATTAGTAGCAAGCCCTCGAAACGACAGGAGTTTTGTTCTGATAAATTCGAGTTTATTTATTCAAAATAGTCCCTCTGGCCTCGATACACTATTTTGCGCAATCCAAAAGCTTTTTGAAAGCGTGTATCAGGTCATTGACCGGAATGTCCTCCAGGATGTCGGTATACAAGCCTTTTGGATGACCTCTACGAAGGCACAACGTTTTTCTTTCATGGTCAAATGTAATTTTCCGAATAGGGAAGCCATATTAGGCGAATACGGTGAGTGATTGATGGTTAAAATTCGATTTCTAGTCAAAAAATCAGTCACAAGAGCGGATCGATGAGATGGTGCATTATCATGCAATAAGTGGCAGCATCCTCCTTCGCGGTACGCAGGGTGAATTCGACGAATGTGATGCAACAAACGCTGCAAAACGCCGAGATAAAAAATTGCATTGTTTGGCCCGTTGGCATAAACTCCTTGTAGACAATTCCCTTGGAATTGTAAAAACAAATGAGCATCGACTTTATTTGTGACTTCTTCAAACGCGATTTTTTGGGTGGTGGCTCATCTGGGACCTTCCATTCGACACTTTGACGCTTAGTTTCAGGTTCATGTTGGAAACACCACGTTCCATCACCAGTATAATAAAACGATGATGTTTTGACTTCGCTAGAGGTATGCCCACATCGACGAAAGCGCTGAAAAATCTTCGTATAAAAAGTGCTTGCAAATGTTTGGCCGAGCTCCTTGTCCCATTTGTGGCGTGGGTCTTGATGTTATTCCACAAATGAAGGGACCTACAGTTTCAAGCCGACTCCGAACGGCAGATATTTTTTAATATATATTTCAATACACTCGAAGGTTTGCCGTTACCTGGCGAGGGGCGAAAGAGGGGCTATTAGAAAAAACTGTTTCTTCATCTTGGATAAAGGTACCTATAGACACACAAATGTGTAATAACATATGTGCATTAAGGTACATCATTCTCAAAAAACACAAAAAAAAAAAAAGAATAAAAAAAATCGGTACTATTTTTCTTTCGTAATTCTAAAGTTGATTATATTTTGAGAGCCTTTAAATTTAAATATATGGGAAAAATATTAAGATTCACGTGAGCCGGACCAAGTTGAAAGTACTTCCAAAAATCTCATTACTTGAATCCCATTAATAAAATTGTTCAATACTTTTAAGCAGAACTTGTACGCTCAAACTACATTCTGTCAAAAAAGTACCGGGAATTGTTCAATAAAACACAAAATAATTGTTTAATCATCAAAATTTATTTTGTCGCCTTCAAAATAGGCTCCATTCGCAGCAATACACATCTGCCAGCGATTAGTCCAGTCATCAAAGCATCTTTTAAACGCGTTTGAAGAGATCTTCTTCAGCTCCTTCAGCGAATTCTCCTCAATGGCCTCTATCGACTCGAAGCGGCATCCGCGGAGTGGGAAAAGGAAAAAAGTCACAGGGGGTCAAATTCGGTGAATACGGTGGTTGTTCAATGATATTTGTCAAGTTTTTGGTCAAAAAAGTCTTCACAATATGAGCCTTGTGAGACGGTGCGTTATCTTGGTGCAAGAGACATGAGTTTTCTTTCCACATATTGGCCCGTTTGCTACGCACATTCTCTCTCAAACGTCGCATAACTTCCAAATAATATTCTTTATTTACTGTAGGACCATTTGGCACGAATTCCGAGTGCACAATTCCATGATAATCAAAGCAAACGGGTAGCAAGACTTTCACTTTTGACCGACTTTGACGTGGTTTTTCGGGTTTCGGCTCATGTGGATAGCGCCATTCGGCCACCTGTTGACTGGTTTGCATGTCAAACTCATATCTTCACCTTTTATGATATGCTGGATAAGCATTGGGTCCGAATACCTTCTTCCGATGAATTTTTTGAAAGAAATTCAACTCTTTTGGAACGAGTCGAGCAGTCACGCGTCTCATGCCTAGTTGTTGGTGTAAAATGCTGCAAACTGATTCGCTACAAGCTACCTTCCTCAAACTTGAATGATGGTTTTCCAGCACCATTTCCTTGACTTTGTCGACGACTTTGTTTTCATCCGTCGAAGACGTTGATGGGCGACCAGATCGGGGTAAATCTTCCACGACTTGAATGATTAATTTTGCACCACCTTGTACTATAAATATATAACTATAATGTAATATATATAACGCACATATGTATATTTATTAGTATATATATTTACATATCACATTCTTACAAGCTTTCAACAAAATTTTACGCTTTCATTATTTTTGCTATGAATTAATTTTCATACTCATTCGATTAGTTTTAAATACTTAACTCCATATCTTTTATTCAAATTATGTGACAAGTGGTCGTGCGCAAACGTAGCATAAAAAAATGAACTACACTTTCTTAAGCCAGCAGTTGTACCTGCGTGCATGAGTATACCCCGTAGGTAAAGCGTGCCAAATATTTTTCCAATGCAAGCCGCTGAATGCCTACTTCCCTCGCTAGTTTTGTCGAAGCTACTGTTCTCGCTACTCTAACTTGATGAAGGGGAAGTACTCATATATTTCTTATTCTTACCTCATCCATCTCGACCGACCTTCTATTAATACAGTGGTTGACATCTTCACAGAACACTGCTTCCTGATGGAAATGCAAACGAAACATGTAAGCTTTCTCTCTAATGTTTTCTATTGCAACTGCAGGCATGAGAAGGAGATGGAGAGTGTTAAACGCTGTCTCTGCCACTATCCTGCTCTTGCCAGATGACAATATCGCTACCTTCTTTGGATGTCTGGTAAACTTGGAATATGCAACCACCCAGAGTTTTTCATTGTTTATCAGAGAGATTTTGTAAGATCCTTAATTTCGACAGAGCCAAGATCTTCCAATTCATTAGGGGATTGTCCACCCAAAATGGCGAGTTACGTCTGGACACAGCAGAACAGTGGCACAGAAGGTGCGGGTTCATCTGTTTCACGTCTAGACAACTTCTGCAGAAGTCATGTGCTTGCACACCCATTCTCTGGGCGTGCCTACCGATTAGGCAGTATGGCGTAATAACTGAAATCAGTGTGTTAAGACTATGCTTGTCTCTTCTTAGTAGAAGTTCCGCGCGTTTAGCATTGAGAGTCGGCCACAGCTGTCAGGTTACGCCCGCAACCCTGATAATTTCTGTCGGAAATAGATTTCATCACTGTGCCGTATTCATTGCGAGCTACTCATATTTTCATTTGTCTTAATATAAGCTTCATTTTTAGTATTTTTTATTTTATTACAAGATTCAATCCGTTCTGGTGTTAGCAAAAGTTTTAGCTTCCTTCCAACATAGTTCAAGTGTATCCAGCTCCCACTGGAGTTGTCTTATCCACGTATACGCTGGCCGTCCTCTTCACTGACGGTTCCAAGATGGAATCGGGAGTCGGAGCAGGGGTTTTCTCTAGCAGAAGTCTTTGCGATCTTGCAGGCATGCACAATGCTTACGGAACGCGGGAGCGAGGGAGATATTAACATTTTCTCCGATAGTCAAGCCGCAATTAAGGCTCTGACGGCGCCATGGTGCAGAACGAAATTAGTAAACTCATGTAAAGCAGAGATCACATCTCTTGGGTATGCAGGTAACATTTCTCTGATCTAGGTTCCAGGACAAAGGAACATAGAAGGAAATGAAATTGCTGATGAGCTTGCCAGGAAGCGGACTGAATTGGCCTCAGAGACCTCCTACCCGGTGATCGGTATCCCCTTGACAGTTGTTAAAGGGGAACTGCGCAAATTATTTCTCAGGAAAGCGCAGAAAAGATGGAGCTCCATTTCTTCATGTGCTATTTCGAAAACCCTTTGGCCCCAATACGATATACGAAAGACTCAGAAAGTTCTTTGGACTCCTCGCCATTCAATTTCCAAACTCGTAGCTGTGTTTACCGGTCACTGGATGATCGGCACACACGCGAAAAATATAGGGTTCCCATTTAACCCCCATTGCAGAAGCTGTGGGCACCTTTCAGAGAAGGAAACTGTAGAGCATTTTCTCTGTAAATGCCCGGGCTTGGCAGCTGGAAGACTAAGCTCACTGGGAGCTCCTTTCTTCGACAGCCTGGGGCAGTGCGCCAACCAAAATCCAATCAATCTTCTCCACTATATCAACAGCTCTGGTTGGCTGTAGATATCTGCCTGTTGGAGGTCTCATAATGGTATCAAAACGGCGCTTTAGTGCTACTTGAGGAGTGCCAGGTGCGCTTCAACCATTTTACCTATCTACCTACATTAGAATTAAAATAAGAAATAGTTTTGTGCGCCGTGAGCCAAGCGCATCATTAGTTTGGCTTGCTCTCGCAAGTCTCGCAAGCAACATCTGCGGACGAGCCGCCACCCTTGTCAAGGATGCAGCCCAAATAGCAAAATCGTTCTACCTTTTCCAGCGGTTGGTTTTTAGTTGATTCAAGTCTCTCCTGCCTGAGACCCCAGTGAGTTTAGACACTAAGCCGAATGTGTTGCTTCAATTACAACATTTAAAACTGGAAGAGCATACATTTTTGTGCGTCTCATATTTTTCCTGCGAGGTATGTGCCACTGAATATGCATATGCATGCATACATACTTAAGTATGTGTGTACGTATGTATACTTATGTATGTGCAGGTCCACAACTTGCAAGTATTCCATTTAAACGCCTCTGCATTTGGCGCCAAGCTGTTGCCAATCAGCTTTAACTGGCTAGACAAAAATTATGAAAAAAAAAAAACAGAAATTAATTGAGAAGCCATCAACTTTCGTAAGACATATTTACATACGAATGTGTGTTTGTAATTCAGTGGTAACCCGAAATGTTTGTCACTTGCATACTTACCTTCTAACCTGTATGTAAGAAAACATGTAAGGCAAAAGACCGGTGCTTGTAAAATGTAAACCGGAAATGCGTTCACTCGTACCTCTCCAGCTGGCCGCAAGCTAGAGTGTGACGTAAATAGATATGCCAGATATGCAATGTTTGTATATACGAATATATAAATTAAAGCAACGAGAGTGTGCCTGCATACTCGCACATGGAAGTGGGTGTGTCTATGTGCATATTTTGTAAAAATATATTTTCTTTTTAACTTTAATAAATATAGATGAAAATATATAAACACTTTCCCTTAGGCTTCTAACAAACGACTACACAGAGCTGTCTATACACTGACAAAATGCGTTAAGAAAATAAAGAGAGTCTATATGAAATATATGGCTTATCCATGCACATTGTTGACCGCTATGTCCTGTACCACAACAACGACTCGGTTAGCAAACTGGACACACAGAATCACTAGCTGAAGTACGTTAAGTATGCTCGTATGTGGGTTAAGATCCACTTTTTTCAAGAGTTGGATTTATTTCTTGGTACACTCTTCTTTGTGATTCTTTCTGATTCTAATTGTTGCAAATCTCGTTCTAATTGGCATAGAGGAAATACTCTATTTCAAACGTTTATTAACAAAAAATGGTTACAAATTTAATCTTCAAAATAATAGCCATCGTTAGCGACACATTTCTCCCATCTCTCAGGCAATTTGTGGATGCCGCGCCAAAAAATTGGCCGCCTTTGGCCGCAAACCAATCATGAAGTCATATTTTGACTTCTTCGTGAGAATTGAAGCGCTGCTCGGAAAGTGCGTGACCCATCGATGCAAACAAATGATAATCGGAAGGCGCCAAGTCTGGGGAGTAAGCCGCATGCACCAGCGGTTCCCAATTCCCGGGTCGCTCTTGTTCGATGTTCGGTGCATTGTCATCAAGACGAACTACTTTGTGACGCCGATCGGCATATTCTGGGTGTTTTCGGTGTATAGCGCTATTCAAATCGGCCAATTGTTGTTGGTAGTGTGCACCGTCAACTGTTTCACCTGGTTTTAATAGCTCGTACCAAATCATGCCACGCTGATCCCAGAAAACACACAGCATTGCCTTGCGGCCGAAGCGATTTGGTTTGGCCGTTGTTTTTGGCTTGTGGCCGTGCGGACCAAACGATCGTTTACCCTTGGGATTGGAGAAATACACCCATTTTTCATCACCCGTAACGATTCGGTGCAAACAAAACTTCCTATTGAACCGGGTTAGCAGAATTTCACAAGTAGTTTTTCGGTTCTCAACGATGTTGGCAAATCGTAGTTTGAAGGTACGAAAATCGACATTTTTAAGAGCGACAAAAATGCATTGTTGTATGAAACGTAACAAACAATGAACTGAATATTGTTGACAGATGACAGGCGAAAAAAACAAGACATTTTGGGAAGGTTTAAAAATACTCCTAGCGACATCTATGGACTAATAGCTAAAGTCTCGTTTCATAGGTATATACCGTAATCCTAACTTAAGGGATCCCGGTGGTCTAGTGCTCAAAAATTTAGTGTATTTTCAAACAAATTTTTTTACAATAAAAAAAATGAAAAACGATATTTAAATTTTTTAGGCTTTTTATTTAATTTCTTTTACATTTGAATAATTTAAAAAATTGCGCTGAAGTTAACCCTACCGACAAATTGGACCTGGACGGTTGGTTTTGTCCATTTCGGCTCTTCTATTGATCTGAAACACAAAAACTAAAAAAAAAGATTAATCAGTATGACTGCAGCCATGTCCCGCTGTCAGTTTTTTAATCAAAATAATAAACGAAATAATTGAAATAATAATATGATTCTAGTACAGGCGATAGCCATTGATATTGTGAACAACATATTAAAATTTCAGACTATGCGGCTGGATATTTTTTTTTTTGAAAACCCCAGGCCGAAAAAAGTAGTTTTGAGATAATTGAGTTTAAAGTTTTGAGAGTGCCCGCGTAGCGAATTTGACTCTACCTGCTAAAACGACTGTAGAATCAAAAATATTGGGAACATCCGTCCGAAAATTTTACACTATATTCTTAACCCTTTCGACCCGATATTCCCACAGCAATCCTGGTATAAAATTGTTTATGGAAGTTGGTTAATTAGGTGATGAATTATTTAAAATTATTTAAAAATCTGAGATGCAATAACAGGGTGGCACGGTGGGTGGTGGTAAACCGTTGTACCACTCGAGATGTTATGTGGTCGAAATAAGTACCAGCCGTCCTGTAAAACACACTTTAGAAATAAGAAATAATGTATACAAAAATTTATATTTTTTAATTTTTTTTTATTTTTTTTATTTTTATTTTTTTAATTGTTATATTATTCACGAAAATTTTAGTGAAAAATATCTTTTTACATAAAATTCATGTATGGTAAGGTGTAAAGCACGTTTTGCAAAGCGATACTTGGCATTCTTTACATATCCTCTTAGTGCGAGTCTGATTTTTTTGAGAACTGCAATTGGTACAACGACATCGGAAGGTGTATTGCCTTGCGTTTGGCAAATTGTGGTGTTCGTCCAGGTTTTGACCGACGAACGGCTGTAGTTTGTAAGACGTCCTGGATCAATGCCTCAGCTAAAGTAACTAAAAACGATTTGAATGGTATCTTTTTTCTGTTTAGGTCCTTATAAATAACCCAACCGTTCACTGCTATCATCATTATCAGACGGTAAAACACTTTCTTCCACCACTTATCTGATTTTCTATCGTATTCATAAAGCCCAAACATTTGATCAGCCAAGCCGACTCGTCCCATGATCTCTCTATTAAATTGTATTTCACTTGGGCATTGCACTAGAATTTTTTCTCCTGTTTTCAACGTTTTTGTAACATTAATCACAGAAGATTCGTGACAATTACTCATTACCAATACTTCTTTGTGTCGTGTTTGATCTATACTTGAATGTCTTTGTTTGTGGTTTGATATCGTGCAGCTCCGAAGTCCATAAACAGTTTGTTTTGGTACAAAATTTTCATCCGGAGTATTCCAAAAAATATTTGATTTCGATGCGCCGGGGTTCGAAACGACGTGATCAATGTCGCTTTCAGTATCATCGTTACCGCTATTAGAGCTCAAGACACCACAGGTAAGAATCTCTCGTCAGCATCCTCATTCTCCTCGTCTACTGAATCTTCGCTATTACTGGAAATAGTGAAATTACTTGGAAGAAAATTGACGGAACTTCCCCTAGAGAATCCTTCTGAGTCGGTGGTGCAATCAGCTTCGTCTTCGAGGATTTTTCGGATATCTTCAGGGTCCATTTTCTAAAGATAATATAAATTTTGATCAAAACGAAGAATCACATTATGTAGTGTTTATAAGTGGTATACATATGTACCACTATACCGGACGAATAGTACACATAAGTACCATATACTAAATTAAGTGCAAAACTATATTTTTGTTTTTTTTTATACTTACATGCACGAAATGTAAACACTTTTAAAAACCTTTATTTTATTGTAATTTTTATATTTTTGGCACCTTAGCACTGGATATCTTAAAAAAACTCCGCGAAAACCAACTGCGATTTTAATTTTCACTGCTTGTCCATACACAGACAACAAAAATTGTAATGGAACTTAGGGGTATGTATTTGAAAAAGAGTAGAGATGGTCAGGTGAATAGCATAAACCAGCAGAAATTCACTGAATCATTATTGTGACATTTAATCTTTAAGTAGTACACATGTGTACCATTCGGGTCGAAAGGGTTAAAAGCCTATATGTACTTTCGAAATATCGAAAAAACAAAAAAAATATATTTTGAAAATTCTAGACCACCGGGGGATGCCTTAATTAGCACATTGGCTAAAAAGGCCCTCGGTACCAATTTTAAATTTCTATTTAAAAAACAAAAATTAAATCTGAAAAAAATGTAAATTTTAAAGAGACGTGGTTCTTCTAGTTGTTAAAACCCAAATTTTGTATTGTACTTATTGAAAAATATTTGTTCTTCGGCTTAGCCCAAGGCAGCAACATCGTGTTTTAGTAGTCATTTAGCGGGGCCATTTGTACAGTTGTAATGCAAATATTATTTAGATGGTGGCACATGAGAAACTACTTAGTTGTGAATATGTATGTATGTATGTATGATGGCCTATAAGTATGTCTTACATTGATGTTAAAGTTGACATTTGATTGCGGTACTCGTATGCGGTATCTTTCCCAACCGCCAGACTCACGAATGCGCGCACATTTGCCGCAACTTGTGGCACCCGCATCTGAGCTTAACAACCGTTAACACACATAGGGATGGGATTAAGTGCATATATATGTAGATATGTAGGCAAGTCAACTACCGTTGATGGGCTTCAACCACAGTATTCGATTACAGCAAAAGTCTAGCAATGCGGGCGATCACCTCTTTCTGTACGATTTTACGATATGGGTCTCGTGGTGAAAAGTGAAATTTGTGGTTCTCAACGGCACATTTAAAAGTAACTACAAGCATAGCCATAAATAAACAAATTGCCATACTTAAAGCAAGTAGTTTGTAACTCATTCTGAATCCCATTAATTATTGGTAATACAATTTAGACAACAACAATTAATTTGTTTTTATTTTTCAACATAAATATTCACACATAAATATTTATTGTTTGTTTACGAATATAAATTTATTACTTTTCCATATTTTTGTATATGAATTCATTAGGTAGGTGCATAGAATAGGGTTTTTGTTGGCTTTCAATGTCATTTTCCACGCAAGTGTTTATTAATATGTGACTTGGGAGTATTTGAGTACTTTGCCATTCACGATTCTATTCGCTCGCGCCTACTCGCCAATTAAGTTTATGCGGATGTATGTATGTGTTAGTAGGAAGCAGGCTACCTATGCAGCAGTGATAATTTGTAGGCGGCTGCACCACATCGATGTGTCTATTACTAAATGCTAAACACATTTGTACATGTGTAAATACATATATTTGTATGTAAGTATTTACTATATAAAGGGTGTTTGTTAGAAGCTGAGTAGCACGCAGAAATATATTTTTAATATGCACGAAATTGGGTTTATTTAACAGTTTATTTCATGGCATTAAGGGGGCCTCTTATCAGTGGCTTGAAAAAAAGATGTTTTTCTCAATTTTTTTTCGAGGCGAAAAAAGCGACACACAGGAATAATCTCTTGCATTTATTTGAAGGCATGATTGAAGAGTAATAAACAATTTTTTAACATAAATAAAAAATAAAATGGTGTTTCAAAGTTTTCAAACTGTCTGTATTCTCACTCGAGGGACGGTACGCAGGACGATTGCAGTAAAAAAAAAAATCGATTTTTTGAAGCCGACTGATAAGAGACCCCCTTAATATTCTTTGAGGAAAAGAGATACATTATTTTTATTTTTTACTTTGCGCAAATGGTTTAAAACTGTTTTATGGTCGATTTTTAACTCCTAGGCGATGTTGCGACTACTAACAAGCCGATCAACTTCGATTATTTCTGTTATTTTATCGATATTTTCAACATTTCTTTTAAGGGGTTCTGCCTACCCGAATTTTCCAAAAATTTTATTTTATTCCCTTTTTCTTACAGTATAATACCTTAACAATATTGTGTGAACATTTGAAGTGAATCCGACAAATAGTTTTTGAGTTATTCAACAACTAACAAAGGGCGCTTGGGCGCTCCGGATAAGCTACAAAAACTTTAAATGCGTTTTTCTCAAAACTATGTTTTTTGAACTGGTGATCACTATAACTTAAAAACCGCTTGGTAGATTTCAATAAAGTTTAAACTGCTTGAAAAACATAAAAAACTCGTGCCTGGTCGAGGATTTTTTAATTGTCGGTTTTTTCCTCGAAAATCTGAAAAATATTTTCTGAGGCCGCCATATTGTTAATTTTAAAAAACAAAAAAAAGCTTCGATCAGGCACAAGATTATCTATTAATAAAACTAATTTTTCTTGTCCGATTGAGTTTAGAAAAATCTCCAAGTACTTGTGATGAACACCGCAAGGGGCTTCAGGAGAAATGGGCTCCACACCAACAGCGATAACTTTTACAATAATTAATTTTTTTTTTTTAAATTTTGCTAAAATCAAGTCGAAACCTGATATTAACGCTTTGTTTTATTTTTGTAAAATAAGTAACTAAAATTGCACCTAATTCGCTGTTACTGCATTGGCAGCATAAACACCATTCACTGTTTAAGCCTGGTCAGGCCTGGCTTGCATTTTCAACTTTATCAAAGAAAAACTGCAAAATATACCGAATTTTCGCTTTGTTGACTTCCCTTATTAACTCCCTGTAACTCACAACTGAATGGAAGGCACAAAAAACAGTAAACGAGTTTTTTTAGTATGAAATGTCACCTTGACACCCAGCATCAATTTTAAGTAGTTGGATCGATACTTTACGAGATATCGATCACTACAGTCAGCTAACGAGAAAATGGATTTCTTTTTCCCCAAACTAATATTCTGGCTACCGTTGTAGCCGAATGGGTTGGTGCGTAACTAACATTCTGAGGTGCACAGTTTGAAAACCTCGGGCACGAAACACCCAAAATGATGGAAAAGGATTTCTCTAATAGCGGTTGTACCTCGGCCCGGCAAGGCCAAACCTATGATTGTTTTTCTGTCGTGAAAAAGCTCCTCATAAAAAATCATCCACTGTTCAGAAACGGCTTAAAATTGTAGGTCCTCTCCATATTGAGGAAAAACATCAAGATCCACACCATAAATAGGAGGAAGAGCTCGGTCAACCACCCAAGAAGGTTGTTGCTATACAACATCGATCATGTGGCCTCCACGACTGTCGCAGTGATCGCGTAATCTGGCAGTTCCATTGTCACACACTCTTTGCACTTTGCACGGGCTGTATTCCCCCTATAATTCAATGAATGTTGGCTTCGGTTGCTCAGTTCTCCATTTTTTCTGGTTTACCAATGTACGCATGCAGCTCTACATATTCATGCATACTTAGAGAAATTAAACTAAAGGTGTCAAATCGCACAAAGGAGTTGACCAATGATTCCAATAGCCCATAAAACAAAAAACAATTAATTGAAGAAATTTGTAAAGGTTGCTCCGGTTAAAGTCATGTCTTGAAGAATTACCAAGCCAAAGTAATCTTAGAACAACTGAGAGTTGTTATATCAGGTGTTTCAGAAAGCAGTTTTAACAATTTAAAATTCCCGACTTAAAACAAAAACCCACCCGTATCATAGATATGTCAGTGTGCCAGTGGAAATTCGCAAAATTGGTTATTGCATGCAACTCGTTGTGTACGCGCTCAGAAATGTTGGCGTGCTGGTGGAAAACAGAATTGCCTCGCATTCTATGAATGAATTTGAAATTTGAATTGTAAATGCCTCCACAACAACAACAGCTAATTATTTGCTTTATAAAGATTGTTGATATGCAAATTTTGCGTTTAAAGGTGTTTTTATGGCCATTCAATAAATTTCTGACTTTTATTATGGAAATAAATTAATTAAAATATTACAATTACTTATGCACATATTTTGGTTGACATAATACGCCTGCTAACAATTTATTACTTTCTCTTATTTATATGGGCAAAACCTTTCATATTTCTTGACATTTGTTATTATTTGTTTAATTGTTTGTGCGGTTGTTTAGTTTTTTGTTTTTTGTTTTTGGGGCAGTATACTGAAATTCGAAAATTTATTTTCATTTCGCGCTGTATCTGTCACCATGGATTGAGCCTTAAACGCTACGCCTGAAATATTACGCCCCTGAACTCCTACTGGTCGGGGCTTAAAATTTAATTCTTTGTAGCAACGCAACTCCAAATTGATGTAAAATGTTTCTTCTGATAGACGTCGCAAGCCTTCGAGTGTATTTATGCCTGGAAAAAATTTGTCGTAAGGCACCTACATCTGCCGTTCAGAGGCGAAGTGCACCGAAATTAAAAAAAATTGTAAGAATTAGAAAACAAAATTAGAAATTAAAAAAAAAATATATATTTTTTTATTTTTGACATCACTTTTTGTGCGTTTTTTGAGCGGCGTAAAACTCTATGCTGAAAATCCCCCAAAATCCAAAAAATTGAAAGAATTAAAAAAAAGGGAAAACTGAAAAAAAAACATATTTTTTCTTATATTTTTAATATCATTTTTTTGCGCATTTGTCAAGAGAAATTAAAGCGGAGTTAAACAATTTTTTTTTTATTTTTGATATCGTTTTTTGGGCGGCGTAAAACTCTATGCTGAAAATCCCCCAAAATCCAAAAAATTGTAAGAATTAAAAAAAAATTAGAAATAGAAAAAAAAAATTGTTTTTCTTTTATTTTTAATAGAATTTTTTACGCAGAAATTAAAGCGGAAATTAAATAATTTTTTTTTTTTTTGTGCGTTTTTTGGGCTGCGTAAAACTCTAAGTTGAAAATCCTCCAAAATTAAAAAATTTTTAAGAATTAAAAAAAAAATATTTTTTCTTTTTTTTTTATTAATTATTTTTTTGCGCATTTGTCAAGAGGAATTAAAGCGGACATTAACTAATATCGATCTGTTATAAGACCTCTTTTTTCGCCAAGACCAAGCAAGTGGAGAATAGGTGAAGCAACTGGTTGAAGTGAACATATGTATCGCACCCAAAATACAAAAGGGTCACAACTCAAAATGTACTTCTGCTCAAATATGAACGAGACGTTATCAATAAAACGGTCCGCGGATGGCATATGGCAAAAATAAATTTTTTGTTTTTTGGTAGGACTGTTATAAGCTTACATGGAAAATTTCAGCTGGATATGTCACATAGTTTGTTTTCTGTACTACTGTAAACAAGTCAAGCTCGAGTGTGGAAAATTTTGAGTTGTGACCTTTTTGTATTTAGGGTGCGATATGTTGGCAGCGCGGGAAGAGAGCGGCCTTAAATCACATGTGCTGGTAAGGCAGTGCAGCCTAATGAGCTATAGCCATACTCACTAGCGGCGAATCTTACTCGATAACCTTGTTGTTGCTTTGCTTTGTTGCAAATTTTTCGTCAAGTTAATCGAGCATAGAGATAATGAGCGCGAAAATGGCGAATAGAAGAGACCTCTGCAACATTTTTTATTAAATTTACGAAAAAGTGAACTTTACTCTTGGGTATTTTTACTGCTTAAATTTAACTTTTTGCTGTTGAGCCAAATTTACAGGACCTGATGCATCTTAAATTATGCCAGATACTGAAGAGCTAATGCTTAGACCTGTTGAGACTATTCAACTACATTATTTTTAGAGTAGAAATTCTCTCCAGAATGATTTTTTACTACTAAATTTCGAATAATAAGATAAATTTCCATAGCATAAAAAATTAAAAATCATCATTGGCTTATAGCATTTTTCGAAATAATATGCAAATAGTCTTGTCGGAAAAAAGTTAAAAACCGGGCATAATCAGCCCCATTTTGCTGATTTTAAGAATATATAATACTAGCATCACCCAGTGGGCTTCGCACCACCATACATAAAATGTTTGTTTTATATCGCAAGAAATTTTTCATATTAAGTTTTCTTTATAGAACTCGTAAAATGTTTAAACAGTTGAATTAGTTGATTTTTTTCATTCAACATACTTTCTAAAGATGTCACAATAGCCTTTTCTGTACTTTTTTAAAATTTGATTGTGGTGGTCACCTATATACAGGTAAGGTACCGGTTCAAACACATCCTAGGGTTATCCAGGTCCACGTTTCGGTCTATATCTCGAGACCCTAGTTACGGGGGGCATTAAAAATACTCTATACTATAGAATCATCAGCAGCTTCCATTTGCTACACATATTGTACAAACACATCCTAGGGTTACCCGGGCCCACGTTTTGACCTATATCTCGAGACCCTAGTTACGGAGCGGCATCAAAAATACTCTATACTATAGAATCATCAACAGCTTCCATTTGCTACCCATATTGTACAAACACATCCTAGGGTTACCCGGGCCCACGTTTTGACCTATATCTTGCGACCCCAGTCACGGAGCGGCATGAGAAATACTCTGTACTAAAGCATTCACCAACAGCTTCCATTTGATACCCATATTGTACATACACAACCAAAGGTTACCCGGGTCCACGTTTTGACCATTTTCCCGGCAATTATTCGAATTTTTCTCACCTTTTAAACCTTCCCTAGACCTCCACGAATAATTCAAGACCAAGATAAGATAAATCCGTTCAGCCATTCTCGAGTTATAAGCGAACATAGGGACAGATTTTCACATTTATATATATAGAAGAAGAAGATTAGAAGAGAAAAGTAATTTAAAAAAAATTTATTTTTTCGGTAGATGGTTGTAGCGATCGATATCTCATAAAGTATCAACAATCAATCAACTTAAAGTCAACGTTTTTCCTCAACCACGACGTGACGTTTTACACTAAAAAAATCTATTGCTGTTTTTGGTTTATTCTATTCAATTGTGCGTTACAGGGTGTTAACAATGCAAGTCAAAAAAAAAAAGAAAATTCTGTACTTTTAGTGTTAAAGTGTGAAAATGTCGATAATGACGATAAAATCACAGAAAAAATTGAAGTTGAGCGGCATGTTAGCAGCCGTAGTATCACCCAGGAGCTAAAGATCGACCATCAAACAATTTTAAATCATTTGCGCAAAAGTTTTACTCAAAAGTAAGAGATTTATTTTTCCCCAAACTTTCACTTTTCTACCCCTCTAGCACCCATATTACTTATTTGCACAAGAAATTTTATATACCTTTAAAATCAGTTCAAAAAGGGAACAAGTTGGCAAGGTTCCCGTTTTTTTCGTGTTGAGTAGTCGCTATTCTGCACTATGCTCCCAAAAGTACTGATCATATTTGAAATTTTATTCTTCCCAGCCCAAATAAAATATACATTTTTTTTCAATAAATTGACTTCTGCTTCCTTAGAGTGCACTTGTCCGTGAGCATTGCTATTTCAAGTGCCTTGGCATTCGTTATATTATATTATTCACAATGCGCTCCAGCACTCATTCCGTATGCCAAAGTGGTTGCACTTCAAGTGCTGAAATAACTTTCAGTCAGTTCGTGGTCACGTCACACTTGCGCTTTCATTTGACTGGTGCCAGACGGGCACTCCCCGTGCACACATAAGCAAAGCTATGCTTCATTGTAGTCGTCTTGCGTCAAAATTTTGAATGTTTATACTTATTTTAGTTATTTACTTAACTATGCATACATACATACATAAATACAAACATTTTCCATACTTATTTCACGGCGATTGTAATTGTAATTTCTTTTGCTTGGTTTCCTGTAACGGAGCAGTTTAACTGCGCCGTTCTATTTTGATTAATTTGTTAAATTTATGCCGCACGTACACACACGCATATACTCTGCTTTTCTCTTCGACTTCTCCGCCAGTTTTTAATCAATTCATTTGCCAATTAATTGGCAATAATTAGGGAAGCCAATCAATATTTACCCCGGTGCCTCTACAACTAATTGGCAAAAATACGAACGCGGCTACATAAAACTCTTACAAACAAAAGCCTCTCAATTTTGCATTGTTTATTTATTTTTTAGGTACTATTTAATTTTTATTAAGCTGTAGTTGACCTCAAAATTGCGTTGGTTGGGCAATGAAAATATGATATTGAGACGACAGCCGCCCGCCCACAGTGTTTATGGCCAATATCGAACAAAAAGTGGTTAAACATTGAAAATTGTTGGTAAACGGCGAATTTTCTGTATGTATTTCATATGAATGTATGTTTTTTTGGGTGATAATATGCGCATAAATACTTTTTTTAGGAACATTTAATTGAGCTGTTAAGTGATCATGATTTTTTCGAAGGTCAAATCAATGTGCATATAAACGTACGTACCTATGTGGGCATCTATAGGTATACTGAATTAAGTTCGTAGTGTATGAATTTTAAGTTTATGTATGTGCATAAGTATATGCATACGAGTATATAGGTTAGGTTAGGTTGGTATGGTTGCCCAAAGAATGAGCACACTTGGACGAAGAATAATGGATTCGTCCTTTGTGATACCATTTTGAAGGAGATGAGGTGAAAGAGAAAGACCGATGGGATACAGGGAGAGGTCGGGGAGAGGTGGTGGTGGGATGGTTAGGAGGGTGGGTTTTAGAGTGTGTGGATTACGAACGATGACTATGCTGCGTTTGCGTCAACCGCTTTTGTGCTGCTGATGAAATTCATCAAAGAAGTAAGAGCCAAGGTGCCTGGATCTTAGCCCCGCCAGAGCAGGGCAGCTAAGGAGAAGGTGCTGAGATGAATCACTCGAGGTGATTCCAAGTCTAACAGCATGCATTCCTCGCGCATAGTGTTCTGTGAGAAAACCCACGAGATTCGTGAGCTGTTATTTTGTCAACCTCAGAAGCTCGCCCGAGCGCCCCCGATCCACAAGTGGCCAGAAGGATTTCGCGGCCTTACAAGTTTGTATACTTGTCCAACGCTCGTTGAGTTGGCGCGATGCCCATCTTTCCAGGAGCAGACCGCAGGTAGTCAGGGGGATCCCAATTCTCTCCCTTCGCGGGGAAATGACCTCACATGTCCCTTGTCTGGCCAGCTCATCCGCCTAACCTAGATGAGGCTTATGTCAAAGAATTCGAACGCAGTCGAAAGTGAGCATTCCTTAACCACTTTCGAATGCACCGTCACTGACCCGAGGCCCTTATTGCTGCTTGGCTGTCTGAGCAAATATTTACTTTCTTGACTGTTAGTACGCATGTGAGCAACCAATCAGCTGCCTCCTTTATTTCGGCTACCTCTGCCTGGAACACACTGCAGTGGTCCGGTAACCTGAATTTGAGTCTTATGGGGAGCTCCTTGCAAAAGACCCCTCCGCCAAACTTTCCTTCCAACTTCGAACAAGTTCGCCCGTCTCCATCCGTGAACAAGTTCACCTGTCCCTGGCGCTCCCCAAGTGTAGCCCCCCGTCCACTCTTCCCTTGACGAAATATGAGTGTAGAAGGTTCAGGTTGGACTAAACGAGGGTATACACTGATCCGTTGACAGAGGGATGAACTCGAAGTTTCTAAGGATGCTTGAGTGCCCATAAGAGAGGTTGAGCTTATACCCCGAGTCCCTCAGTCTGATTGCGGTACGTGTAGCGGCTATTCTGCCTATGATGTCTACGGGTACCACATTTAACATTGCGTTGAGCGCCAGAGTAGGAGTCGTTCGAAGCGCCCCACTGATTCCAATGAGTGCCGACCGCTGAACTCTCTCCAGCTTCTTCACCAATGTCGTCTTCTCTAGTGAGTTCCACCAGACTATGACTCCATATAACAAGATAGGCTTTACGAAAGGCCCCATCTTTGCCAATTGCGCCCTTGCACCCATACAAGGCGATTGTTGCCTTCCTTACTCTTTCCTCAATATTAGGCTTCCACGTAAGCTTGCTGTCAAGGATAATACCTAGGTACTTCAGCTTGTCAGAAAGCATCAGAGGAGCGCCCCTTAGTGAGGGAAATTGAGCTCTGGGTATTTTATATTTAGTTTATTCATCAACAGCTGCAATATTCTCAACAGAACGTCCAGTTTTTGGTCGACCAATCTTTCGTCTATGCTCGACAAAACGAGTTTCTTCAAATTTTTTTAGCCACCTTTGAATTGTTGACTCATTTGAACGATTATTTCAACCAAAAAGTCACGAACTTTGCGATTAGCTGTTGCTAAAGATCTAAAATTGTTTATAATAAATTTCAATAATTTTAACGCGTTGTTCTGTTGTGTAAAATCTTACATCTGTCTACTTGGCAAGTGTCAAAGAGCCCATAACAAAAGTACTTTTTAGAAGTTATCCACCATTAACATCTAGGCGTCACTTTTGAAAGACCCTTTGTATTTATAATCCAAGCTCTGTGTTGCGATGCAGTTTTTTTTTTGCATCTCTTTTGCGGTTTCTCTACTGTTTTTTCATTATTTTTCTAGGCATAACCTATGGCTGGGAATGTTTTCGATTTGGAAGTCGAAAGAGTCTATAACAATTTGAAAGAATCCTCGACCGCCGTCTATGCGTTACTGTAAACCTATCCAATTTCATGTTTGCTTTGCTGAAGAAAAAAATAATAAAGCTATTATTTGCTGCTCTCCTCATATGATTGCAATCACTGTGCAGGCAGTGGGGTTATTAAGAAATTTTTATTAATTTAAATAAATTCATTTCAAATCGAGTTAAACACGATATTCAACACCTAAACAAATTAATCATTATGATGGCATCTTTTTTCTCACCTCAAACTGGTAGAAGGCCAAAAATTAAAACTGAAGTAATATGCATATGTATACGAGTTTACGGCTTAAAACCAGTAAGATAATTATATACCAAAAAGAAAAAAAACAAAAAAGAAATATTTTATATTGTAATATCAACTATGAAGGAACCAATAACAAATATTCTAATTATTTGAGAGTCGTTACTACTTAGGCATTTTAGGGTAGCTCTAATATAAAAAAAATATATATTATACAATATATAAAAAGTTTATACAATAGAAAAAAACTTAATTACATGCATGCAAGCATACAGTTACAAGCTTTCCGAAAAACGGTTTAAATATTGTATACTACAACAATAAAATCTAATGAAACTTCCTACTGCTTATCTCAGCAATCGAAATTTATAGATTAGGCGATTCGTCAGCATGTGAAAAGCAGTGTGAAATTAAAAAAATCCCACAAGCCTCAAAACCATTTAGAAAACGCAGCATCAACTTTCCATGGTGTCATTGCGACGACTTAAAGTCTGCCGGTGCTTCGCGCCTCAAGCTGATACGGGTATGACATCATGGTCAAAATTGATCTTTGGCTGTGTGTATTTATTTTGTTGTTGTTGTTTTTGCCAACACGACACCAAGACCTGTTTAACCGGCAAATTAAAAAAAAAATATATATATACCTATATATTTAACAATTTTTCATAGTTTTTTCAATAATTTTTTTTTTTTTTTGTGATTAAATTTGGCTATGCGGTAATGGTCATTTGTAAATGTCAAAAAGCAAGACAACGAAATTTCTATTTTAGCGCAAAAATAAAATTTAATTAATAGTAAACATGCATATAATATTTATTCGTACACACATACATGCATGCATATACATGTACATACAGTGGCCGACAGAAGTCTACATATACCCCTTCCTTTCGTTGTTTACAAAGTACAAACACTTTGCTTAAAAATGTGTTTATGCCATTTCATTTGAAATCGTTTTCTAATCGACTTAACATAAAACAAATCCATTATTTAGCATAAAACAACACAGTTATGCTAAAAAAATACGCAAAAACAGCGTTGACAAAAGTGTACTGGGTTACCCATATTTGACGGACCCGACGGATTTCGATGGCTCTTTGAGCCCTTTCCACTCGACGAGGCTTGTTCGCAGACAACAATCTTTGCGTCAATTGAATCTTAAACGGGAATAAATGCAAATCAATGCGGATGATTCGTTGTAAAGTGGTCCGAGCAATGTCCAACTGCTGAGAACGGCGATTTTGAGATGTCCTTGGCGACGTCTCAACACTGGCCCGTACAAAAGCAATATTCTCATCCGATCGCGTTGGTCGGTTTTGATTTGGCCTCTTTGGATTAGAAAGAGCATCACCAGTCGAAAACCTTTCGTACAATTATTCAATCACATTATTTAATTTTTTATACGCACGTTGAGTTTTCACAATTGACTTCTTTTGTTGAATGTAAATTTCAACAATTTGGGAGCGCTCATTTGCGTGTACTGTTCCATGGTCAAAATCTGCTTGGACTGACGCTTCCAACGCGGTATGCTATTAAGCGATCTGGCGTCACTGTCAAAAGATACAGGGGTGCCAAATGGGTCCGTCGAATATGGGCAACCCTGTACATACTGAAGCGGTTTCCTAGCTTGTACTCTGATATCCTATGTTGTGATAACGGTAAAATACCGTTTGTCTATTTCTTTCCTTTTCTTGTGTTTGTTGCTTTGCTAATATTGATTTTAGTTGAAATTTGAATACTTAAGCATCTACATTGGCTCCTCGAAAAGAAATACTATATAATATAAGTTGACGTTAGAAATTTAGTTATTCAGCACAGGAAAGAAAAAAAATCATATGGCGAAATTTCAAAAATCTTAAACTTAAGTCGTGCAATAGTCCAGACCATTGTAAAAAAACTTTAGAAATAGTGATTCCACCGAAAATAAGCCGCGCAGTGGCCGCCCGAGCTAACTATCTCGCAGAGATGTCAGCTTGATTCTAAAAGAAGTGGACAAAAATCCAAAGGTTTCTGCACCGAAATTGGCCGAGGATATAGCAAGCGCATCCAACAAGTGTGTTCATCCAAGAACAATTTAAAGAGCTCTGAACAAAAATGGCCCCTTATTTCTGAAAAAAAAACCGTAAACTTCGCCTGGAGTTCGCCAAAGCACACAGGGAAAAGGGGATGGATTTTTTGCAAAAAGTTTTGTTTACAGATGAGTCGAAGTTTAATATATTCGGTAAAGATGGAAGAACAAAAGTGTGGAGGCAAAAAAATACTGCACTGCGTCCTAAGAATTTGGTATCAACAGTGAAGCATTGTGGCGGCAATGCAATGGTTTGGGGAGCTGTATCTGGAGTTGGAAGATTAGTATTTATTGAAGTGGAATATGGATCGTTATAAATACAAATCACTATTGGAAGTCAATCGGAAATCTTCGGTGGCTGATTTGGAGCTTGGTCTAATTTGGGTCTTTCAACAGGATAACGATCCAAAACACACAGCACACATTGTGAAAGGCTGGCTGCTTTACCACGCGCCAAGGCAATTAAATACACCACCGTAAGGCGCAGATTTGAATATTATTGAACATGTCTGGGAAATTTTAGATCGAAAAATTAGAAAATATTCCGATTTCAAGCGCTTCAGTACTCAAAGAACGACTAATAACTAGAAGTTTGGAACAATATAACTTCTGCAAACTAACTAACAAATTTAGTCACCTCGCTGCCAATGCTGATGCTAATGGTGGACCAACTAAATATTAATTACTTAAATATTAATTACTTAGAATTAAGTGAAGTTTTTCACACTGCAGTAAGATATTTGTGTACTGTATGTAGACTTTTGTCAACGTTGGTTTTAGGTTTTTTTGCCATAGCTTTGCTATTTTATGTTAATGCATGGATTATTTTAGGTTTATAATGATTACAAAAAACTTTCAAATAAAACTGCGTAAACACATTTTTCAGTAAAGTTTTTGAACTTTCAATCCAGTGGAAATGGCGGGTGTATGTAGACTTTAGTCGGTCACTGTATGTATGTATTTGAAATTTTAATGGTAATAAAAGCAAAATGGGAATTTATTATAAGCGGAGAGCCAAATTAAATTTTGAATAAAGGAAGAAAATGCAATTAATAAGAGGAAATTGTTGATGTGTTGGACGGGAAAGTAATTTTGTGATGCGCTTTAAAATTTTAAAAATTAGAGGAAAATACCATTTTTGAAATTCGCCAGCGACTATGCAATCAAATATTAGAAATTAACTTGGAAGCTGAAGTGTTACAAAATTTGTAAATATTTTATCAAAATTTCAAATAGCCAAGTTAAATTGTAAAAAATTTATAATTGAATACTTAGTTGACTGCTATGTAGAATTTAATACAAAAGATTGAAAATTTTTCTTGTTGAGGAAACTTTAGAACACCTTCTGTGCGTTTGTCCGGCATTATTAAAAACGCGTCTAAAATGCCTGGGAGCCCCATTGTTTGAGGGTCGGGAGCGGATCTCCCAGCTGTGCTTAAATTCGCCAAAAGCGCTAACATCCTACATGATGTCTACTTTCGGTATTCATAGAGGTCGGTCTCCATCTGGTATCGTTAGGAACCAAAAGGTCTATGCGTGGCTTATTGCCAATCAGGCTAACCTAACCTAAGCTAAATTTTTTTTATGTATACGGCCGCCGTAGCCGAATGGGTTGGTGCGTGATTACCATTCGGAATTCACCAAGAGGTCGTTGGTTCGAATCTCGGTGAAAGCAAAATTAATAAAAACATTTTTCTAATAGCGGTCGCCCCTCGGCAGGCAATGGCAAACCTCCGAGTGTATTTCTGCCATGAAAAAGCTCCTCATAAAAATATCTGCCGTTCGGAGTCGGCTTGAAACTGTAGGTCCCTCCATTTGTGGAACAACATCTAGACGCACACCGCAAATAGGAGGAGGAGCTCGGCCAAACACCTAACAGAAGTGTAAGCGCCAATTATTTATTTTTTATTTATACGGAAAAATATTGCTATGTATGCCTGCGTACATTATTTCTCGGTTATTCGCCCGAATTTACCGAACTTAGGCAGAGGCCCGAGAAAATTATGATTTTCGATAATTTTTTTTTTTGCCAGTCAATTGCTTTATTTTACAAAAATAAAAACATAGCATTAATAAATCAGGTTTTGACATGACTTTAGCAAAATTTCGACAACAAAAAATTGATAATTGTAAAAGTTAACGCTATTTGTGTGGAGGCCGTTCCTCCAGAAGTCTCTTGCGGTGATCATCAGAAGTCCTTGGAGATTCTTCTAAACTCAATGGGACAAAAGAAATTAGTTTTATTAATAGATTTTTATTAATAGATAATCTTGTGCCTGATCCAAGTTTTTTTTTTGTTTTTCAAAATTAACAATATGGCGGCCTCAGGAAATATTTTCAGAGTTCACATTTTCGAGAAAAAAACCGACATTAATTGTTTAAAAAAAAATCGAAATTTTGAAAAAAAAAATCCTTCGACCAGGCACGAGTTTTTTAGGTTTTTCAAAAGCTGTATAAATTTTATTGAATTCTACGAAGCGGAGTTTAAGTATAGTGATCACCAGTTCAAAAAAAAAAGTTTTGAGAAAAACGCATTTAAAGTTTTGCTATCTGCTGCGGAGCACCCGAGCGCCTTTTGTTAATTGTTGAATAACTCGAAAAGTATTTGTCGGATTCACTTCAAATTTTCACACAATATTTTTAAGATATTATGCTTTAAGAAAATGCAAAAAAAATTCAACTTTTCGAAAATTCTGACTACCCCTAACCCCTTAAATATTTACCTTAAGGGGTTACATGGGTTTAATGGGTTCAAAAAATCGATTTTATTCTTGCTTATTAATTTCTACAACATCTCCAGAATATTATCCTAAGTTTTTAAGTCAATCCGAGTAATAGTTTCGGAGATACAGCCATTGGAAGGTGTGCGCTCCAAGCAACTTTTATTGTTACCGCTTTAAGTTTTTTTGGAACCGTGTTTTCGGGTCGGTCGGTTGTCAAATGTTCTCGAAAACTAATCAACCGATCTTGATGAAATTTTACACAGGTGTTCGAGAAACAATTTACTCGTGCTTGAATCGAGGATTTTTTCAATTACAACTGTTAAAAAAAAAAAATGTCAAGCAAATTTGTCCGAAATTTTCATTTTTTTGGAAAAATGTCTGCCAAAATTCCAATTTTTACTTTTTTTTCTTTCCTTCGTTCAAGCACGAGTTTATGGTCTTATTGTTTTTGTATGAAAAAATCGATAATCCTGTCAAGAGTTATGCTGACAACGCGGACGCACCTTTTTTTCGAGGGGTCACCTCAAATGACGTCACAATGGAGGAGTTTTAATTTTTTTTTTTTTGAAAATTTCAGAAATTATTCTTTAAATATGTATCTATAAGACAGAAAAAAGTTTGAATTAATTAAATAATTTTTTACGTAGAAAAAAATAGGCCTTTTTTTACCCGACGAAACCCATGTAACCCCTTAATATGCCTACCCTAAGATCCTTATGTTAATTTTGCAGCTAATTTCGTTCGTGTGCGCCAATCTGAATAAACCGCAATTGATTTCAAAATGTCATACATACATACACACACACACGTTCGTACTGCATATAAACACAAGAATGACGCATACAAGCACGCATAGATCGATATTGATGATGATCACCACACAGCTTATGACGATAGACAAAAGGCAATTGACGTTCACTTTTTTCGCAATCTTCCAATCACTGACAATTGCAATAAATCACAGAGCAATAATATAAATTGTATGAATTGCAAGGGTAAAGAAGGCCGCATAAAAATTGCACATCTCGCGTTTTGTACATAGAAAATGTTGGCACTTGGCATCAAAATTACTTTTATGGAAAAAGGAGCTGTGAGGCTGAATGACAAACTATAAAAATCTGTTACATAAATATTACATTTGTGCACCTTTTACAAATCAAACATTACATAAGTCGAATTAGCGCTTCATACTTGCCAAGCACTGAATTGCTGGGCTCTAATGCAATATTTAGACTATAAGAAATTCATAACAGTAGCTTAAGAATCCATCTGAATAAGAATTAAATAAAAATATGAAATTTGTCAAGAAAAATCAACATTTATTCGCATTAAAGCAAAGTCTGTTAAAATCGAAATTTTATTATATTTTCGTTTTGTATCAAAAGGTCCACAAACATAATGGGTTATAACTAAAAATCGCACTAATTGGCAATTTCAGTATATTGGAGAAAAAAACATCCATTATTTTCTCGTTAGCTGGCTGTGGTGATCGATAACTCGTAAACTATCGATCAAACAATTTAAAGTTTATATTCGTGGTCGAGGGGACGTTTCACACTAAAAAAGAACCTTCTACTGTTTTTTGCTTGTTTCATTCAGTTGTGAGTTACAGGGTATCAACAAATGGAAGTCAACAAAGCGAAAATTCGGTACATTTTGAGGTTTTTCTTTGATAAAGTCGAAAATGCAAGCCAGAACGCTGAAATTGTGACTGGTGTTTGTGGTGCCCATACTGTAATGGTAATCGTAATGGTTGTACGGGTTAGGCTAAGGCCCTTATGCACTGCGACCAGATTGATCTAATTACTTAATTATAATTATTTAGTATACCGAAGCTCCTTAGGAGAGATCAGTTTTAGGTCTTCCACCTCTAGTAGGTACGAGCACAGGATTATGCGTGTCCGGTGGCCTAATGTCTCACAATTGGTGATTAAGCGTTCCAGAGACTCTGCTTCATCACAGCAGAATCTACCTGCATGATCTTGTACTAGATAATCCTATTGTGTTAAAGGGTTTATTGCAGGCAAAGTGACCTGTAAGTGCTCCACAGAGTAATCTAAGGCCCTTTTTATCTATTTTGATTTTATCTAATCATTGAACTTCAAAAACTTTTTGGAGTGGTTAACGCCGCTGCGAGTGCAGGACATTGACAAGCAAAGACGAAAGTAGCTTAAGAGTTTTCGAACGAAAAGTACTCCGAAGGGTATTTGGCCCCATACGCTGCAACGACGAGTTGCTAAACTTATGCCAGGGAGAAGACGTCGTGAAATACATTGAATCCCAAAGGCTTCGACGGTTAGGGCACACTGTGCGCATGGAAAACAGCCGCCCCCAAAAATCTTTTTTATCAACGAATTGTCTAATGACCCGAGCCCGAGGACGTCCAAGGTTAACCTGGCTTGGCCAAGCCATAACCGACCTGAAAAAGCTACGAGTTAGGAGCTGGAGATCTGTTGCTACGAACCATGCAGATTGGAAGAGAATTGTGGATGAAGCTAAAGCTCACCCTGAGCTGTAATCGCTACCTGATGATGATGATGATGATTAAGGCCGCTTGTGCCGTTCCGGTGTTCCCCGATTTTAGTTTGGATTCATTTTTGGGTTTCCTGTTTTATACCATTATGTTTGTTAAAGCTGAAAAATGTGGTTGGCCCAATAAATAGCCCTTCTGTCACTTTTTTTGGCATAAAAGTCTACCTTCTCGTTTCCTTCGCCTCCCTCATTTCCTAATACCCAAATCAGTGAGACCTGATTATGAGTGGCCAGTTTGTTGAGTGTATTGTTACACTCTATTTGGACTTTTGACTTGAATGCGAAGCTATTCAAGGCTTTGAGAATCGATTGGCTGTCCGAAAGTATTTAAATTTTGACTTTCTCGAACGCTCTTTTGGATATGATTTCCTCCTCTGTTTCCATTATGGCGAAGAGCTCCGCATGGAAAATTGTGTGCCGATACTGTAACAGCAAATTACGTGCAATTTTGGTTTCGTCGATTCCGTTCAAGCATTTTTGATGTTAAAGAAAATGTCGATAAAATCGCAGAAATAATCAAAGTGCCGTAAAAAACACTATTTTTTGGGTATTTGGTCGCGCTCCCCCTCCTCCCATTTGTGGTGTGCGTCTTGATGTTTTTCACAAATGGAGGCACCTTCAACGCCTCCGAGCGGAAGTTAGTTTTTTATGAGGCGCTTTTTCATGGCAAAAACACACTCGGAGATTTGCCATTGCCTCCCGAGGGGCGACCGCTATTAGAAAAAAAACCTTTTCTATCATTTGGCATTTGATGTCCGCATGCGAGCATAAGAGAAAGTACCTACGTTCTACTTTTCAGGGTCTCGAGATTAACAAACCGACAACGTGATTCATAAGAGGGGAGGGGTAGGGGTTCAGTGAAATTCAATGAACGCAGAGCAAATTGCATACAAACTTTTTGTATAGGCTCTATTCTGTTGATTTACCAGCATTGGTAATTTCTCTACATAAAAAACAAAGCTTGTTCTAACTTTTTTCTCACCAAGGTTGTGCAAATTTACCACTTCCACTTGAGTTCTTTTAATTTGAATTTATAATATACATTAGGCCCGGTCGATTTGTGGGGAGGCAAAAAAATCGCCCATTGCTCTGTGAAAATCATATTCTAGGGATCAAAATAAGAAACTTTGCCGAAGGAACCATACCTCTAAAACGAATTCTGATGTCCCCCAATTTGGGTCGAACTTTTTAGTTTCTTTTCTCATGTAAAGGCCAAAAATGGTGATATTTTGAAATGATTGTATGGGGAACCCCCCAGGGGAGTTCCAGGGGGTGTACCACTGGCATGGGTGGATCGGTCGTCCAAAGTTAGTGGGGGTCGGTCATACATTTGGACTCGATTGGAGCACTCTAAATGGGTCAAAGTGGGATTTTTCGTTAGACCCAAATTGGGGGTATCAGAATTCGTTTTAGAGGTATGGTTCCTTCGGCAAAGTTTCTTATTTTCATCCCTAGAATACAATTATCACAGAGCTATGAGCGATTTTTAAATCGACCCGCCCTAATATACATAATATCACTTTTCGAGCGCGCTAAAGTAATTTGAGTCCAAGTCCGCATACCGGCGATTTATTACCGATTAGTGAGGTACTTTCCATCAGTTGCCTATGGCAGTCTTCTACGCCAACCGGTATTTATAAGTCATATTTTGCTCTTTTAGCTAATTTATTTTTATCCTTTTTCGGTTTCACTCTCTGTGTGTCGTCTATTTATTGCTTACTCAGGAAATGACAAACACTAACTTGCAAATTGCTGCTCTCCTTCCTTACTTTCCTTACTTTTTTCAATTTTTTTTTTTTAAATTTAAAATACCATTACTATAACGAATGCGCCACATTTTGTGTTGCCTCATTTGGAAAATGGTGAAAAAAGGAATAAAATCGTGACCTACGATGAGTGCTTGATTTTCGAAAAATTTCACAACAAATTTTACCAACCAATTTTACCTACTAAACTGGCCAATTTAATTGGCTATGCATTGGTGAAAAGAAAATATGTAACTAAAAGTTAAATAAAAGCGAAAACAACCAATACTCGTATTTCCTGGCGCATTCTTTGGAAAAAGAGGCAGCGCTGGGCTGGCGCGTGCAGTTTCCACAGATTTCTACTTGCTGCCATTGCCATGACTTTGGTGCTGATGCCGTACTTGAGCGAGGGAAAAGCGATAGTCGCTGCGACAGCTACTAAGCTTGGAGTTGCTTGACTGGCGGCGTGTCATTGCGCGCCAAATGCAATTGGGGTTTTGTTTTTTGGTATTTTTTTTTATAAATTAAGTAAGTACTTGCCAACTTTTTAAGTTACAAAAAATCAATTTCGTTCATGAAAACACATTCCGCTACGCTGTTTTCACTGCCATCGAATACATACTCGTATGTGTGTGTGTAGTTATGTGTGCGCATGTATAAGGTTGTTTGTTTTGTGAATTAGTTACAACAAATTACAAGAACAAAAAGTGCATATTTAGTTAATTGAACGCGTCATATTGAAGCGCATACCTGTTTGTGTTTACTAATCTCAGTCAAAGCGAGCCGAGCGCCTTTAAAGCACAATGGGCGATGTTGACAAGCTCTCCTCCAGAATGAAATCGCGCCTGCATTTGCAAACAAAAACCATCGGCGCCGATCGCATACGAAAGGCCAAAGAAAATAATGAGGATATTGCGGTGTTGAGCATGTTCCTGCCAAATGCGTCAGCGAAGGAAGAGAATCGCAAATTCTACTGCTCACTTGGCGACTTTTGTCGTCTGGGAGATCCGCGCGCCACCAAAGCAGGTAAAGTGAAAGTTTAAAATGATTAATTTTTTCCAGCTAAGGTAATGAAGAACAAAATCAATAAGACTTAATCAAATGGAGATCGCTTTGCCCAAGAAAAAAATTACTTTTTGGCAAACAAAAATACTTGTAAAATATTTATTAATTATGTGACTTTACTATGAAAAAATACCCAAATTTTGGTTTTTTTTTCTTCCTGTTCATAACTTTATCTCTTTTACGGTATATACCTATGAAATGAGACTTACAGCTATTAGTCCATAGATGTCGCTAGGAGTATTTTTAAACCTTCCTAAATGTCTTGTTTTTTCGTCTGTCATCTGTCAAAAATATTCAGTTCATTGTTTATTACGTTTCATAAACAATGCAAATTTGTCGCTCTTAAAAATGTCGAATTTCGTGCCTTCAAACTACGATTTGCGGACATCGGAAAACCACTTGTGAAATGCTGCTCTCCCGGTTCAAAAGGAAGTCTTTTTTGCATCTAATCGCTATGGGTGATGAAAAATGGCGTAAGCGTAAACGATCGTATGGTCCGCCCGGCCACAAGCCAAAAACAACGGCCAAACCAAATCGCTTCGACCGCAAGGCAATGCTGTGTGTTTTCTGGGATCAGCGTGGTATGATTTGGTACGAGCTATTAAAACCAGGTGAAACAATTGACGGTGCTCGCTACCAACGACAATTGGCCGATATGAACAGCGCTATACACCGAAAACACCCAGAATATGCCGATCTGCGTCACAAAGTAATTTTCCTTGACCACAATGCACCGCCACATCGAACCAGAGCGTCTCGGGAATTGGTGGAGACGTACGTTTGGGAACCGCTGGTGCATGCGGCTTACTCGCCGGACTTGGCGCCTTCCGATTATCATTTGTTTGCATCGATGGGTCACGCACTTTCCGAGCAGCGCTTCAATTCTCACGAACAAGCCAAAAAATGGCTCGATGATTAGTTTGCGGCCAAAGACGGCCAATTTTCTTGGCGCGGCATCCACAAATTGCCGGAGAGATGGAAAAAATGTTTCACTAGCGATGGCTATTTTTTTGAAGATTAAATGTGTAACCATTTTTTGTTAATAAACGTTTGAAATTGAAAGCAAAAAGTCTCATTTCATAAGTATGTAGGTATGATTAGTCTACTATAGCCGCATCTGTGGGATGATACATCGACATGCAATGTTTTTTAATGATCAATGAAAATTTGATAATTGAAAGAACACATCGCTCCTTTACTTCAATAGAGACGAAATCGAAATAGTCTGAATGCCCAGCTGTCGTTGCTTAGGAACAACGCCTTCTTACTGCTTGGAGCGCCACCTGTGTTTCATATTTTTCTGTCAGAAAAATCGCACAGATGGTTGAGGACTTCGCTAAATTTGGTGGGTCTCTCTCTCTTTCTCTCTCTCTCATAGAACACAGTCTGTGGTGAACCATAGCTTCATCAACAATTCTCCTGCAATTCAGTCTCTCTCTTGTCTAATTTCTCCAATTACGAACGTTCACCGCTTTTAAGTCAATCGAGCTTGAGCGATTTTTACGGCAATGAATTCTTTTTTTGATCAAATAGAGAAATATTTCTTAAATTATGTGTATGTATGTATGTATGTATGTGTGTATGTCAAATAAAAACGAAATCCTCATTGCATACTCTTATCAGATACTAATTGTCGTGGTTCTGCTACAAGATTCACTTTGACTTGTATGATTTAATAAACACCGACCAACGACATCATCCCCGATGCCTTGTGTATATATACACACACACATACATATATAGCGGAATAAGTATGTGACTACGTCACTCAGTTCTCTATATTTACAGAGTAAACTTACCAAATTAACGTTTCACAACTGTTAAGAAAATAATACAACGCCCACGCAAACGTTGATTGGAGTATCAAAAAATAGCTTAAAAATTATGACTAATCTTTGCTGCTATATAATTTAGGAATAAAAAAAGTTGTTTGTAAAAAGGCTTTAGATGAGATCACGTCGATGATTTTATATTCATATGTAGCTACATACACCTATAAATACAGTTTTAATAAAAAATGATACAGACATTTATTTCCTATTTTGTATGTACGCATATGTGTATGTATAAGAGTATGTATGTGTGTATATCTCGCTAAGATTATGAGTTCACTGATAAATTTGTGCCGAATTTCTTTCTCTGTTCGTTAACCTCAGCGCTATGATTTATTTATGCATCTTGATAGTACATTATGCATATACATATGTATGTATGTATGTATATGCATTTTGATTTTTTGCTATTTCTGTACGAAAGCGTCTGGAAAGTTTTGTAAAGCATTCGTTACACATTTTCAGCTTTTCCTTATACCAGCAGATTTTTGCATGAAAACTCAGAAGATTGCTGAGAATTGTTTGCCTGTGACGTGATGTACATATACATGCGCATACTGAAAAATCAAGGGACAGTTAAAAAAAAAGTAATACGAAAACTTTTTGTATTGTTTTAACTGCGCTCACATTTTTTGCGTTTACGCTTTTAAGCAACAACATTACAGTGGCGTTCACAATAAAATCAGTGCGCCATTTTACAAAGTATTGAATAATTTTAATTTAATTTTTGTGTTTTTTATTTTAATTTATATTTTTGTTCCATCTATTTGTTTTTTATTTTTTTTTTTAATTGCTTTTTTTTAATTTTGGAAATGGTCTTCAATGTTTTGGAAAATTGGTTTATTTATAGAGTTTAGTATAATAAAAAGTAAGCTGGAAAAATTTGGAAACAAATTTAATAATTTTGTGATCTATTCAAGATTGAAAATTTTGGTATTAAGCTTTTCAAAGTCAAATATCTTCGGTTCTTTTTAACATTTTTATAAATATTTTATTTTTTTAAAATAGAATCTGCTTAAAAAAATTGTTTAGAACAAAAATTACAACGTTTCTTCATCTTGTATGGCGCGATAAGCGTTAACGCAATTTTGGCCGAGTTTAATGAAGTACAAAGTTTCTTTCTCGTGCTAACGAAGTGAAGCCAAATCCTTACAAAAGTACAATTGGAAAAAAATTAAAAACAAAAAATTAAAAAAAAAAAAAAAAAAATAGAATATTGTAATTTAAAGCTAATTTAAAAAAAAACTTTATATTTAATTATATAAATATAAAAAAAAAATAATAAATAAAAACAAAAATGATATATTTAAATATATAAATACATTATATACATACATATATATTGCAAATATTACAATTAAAATTGAAAAAAATTAAATAAAAATAGCTTAATATAAAAAAATGTATTACAACAGAAAATATATATTTAGATATATAAATATATTTTTTAAAATTAATTTTTAAATTAAAATATTTCTTTTTATATTTTTGGGAGCAAAAATTACATTTGGAAAAGAATTACAATTAAAATTGAAACACAAATTAAAAAAAAAAACAATATTTTAAAATAAAAAAATGTATTGCACCAAAAAATATGTATTAAGATATATAAATATATTTTTTAAAATTGATTTCTAAATTAAAATTTTTTTTTGTTTTTTTAAACAAAAATTACAATTACAATTGGAAAAAATTTGGAAAAAATCATAAAAACAGATATTTTCATTATAAAATTAATTAAAAGAAAATGTAATATATATATATTTTTTTTTAATATATAAATATGTATATATACATATATATAAATTTATTTTTAAATTAAAATATCGGTTTTTATGTTTTTTGGAGCAAATATTACAATTAAAATTTAAAAAATATTAAAAACAAATACAATTGGAAAACAATAAAAAAAAATTTTAATTTAAAAATTAATTAAATATTTATAATTTTTTTTTTTTCAAGTTCTTAGAAAAATTACAATTACACTTGGAAACAGATTAAAAAGAAGTTTTTTAATTTAAAAATTAATTTTAAAAAATATATTTAAAAAATGTATATATTTTCATCTATAAATACATATATATTTTATATTAAATATATATATTTTTTTATATTTTTGTTTTTAATATTTATTTGGTGTGCATTTTTTTTTCAATTTTTGGGAAACATTTTTTTTATCATTTTTGTGGAAAACTCCCTCACACACTTTTTATTCTCATTGTTTTTTCATTAATAGTTGCGATTAAGCTCAGTAATGCCTTAAATTTGTATAATCATTTCGAGTTATATTCAAATACGTACAGCGAAGCAGTAAAAAATACTCGGTGTATCAGCTTACGAATCTACGTAGCGGCGTTTCGTTCGATTTGCAAACGGACGTACGCCAGCGCTTTACTAGTGACACTACTGATTGTTTTCTAAAATAATTGGCTAGTGTTTCGAATTGTCGATATTCACTATCTCCTATTTAGATCATGGCGTTACCTGTGCCACATAGCAAAATTTTACCAATTAAGAGAAGCTCAAACTGATGTAACTTATGGTTGACTAAAAGGTCCTTAAAATTTTGGCAACAATTATGATAAATATTAATTTTACTGAAAGCGTTTGCTCTGTGGGCAATCAACCACCTACAAAATTTCATGTGGAAATAACCTTCCACCACCACCCACATTATTTGGCGAGCCTGTGTACGCGCGCATATACAAACTTACGAGCATAAAAATGTCTGTTTGTACGAAGTATGCAGATTTACTTTCTACTTAGTTCAACATGTTGCTTCTAAACACAATGACCCACCCATTTTGATGATGTGCAGACATAACATCGACATTAGACTGCGACCTTGTGGTACGTAACGTCGTTATGCCTGTTCAATGATCTCCAATCAACATTTGAACTTACATATGTACTTATATTCATAAAAAAAACAATAATTTGATTTGACTTGCGTGAAGAAGGCGCTGAACTTTAAGGCATTATGGGTTGATTATGTCATATCTATGTATGAAAATGGGCACATATACTTCTATGCATATGTATATACGTATGCATGTAACAACATCCAAAAACTACTAAGTACTCATAATTTTGTGTAACAAATTTGTTGACATTGTTATGGCGCTTAGATACTCGTATTAATGGCGCATTGTCATAAAATATATTAGCCCCGTAGTAATTTGGATTGTCTCCAGACCGAAAGAAAACTAGGACGGCTCACGCCTAATCCACAGCAAAAATGCTCATGAGCACATAAAAATGTTAGCAGTGGCGCTACTATTGCAACCTTTGTACAAATCTATAGCATAGCTACTTGTGCAAGGTGACGCAAAATTAATCATCCAATTTTTTTAACAATTTTTTTTTTTAACTTTTTTACTAAATACAAATAATTATTTTGAGTAATGGAAACCTTAATTTTTGACCTTTACGCCCACCATTGCTTGCTGTTTGTATACTGAGCTGTCTAGTTCACGCGTGTCAAATAAAGGGTGGTTAAGTTTCAAGGGCCGTTGTTGATTTTGAATAAAATACAATTTTTTTTTAGAAATTATTGTCATTTCTCTTTATTATGATAATATTCGTATGGCTCAATTACGTATGCAACAAAATATTGGCCAAATGGCCGCCGTGGCCTCGGTGGCACACCTCCGTCCGATGATCCAAATTTTCGATGACACTGAGGCATAGTTGAGGTTTTATGCCGTTAATGTGCCGAATTATCTTATCCTTTAGCTCTTGAATTATAACTCCAAAGAAAAAAGTCCAACGGTGTCGTTGACGTTTAGGTGTGGTTCACATTCAACATCGACCCTTGAAATTTAACCACCCTTTATAATTAACGTACGACGCCATTTGCAAAACTTATAAATCTTCTGATAGGGTGATTAATTTTGCCCCACCTTGCGCAATAAAGACCTATGAAAAATTTATTCATAACTTGCCTTGAAACGAATACTAAAACCAAAATCGGAGGTTGTGTTGGTAAAGCCGGTAGAGGGCCACAGTTATGCTGAAATCCTCCAAAACATCCGAGAAAAGACCATGCCAGACGAAACCACAACGGTGAAAGGCATAAGAAGAACCAAAACTAGAGCTCTTTTACTTGAATTAGAAAAGGGGAAAACAGTTAACGCTGATTTTTTTAAACAATTAGAGGAAACCGTAAAAGCGGTCGGTTCCATTACAACCCTCAGACCAACTTCAACTGTAGAGATCAGAAACTTGGATGCCGTCACAGAGAAGAAGGAAGTTGATGACGCTGTGTGAAAAGTGCTAGCTGGCACTAATTGAAAATATCGATGCTAGGATCACAAAACCTAATCAACGACAACCAGTACGGTCTTATGTTACTCTCGCTATTGAAAGCGCGGAAAAGCTGCTCAAGCAAAATAATATCAAAATCGGATGGGTTAGTGCAAGGATGAGAGCTAGCACATCTCCGAAGCGGTGCTACCGGTGCTTAGGTGTCGGACACCTTCAACCAAACTGCAAAGGAACAGACAGAAGCGGAAAAGGTATATGCATCCGATGTGGAGAAGCTGGGCACAAAATGAAAGAGTGCACCAAAGAGCCCAAATGCTACCTATATACTGATGCCAATCGCAGCGAGACAAAGCATATGCCAGGCTCGGGCAAATGCCCGATAACAAAAGAACATACCAAGATAAGATAAGATATGATTATACTTCAAGCAAACATGCACTGGAGTAAAAATGCAGACCTACTAATGAAGCAGATGGTCTTAGAAAAAGGAGTTCAAGCAAGGAGACAAATGTAAAAAGTTGCCAGTTTTTGTGCGTGCCGGCATGGCGTACGGCAGGTACGTGACATCTTCGACTAAAAAATGCAAATAAACTATTTTGCCGTCAGTCAAATACGTTGCCGCAACGGACTCATTGTGATGGACCTAATCGGCGTAGAGGCATCTGGATTAGCGAACTTTCACTTTGCATAGATACCAACTTAATTTTTTTCACAATGCAACTAATAGAGCCTCCTTTTTTTTTTTTTGAGTTTATAGCCACATAATATTCTACTTGCATTATTATCGCATTTACATATTGGTAGTACCAAATATACCGTCAAATAATGGATGGCTGTCGGTTATACGAGTTCGCAACGGAGCGTGAAAAAACGCCAAAGCAGAGTAGGAAAATATGCTGACAAACTAAAGTAAATAATTTATACTTGCATGTCAATGCTATATAACATTTCCCTTCTTTTATAAAAATAGAAAGAAGAACAAAATTAAACCCATACTAGCGCTTAATTTACACAACCGAATTTCATATTTGGTCTATTCAACTGTGAATTGGTTGCATGTTTGCATGCTCGCCTTCAATGTCTCCACATCCACCACAAACAGCTAGAGAATGGAAAGAAAAGGCTTTTCAGCACCAATTGAATACCCAACGTATGTGTAGCAAAACCCTTTTATGCACCTTAAACAAAGTACGGTTATTTGCTGTCACTAACTACTGTCACTAGACAAAATCAAATGGAATTTAATGATGACCTTCAATGGCAATAAAAAACAAAAGCTTGTTTGTTTTACCAGTCGGTGAATGGTACGAGGCGTAGGCTGCAGCGCCATTGAAAAGTATGCAACTAACTTTATCGATAGGCGGATTTTACAATAATTTAACTAAAATTTAACAAACTTCAATTTTAATATTATCATGCATTTGCATTTAATAAAATCAATTGATTTTTCTTCTTTTTTTATTTGCTTGCAGGCACCAAGAAAATGGAATACAAGACACGCCAATGGCATGAGAATTGTTTCTGTTGTTGTGTGTGCAAAATGGCCATTGGCACTAAGTCGTTCATCCCCAGAGAGCAGGAGATTTATTGCGCTGGTTGTTATGAAGAGAAATTCGCTACTAGATGCATCAAATGCAACAAGGTAAGGAATGATGGGAATAATTTTAAAATGCAAAATCAAAAAATTAATTTGTAGCACGAATATAGTTCAGTAATAAAAAGTACCAGAAAAAAAAAAATATAAGTAAATAAATAAACCATGAAACCCAAAATGATCTGCATTAGACACTACGAGTATTTCGAAAGAGCGATAAGAGTAACTACATATACTTATGTATACTTCTCACCTCATGAAATAATTTGTAAAAGAATACGCTGTAATACGAATCGTGCTCTCTGTGACAAATAACGGATTGATCAACCATTTTATGTAAAACAATAGAGCAATGTTTCTTAATTTGTTTGTATAAGCAGATAAAAGAGAGAAAAAACAAAAACAAATCGCATGCATATACAGACTATCTCTGCTTGACACTTGAGAACTTTGAATAACTTTGTGTGTTGTTCGGATTGCTTCTTCTAGAGCGCTTTTGAAATGTCTGGCACAAAGTTGCGCGCTCTAAATTCTCTAGGTGAAAAATTGTAGTATTACTACCCTGAGATAAAGAATGTTGAAAGAATACATATGTTTTCAATCATTCAATTACATGCATTTTGTTTTTGCTTTTGGCTTTCAAATTGCCAAAGCAAGCTGATTATTTCTAAGACGTTTGAATTCCTTTCCTTAAAATGTACATACAAGATGGAGTTTGAGAATCCCCAAGCCCAAGCAAATAAAAAAGGAAAATCAGCTGTTATCATCTTGAATAGGTTCGCCGTGATTCAGTCTCTGATAGAACTTTATTATCGAAGTGAGTATTCGTTATTAGCAAATTCATTACTTCATGAAGCAAATAGTTTGTAAGAAATATTACAAATTATCACGTTTTGCAAAGTAGGGGAAAGTGAGAGAGCAAACTGCCATTTCATTTTGAGGGGAAGTTGAAATTTTTTACTGGATAAATTTGTACTTGTAAGAATTTGCAAGTGAGAAAAACAGCTGATCGCAAAGTACAAATGAACACGAATTAAAATTTGCGAATTGCAATTGCTAATGGGTGATGTTCTTCATCTGACAGCGATGATGAAATGGAACAAATTATTGTGCACAAAATGAAATCATGTGTTTCAGAAGGTCGTTATTTTGCATTTTACTTGCGAATTTAATACGATTTTTTTTAATATTTGTGACTCTCCCTGCTAACAATTTAAACAGCTGTTGCAAATTGTTACAGTTTTTGTGTTCATGTTTTTTTTTTTTTTTTTGATATTTTTCTCTTTGAGAGCGAATTCTCAGAAACTAAGTTACTGGCATCCTTCATAAGTTTTGGCAAGTCTCTACGTATCCCGCCTAAACTTCCTCATCTATCATTATTACGTGCAATGAACTTAGAAATATTATGCTCAACTTACCCTGTGGGGCCACTTCAGTGTAATTAACTTTCAGCAATAGTCCTCTAGGAAATCTAATCCAGTGATTTCCTGGAGGAGTATTTAGTTTTAAATGCAGAAAACATAGTGAGAAACATTTTTGAAAGGTTCGACTTTTGGGGTGTTTGAGCGAGTTCCTCCAGTTGACACAGTGACCTTAATGGTCTAGCTGCCACTCCCGGACATTTGCAGAGGAAGTGCTCAACAGTCTCCTTCTCTGAAAGGTCACCACAGCTTCTGCAACGGGGATTAAATGGTAAACCTAGCTTTTCTGCGTGAGTGCCGATCGTCGATAATGACCGGTAAACACAGCTCATCTTGGTATTACAGTCCCGAGTGGATCATTACGCCTCCATTCTTCTCAACAGTCCGCTTTCGCTGTATATACATTGTGAGATTTTCGTCTTTCGTTATCGTCTTCTACATCTTGCAACCATCGTCTCCTTGGCCGGCCTCTCCTTCTCGCTCCCTCAGGGTTTGCTTCAAATACTTTTTGGTCACTCTTTCGCTGTTGTGTCCATACCACCGTAATCTTTGGGACACTATAAATATTATTCTAAGAAGTTTTTCTTTCAAATCGCATCAATAAATTAACTTTAGGGACCCATGTTTAACAACCGTATGTGAGAACCGGTCTTATTATAGTTTTGTAGATACATCTGGAGTTTCTGGTAAACACAACTACGAGTTTGGAAATTGAATGGCGAGGAGCCCCCAGAATTTTCTACGTCCTGTGTTAATTGTATTGGTGCCAAAGAGTTTTCGAAATAGCACACAAAGAAATGGAGCTCCATTTGTCTTGCGCTTTTCTGAGAAATAAGTTATACAATTCCACTTTAACAGCAGTCAAGGCGATGCCGATGTCTGGGTGCAAGACATCTGAAAACAGTTTAGTTGACCTGTTCTTGAGAAGCTCATCAGCAATTTCATTTGCCTCTTTATATACCCAATGTAACCCAGATCAAAGAAATGTTACCTGCACAAGCTTAAGAAGGTGGTGATGGTCTCCCGTTGAATGTCGTTTATTGTCTGTGTAAACACTGTCTACTGGATGTAGATGTCTGTTCGTTATGTCCTGGATCTCGTCGGCGTAACTGAGGAGGTGTCTTCTGACGTGCCTGGGAGGCAGCTATGGCTGAAGCAAGTGTCTGCAAGGGTGAAACCTGCGGTGGCACTCTAACAGGAACTGCTTGCTGAGCAGTTTATTGTGCTCCTTTACATTCCCATTGCAGCCGGTTCTACGTTACCGGAATGACCTGGGTTTTTCCCGAGCAAAGGCTGCCGCCCCATTAAACTAGCTCTGTCTAGAAGCATGGTCTTCCCCTACGTCGTTGTCCATCCGAACAGCTTCTTTGCTGGTGCTTCTGTATCTATACGCTAGACGTGGCTCAGCCAGCGCAAGCTCTGAATGACGTGACAGCAAAAGTCATTCTCAAAATTTTGCTTCAGATGGCCAAACCGCGTAATCCATAATCCTTCATATGTACTACAGTGCTTCATATCTCATTGTCATGAAAAATGTTCTCAACGCAGGCATCTCCATTTTGCGCTTACACGAGCACTTCTTGCTTGGTTTCTCACTTTATTTTCAGTAATTTCCTTATTCTTCTTAATTGGCGCGATAGCCCCTTACGCGATTTTGGCCGAGTTTAATAAAGCGCGCCAGTCGTTTCTTTCTCGGGCTAACCGGCGGCTTTGTTGCTGTTTTCATTGGGGGGGCTTTTTAAGTGGCGGGTCCCAAACTCAGCGCACAACCAACTATCCTGAAATGCTCCGCCTTCTCACGTTAGCTCACTCCCGAACGGGTGTTCGGAAGCTACCCAGAGGATGCGTGGGCTAATCCCGGACGTTCTGAGTTGCTTGAACCACATGCAGAAGAATCGTCCTGACCACTCCCAAGTGAATGGCGATCAGTAACTTTCCCCACTTGCGTGGACTTCTACACATTGAACCATCCTCCTAATTTCCTACTTTATTATAAAATGTACATATGCTTCCCTTAATTGGGACCTTAGAAATTAGAATTTTATTGAAAAATACCATCTTGCCATTCATTTCAGGTAATCACCTCAGGTGGTGTCACTTACAAGAACGAGCCTTGGCACCGCGAATGCTTCACCTGCACCCACTGCAACATCACGTTGGCCGGCCAACGCTTCACCAGTCGCGATGAAAAGCCCTACTGTGCTGAGTGTTTCGGAGAATTATTCGCTAAACGTTGCACAGCATGCGAAAAACCCATTACCGGTAAGATGCGCGCGCTAATTTTTTGCGCTTAACGGAGTTGTACTTAATTACTTCTATTCCGCTCTCCGCTCTCTTAGGTATTGGCGGCACACGTTTTATTTCGTTTGAGGATCGCCATTGGCATCACGATTGCTTCGTATGCGCCAGCTGCAAGACCAGTCTAGTCGGACGCGGCTTCATCACCGACGGACCGGACATCATTTGTCCCGAATGCGCCAAGCAGCGACTTATGTAAGGGTGAAGGCGGCGTCAATGTAGCAAAAAACAAACAAACAAAAAAAAAAGAAAATATTAGGCGTGACATGCTCTCTCTCTCTAACAAATGATGAAGAAAAAATATATGATAAACAACAGAAATTAAGGAAACAAGAAAAAAAAACAAAAAACGCAATATTAAAGCTTGCTGAAAAATTAGTGTACTTTAATGAAACAAAATATCAGATAAATAGTAAAAGAAAAAAATTAAACAACCCTAATGGCCTCGAAGCGTGAAGGTGTGGAACTCCTTTTGAGCAATAATATTCATATTCAGAGAACGGAAAATATAAAAAAATTGTAAAAAAATATGTAAAACGCAAACTTTTTGAATTACTAGCTATTAGTTTACTTAAATTTACATGGAATTATAATTGTTATAGGTATAGAGAAAACACTAAATTATACAAATGTCTAAAACTCTGATTAAAATATGCGGCCTAAAACACTTTGTAATGAAAAACAAACAAAAAAATTAAAAATAATGTATGCAAATATTTTCGGTGGGTAAGCGAATCTAATGTCTATGGAAAACAATAAAAAGGGGCATTTAAAAATTAAGCAAATTAAAAAGTCAAGCATGAAAATTTAAGCTTATAAAGAAAAATCAGATTAGCACTATTTTAACAAACAAATTTACTAAGCAATTAAATCACTGTTATTTGTGTATGTACAACGTCACAGCAGAAAGAGCAGCTTATCGCTAAGCCATTTTGTTTTTGTTATACATATTTAATAGGAATGCCACAAAATAATATACACACAAACGAATATTAAACACTAAAATAAGCCTTAAAAACATGCAAGCAAACAAATTACTACCTTATTTTTATGTTTCTTTTGAATTTAATTCATAAAACTAAAGCAAAAATGTCTTAACCCACGGTTTCAATTGCCTTAAATGTGTATGTATGTATACAGCTCAATTTTCAATTTTCAAATAATAAACTTATAATTTCCTATTAATATAAACATAAAAAATCCAATTACTATATTTATTTATAATTCTAATCCTTATTTATTCGATTTCATTTTATTTAATATAAAAAGTATGGCAATTCACTGTTAAGTGCAAATTATGAGAGCAAAAAATGTGTGTATGTGTACATTTGGTTGTTGTTGTGTTACTCTGGTAAATTACAAATGTCACGTTGCCTGCCAGGTTATTTGCAGCTAATTGTGAACTGCCCCCAAGTATTTATTTAATGGAAGGGGAAGACTTTGTTATTTTTGTTTTCCTTTTTATAATATTTAACAAAAAAACAAACGAAGAAATGTGTATCGATTATGCTTGTCAGAACAATCTTTTAACTGTTTTAAAATAATTTAATTTATTTTCAAATTGCCATTCGTTTGAATGTACTTATTCACACACACGCACACACACACACACACGCATACTTTTATGTTCTGTGCACATTGTGCCACCAATGGATTTATGTAAGTGTGAGGAATGTAGATGTATGTAAATCGTGACCACGTGAGTAGATTCAATAACAATCACTGATTACAAACACTGAAATTAAATCAAAATACTGCGGAAACCATATTGATGTAATATTAAACTATTAAAAATGAAATAAATAAATATTAAAAGTTGTACGTCGATTTTGTTTGAATTAATATATCAAAGGTAAGTAGTTTTTTCTCACAGGAAATGCCGAATCTCCGTCTTGATGGGACCTACTTTTTAAACTGACTCTTTTTTTTTTGTCATGATGAACTTTTTCATCACAGAAATCCGTGTGTAGGTATGTTCCATGTGTTTGCCATTGCCGGACGAGGAACGACCGCTTCTAGAAAAAAATGTGAGCCGTCATGGGACGCCTGGCAGATGTGAAACATCGTGCGTGTACAAGTAATATGCATAAAAGATAATATTATTACAGGAATTAAATATAGCCTAAGGGTGCGACCAGAGTGAGCGCTGAAAGCCGAGCCGAGATTGTCAGTGGGATAAAGATTGTCAGTGCGATAAAACTGATTACATACAAGTCAATACAAATAAGCTTGTGTATAACACAGTGAACGCCGACAAGAGCAGAGAGCAAAGTCGATGAGTGCGAGAAAACAGTTTCAAAGCGTTTTGCGCGCTTTTTTGCATTGTTGATGTTTTCCAAACTCTTTTGTGTTAATAATTGCATTAATCACACTAGGAGTAGCAAAATACTCGTCATCAGATGAATCCATTACCGTGTACAGCAATTTTATAAACACAAATGAACAACAAAATTAAATGACATAAGAGCAAAACACATGGAATAAACAGAATTTCAGCGCTGATTCTCGTATTCACTGTGTTATATACAAATTTTCTTCTCGCATGAAAATAAGCGTCAATAAGCTCGGCTCGGCTCCGCTCGGCATCAGCGCTCACTCTGCTCGCACCCTAATGAAAAAATGAAGTATTACGAATTTTTTACAGAAAATCGTAACTTTATTTAATAAACATTTATTAACATGCGATATCAAAATTCGATATTAATATCAAGCCACAATTTAAATATTTACGACTGTGACTTCAGTAATAGTTATATTCGATGTTTCCTCTGCCGGTATTACTGTGACGATTGGTCGATGATAAATAAAGTACGTTACAAAAGTATTGAATGAAATATTATCAAGATATCTCACAAATACAGCATCTATTGTTGTTCCATATTGGATTCATGTTTATTTGCAATTGAAATTCTTTTTAAAGTGTGCTTTGAGTGCTGAAATTTTTTGAATTTTCAGGTGGCGCAAAATTAATCATCCAGTTTTGTATTTAAAAATTATTAAATAAAAATCCGACTTTGAGTGCTGAAATTTTTTGAGTTTTCAGGTGGCGTAAAATTAATCATCCAGTTTTGTATTTGAAAATTATTAAATAAAATTAAAAAAAAATTAAATAAAAAAACGACTTTGAGTGATGAAATTTTTTGAATTTTCAGGTGGCGCAAAATTAACCATCCAGTTTTATATTTGAAAATTATTAAATAAAATTAAAAAAATATTAAATAAAAAAATGACTTTGAGTGATGAAATTTTTTAAATTTGCAGATGGCGCAAAATTAATCATCCTGATTTGTATTTGAAAATTATTAAATAAAATTAAAAAAATAATAAATAAAGAAATTATATTGAGTGATGACTTTTGACCCTTACGCCCGCTATTGCTTGTCTGTTTTTATACAGCAGCTCTACAATTCACAAATTTCAATTATGATTGACGTACTGCACTATTTGTAAAAAATATAAATAATCCGATAGCATGATTAATTTTGTGTCACATTGTATGATAATCAAAATGTGTCTTTAAAATATGCCTTCCTCCATAGACTTAAACTTTTTATTCAATTTCAACTTTTGCTCATCACGAGCTGGCATATCACGAATTTGCTATTAAATAAGTTTGCACTTTTCATTTCGAATTAAAGGGGGGTGGGGTTTTTAGGGTAAAAAAAATCGATTTTGGTTTATTAAAGAAAATGAATGTACATAATCTCAAGAATGTTGTGTCCAAATTTTAAGTCAATCGGTGCAAAACTCACAAAGTTAGAGCATTATAACCGTTGGTCGCTCCGACTCGGCTACCTGCTATGGAAAACTTTAAATCGATTTTCTGGAAAACGACGTTTTTCAAGTCGGTGGACACTTTTTCTCTGAATCTACTCGACCGATCTTCCTGAAATTTTGTACACACTTTCTCTACATAATTACCGAGGTAACCCTGGGAGGTTTTTTTTCAATTTTTATTTATTTTACAATAAACAATGTTATGCGATTTATCGTCTAAAAATCGCACTTCTACTTCAAATGTTAAAAAAAAATTGAAAAAAAAATTTGTTTAATAAAAACTCGACAGGGTTACCTCGGACAATTGATTATCTAATGAAAACTCTTTGATTTTTTGATTTCAGATGATCCAATGCTGAGAAAAATTGACCACGGCAAATTGCCTTTTTTTCGAGACGTCTGCGTAGATCTGCTGTCAACGGCTCAATTTTGTATATTTGCTTGTGAAAATTTTTGAAAATATTTTTGAAATATGAGTTTACAGTATACTAATTGGATAAATAAATTTACATGAATCATCTTTCCAAAAAAATTCATAAATAAGTGCATATTTTTAGTGGAATTAACCCTACCACATAACGCACCAACATTTACTAAGCACTCACGAGCATCCAACTTACCGCTCTTTAGCAATTTTACATTTGTCTCTCTAACATGGCACACATACTAACACACTTTAACCCACATCATTTGTGAGTTGTTCCTTTGAAATTGGCTTAGCACTTCTCATACTACTACGCATAAAATATATATATGTATACCTTAGTATAGCGTGGCGACCCGTCGCCACGGCAAGTGTCGCCACGCCAACGATTCGGTTTACAAGTGAGCCTATAGATGTTTCACATCAAAAATTCTTCTAAAAAATTATCAAAATTCAACGACAATTTTGAGTCTCTTCAAACTTGCATTTTGTTTTACTAACATTTGATGGGCTATGAAATTGTATACCGATTTTTATTTTTTGTTAATTTTATTTAAAAAGTTTGCTATTTCTTGAAACCTTCAAAGAACGTTTAAAACTTTAATGAATCTTGGATTGGGATTTGTTATAACGGTTGATTTTTTAGCTATTATCTTTTTAAACAGTTGGTTTAAACAGCTGACGCAGTTTCGTGTTTTGTTTCACTGCCAAACATCTTCAGTTTGGTCTATAATTTAACCATGAATCGTCGTACAAACGAACAATGCTTGCAAATCATTGAATTTTATTATAAAAATGCGTGTTCTGTTAAGAAAGTCGAAATCGCGCGCTTCTTCCATTTTATGGTCAGTTTAATCGACCCACTGAAGCGGCTATTCGAGCTATTGTGACTAAGTTTAGAACCAAATTTACATTATTGGACATCAAACCACCAACACGCTTACGCAGAGTGCGAACTGAAGAAAATATCGCAGCTGTATCGGCCAGTGTTAACGATGACCATGAATTTTCGATTCATCGCCATTCGCAGCGATTGGGCCTCTGTTACTCAACAACGTGGAAAATTTTGCGAAAGGATTTAGGTGTGAAGCCTATCAAAATACAGCTGGTGCAAGAATTAAAGCCGAACGAACTACCGCAACGCAGAATTTTTGGTGAATGGGCTCTTGGAAAGTTGGCCGAAGATCCACTTTTTTATCGAACAACTGTGTTCAGCGACGAAGCTCATTTTTGGATCAATGGCTACGTAAATAAGCAGAATTGTCTATTTTGGAGTGAAGATCAGCCAGAAGAATTGCAAGAGCTACCAATGTATCCAGAAAAGGTCACAGTTTGGTGCAGTTTATGGGCTGGAGGTATTATTGGACTTTAGTTCTTCAAAGGTGCTGCGAATCGTAACGTAACTGTGAATGGTGAGCGCTACGGTGAAATGATATCCAACTTTTTTTGCCCAAAATGCAAGAGCTTGACTTGCATGACATGTGGGTGGTTTCAGCAAGACGGTGCCACATGCCATACAGCACGCGTAACAATGGACTTGTTGAGAGGCGAGTTCGGTGAACATTTTATTTCACATTCGGGACCTGTCAATTGGCCACCCAGATCGTGCGATATAACGCCTTTAGATTATTTTTTGTGGGGCTATGTTAAAGCTCATGTCTATTCAGACAAGCCTGCTTCAATTAACGCATTGGAAGACAACATTAAAGCATTTATATGTGAGATACCGGCCGAAACATTGGAAGGAGTATGCCAAAATTGGACTAAGCGGATGGACCATTTGAAACGCAGTCGCGGTCAATATTTGCATGAAATAATCTTCAAACATTAAATTATATGGGCTGTACTATCGATTTAAATAAAAATTTCATGCACTTTTCTGAATTTTACGTGTGGTTTTTTGAAAAAGTTTCCTATAGCTCTTAAAAAATCACCCTTTAGTTCTTTTCCAAACAGCACTCGCCGCTAGACAGGAAATGCCGCATCTCCGAGTGTCAGCTACTAAAACTGTAAGGCCCACTTATTGGAGCAGAGCTGAAGGCAAGTGGATGAAATGGTTTCTCGGTTTCTCACTTTAACATTTTTTGAAAGGCTCGGCTGTTTGGGTGTTTGGCTGAGCTCCTCCTGTTGAAACATATGTTTTTAAGTGCCCACGCTAGTAGGTAAGTAAGTGAAATGGTTGAAGTACCAGTCTGGTACTGCCCAAGTAGCACTAGAGCGCCGCAGACCTCCCGCGGGCAGATATCTAGAGCCAAAAAGAGCTGTTTTTTTGTAATGGAAAAGGTGGATGAGATTTAGGCTGGAACACTGTTCAAGGCTGTCGAAGAAAGGACCACCCATCAACCTTAATCGTCTAGCTGCCCAACACGCCTATTTACAGAGAAAGTGCTGCTCAACAGTCGCCTTGTTTGAAAGGTCAACACAGCTTCTGCAAAGATGATTAAATTGTAAGCCTAGGTTTTCTGCTTGTTTACCGATCGTCCAATGACCGGTAAACACGCAGCACGGGCACTAACCGTCTGTTAGTTGTTTAAATGACAGTCCAGACTGTTGTTTACAAGCGCGCGGAAGCAGAAAAAAAGAAATCAGTAATGGATTTCAAACGTAATTGACGTGTAATTGCATTATATTTGGCTGGATAATCACAACCAGCGATTATTCGCGTGCTCGAGCACCTTAAAGTAAATAAAGTTTTTGTTTATCGCCCCATTACTCGTTACAATGACGCCGCTAGCATCGCGAAACGTCATGGAGGTGGTCATCCAAAGACTGCAACGTCACGTGAAATGGTTCAAAAAGTGAAGAAGCGACTTGAGCGAAATCCCCGACGAAGTGTCAATCAAATGGCGAGAGAACTGAAAATATCACCAGGAGGCAGCACTCGCCACAGGCAATGGTTTGGGTTCTCATCGAGCCTGGCGTCTAGGTAAATGCGAAATATTATTGGGAAAGTATTCTGAAGATTGCTTTGAAACTGTGGGCAGACAAACATTTTTGGTGGCAGACCATGGACGTTTCAACAGGACTCACAAAGCACGAGTGAACCAAGAATGGCTAAAAAGCAACGTTCCGAACTTCATAACGTCCACACAATGGCTCCCAAATACACCAGACGTGAATCCGATAGATTATTGGGCCATTATGGAGAGCAAGGACCGAACTGAAATATTCACCACTATCGAAGCGCTGAAATAAAAGCCATTGTCCGCGTGTGGGCCAAAATACGTGCAGGTCACATTCGGGTAGCTTGCAAATTCGTTTCTGGACTGTCTCAAGGCCATAGTCAAGGCAAAAGGTGGGCATATCGAGCAAAAGTAAATTGATTCTTAAATTTGTATTATTTTCACATATTTTTTATATTAAATTGAATAAAAGTAATTTTCCGAACTAAATTTATGGCCTTTTTAATTGGTTACACTTCGAGTGCCGGACCCTGTAGCTTTGGTAGAGTTTGGTAAATGTGTAAAGAGCTGTCTAATTTTTTTCATTAAAGAATTGGACGCATTCTGAAGTTTTCTGGAAGAACAGTTTTTACTAAAAGCCTCTTGCTCACAACGGACCTATTTCGTGGTCTAAGTGGCATCGCTGTCTTTCGTCGTTTCTACATACGTAAGCAAAATGACCCGGATTTTTATCCGGCCAAGGACTGCCACTTCAGCAGTATTCCCCGTATATGTATGGATAATGTTTATGCTGCTACAACAACAACCACAAACACATGGCTTTGTCTACATGAGGAAGAGAAAGAGACGATTCCGCACCTCCTGTGGCATTGTCCTGCTGAAACCAGGCGTACATTTATCATTTTAAGTATACAATTTTGTAGTGGATTGGGAGACCTTAGTACTGTGAAAATCAGGAATGTTCTAAAATTTTTTAAAAGTACACACTGGTTTTAAGAGAGAAAAAATAACTTCTCCACGCGGCACCAGAAGCATCACGGCATCTGAGTGTATCCCATAGTGGGCATTCGATTCAACCTAACCTAACCTCACTTTCCCTTTGACTGGAAAATTGGGCATAGGTACTAATTGTGGCTAGCGGCGGTCTTGTTTTACGGTTGTTAATATTATTATATTCGGCCGCCGTAGCCCATGAGTTAGTGCGTGACTACCATTCAGAGGTGCACAGATTCGAGTCTCCGTGCATGAAACACCAAGTAATAGAAGAAGTGTTTTCTAATAGCGGCCACCCCTCGGCAGGCAAAGGCAAACACCTCTAATTGTACTTCTGTGGCACGTCGATACTAAATGGCTTGTAAACAAATAGCAAATCGACAGATTGAGATGAGTGTACGAGTATTTCTGCCATGAGGAAGCTCCTCATAAAGCACGATTTCCCGTTCGAAATCGTCTTAAAACTGTAGGCCCTTCCCTTGTGTAACAACGTCAAAACACACACCCAAAATAGGAGGAGGACCTCGGCAAAAAAAAACAAAAAAAAAAAAAGAAATAGAACACTAATACATACATAAATTGAACAATCATATTTTGTTAATTTAAATCACTTAATTTTGTTGAAGGTTGAAACGGATGATGAAGTAGATTTAATTAATTTGTGATATAATTTGCGCATTTTAAATGTGTGAACCAATTTTTTACAGCATGGTTATGAACGAATAAATTTTGTAATATGGAATTATATGAGACATTATATATATGGGGAAATATTTAGTATAATGTATATCGCTTTAAAAAAAAAGGTTAAAAGGGGGGATAGAGGGGTGTATCCCCATCTTAAAACTGAAAACCGAAACTGCCGGAGGCTTATAGTTTTTAAGTAATTTAATAACATTAAGTTCTCAAATTTAGCGAAAAGTTGGTGTTGCCATACACCTGAAATAAAAACGAAGTTCGTATGCAGGGATGTTCAGTGGAAGGTTCATTGTAAAACTGCAGTATTTTTTGCTGTAAAATAAAATTGAGATATATTTTTGAAAATAATAACCTACAACTTATAGAAACTTAAAAACAATGATATTAAGCGTATCACAAAAAATAATAAAGTAATTAAAAGGCAAAAATTACGGTTTATAATTGTATTGTATTGCTTCGATCAGTTTTACAAACAGGTCCTCATGCACAGAACTTTTTTACGCATGGTCGACCTTCGGCCGCGCTTCAAAAAAATAACTTTCATCAGTCCAACTCCGACTACGCAATCCACATTATTTTTGCGTAGAACTCCTTACCGTGTTAAAAACATTGAACCCAAAATTAAAAGGTCATATGCGTGTAAGGAGGCACAATAACCCCCGCCCATCATTTACACTAAACTCAAATACTTAATTTTTGTTCATATTTTTGTTTTCATTTGCAGGCATCCGGCCACATCATGCTGTTGTCATTCCAATCTTCTTCTTATTCGCGTTTAAAATTGGAGAGTGATTGCATGGACAAATGAATTTGCATTTAATTTTAACATCTCCACCAAGCTTCATTAATAACGACATAATAGTTTGCCAAAAATCGCCCAATAGACATTATTCTAAATTCCAGCCTGTATATGTTTTGTACTTCTTGTAAATATTTAAAATTGTTATAATACCGTATTCGCTCAATTCAGAAAAAATTTAATGCTTTCACCGTGGCAAAGCGTTTTTTTTGAAGCTGGCAGCATTGGTGCGCCATGCAATAAATCAATTGCAGCCAACTTCGTTAGATGAGACAACTAACAATTTAATTCAGTGTTTCTATCTCTTTTTCACTTCCAACAAGAATCGTCCAAGACGATTCGCAGTGCAGGAAAATTGTTAAATTCAGTGTGGAATTGCATTAAAACATTAATTTATTATCCACGCGTGTTTTTTGCACGCAAATAAAATACCAACCACATCATTCAAGAAGGACTGATTCGCTTACGGTGTAAATAGAAACCATGGTATTATCTGAAACTGAGCAGGTAAGTGATGTATCGTTATGACAGCATGCGCCTCGTCTACAGTGGCACACGACCCCAAATAATATTTGTCCAAGATTAAGATATATGTTTAAGGCATAGCCACAAAAACGTTGTATCTCATAAGGCTGCTCCGGTGCAACCCACATATATACTAATTGGATAGCTGAATATGTCTGAACGGTGACGTGCTGTAATGTTGTTGTTGCATTTCATCAAGGCTCGCCAATACATTATAGTCATCAGTCGTCATCGTATATCTGGCCTAACGGTAGGCCCAGGTAACATGGTGCTTCGACGGGTTGGCTTCAACGTTGCAGTTTCAGTTTAAACTGCTATTCATAACGTAATTGAGTTAAAGTTACGCGGTTCTCATAGTGGCACTTAAAGCTCTTCTGCGATGGGTGATCGTTGGATGTGCCGGGTTTGGATAATGCCACATGGGCAAGCAAAGATTAATGATTTATTTAATGAAACTTGGTGGAGGTGTTAACGAGTGATTTCTTAACAACCCTTATAACCCAAAATTTCAGAAATAATAGTTTTCCAATTATTTACCTTCAAAGTGTCTTCGCTATAGTTTGGCACATTAAAATATAAATATTTTCTTCTCAACTTCAATTCATGTTTTTCTCCTACTTGTTTTCATTGAAATATTGAATGCAAATGAATTTATCAATAACCAATTTTAAATGAGAATAATAATGCATTCCAGTTGCTGTAACTGTGTTCGATCATTGATCTCGTCAGTATACTCGAAGAGATATCTCGGGACTCGCCTGTGAAGTGGCTCAGCCTCCAGCAAGTGCTTGCAGGGATGGGAGCAACCCAGTGAGAATTGCTTGCTAACCTGATAGTAGTATTCCAAGAAGTCTGAAGCTTATTCCACTGTGAATAATTAGTACCAGGCGACCAGACTGTCCTCAAATCGTTTGCCGGCGACACAGGGGAGAAAGGCAAAGTAATTTCATTCCCATGGCAGCCGGTTCTACGTTACTTGTTAACAGTAATAGAAGCCCCGCCAGTGTAGGGCATATCACCGGTCATCTTCGTCTAGCTCATCTAAAGGGGCTTGCTGTTTTGACAGGTTGGGCCCTGAGGGAGAGGGGTGTTACGATGGGTCGGTTTTAGAGGGTATGTGAAAAGGTGGTTAGTGTCGTGCTGGGTGCCTTTTACGTTACTGGAATGACTCGTGTTTTTCCTGACCAAGGGCTGCTGCGCCAGTAAACTAGCCCTCTGTCTAGTGTAACATACCCCACAAAGTATTGTTGCTGGCGATATTTAGAGCAGTTGGCCGACCGGATCTGGGCTATGTAAGGTTTGTCTAGTCGCCTGGCATCAGTAATACGCCGTGGACAAAGCTCCAGACATTTTAGAGCCACTTCCAAGGCACGTCAGGAGGCATCTCTTTAACTATACTTACGAGATCCAGGACAAAACGCAATAACAACTACTGGGCTAGCCAGTATACCGACAAACATTAAACTACATTCATCGGGATCTCCTTACCTCCTTCCTAAACTCCCGAGCCCCGAATGTCGTTATCGAAGTTCAACCACCATCTATTGCAGAAGAAAAGCTTCAGCTGCCTCGCGAGACCCGCGTAACTTTCGCCCAATTGTGTTCTGGATACTGCAGCAGGACTCAAGGACTTCGGAACTACTCTGACCACTTCAAAAATAGATGGGGGAATGTAAGTTGAGACAGAACCCCGTTGCAAGTTGGAATGAGCTTAAATTTGCGTTAGTGCCAAGACACTGTGGTGTGCAAGACAAGGAACTGGCTGGAAACTAAGTGAACTGTGGCGCTTTGAAGCGTCAAATTGGACCGGACAAATTTAGGGTCAATAATGGCGGTTTCATTAAAGGGTTAGCGGTTCGGAGAATTTCAATAATTTTATTTTGCTAGTCAATTGCTTTATTTTATAAAAAGAAGTCCCTTGCGGTGATCTTCACAAGTCCCTGGAGATTCATCTAAAATCAATCGGACAAGAGAAATTAGTTTTATTAATAGATAATCTTGTGCCTGATCGAAGCTTCTCCGGAAATTTTTTTCGCATTTTCAATAAAAAACCGACAATTAATTGTTAAAAAAAAGTCGAAATTTTTGAAAAACTGAAATACCTCGATCAGGCACGAGTTTTAATATATTTTTAAAAAGCAGTATAAATTTTATTGAAATCTACCAAGCGGTTTTCAAGTTACAGTGATTACCAGTTCAAAAGACATAGTTTCGAGAAAAACGCATTTAAAGTTTTGGTACTTGCTCTCGAACGCTCCGAAGCGCCCGAGCGCGCTTTGTTATTTATTGAATAACTCGAAAACTATTTGTCGGATTCACTTCAAATTTTCACACAATATTTTTAAGGTATTATACTTTAAGAAAATGCAATTTTTTGAAAATTCTAACTACCCCTAACCTCTTAAATTCAGGAGAGTTACATACACAGATATGATAGAAATTTTATTATACAAATTAAAATTATATTAAAAAAAATAATGAATTGCTTTGTCTATCAAAACTTCTCAAAAATCACAACAAACATACCAAAACTCAATTTTAAGAAACAAAACTAACAATTTCGGTCCGATTGGACTAAAACGGCAACACTGACGCCTACATACACGCACATACTACATATGCATCCACATATGTACATGCTCTTAATAACTTTCAAGAGAATTTTCAATTTCCTCTCACTAACTTGAACTTTCCTCCTGCAGTTCTTGCAGACTTCGAATATGTACTGCACATAAGTGTACACCATGCCGGTTCATATGTTCGCTTTCTTTTTCTGCCGTTATTTTGTAGCCCATTTCATTGTGTGTGAATCATGCACAGCACAACATGCTGGACTCAACATTCGTTCAATTTTATATTTGCACATACATATGTACATACATACATACATATAGAGTACAAGCTCGATTTTCGAAACTAATTAAAAAGAAATCGAGTGTTTGGAATAATATGAACCAAAACTCAATCTAAGTGTATTGATCAAATTATACACGTTTTAATTCAAAGTTAATAAAGAAACATTTTTGGAGAGCATCCCCTAACACCTCTTTCCTTTACCTCTATTTCCCTCTTGCAATGGTATTACAAAGGATGAACCAAACTTTTTTCGTTCAAGTGGGCCCACTCTCTGGGCAACCATTACCACCTAACCTAACCTAACATGAACTTAACTGTATGCTAAACACTTCTTTGATTTTGTCGATAACCAGCCGTTCTCCCAAAAGGAAGATTCGTCCATGAGTATTACATTTGCCCAATTCCGTTCTGAACTTGCTTTACTCCATGCAAGTCGTTTTTCAGTCTGCTCTACAATTTGAGTTATTTTGCACGTAAACGTCCTCAAACCAGGTCCTTGAATAAAATAACACAATTTTCCTCGAAACTGCTTCAGCTTCACGCAACGATAAGTTCGGATTTGTCACAAAAAAAAAAAGAAAAAACGAAGTTCTTCTGACCTTGCTTTAGAGAAGTATTTTGTTTTGGGCCTCGCTGCGGAAATCGTCAATTAAGCTTTTAACTACTGCATACCGCTGCACCCATTTTTAAATGAACGTCTTCGGCTACTTCAAATATTTTGCTGCAGATGCACGTGACATCGCTGAACTTTTAGGATGTGTACATAGAAGCATTGCTTCAAATCGTTTACCATACGTTGAACCCATTTTGTAAAAACGGTTTCTTGGCAAATCTTTCTTTGCAAAACAAGGAAAATTTACAGCCTGAAAAACTAAAAGTATCAAAGATGCTGCCAATGAGAGCGTCGTAAAAAATACCAATTGATTGTCAAACATCGCAAATGACAGTCCATCGCTTCACAGATGTTAGCAATACATAACTTAACATATTTCATAACATGAATTGCCGAATTCAATCAAGTTGCTGCTTCAATTGGCAATTTCCTTAATATTGACCATTGAAAGTAATCACTAATGTAGTGTCGAGATGTCTAGTAATATACTGCAAACCAATACAGAAAAATTAAAAAGTCTACAACAGAACCCGATTTTCTTTCACTTGTAGAACCCGCAATGCATAAAATTCAACTGTCGCGTTAATGGTTAGTCGCTTTTACCGAGTTTACACTGTATATATCGCACCCTAAATACAAAAGGGGCACAACTCAAAATTTTCCACACTCGAGCTTGACTTGTTTAAAGTAGCACAGAAAACAAACTATGTGACATATCACGCTGAAATTTGCCATGTAAGCTTATAACAATCCTACCAAAAAACAAAAAATTTATTTTTGCCATATTGGCCTTTGGAGATGATCCAGCATGCTTGACTGAGCTTTGTGTGTGTTAGTGCAGTCGGGTGTCGTCGTGTCACACATACTTGTTGTCGGCTTTTGAATGATGAAAATCAAAAATTTTAGATATTAGCGTCAAGCACCCGACACGCACACATATAAAGTTCTTGTCAACAATGCTTGATCGTGTCCAAAGGCCATATGTCATCCGCGGACCGTTTTATTGATAACGTCTCGTTCATATTTGAGCAGAAGTACATTTTGAGTTGTGACCCTTTTGTATTTAGGATGCGATATATGTAAAATGCATATTTTTATATGCAGCATTGTAATTTATTTATTTAGTGTTTATTTTTTTTTTGTGTGCGAGTTGCTTTTCTTGACCAACCGTTGCTATGAGAGTACAACGCACTTTGGACATAAAGAAAAACATCAAACAGAATTGTATTAAAAGGAACAGTTTAAGGCAGAGAGTAGGTAATAAAGAGATCTGCAAAAATAAAATTACAAACACGTTTTGCAGAGTGATTAATATTGAGGGATGTCGAGAGGAGAGGATGAAATGTGTCTGCCTATTGCAGTGCGTCGACTGCTTAGTATTATTAAAAGTATGACAGCAACTACAGTATATAGTTGATAGACAGTTAATCGGGCAGACTTTCAATTCATTTACCGAATGGTGGCGCTCCCTGTGGTGTGCTTCACTTAAATTTCTTTGCATTGGTGATATGATGACCACTCTTACAGTGTCTTTATTAGATAAATTATTATTAGTAATCTGTACGGAATGTTTATGTGATTTTATGTATGCATGACCAAGTGTTTGAAGTAGAATTATCTCTTCTTTAGAATGACATTAAAATGGAAGAAAGCGAAAGCAGTGGCATTCCCACTGCAATTTCTTTGTGCATATGTATGTAGGTGCGTTACTCAATATCTCGACACTCAATTGTTCATTTCATAACAACTGTAGAATTTGATTGAATGCGATAGCAATACTTTAAATGTATAGTAGATATTGCCATTTTATGTTATGGTCATTTTGAAAAGGTTGCCAAGCAAGCCAGAAGGGAAATGTAGCAAAGAAACTGCCAATGTGAGCGTCATAAAAAATACCAATTGGCTGTTAAACATGCAAAATGGCAGTCCATTGCTTCACAGATGTTGGCAATATATTACTGAAAATCTTTCATGACATGAACTGCCAACTTCATTCAATTTGCTGCCTCGATAGGCATTTGAATTGAAAATTACCATTGGAAAGAATAAAATATTTAGTGTCGATCAGCACCAATATTCCAAAGTTCTTTGTGGGAAATGTTTATGCTGAAACAAAATACAGACCGATCGATGGCATCTCCTCTACAACCGGGACGGTAGTGAAACTACACCAGAGCAAGGATGATAGATATCAAGTTTGCTGTTGTTGTAGCAGCATAAACATTCCCCATACTTACATACGGGGAATGCTGCTGGAGTGACAGTCCTTGGCCGGATATAGATCCGGGTTGTTTCGGTAACGTAGAACCGACTGTCGTGGAAACATCAAGTTTGCTCGTTAGGTATGGTGAAAAAGAAAATTGAGGGGAACTTTCGTTTTGTGAAAGCTAAAGCTAAATCTTGTGAAACGAAATCGGCATATTTGTCAAATTCGCACAGAGCAATAATAACGGTCTGCTAGTTAGTAGACCCCTAAAAATCTTTTCACCATAACACCAGCGTACATTGTCCGGCATATGAAAGTACGCTCATGGCACTAAGCACATCTCCACGTACCCTCTATCTAACCAAACTGTCAAAACAGCATGTTCCCGGAGCTTGTGGTTAGATGACATAGACGATGACCATCGGTGACCTCACTGCACTGGACAGGGTTTGCAAACTGATTTACAACAACAACAACACCAGACTAGAGTGCCTTTGGTGACATACATACATATGTAGTACATCCATACATATTTATGAATATGCCAAATTATGCATGTGGTACCGACTATAGGCGGATATTTTTGTAGCCATTTAAAAGTTTTTAGGTTTTTGTGTTTTTGATAGAACGAACGAAAGCAGAAATATTTTAAACTCATACTAATTGTTGTTGTTGTAGCAGCATAAACATTCCCCATACATCCACGGGTAATGTTGCTAGAGTGACAGTCCTTGGCCGAATATAATAGCTCCTGGTGACGCTCAAGCATGCATGTCCTGCAGCTTATATGTGTGTGTGTATGGAGCTATAAATCCGGGTTGTTTATTTATTTATTTTTTTAGTTTTTACGGTCTTAAAACCTAGTTTATACATTTATGTATATGCTTATACCTATGCTAAGTAGTACAATAATAATATTCCTATGTGTATAGTAAGACAAATTATAGTTTACAGTTATCAAGTTTTACAGCGTACTTTGTAGTTTAACATACATAGTTAATGAAATATGTACATATTCCTCTGCTTGAAAATGAAGGGTCTAGTTTCTATCTAATCGGCAACGCTTTACAGTGATTAAATAGCAGCCTCTTGAAAGTGCTCATGTTAACAGAATTTTTTATTTGAGTTGGTAGCACGTTAAAACATTTTAATCCTTTATAGAAAATATTTTTCTTATCAACTTCCGTTCTAAACAGTGGTAGTCTAAAAATATTACTTTCCCTTAGTATATATGAATAGGTTTCATTTACATATATATCTAAGATTATCGCTCAGATAATAAAAGTTACCTAGCTTTATATTGAAAACGAATTTTATAGCGTGGTAAAGTATTTGCTGTTTCACGCTCAGCCAATTTAAGTCTCTAATCATTTCTTGTATGGGTGTATCATAACGCTTATTCAGAATGAATCGCATACTTTGGACGTATAAAAATATAAATATTAGGCCGGGTCGATTTGTGGGGAGGCAAAAAAATCGCCCATTGCTCTGTGAAAATCATATTCTAGGGATCAAAATAAGAAACTTTGCCGAAGGAACTATACCCCTAAAACGTATGGGGAACCCCCCAGGGGAGTTCCAGGGGGTGTACCACTGGCATGGGTGGATCGGCCGTCCAAAGTTAGTGGGGGTCAGTAATACATTTGGACTCGATTGGAGCACTCTAATGGGTCAAAGTGGGATTTTTCAAAATTTGCCCCCCTACCCAAAAGTTCGACCCAAATTGGGGACATCAGAATTCGTTTTAGAGGTATGGTTCCTTCGGCAAAGTTTCTTATTTTGATCCCTAGAATACGATTTTCACAAAGCAATGAGCGATTTTTAAATCGACCCGCCCTAATAAATATATATATATACGTTCCGGTAACGTAAAATCGACTGCCATGGGAACGATAATTATTATTTGCTATATACACCCGCATGATTTCTTTCGCATTTTCGTAATATTACCAGATAAAGATGTAAAATTTTTTTACGAGTTAAAACTCTGTAATGTACGCAAACACACTACTGTGCAACGTTTTGGGCTACCAAATACATACATAAGTAGTCAGCAAGCTGATATCGCTGCAAAAACGAGAAAAACAGTATAATCGCTATTCGATCTCTGGAGCTGAGAGATTTGTGATACTCGTCTACCTGCCTGTTTACTCTTATGTTTGCTATACTCTCCTCCTATACGCTCAGTTCTTTCCGCCCTGCCTTGCTCCAGTCAACATTCAGGCAAGTTCAGCTCTTCGTACACATACATACATAAGTGTATATGTATGTACATATGTATATAGTTGCTTGCTCGATTGTCTCGTTGTTTGGTTGCTGTCGCGCCGGCTCATTTATTCAGTTTACTCGCCACTCACTGCGCACACAACATAGATACTTGGTGTTCACTGTTCGTCGTTACCGAAGCAATAATACTTTTTGGAGGTCATCAAGTTTTCCTTGCATACATGTGTTCAAATTTGGAAAAAATTATTTAACAATCTATTCGAGTTTTAATTAAAAATTTCGTTTCACTTCAGTTTGTTTCGTTCACAAAAATTTTCTCTCAAAACAAAAAATAGCCAAAAATAAAAAACTTGATTTGGATATACTAGTAAAAAAATCCTGATTAAATAAAATTCGTTAAAACTAAGAACCGATTTCGAAGCCGAGTTGCTATTGCAAAAAGCGTAAAGAGGAAAACACAACAACAAGCGACACAACGATATATTTACATATTTCCAAACGAAGAGAACCTTGCTGTTGCGAAACTCAGTCAAGAGTCCATAGACGTCGTCAAGGAATTGCATTTGCAATAATAGCAACGCCCGTCGCTGTATTACGTTTATAAATACATCAACGACGATACGAACGCATCTGCTGTTTATCAGCCGACAACCGATCGGAGCCGCTAGTGATCGAGTAATAAATTTTGTAATACGCCAGCACTAAGAAAATAGGCCAACGAAACAATTTGCAACTCCAAAGAAGTGCAAGAGGCATTGTCTCAGCTTCAGTTGAAGCTAGGCTGAAGAATTGTTCGTGGTAGCAGCGCTGCCAGTGGGACTTTGGTAGCTGTTTTTCTCTCGGCGGCCCATAAACGACTACAATTTTTGTTGGCTTTGCAATTGCAGACAGTATTTGCGGAGTACGCAGCACACTTTCGCTTTTAGTAACTGTTTAAGAGTATTTATCATACGTATAGTATAAACTAGGTATTCCGGCCTTCTGTCTAATTGCCACACTCGAATAGATTGCGTTTGCTACTGTACATTTCATTGGTATTCGTGTCATGATGTTTCAGAGCGATTTCCATAGAAAGAAAAATTTCGCAAATCCTAATTTGTTCAATGTAATTATGGTTTACATTTGCATGAGAATTGCAATTAAAATTTATTGCTAACCGGCGCTTTCTGTTGCAGAATTCCACAGCTACGGAAAAGACTGCACCAGCTGCGCAGCCAACTCCTGCTAGTGGTCGTCCAGATTCGAAGGAGGAGAACAAGGAGCCAGAAGAAGTACGTACAGAACATCTCTTCAAGCATCCTTTGCAAAATACCTGGACTTTATGGTACTTGGAGAATGATCGCTCGAAATCTTGGGAAGATATGCAGAACGAAATAACCAGTTTTGATACAGTAGAAGATTTTTGGAGGTAAGTGATGCATAAAATGAAAGTGAATATTGTTTTGAAATTTTTATTTTACATGACGTTGATTTCGAAGTTATGCGGGTACTTGATGAACGAGAAAAATTAAATTAGTAACCAGGCATGACAGAAAAATAAAAGGTGAAGTAGTAAGGCAACTTTCTCTGTGCACCTTCTGACATTCAGCTGCCTCTTAAATGTTGGATCATAAAGTGGTTTCTTTTAGACATATCGTATTTTGAAACGAAATTAATGACTTAAAGCTTGAACAACATAGGGAAATATTGCAAATTTATTAAGTCAATGTTTGTAGGAAAGTTTGTGCGAAAAGTTTGTGAGGCTGGCATGCTAGTAGACAATATTCACTGCTACCGCCGCCGTAAGGTACACACTGACGAAGATGTGAGGTGCGACTCTGTCTTGGAACATCGATTCATCATCCATCTCAACTATTCAACATTTTACACACCAGCGTAGCGAATTTTGCACGAGCATTAGTCGTTGACAAGATCCAATTGAAGGCAAGGCGAATTGAGTAGAGATACTGTTGAATTGAACTCATTCGAACCCGCTTCGTTATAATTTTTCTGTTTGGGCTTTACTGTTGTTGTTGTTTTTGTAGCCGCATAAACATTTCCCGTGCATATACGAGGAATGCTGCTGAAATGACAGTCCTTGGCCGGATATAAATGCGGGTCGTTCCGTTTAGGTAGAACCGACTGTGGGAACGCTTTACTGCCGCTCGTGGTGGTTAATGATTTTAATCGATAATTCATCCTTTTGGAGAACACGGAAACTGCCTCATCTGGCGATCGGAAAACCCGAACGTGTTCGTCGAGGTGCTAATGCATCATCAAAGAGTGACAGTTGGGAACGGTGGCATTATGTGTGCTTAAAAATGCTAGTGGATTCAACATTTTGGTCAACAGTGAGCGCTACGTAGACATGATAATCCATTTGGAATGGCTGGAAAATGAAGACATGCACTTGGACGACGCTTGTTTACAGCAGGATGGCACGCCATACCACTTATCCTATACCACCACCGATATTTTCTGAGCCAAGTTCAGTAATTGAGTTATTCGCCGTCTCGGCGGTGCCAAATGGCCGCCGTGAAGGACCGATATTTCCCTACGTTTCCACGACAGTCGGTTCTACGTTACCGAAACGACCCGGATTTATATCCGGCCAAGGACTGTCATTCCCTGTATGTAAGCATGGGGAATGCTTATGCTGCTCAAGCTGTCCCTTAAGGTAAAAGTCGACGACACACCAGCTTGCTCTCCTTCTCTGCGCACACAACCGCAATTGCCACTAAAGTCCAAAATCGCAACAAGGTCCTCAAATCGCTTGCCGGCAGCACTTGGGGCAAAGACAAAGAAAAGTTGCTTTCGACATTTAAGGCAATTGGTCGGCCGGTTCTGAACTATGCTGCGCCCGTCTGGTCGCCTGGAACTAGTGACACGCAGTGGATAAAACTACAGATATGTCAAAATACTGCCATTCGGACAGCGACCGGTTGCCTCCTGATGTCCCCCATTCAACACCTGCATAACGAGGCACAAATTCTCTCAGTAGTGGAGCATAACAAACTGCTCAGCAAGCAGTTCCTGCTTGGATGTTACCGCAGGTTTCACCCCTGCAGACACCTGCTTGAGCCTGGACCGCCTCCCAGGCACGTCAGGAGACACCTCTTAGACTACGCTGACGAAATCCAGGACAAAACTGACCGCAATCTACTGGACCGTACAGTATTTAGACAGTCAATAAACGACATCCACCGGGAGACCGTCACCACCTTCATGAACTCCCGTCCTGTGAATGCCGTAATCGGAGTCCAACCACCACCTGTTGCAGATCGAAGAGCTCCAACTTCCCCGTGAGACTCGTGTAACCGTTAGATGAGCTAGACGAAGACGACCGGTGATTACACTATACTGACAGGGCAAAGGTACTGCTACAACAACAACAACACTAGCCACGTCGTTCCCACGACAGTTGGTTCTGCATAACTGGAACGCCCCGGATTTACATATATCCGGGCAAGGACTGTCACTTCAGCAGCATTCCTCGTATATGCACGGGGTATGTTTATGCTGGTACAATAACAACAACACTAGCCACCCGTTGAAACCCAGTCATCTAACACCCCCGCTAGATCCACCGCGTCGAAGAAGCAAGTTCTCTCTGTCTTCAGTTAGATGAGATTGATGAGAATTACTTCTGTGTTTAACAAGCCTTTGTAAATTGCTATTGTACAACAACAATAAATCATTTTCTTCAGAGCTATGCCTAATATATTATGCTAAAATTCTAAAGTTTTTATATCTATTGAACTTTTTTCAGCCTCTACAACCACATCAAACCACCATCTGATATCAAACTAGGCAGTGATTACTCGCTGTTCAAGAAAGGCATCAGGTATATATCGCCTCTGTCCAAATGTACTTTTACAGTAAATAGCTAAAATGACATCTCGCTAACTGTTTCAGACCAATGTGGGAGGATGCGGGCAACAAACAAGGCGGCCGCTGGGTAATTACACTCAATAAGAGCTCGAAGGCAGATTTGGATAACTTATGGCTTGATGTTGTAAGTAGTTATTGGCATTTGAAAAAAAACTTCTATTACAAACACATCACTACGTATTTTTTTGTTTGCAGCTCCTTTGTTTAATTGGTGAGGCGTTTGATCATTCAGATGAGGTTTGCGGAGCTGTTGTTAACATACGTGGAAAAAATAATAAAATTTGTAAGCTTAACGATGCGTTATTGAAATTCAAACCAATACGAACACATTTTTTGTTTTCTTTATTATTTATGTAGCTATTTGGACGGCTAATGGCAATAATGAAGAAGCCGCATTGGAAATCGGGAATAAACTGAGGGAAGCCTTGCGTTTGGGTCGTCAAAATTTGCAATATCAACTACACAAGGACACAATGGTCAAACAGGGTTCGAGTGTAAAATCGATTTATACTTTATAAAAAAAAAAGTGTGCGGATTCGCTTGTGTAGACTAAATGTACCTCGACACACTCGCACACAATCGCTAAAACATCAGTTAATCGAGTCGAGCAAATATGCTAATATGCTACGAATGAATTTTTAAGTTAATTAAAAAAATTGAACTATAAAAAAAATTTAAGAACTTCAAAAAAAAAAAATACAAAAAAAAAACAAAAAAAAAAAAAAATACAATAAAACCCAGATAATCGACCCAGCCGTTGCAAGTAATCCATATTAATATTTATTTGAAAATGTGTATTTTATTGATACTGCGAATGTGTTCTAAAGAACACTTAATGAATGGTAGCTGGATAGCAAGCAAGGAGCTAATGTCATTAAAACCCACACTCCAATAAACAAACATCAAAACAATACATTTGCTAAACAAATTATACAACACAACTTTGTTAAATGAAGATACAAATTTGTTTTACCATAGGAGAGATGGAAGCAGAAGTTGGCAAATGCAAATGCAAATGCGCCGCCTACGCCAGCCAAATTAGTGACGCTGGAATGTGCAGTAATATAACATAATTGAATTAAACAGAAATGTATTACATTTTGAAGATGCGGCAAATATGCCATTGCAAGCAGAAGTTTTAGCTATAATATCAGAAATATTCATATATGTAAACAAGCCAAAGAGCTTGCTTTAAACTTGAAAAATTTTCAGATTGTATGCTTGTGTTTTTGTTGTCGTAACAGCATAAACATTCCCCAATGCTGCTGTAATGACAGTCCTAGGGCGAATATACATAAATCGGGGTCGTTCTGGTAACGTAGAACCCGCTGCGGTGGTACTGTCGTCACTACTGTGAACATGGCTTAGTACGCATAGAATTGTAGTCATTATCGAATCGGATGCGTGTTTTGTATAAACGAATATGAAATTAAATCTAATAAATATGATAAAATATATACTAAGTGATTGAATTTTTAATGCAAAATGCAGCTGAAATGCATTGCATTTTTTTTTGTATTAGAAGTATTGCACACATACATATGCCAATATACAGTGTTTGATTGAAAAGCAATGAGCCTTCCCGCGCGGAGCGTCTGCCAAGCGATCAACCGAATCGGCTGGTGGGGGAAAATGATCGTTGGACCTTCCCCTTCCACTAGAAACCGGTCCCAGTTCGCTGGCAACAGCGGTGCAGTCAACATCGCTCCGCGCGTGAAAACTGTTTTAAAAGTGTGTTGGGTTTTGCAGTGGCGAAAATGCAGCGATCGTTGGAGCAACGTTACTCGATCAAATTTTGCGTAAAGCTAAACAAAACGAGTACCGAAACCATTGGGCTACTCAAGGAGGCTTACGGGAACCAATCTCTGTCCAGTGCCCAGGTAAAACGGTGGCACAAGTCGTTCAAGGAAGGCCGGGAGGACGTCGAAGACGAACGGCGATCTGGAAGGTCTTCGACGATGCAAACAGATAAAGACCTCTGCATTGGCCGGTGCTTCCCCACCCTCCCTACAGTCCAGACCTGTCTCCTCCGGACTTCTTCATGTTCTCGCGCCTGAAAAGAAAGCTGAAGGGGAGGCGTTTCGACTCCATCGAGGCGATCCAAAAAACTGTGACAGCCGAATTGAACGCGATTCCGGCGGATGAGTTTAAAAAATGTTTCCTGCATTGGAAGGACCGCTACCAGCGGTGTATTGATGCTCAAGGGTCCTATTTTGAAGAATATTAGTTGTATAAGCCAAAAGGATTAATAAAACTGCTTAAAAAAAATAAGGCTCATTACTTTTCAATCAAACGCTGTATTGGTCTCATATGTACATATATTATTTGTTGGGCGTTTAGTCAAAGTTTGTTGTACGCTCTCTGTAACAACATAAATCATTTCCATTAAATGTTGGGGAATGCTGCTGAGGTGATAGTATTTTGTCGGGTATAAATCGAGGTTCTGGTGTCGCACGTCTTGTTGTTGTCATACAAATGGAGGGGCCGCCTTCGAACAGCAGATGGTTTTTATGTGAAGTGTTTTCATCATACAAATGCTATCGGCGGTGGTGGGAGACTTGTTGAATATCGCTTCCTGATGCCCATATTTCAGATTGGTGTTCACAGTGTGCTTTGAGCCTAGAATCAACCAAATGGTAGTGACGTACAAGCTTATTCGACTATAGTGTCTTCAAATTAGATTAATAATTGTACCGCATCCTCTTAAGTGTGCCCAAGGCCCAATGGATTGCTGGTGTCAGCAGTGTTATATATGTTTGAGCCAACTTTTACGCTGCCGAATAGCCGCCAAAGGTGCCAACGTCATCGCTTCGGGAGTATCTATGAAAAGGTCCATCCCACTATAGAGTCTGCTGACTTAGGTTAGGGTTAGGTTAAATGGCTGCCCTAGTTTAGGGCACACTTGGACAAATACTGAAAATTCGTCCGTTGTGATGCCATACAGGGGAGAGGAGAAGGGAAGGAAGAAGGAGCCTTGGGATTGGAGACGATGATGACCATGCATTTTACGACGACGCCGACGGTGGCTGATTTACGTTCGTAATTAGCCGCAATAAGCTACTGATGAACTTCACCAAATTTCTGATATTTAGACCCGCTATATCCGCAGGCGTAGCGAAAAAATTAGAGCCCAGATGTCTAAATCTTTGCCAAACGTGAGCAGGGCAGCTGAGAAGAAGGTGTTGAGATGATTACACCTCGTCCTCAAGACAGTTTCTGCAGAACGGATTTGAAGCAATCCCAAGTCTCACCGTATGAACACCTAACGGACAATGTCCGGTAAGGATACCCACCAAATTCGAGAGCTGGGGCTTTGTTAGCCGTAGGAGTTCCCTCGAGCGTCCCTGATCTACCTGTGGCCAGAAGGACCTCGCGATCTTGCACGTTTGCGCACTAGCCAGCGCTCGCTGAGTTGACTAGAAGCACATCTTTCCAGGAGCAGACCACAGGTTCTTAAGAGAACTCCAATCCTCTCATTTTGCGAGGAAACCGTCCCCAAAGTTCCCTGTCTAGCCAGCTCGTCAGCCCAGCAGTTACCCTCTATGCCGCTGTGACCGGGAACCCAAACGAGCCTGATGTCGAGGTATTCGGATGCAATCGGGAGAGAAGCCAGACATTCCCCGATCAATCTCGAACGCACAAACAACGAGCCCAAGGCCCTAATTGCCGCTTGGCTATCGGAGTAAATATTTACTCCCTTAACGGTATTTACCGAGGTAATCAGCCAATCCACTGCTTCCTTAATTGCGGATACCTCCGCTTGGAAAACACTACAGTGGTCCGGAAGCCTAAATTTAAGTTTGATGGGAAGCTCTTACAGAATACTCCCTCACCAACCCTCCCGCCCAACTTCGAGCCATCCGTGAACATGTTTGCCATACATTGCCGCCAAATGTTGCACCCCGCCCAATCATTCCTTGAGGGAACATGAGTAGAAAAAGGTCCGCTCGGACCTAGCGTGGGTGTACAGTGATCCAGCGGCGAGAGGCCCCATCTTTTGCCGATAGCGCCCCTACAACCATACAAGGCGACTGTTGTGTTCCTAATTCTCTCGTCAATGTTTGGCTTCCACGTAAGACCTCTGTCAAGGATAAGTCCCAGGTACTTCACCTTGTCAGAGAGCACCAAAGAAGGGCCTGCTATTGAGGGGGGAAACACTCTAGATATTTTGTATTTCCTCGTAAATAAGACGAGCTCCGTTTTCAGAGGATTTATCGAAAGGCCGCAGTTTGCGGTCCAATTCATAACTAGATTCAGATAACCCTGCATCAGTTCCATCAGAGTATCTAGAAATATGCCTCTGACAATAAGTGCCACGTCATTCGCGTAGGCAATCACCTTGCAGCCCCTCCTCTCCAGCTCGTCCAGCAGACCGTTAAGTACGGCAATCCAGAGAAGTGGCAAGAGAACACCGCCTTGCGGAGTGCCTTTGTTCACTTGCCGGCGGAGAGAGGTGTCGTCCCATTCTGCCACGCCTATTCTATCGCTAAGCATCATGGGGATAAACCTTATAAGTTCGGTTCCGACTACTAGTTTACCCAGAGACCTGGTGATTGCCTCCGGGAGGACATTATTAAAAGCCCCCTCAATGTCGAGGAAGGCGCCTACAGTGAACTCCTTCTGATGTAGGGACACCTCGATGTCCTTAACAATGGTATGCAAAGCAGACTCTACGGATCTGCCTTTACAGTAAGCATGTTGAGCGTACGATAAACGCCCCCGCTAGTATCTAAAATTTTTGATTTTCATCATGCAAAAGCCGACGTATGCGTGACACGAAGCAAGTTCGGGTGTCACCCGACACGCACACATATACGCTGCTGGACAGCAAATGCATGAGTGTCTCCCCGAAGCATAAAACGACCGGTAACTACATCGCATTGCCAGGGATTAGTAAGTTGCTACAACAACGAGGAACGTAAACGAATAGAACGAGAGTATCGTCACGTTCCCACGACAGTCGGTTCTATGTAACCGGAACGACCCGGATTTATATCCGGCAAGGACCGTCACTTCAGCAGCATTCCTCGTATATGCACGGGGAATGTTTATGCTGCTACAACAACAGAGTATCGTCACTTTGATTAAACGCAGCCACCCCAGCTTCACTTACCTGCCGGCAGGACGAGGTGACGCGTCATACATCTTCTCCAGCATAGCGTATCTTTTGTACAGTTAATATAAAATAAAATAAATTAGTTAGTATCTACAAAGTCCCTAGTATCTATGCACATATTTTTATCTGCTGTTTTCTGGCCAGACATTTGTGTGCCAACAACTTCAACTAATTCGGATGCGCAATTGCTGTCGCTTTGAAGCGTATTGGCAATTTCTTGGACATGTTTTAAATTACCTAAAAAAATATTACATACATTTCTGAAAAAATCAAGTTGAAATCACGTAAAAATAGCATCTATAATACTAGCCTTCCAGTTAATTTATATTTATATTGCAGCAATACTCTGTTTTTCTTTCGTATAGTAATTTTCTTCCGAGGATCTTCCTTTTCGTATGAGATGCAGTTTGTTAGAAGCGCCGCGAAGTTAACGTAGCCTTACCCATGGGAAGCAATTGCACCAAATTAACAAATTATATATTTGAATTGCCAACAATCATTTTTTTGTTCCTTGTTCACTCCACTCGGGAGCATAGGTCCTTGACAAGACTCAGTCTTGCGTTGCTTTCATTAATCTATTTTGCTTTCTGGCAGGGTACGTGATTAGCCTGCCGCTACCAGTAGCCCATGGAAATTGGCCATAACGATTAACGGTACAACGAAAATGCAAGAAAATTAAAAACTTATTATTTTACTGGAAAAAATTGATTTTTTCTCAACAGTGTTAAAAGTCAATTGTATTGATCTTTTAATCAATAAATGTTTGGTAATTATTGGTATTATGCGTAGAGCCAATACTTAAATTTAAAGGGCACATTCGGTGGGAGAGGCCTTTATGTCTATGATACATATTTGGAAAGTACTTAAAATTTAATTAAATGCCCTGAAAATACACGGGCTTGTTCTAGTTGCAATCACAACCGCTGTTTAGAAGATTTTTGAAAGCTTCACGCTCGATGTGAAATTCCAACAACTTTTAAATCGACACAATATGTATGTGCCGAACATTCGCATGGTATCAGTTAAGCATTTGCAAGTGGCTTGCGAACGTTTATAACTGCTGCACTACTGCCGCTTTTATTATGTGCCTCGAACAAGCCCCATATTTTAGCTTTGCAACCTCATTTCAGAGCGCAATAGTTTATATTTACATTGTTGTCGTCGTCTCTGACTATTATATACATATAACGCCATTTAGTACATTCAAACGAAATTCTTAAAACTTATTCTTTTTAATGAATAAACTTCCACCACAACAAATTTTTGGTTTGTTATCAATGTCGTCAACAACTTATAATTGGCACTATAAATATCACTCGTCTCAATGCGACACAATATCATCGACCTTGCGTCGAAGATCTTTGCGACGTGCACGTTCCAACGCCTCTTTTATAATACGTAAATGCATTTTAGGATCATGGCAATCATCCTCTTCCAGTATTTGCAACACTTTATAAACTCGTGCACTAAGTTCGCGCGGGGATTGCAATTCGATTTCGTCCATTTTGCCTTCACGTATTCCCAATTCACGTCCGAATGTTCGCCAATGGGTGCCCAAATGTTGTGAAAGCATCCTATAAATAGCGGCGCGCTTTTGCTCCGATAAAGCAAATGGATAATTGTTCGAATGATTACTATTTGAACTGCTGACGGTAGAATTGGTGGAGCCTGCAGTTTCAACAGAAGCCGATCGACGAGTATTATCACAGTAAATATTGGCGTTCTTCGTCGGTGCGATGTGACCGTTCATAGAAAGTTTGTGTGACATTTCATTTGCGATATGTATGTCATGATAGTGATTAATACCTTCCGCAGAGGCATTCTAAAAACATAAATAAACAGGTACAGAACATAAATAGCGGTTGTTTGTTAGCTTTCGCATGCGATCTACACTTACACGTGGAGGTATATACGCTTCTATCGCCTCGTCGAGTTGCTTATTGCCTAAAAGGCGCAGAGGCTCAACGTTTGTCTCCGAAATGATGTCGCGGCGTTCAAGACAGTCTATTAAATCGCCTATAGTGCGTATACATTCATAGCGACGTGGTGAACCTATGTCATTTACAAACATAGTTTTTAATTCGCTGATGAAATCTGGAGCTGGCGGATCACTTGTTGCAATCTCTTTGAGTAAATCATAAGACCAGTGCTGTGGAGGTATCTCTTCCATTACGTTGCTATTGTTTTGCGGTGCGTCAACTCACTAACATTTGCATATTTCTTTCGAATAAATATTTGTTATCGATTATTCGGATTCGATCGATGAGGATTAATTATGTATGAGCGCACAAATGGAAACCAAAAGAAGTGTTTATTTATATTCTCACGTTTATTGTTTACAATTAAACCGTTACACAGGCAGTCTTAATGCGAATCTATACCTTGCCTGGGTGAACGCTTATATCGGGAGTTTAAATAATTCTATTCGATATTTTGAATTGGTCTCATTACTATGAAGTCGACTTCCTTTGAAACAGCTGACCGCAATAAACTGTTGTTGGTGGTTTTTGTTTACGATTTGACCAGAAGGGTTGCATTTTACTTAAGCCCATTAGTTTTAAAATTGTAAAAGAATAGCAGATATGACTAGTTGCAAACAAATTGTTTTTAGTGGTTGAATATGGTATACAAAGAAGAATGATAGAAACAAGATTTCGTCCATCAGAGAGTGCGTGACGTCACATAAGCTGAGTTGTACAGAGTACCATTGGCTCTTCGTAATAAATTTATTGACCTTTTATACCCAAAATGGGAAAATTTTTAAGTTAGGTATTTATTTCTCGTTTTTAATTTAAAGCTACCGAAACTGTAAGTAAAAAAAAACTGTATCATTAAACAAAAGAAGGTTAAAAAATGTCATTCTGAGAAGATTTTAGTGCCAATGAAATTTTGTTGATTCTTATAAAATTTGATATTTTGGAAGTGCAAATTAACTTTTTTGCTCCTTTTAAGTTAATGCAAGAATATTAAATGTTCTTCTTTCAACTCTTCTTAACATTGAAAACCTTTTTACACATTTTAAAAAGCGTCCGAATTTACTGAATGCGAATTAAAACGATTGAGGTGTAATCGTGTATTCCGGTCCTCAATCCTTAGTGTGACATAGGGCATCAAGTGGTGTATTCATAGTAAAAATAAGCAACAAAAAACCAGCAAATACTGAAGAAACCAAAACGATATTTTTACAAAAAGAGTACCTTTTTTGTTACATAACTTGAAATTTAGCAAAAAAAAATCGTTTTCTTAACAAACGATTCATAAATTAAATTGTACACAACCATAACACATTTATTTAAAATAACGCACATTTTAAATGCAATTTGTTACGCATCCAAAGTTCTTTAACCCCTTCAGACCTGAATTATTGTTAATGGATAATAAAATTATTTTTTACTAATTATTTGTAAGAAGGACATCATAAAAACAAATGTGTGAAAAACATACATATTTATTAAGTTTTCCGAAGGAGTTGATTGAAGATGATACTTTTGCAATATTATCAAGAGTGGGCGACAAGAAGGAAGAGGGTTCGCCAAACGATTTGGACAGTGAAGTTGAGGACATTTCAGAGACAGATAGTGCACCAACTTTGTTCCTACAACAGAACATCGATGTCATTTTAAAGCACGTTTACACATCTATTACGAGGTTAAGGTTATCCCAGAGTTAACCCGAAAAGATAATCTATAGTGTTTACACTTTGATATCCATCATAACTTAATGAATTCAGAGTCAAGTAGCTGTTGAATGTAAACATTAAATATCTGCTTAATTTGTCAGCTTGTTTCTATTGCTTTCGTGGTGAAGTTGCAAGAAGCCTTGTGAGAGATTTCAATATTTTAACTTAATCGTAAATACAAGAGCCAGATTCTTAAAAACTAACACAAATGGATGCGATGAATATCAAACTAAGAAAGCCGTTCTATTGTTTCTATTGCTTCTTGCAAGTCAGGAAGAATGGAAAAGGATTTGATTGCTCCGGACTCGCAATCTATTCAACTAAAATTTGCATTGCAAAAATGTCAACAAGAGTTGGAAATGTATAAAAAGCTGCTAATATTTCACCATTCTCAAGTTGTAGTTTGGTCAACAATAGCTTCATCGAAAGTAGTGTGTCCGAGCAGTAAGTGGAGATAACCTCGTTAACCTCGTAATCGTAAACGTGCTATTAGGCGATACTTTGCAAACCGAATCAGGAAATTATTCTGCTGTAATAAAAAAAAAACTTGTGACCAGGTTTATCTCCACCTCCTGCAAACGTCACAGACAGAGTATTGCGCACGTTTCTTAGAAATTTCATCTCGCCTTAAAAGCTCTAGTCGGCAGCTAATAAATAAACGGTTTACTAGACAGGGTTAGTTTACTGGGGCGGCAGCCCTTGGTCGGGAAAAACCCGAGTCATTCCGGTAACGTAAAACCGGCTGCCATGGGCAACTAATCTTCGCCGATGGTTCCAAAGCGAATTACACTTCCTTTGCTGTCGTGAAAGAATATCGTATGGAGTACTACTTCCGTTTTGCTCAATTTTCACCGCTGAACCAGCAGCAGTTCATAAAAAAGTCACAAGGTGTTAAATCACAAGATCTCGGTGGCCAATTGTGATCACCTTTTCGGGAGATAACACGGACCGGAAACTTTTCCCGCAAAAGATCAATGGGTTCGTTGCTTGTGTGGCACGTAGCGCCGTCGTGTTGAAAATAAACGTTGCCCAGATAAATACCATTCAATTCCGGCTATAAAAAATTGTTAATCATCTCTCGATAGCGCAATCCATTCACCTGTAACACCTGTTATTGGAAAACCATTTACAAGGGAGACAACCAAGCCTGCACTGCCAAGGATGTGAGCATTACTCCTACTACCACGATTACTACTACTAGCTACTATGAAATCCTTCGATTAGAGATGTCTGAGGATATGCATTTAGTTGGATACGCAGATGACATTGCAGCTGTTATAATCGCTCGAAACACTGACGAAGCCAAAAGGAAGGTAAATCAAGAGATGATCCGAGTGCAGAAATGGCTAGAAGCCCATGGATTAAAGCTGGCCACAGAGAAAACAGAGCTAGTCCTTCTAAGTAGTAGACATACAAGTACTCGATGCGACTTGATCGACAAAAATAGTGTAATACTTCAGTTTGTATCCTGCACTTATTAGCCTTTTGTACTGGACTAGATAGATAAAGACATCAGAATTTTGACGGCCATGATGCACTCACTATCTTCTGCGACGTATATAAATCAGCAATTCTTCACCAGCCAGCTGAAGGCCTCCGTTGCTAGCGCTGCGCTATCTTTTGGTTTATTGAGAAATAAAAATAAAAAAATAAATTAATAAATGCTGGCGCAGAGCAGCATAAATGTCACATTATGACGAGAAAAGAAACGCTATAAGTGGAAAATCAGGACTGTAAGTAATCAAATATGTTTTTGTATTTCCTTTAAACTTTTATTGATATTTTAAATATTTGTATTTGTATTTTAATTTTATAAATATATAATTAATTCAAGAAAATGAAGATGGAATTTCAACACATTAAAAAGCTCCTGCTAAACATACGAGTACATACACAAGCCGATAGTTACATACATTAATTCGATTTCAATGATAATTTATTTATATAATATTAGGATAATAATTATTAAAATATAATTTTTTTAAATTAAATTAATAACGGGTGATGACAAAAAATGAGATTTTTTTAGAAAGTGAGATTTATTTCTTCACATAAAGTTTACAATAAAATTATTTCCTAGTGCTATAACATGAAGAAAAATTAATGTCAAGTTGGGGCCCTTGGAAGGAAGCCTTCGAGTGAGAGCTGGACCGCATTTTTGTTCAATTCACGAATATAGTACAGTCAATTCACATAATATTCTTCGTTTGGATATGGCCATTGTATGATACAAAAATAGAAGTAAAAACACTCTTCTTCTTCCTATGCTTTGACAGGCACCCTTGGTGTGAGATTGAAGAAGTGGAGTGTGAGATGGTGTGAGTGCTTGACCTTTTAGCCTGAGCGTATTGGCGGGGTTTTTATGTGAAATTGGAATTTTTATGATAATAAAGGGTGTTTTGTTTAGAGGTTAGGTTTTTAAGATGAAATAAAACGTATATAATTTAATGTTATGGCCAAGAATTTAGCTTTATTATAAAGATAAGGGTTTGCCATTATGTTTTAAAAATGATTTCGGGCAAGTGGCCGCCGCGGCTGGCTCGAATAAATTCCAGCCGAGAGGCCCAAGTTTCGACCACTTTTTACAGCGATTGGGGCCGTATATCTGCAATAACGCGCCGAATATTCTCTTCCAAGACATCAATCGTCTCGGGCTTATCTGCGTAGACAAGCGACTTCACATAGCCCCACAAGAAATAGTCCAGCGGTGTTATATCGCATGATCTTGGAGGCCACGCCACAGGTCCACGGCGCGAGATAATGCGCTCACCAAAAGTTTCCTTCAATAAATCGATTGTTGCGTTGGCTGTATGGCATGTAGCGCCGTCTTGTTGGAACCAAAGGTCGTCCACATCAACATCGTCCAATTCAAGCACGAAAAAGTCATTAATCACATGGCTCTATAGCGCTCTCCATTGACTGTAACATTATGGCCGGCTTCATTTTTAAAGAAATATGGACCAATGATTCCCTCTGCCCATAGAGCACACCAAACAGTGACTTTTTGAGGATGTAACGGCGTCTCAGCAATGGCTTGTGGATTATGTTCACTCCAAATGCGACAATTTTGCTTATTGACATACCCATTCAACCAAAAGTGAGCTTCATCGCTGAACAAAATTTTCTTCGATGCGTCGCGCGAACCGAACCATTATTTTCGTAATAAATTTGCACGATTTGCAAACGTTGTTCAGGTGTAAGTCTATTCATTATGATATGGCAAACCAAACTGAGCATAAATCAAGTGACAGCTGTCAAAAAGACCATCTACGAAAAAAGTAATGCCAACTTGAAAACCTAACCTCTAAAAAAACACCCTTTATTAAAAATAATAAAAAGAAAATGCAAAATAATATCTGTGACTTGGAAAATTTACAATAACAAATATTTTTAATATACTATTTCTTAACTATCAAAATTCTCCTTTATTCAGAAATATCTGAATTTTTATGTCAGTTAGACTTTTTGATACGATTTTCTATGAAATGTAGTCATTTTTTATGCAACTTTTTTATGCGATTTTCTATGAAATTTAATCGATTTTCTATGAAATTAAATCATTTTTTATGCAACTTTTTTATGCGATTTTCTTTGAAATTTAATCATTTCTTATGCAACTTTTTTATGCGATTTTCTATGAAATTTAATCATTTTTTGTGCAACTTTTTTATGCGATTTTCTATGGAATTTAATTATTTTTTATGCAACTTTTTTATGCGATTTTCTTTGAAATTTAATCATTTCTTATGCAACTTTTTTATGCGATTTTCTATGAAATTTAATCATTTTTTGTGCAACTTTTTTATGCGATTTTCTATGGAATTTAATTATATTTTATGCAACTTTTTTATGCGATTTTCTATGAAATTTAATCATTTTTTATGCAACTTTTTTATGCGATTTTCTATGAATTTTAGTAATTTTTTATGCAACTTTTTTATGCGATTTTCCATGAAATTTAATCATTTTTTATGCAACTTTCTTATGCGATTTTCTACGAAATTTAATCATTTTTTATGCAACTCTTTTATGCGATTTTCTACGAAATTTAATCATTTTTTATGCAACTATGTTACCGAAAAGAATTTTTTGGAAATAGGTGATCTCAGCTGTGTGCATTTTTTGACAACCAGCTGAGCGTGTTTTTACTTATGGATCTGCGTTAGTTTTGTATTTTGGTAGTTTAACAAATTGAAATAGTTTAACAAAAGTCTACGCTTTTTCTCATCACCCGTTATATCAAAGTAATATTTATAGCATTTTTATTATTAAATTACAGCTTTGGTTCTTTGGCTTTATTTTTAATGTCTATGGTTAAGCTTAAAAGTATGTATGAATTCATAAAATGAATGTAATTTGAAAGATTTACTTAAATTACAGAATTTATTTGGAAGAAAAAATAAATTTTATAATTGTTAATTTGTTACAAAAAATATTACTACTAAAAATATCGTTTAGCTAATCATATAAATATCTTATAATTAATGGCTGGAATCACTTAGTGTTTTTAAAAGCACTTACAAACTTTAATTTATAAACATTAATCACAAACATTATTTGTTGTTGTATACATTCATATAAATTTATTGTATAGTGTCTTTATGAATATTCGATTTGTTTTTTAAATGGATTTATATGTGTTTTTCCAAATGTGTAATTCTCGAAGCAAAGCGTCTTTATAAATGTATTTTTATGCATTTTTGTTCATAATAATCATAGCATTTTTCGTTTGTGCGCACATTTTTAACTTTTTTAGATGAAAATTTAGCAATCCATTGCGAAACTACTTCCATCATCAGTCTCAACTATTCTGCGACTTGTTGGCTCCTTCTTTTGGTGTGCTCATCGGCATTGATTCCGTATACGAATTGGGATCATCGGCAATGTAGCCCACCTTGAAGGTTATATCTGTGTGAAATGAAAAAAATTTTTGTTTATAAACAAGAAAACATTTGTACTATATTTGCATGTGCATTGTTCATCACTTATCGTATATGGGGGGAGGGGGCTTCACACCGAGTACGTTGCTTCGTTACTTGGTAGTTTTACGTATATTTTGTTTTTGTAAATTCAAAGAAAGCGCCTGAGTGCCAAGCAACGAAGCGTCGCGATGGCAAGCTTGGTAGTTTGATCACTAGTTGTCAAGATAACAATCAGCTGTTCTGACAATTGGCATTTGACGGCCAGGCGCGAAGTTAAATTGAAAAATAACAAAAAGTGAAGTGAAAAAAGTAGTCATTTTGTTGTCAAAATGGTGTGGGTTTGAACGGAAAATGCACTCTTAGATGAATTTTATACAAATAATTGTGCTTTACAAATTTCTTTACTTTTATTCAAAGTAAATTGTTCGTTTTAAATTGTGCTTGCATATAATAGAATCGCTATAAATCAGCTGATGGGAAAGCGGATTACCAAACTGTCAGAAATTATAAATAAATTTGCCGCACTGCCAACTAAAAAACTGCCAAAGTAACGCAATTGGTGTGAGTACCCCTATCGTATGCGACGTACTTTTATTGTAAAGTGTCGAAAATTAAAAAGTATGTGGTTGTTAGTGTAAAAATATGCTAATTCGTTCATCAGTAGTACTTTATGTTTTCTTTGTTAATTAAAGAAGAATTAAATTTTAATTTTAAATACTACCAAATAAGTAGTTGGGAGTTTTAAAAATAGGTTAAGTAATAAATAAAAAAAAAAAATAAAAAAAAAATTATATGCTTCCTGTGTTAATTAAAGGAAGAATAAAAGTTATTAAAAATATTAAAAAAAAATAAAAAAGCGATTTTAATTTTACTTTGCTAATTATTAATTTTAAATAAAAAATTAAGAAAAAAATTAAAAAAAATTAAGTTTTTCTTTGTGAATTAAAGGAACAATTAAGTTTTTTTTTATTTTTTAACACTACAAAATAAGTGGTTGGGAGTTTTAAAAATATGTTAACAAAAAATTAAAAAAGAAAAATTAAAAAAAAAAATTAAAAAATTTTTTGTTTTCGTTTGTTAAATGAAGGAACGTTTAATTTTTATTTTATTTGTTAACTCTACAAAATACATACATATGTGGTTGGGATGATTGGGAGTTTTAAAAATAAAAAATAAAAAGATTTTAATTTTCCTTTGCTAATTATTAATTTTAAACAAAAAAATTAAGAAAAAAATAAAAAAAATTCAATTTTTCCTTTGTTAATTAAAGAAGAATTATTTAAATTTTTTTATTTTTTAACGCTACAAATTATGTGGTTGAGAGTTTTAAAAATATGTTAACAAAAAATTAAAAAAGAAAATTAAAAAAAAAGTTAAAAAAAATTAAAAAAAATATAAAATTTTTTTTTTTAATTTTCATTTTTCCTTTGTTAATTAAAGGAACAATTAAGTTTTTTTATTTTTTAACACTACAAAATATGTGGTTGGGAGTTTTAAAAATATTTAAAAAAATAAAAAAATAGAAAAAAGGCAGAAGATTAACTATTAATAAAACTAATTTCTCTTGCCCGATTGATTTTAGATGAATCTACAAGGACTTGTGATGATCACCGCAAGGGACTTCTGGAGAAACAGGCTCCACACAAACAGCGATCACTTTTACAATTTTTTTTTTTTGAAATTTTGCTAAAGTCAAGTCGAAACCTGATGTATTAATGTTTTTTTTTATTTTTGTAAAATAAGGAAATTGACTAGCAATTAATGAAAATCATTATTTTTTCGGTCCTCTGACTACCCCTAACCTCTTAATTGCGCGCAAAGTTTTGAAGACTTCTCTAAAAAAGATTGTGCAAAACACCCAGGGTGAAAAATTATCGTGTAAATTGGCTGTTTCACTCAAATACCAGGGATTAAGGGGTTATATACAGGATTTCATAGCGCATTAAATGTTAGTACAGGGTGGGCCATATAGCGTTTGCTTTTTGAACCACCCATTTTTTTGAGAATGGTAACACAAATGACATGTTTAATGTGTTCATAATTTACTTAAAGGTTTGACATTAACGAATTGGGACGCTATACGCTTGAACAAAATTGTGAAATATTGAAAACCTATTTCCAAAGTGGTGAGTCTTCTTCTTCTTTTCTGACTTTCACATCGGTGGCTACGTCAATAAGCAAAATTGTCGGATTTGGGGCTCAGAAAATCCATACGTTACTGTAGAGAAGCAAATGCATCCACAACGAGTCACTGTTTGGTGAGGTTTTTGGTCTGGCGGCATCATCGGGCCATTTTTTTCGAAAATGAGCGAGGAGCCGCGGTTACAGTAAATGGCGAGCGTTACCGTGACATGCTCAACGAGTTGTTTCCAAAAACTGAAGAGGATGACAGTGACGACATTTGGTTTCAACAGGACGGTGCAACTTGTCACACTGCCAAAGTTACACTCGAACTTTTGGCTACCGTTTTTGAAAACCGAATAATCAACCGAAATTCCGATATCAATTGGCCGCCTCGGAGCTGTGATTTAAGTCCGTTGGACTATTTTTTGTGGGGAGTCGTTAAGAACAAATGCTATGCGAGCCATCCAGAGACGATTGATGTTTTAAAACACGAAATCGAAGTTGCCATTCATGAAATTGGAGCCCACACAGTCGAAAATGTGCTTAAAAATTGGGTTGATCGAATGGCCTACTGTAAAGCCAGTCGTGGCAGTCATTTGAACGATATCATTTTTTATTCATAAATAACAATATTCAATCTTCAAAATAATAGAAAAGTTTGAAAAAATATTGATTAGTTTTTTTTTATAGCCGCTTCAAAAAGCAAATTTTACATGGCCCACCCTATACCTCGTGTGGGACCAAAAAAAACGAAAATTGTTTTATGGCATATTCTAAAAGGACATCATCTTAAAAATATAAATTCAAAAAATCATAAAGATCGGAGCACTAGAACGAAAGTTACAGACCGTGAAAGCGCGCGACCTTTCTTGGAACGAGAAGTGCACGCAAAACTTTAGACGCAATTATCTCAAAGTCGTGTTTTTGAAAATTACCGTCGCGGTGATCATTATTTATCAAAAACTATTTGACCGATTTGCATAAAATTTTTTTTTAATTTTTCGAATTACAACCTCGTGAATCTGAACGGTTCACTTTTTATAAATACATATTTGCTTAGTTCGCTGGAATTCATATCGAGAAACATTTTTTTTGGTAAATAAACCGTTCAGATTCACTAAAAAACATTTTTCTACAATAATCATTCATTTTTTTTGGCTTCAGTTGAGCTGCTAATGCGCTACCGTGATCACCGCAAGCCTCTTCTAAAAAACGGCATTTCGGTGAGGGGCGATATCAACAATAAATAATAAAATTTTTTAAAATAAAAACATCAAAATGTATTGATCGAGAGTTACCCTTCAGTATGATATATGCCTCATTTGAATAAAAGTTCTAAAACATATTTAAAAAAAATTATGACAATCGGCCATTTTTTCGGGCTCACAGGGTATATAACCCCTTAAAATGAATGAGTTTTTCGACTTAAAATCTATGATATTTCACTGATCACTTAAATACTATTGGGTATAGTCACAATATAAAGCCGAATCTAAAACTAAATATGAATTTTATTCGCACTACTTTTTTTTCTTTTTTTGTTTTTCTTTTTTTTTTGGTTTGTACAAATAAAGGAAGTAACTGGTTATAAGCATAAAATCTTTGTAAGTAGAAAAAAAATTGGAACTTCTCCACCAGCTGCAAGGGGAGATATTTTCCATGAAGCCATTTAGACTCTCGAACTTTATTTCGATTATGAATCGTCTCATAACACAGAATACAAATTATGTTAAATTTCGTTTAGTTTAAGCAGAAAATTATTATTTTATTACGATAAATATGATTAGCGCAAAAATGTTTTACAAGTAACACCAAAACCAAAAAAAGGTGTTACAAGTTTGCAAAAATTTATTAAGCACAACACAACAACACGAATGCAGAAACATAACCACAACAAACACGGAAACAATACAATACATAACATAATGCACATACAAAAATAAATACAATAACAAAAAAAAAAATTAAAAAAACACAATGCTTACCTCAAATACGATTGTCTTTTGGGAATTTGGCAAAACAACTATGAGTAGAATTGAAATAATTTTAGAGAAATAAATGAAAAAATAAATAAAAAACTTGTTTTCAATTTAATGTTTTGAATTTCGATATATTTTTATTTTTTTTTGTTTGTTTTTCAATTGTAGTTTTTTCATGTTTCTTGACCGTTAAAACTAAAAACTAAAATCACTTAAACAATACAAAATAAAAATAATTATTTTCAATTTTTTAGTCATTATCAGCAAACATTATAAACCGTAGTTGTATTTATTTTAATATAGTTTAGTTACCTAAGCTAATTACAACTATTTAGTTATACTTAGAAAAATATGTATAATTAGCTTGAAAATTAAAAAATAACCATAATTTACAAAAAGTTTATTTTTAGACTCTATTCTATTTATTATTGATAGAAACGACGACATTTTGCGTGATTGTTTCTTTGAGTTATTGAAATGTTTCTGATGAAGTTTTGCTTTCGATATTTTTTTTTTACAAAAACAATATATATATACCATATATATATATCTTCATTTATTTATATTGAAATTAAATTATTACTTTAAATATTTTTTGCGCTAAATATTATCAATTTACAAAAGTGTATTATGACGTATTTTCGTTTTACTAAATACAATAAATTAATTACAAAATTACAAATATTTGGTATACGTTTTATTTCTGTTCTAAAATATTATATGCATTACGCACTAAAGTGGTCCACTCCATTTGAATTTCAATTGCTTTTCGTAACAGCACACAGTGTGCGTGAAAATAATTTGCAAAAAAAAAAAATTTTTTTTTATTAAAAACGACACATTTAGAGTGGACATAAAATCGTTAAGCATCAGTGAAAATAGTTTTCTGCTTTCGAAGTTTTTTTTCGTAAGTAACCTAATGCTGGATATATGAGAGAATGCGCAACGTAAAAAGCTAGGCGGCATGCAGCAAAATGCCGTTGCAGCGACAGTTCCACTATGAAGTGTGAATAAATTAAGTAAAATTTTAAAATTTCAGTTAAGACTTGACTCTGTTGTATTTGCATGTATGCATAAGGTGGCGCAGAATTAATCATCCATTTATTTTTCTGTATAATTTTTTTAATTCTTGTAATAAAAATTGATGTTGAGTGGTGGAAATTTTTGTTTCGCCTTTTGCGCTCCATTGCTTGTCTGCGTGTACGGTAGATACCTATGAAATGAGACTTCAGCTGTTAGTCCATAGATGTCGCTAGGAGTTTTTTGAAACCTTCCCAAATGTCTTGTTTTTGTCGTCTGCCATCTGTCAACAATATCCCGTTCAGTGTTTGTTATGTTTCTTACAATAAAGCATTTTTGTCGCTCTTAAAAATGTCGAATTTCGTGCCTTCAAACTATGATTTGCGGACATCGTGAAACCACTTGTGAAATGCTGCTCTCCCGCTTCAAAAGGAAGTCTGTTTTGCATCGAATCGTTACGGGTGATGAAAAATTGGTGTATTTCTCCAATCCCAAGCGTAAACGATCGTATGGTCCGCCCAGCCACAAGCCAAAAATAACGGCCAAACCAAATCGCTTCGGCCGCAAGGCAATGCTGTGTGTTTTCTGGGATAGTGTGGTATGATTTGGTACGAGCTATTAAAACTAGGTGAAATAGTTGACGGTGCACGCTAGCAACGACGATTTGAACAGCGCTATACACCTAAAACGCCCAGAATATGCCGATCGGCGTCACAAAGTAATTTTTCTTGATGACAACGCACCGCCACATCGAACAAGAGCGACCCGGGAATTGGTGGAGACGTACGATTGTGAACCGCTGGTGCATGCGACTTACTCAACAGACTTGGCGCCTTCCAAATATCAATTGTTTGTCATCGATGGGCCACGCAGCGCTTCAATTCTCACGAAGAAGCCAAAAAATGGCTCGATGATTAGTTTGCTGCCAAAGACGGCCAATTTTTTTAGCGCGGCATCCACAAATTGCCTGAGAGATGAGAGGAGCTTTTTCATAGCAGAAATACACGCGGAGGCGTGCCATTGCCTGCCGTGTGGCGACCGCTATTACCAAAAACTTTTTCTTCATTTTGGTGTTTCACCGAGATTCGAACTTACGTTCTCTCTCTGAATTCCGTATGGTAATCACGCACCAGTGCATTCGGCTTCGGCGGCCGTCATCTTTTATAGGGTGATTAATTTTGCGCCCCCTTGTACAAATATCGCCCAATTTATATTCTTCATATTTCCAGCATTAAGTTTTTTGTTGTCAACTAAATTCAACATATTTTATCATAACATTTTTACTAAAATTTTTTTTGTTTGCTTTTCTTTTTTTGTTTTTCAATATATTCGTGATGTGAGTCGATTTTTTTGCTTAAACTTAGCACAGAAAACCAGTTCTAAATTTATTTATTTACAATTTAAATACAATTTAAAATATTTGCTTCTACGCGGATGTGAAAATATGTTTTTAAAATTAGTTGTTTGACTTTTAAATTAAACTCAATATTAAAATTATAAAACTAAAAGAAATAACACAAAAAAGTTAATTTATTTAATTAAAGTAAGCAGGAAACTTTTAGTTTAGAAATCATTTTGATTAAATACTGTTGTCTAAGTCGGCGGGTTGCCAAGTGCAAAACCGATACGCTGAAAAGCGAAAATTTTCAAACATTTTAATTAACATAATTTATAATAATTTTTTTTATAATTTTTATAATTTCTATGATCGCAAACATCGTTCTATTTCGTGGAGTTTTTGGTCTTCTATATTGCGCTCGCTCTTTATCGGAATATCCATCAAAATATAAAATTATTAAAATCAAATTTAATTCATTGTTAATCGGCGTATTTTGCTTAGTTGAAAAAAAAATGAAATTTACGTGTACGTATTCTCAGCAGCATAACTGACTATCGCTCAACCCACTACTGTTCGAGATTACATTTATTTTGTACGTCTGTATGCAGGTTACCAGCTTGCCACAAACCTTCCTCTCTTCAGTCACATTTTCAGGTTAACAATTAATTTTTGTTTTTTCATTAAATTTGTCAGCAAATTTTAAACAAATAAAATTAATATTTTAATCAAATTTAAAAAGAAATCACTAAATGTTATACATCTTAACAAAGTATGAAAAAGAACAAAAACAAAAAAAAAAAACGAAACAGAAATCAAACTATTAATAGTGGTAGGTATTTGGCCGTAGATTGCAACAAAAAATCTGTGAAAAAAAAAATTAAATCATAATAAGTTAATTATTGATTTGCTGTGTGTGTATGTTGCAAATGAAATTTGAGTACAAATTATAATATTTGAAAATTCAGAAGTAATCGTTAAACAAACTAAACAACTAAGGTGAGTGAGTATTCTACTGGTACTATGACTAAACGCACGGAGCGTAGACACGTGATCCGTGGCAGTGAAAGTGAAGAGTGGAAAATTAAATTAGAAGCTAAATCAAACGATTTCTAGAGATATTAGAAAAAAGCTGCCAAACTACCCAAATACCAAATACCAAACCACAAACAATAAAAATGCAGTAGTGCATCTACAGCCAAAGTGTTAATTGAATATAATAAACAAAAAACTACTTAGTAAAATGAAAAACTTCAAAATGCTTTCAATAAAATAAATAATGTAAGAAAAATGGTTTTTAAAGCGAAACATTAATTTCATATAAAAAAATGTTTTTTGCTCACAAATTCTGAGGTTTGTAGATAAAAAATGTATTTTGCCCAGAAATCCTAAGGTTTGTGGATACAAAATGGATTTTCAGCCAATAAAATCCGTAAGAGAGTAACGCAAATGAAATATGATTTCCGCAAAAACTGCTTTTCATTAGTACAACACTTATGCATCAAGGCGCATTTATTGCAGATGGGGGCACTGGACCAACAACAATGTTTTGTACGTTTGATTGTCACGTCAAATTGTTGGCAAAGCAGAAAATAAAGCATGAATTCGCCTTGTTTTATTCTGTGCTGACAGCCACATGGACACAGCGAAAGAAAAAGAAACAAATCAGCTGATTTATCAACACCATTCTTACTAGATTCGCCTTGGTTATGCATATACAGTTTGTCAGGAAAATATTTTGACATACTAAAATATTCATTCAAGTCATTTGCACTTCTTTAACTAAAACCAACGCTGCTTATTGAATTTGGAGCGCCTTTCAAAATTACTGCATTAACTTATGTACTTGTAACGGTAAACTTTTTTAATCCACCAGGTTAAGCTAAAACAAAAAAAAACAAAACCAAAAAAAATGCTCCTCTCAGCTTTCAAGCAAGAGTTTTTACTTATCGGCATCGTTTGCTTAGACGATTTGATGTACCGGTATCTCACTAAATTCTAGGTAGAGATGTACTACCTAGCAGACCGCTATTCGGCTCTGAGCGAATTTGACAGCTATGCCGACTTCATTCGTTTTGTGTTTCACTAAGCTGAAGTTAAATTTTGTGAAGCCCAAAATGAATGACGTAGAATCCAAAGTTCTCCTCACAAAAAAATTTTTTTTTCACCATACCTAACGAGCAAACCTGGTATCTATCATCCTTGAGTTGTTGTTAGAGAGCATGGTGAATAAGTTTGTGATGGCGTGGCCAATATCAGATCGTTAGCCGGCTCTCAGCAGAATTGACAGAATCAGCTGATAGGCGCACTTGGCAGGGGTTTGTTTACAAAAAAACTAAGAATGTGTTAGAGAGACATGAAAAAAATCAACACAATGTCGCCTCATTGCCGTCTGAACAACGATTGATTGGACGAGTGCGCGAATTCATGTGAAATGATTGTGCAGAATTCAGTTAGCGCATTCGACGTGACGTGGCAGCCGAAGTCTTCCTCTTCTGTTTTTCACCATAGATAGCTATTGGCCAAACTTGTTAAATTTACGATCCATGACTAGTGAGTTAAGAGATGAGTGTGGCGTCGAAGTTTCTCATGAAACAGTCCGCTAAGTTTGGTTAAAGCACAATTTTACTTCACGAGTTGCTCGAAAGCAGACTTTGCTCTCTGCATGGCATATTCAGGTGGGGTTATATTTCACTAGAACGTACCTCGCTCAGACAGATACCTACTGGGATTATGTGATATTTTGCGATGAGACTAAAATCATGCATCGTTGGCCCCAATATAGTGTGGAGGCAGCCATTGAACGCACTGGAAATGCGGACAGTGAAATTTGGCAAACTTTCAGTAATGGTGTGGGTAGGCATGTCCAGCCAGGTAGTGGGTGACTTGGTGTTTATAAAAAATAAGATTCATGCATGATAATATTTGAGTATTTTGCAATGCTATTTGACAAATGTGGCAACAAAATTTGGCTTCAGTGGTGACAAAAAACCTCAGCTTAAATTCTACCACTGAAACTATCCGAACGAATGACACAGAAATCCTTTATTTTCTCGGTAGACGGCTGCAGTGATCGATATCTCGTAAATTATGGTTCAAACAATTTAAAGTTGATGCTCATTGTCAAGGTGACATTTCACACTAAAAAAAATCGTTCGCTGTTTTTTGTGTGTTCCATTCAGTTGTGAGTTACAGTGTGTTAACAATGGAAGTCAACAAAGCGAAAATTTGGTAAATTTTATAGTTTTTCTTTGATGCAGGCGAAAATGCAAGCCAGACCGCTGAAATCGTGAATGGAGTTTATGGTGCCAATGCTATAACAGTGCGGAGAACGTACAATTTTGGTTTCGTCGATGCTATTCGAGGTGCCATTGGTGCTAAAGAAAATGTCGATAAGAAATTATCGAAGTTGACCGGCATCGATCATGAAACAGTTTTAAACCAATTGCGCCAAATTTTTACGCAGAAGTAATGGATTTATTTTCTACAAAACTAATATAAAGCTCAGGATGTGACTACTTTTCAACTGCAGTAAATTATAGGATACACCAGCGATAAGGACGGGGGGAAGTGGGGAAAAAAAAACAACCAAAAACAGAGCTCAAAAACGTTGTCTTCGGGGATGGGCACAAGATACTACAGAACTAAGATGATACAAAATTGATTAATTCTATCAGAAGCAGACTTCAAGGTGTTGTAGATGCTCGGGGTAGTCATACAAAACACAGCTTCACATTTAAGTTTGTACTTCTTCGCACTAGCAAAACCGAAGATTTATATCAGTGCTGCCATAAAATGGGCTCGAATAGTTCCAATGGCAATTGATCCTGATACTGAGCTGTGTAACTCAAGGAAACACGCTAAAAGAGTTCAGCGGCTGTTATGCTCGAAATTTTAGATGCTGCCAACAGTCGCTCTCCAAAGTGCATAAGATTACGACTTACTTATAATATGTGTTAAATCATATACAAGATGGCGAAAGATAAATCACAAAATTTTGTTTTTTGAATAACTTTTTTACTAAATGAAAAAAAAAAAATTATTTAGAGTGTTGGCAATTTTTATTTGATCACCGTTCCTCCATTGCTTGACTGTTTGTTTACTGTAGCTGTGTACAATTGTCAATTATGATTGACGTGCGACGCCATTTGCAAAAATTATAAATCTTCTGATGAGGTGATTAATTTTGTGCCATCTTGTAGTATTTGATTTCACAGTTTTTAGTGTGTGCTTAAGTAACTGGTGAGAGTTTTTAAACCATTGTAAAAAATACAAGTAAAAACACACTTTTTCTTCTAATTTTTTTATATGCAGCTTTGGTGTGAGTTTGAGGCACTCAAGTGTGTGATGGTGTGCGCGCTTGGCCGTTTTGCTTGAGCGTATGGGCAGGGTTGCTATTCCAAATTGAAATTTTTATGCTAAAATTAAAAACAATAGAGTATGGACTAAAAAAAAAATAGAAAATAATATCTTTGACTTGGAAAATTTACAATAACAAATTTAAATTGGTTAAAATTCAAGGGCCGATGTTGAATGTGAATCACACCTAAACGTCAACGACACTGTTGGACTTCTTTATTTGGGATTATTTGAAAGAGAAGGTGTACGTTGATAAGCCAGCAACAATTCGAGAGCTAAAGGATGAGATAATTCGGCGCATTAACGCAAATAAACACGCATTTGCCCATCGGCTCAAATATTCTATGTTGGATTATGAACGCATATGTAAATAAGGACTAATAAAGTAGAGGCACACGTGATCGAGTTAAATTCGATGCCAACTTGAATGAGCGCTGGCTATACGAAAAATTTAAAAATTTAAGTTGAAATTATAAGATTTTGAAAAAAAAGTTAAAAAAAAATAAAACACGCATTAAGTTAAAGTTTTATATTACGTTCACACCGAATTTAAGGGGGAGCCTGGTTTATAAGGTAAAAAAAATCATTTTTTTTTTCGTTTTAAGCGATTCCTAATATATTATACAATATTTCAGAATATTCACACAAAGTTACAGAGCCTAATTCTCAATATTTCCGTAGATACAAATCTAAAGGTAGGCGAGCGTTAGGTAGTTACGCTGTGACCGGACAGCTATAGTACAAACTTTATCTTCTTTTCTCGACTTTTCATTTTTATGATTTCTTTGAATTGGCGTACACAAATGAAAAACAAAACTAATGAACTTGTTCCCTTCAGTATTAAATTCTCTTCTATTTGAACTAATAAAATAGATTAAAAAAAAATTTCAAGATTTTTATACCAAGTTGAAGTGAATTTTTTTTTTAGAGAAAGGCATTTTTTTCTTTAAAACCTCCAAAAAGTTGAAATTTTGGAATTTCTCTCAGTTTTCTTAGTTCATCTAGAATAAAAAATCGTGATAATTAGAAATCCATTTGAATTTTTTGCTTTAGATAATAATTACGAGCTGTATCTTGTACGCCAGTTGGAAACTCCAGCGTTGCAGCGCTCTACTAATTTCTATGTTAAACATTTTTTTCAACTTATTTTAACCACCACAAAAATTTTGTATACTTTTTAAATGTTCATTAAAAGATAGAAAAAACTTTGCAGTGCTAAATTAAGTTTTTCCTTAAAAAAAAATCGCAAAGAGATGCAATTTTTAGACCTCATAAACCAGGCTCCCCCTTAAGCGAAACACTCAATGTGGAGGTGGCTATGCACTTTCGGCAATCAATAAAGGTGTGCTTTGGCGGAAAAGTAGCTCTCTCAGCGAGTTACCAGTGTAAATGAGTTGTAATTTTTGTTTGTTGGTAATTTTAAATTATCATATTTCAATTAATCAGTTCATAACGAATGTGGTATGGTGAGACTGTCAGTTAGGCTGAGATATGTATGAATGTTCATAAATTCTTGTAAAATTTCGCGTTCGTAAATAAGTTGATGGTAAGAGGAAAATTTTATTTTTCAACATTGAAAGCCGTTAATGTTTTAAAATTTCTTTCGAATTCAGGGCGAGGTTATGTGAGTACCAAAATAAATAGTTTTTTTTTGTCAAGTTTTCATCATTTTCACATTTCAATATTACAGCTATTTATTGTCTATATGAGTTATGAATATTTATAACCGCATACATGTCTGTATGTATGTCTGTATGTATGTATGTATGTATATTTATATGTATTATATGTATTTATGTATGTATGTATATGAATGTATGCATGTACGGTAGTGTGAGTGAGTTGAAATAAATAGTGCGGCTACGAGAGTTGAGAGTTGATGAGATTATGTGGGCGTATCTATGTTTGTATAAACACATACTCGTACATATATGTATGTATGTATATGTGCTTGTATGTGCATGCATGTGTACATATGTATGCATACGCATACGTAAGTATGTATGCATGAGCGCGAGCAAGAGAGCCTCTTATTTTCAGAAATTCTATTATACATTTTATCGTATAGGTATTCCGTTACTTGCGTAATTTCACGTTTGATAGCAGTGCTTGTTAACATTTTGTTTGACGATGTTTAATCGCTTCTAAGTAGATAATATAGATATTTTAATGCATTCTGTTCTAACTTCGCTTAGAATTTAATTTGCATGTTTGAGCGTTCTTTGTTTTTTGTTTGTTTGTTTGTTTGTTTGTAAATAAATAAACTAAAATTAATAAATAATTTAAAAATAATAAAATAATATTAAGTGGTATTATTAATGGTAAAAAAAAAACTAAACAAAACAACAAAAGAGCAGTAGAAGTAAGAGGAACAGAATAAGAAAACAACATTGGAAAAATATTATTGAGTAAAATAAACCTTCTATAGCACCTTTGTTTTATACAAGAAAAAAAATTTCAAAAAAAAACGCAAGTTTTTTTTCTATACAATATTGTTTTTATAGCATTTAGAAAAGCAGATTTCTTCATTTGGTCACTATGTAGGTAATTGACTTTTCTACTTTTTCGCTTTTTCACTTTTGTTATTTTTCTATGTTTTTCCATTATTTTAAATTTATGTGTGTATGCAAGTAGATAATTGCGAGCAAACTTCAAATTGCAGCATTTCTAATTATTTTTGTGTTTTTGTTTGTTTTTTAAATTTAATTAAAGAACATTAGTCAATGGAATGTGTTTTAAAGTTATTATCGAAATTTAGTTATTATTAATATTTATGTATGTATGTATGTATGTATTTAAGTAGATTTATGCATTTAAGTAGATTTGCTGCGCTGGATGTAGAAAAATCCCTCCAAAATATATTTCAACATTTTACATATGCATGCATGTATGTATGTATGTATGCATGTATGCATGTATGCATGCATGTATGCATGTATGCAGGTATGCATGCATGTATGTATATATGTTTCTATGTATGTATGTATGCATGCACGTTAATGTGTTTGCTTGTTTTTGTACTATTTTATGTATGTAACTTGGCTTGTTTTATGTTTTTGCTGAAAAATCCACAGACGCATACATACATATCCATACATATAATATATCTACTGAAGTTTATAACTTTCCTGTCACTGTCGAGTTCAATAAATATGATAAATAAAGAATTTGTTTTTGTTTTTTTTTGTTTTTATAGCATTTTCTACTTTTTCTACAGCAATATTATCTGGTTTTTATAACTAATTTTTGGTTTATTGCATTCATGTAAATGTTAGTGTATTAGTGAGTGAGTGTATGTACGTGTGTGTATCTCTGTATGTGCGTCGGTGTGTGACAGCGATGATAATGAGTATATAGTATTTTTGGTATATTACGGAGATAAATTCAAAAAACATTCGATTCGAATGACGCTTCATATACATTTGTGTGTAATTTATGATATATTAAATCTTCAACAACTATTGGATCTCCCTTTCTTTGTTTCTTTGCCTACATATGTATGTATGTACGTGCAGTTGCAGCTTGACATACATACATATGTAGTTTTTTGTTTTTGTTTTTTTGTTAGCTAAGAAGTGTTCTGTAATTTTTTTTTTTCGAAAAAATAAAAATTGTTCAATTTTAACCAATTGCGATGCTATAGAAAAGCCTATTTTAGCAATAATAACTTCCGTAAAATTTCTTCTCGCCACATTCTTGTTCATTACTGTACGTACTAGGAGATATATTATTGACTTCCTTCCGATCGCAGCGTTCGCCTATGAATCCTTCCGGACATCTGAAATGAATAAGTGAATAAATACGATTTAAGTTAGTAGAAATTTGCAGAAAATATTTATACAATATTTTTATTGATTTATTAAGCGGTTATATACAGTTAGAATTTTCAAAAAATCGATTTTTTTTAATTTTATTTTATTTCCTTAATGTACATATAAAGGGTGGTTACATTTCAAGGGCCGTTGTTGAATGTGAACCACAGGTAAACGTCAACGACACCGTTGGACTTCTTTCTTTGGGGTTATTTGAAAGAAAAGGTGTACGTCGATAAGCCAGCAACAATTCAAGAGCTAAAGGATGAGATAATTCGGCACATTAACGGTATAGAACCTCAATTATGCCTCAGTGTCATCGAAAATTTGGACCATCGGATGGAGGTGTGCCGCCAAGGCCGCAGCGGCTATTTGGCCAATATTTGGTTCCACGTAATTGAGCCATACCAATATTATCATAATAAGGAGAAATGATAATAATTTCTTAAAAAAATTGTATTTGTTTTAAAATCAATACCGGCCCTTGAAACTTAACCACCCTTTATTTAAGAATACCCACAGAAGACTTAATATCGTTCTGGTGAATATTTCCGAAGTTACACGTAAATTTGAAAAGGCGTTTCAGAGTGCTTGAGAGTACAAGGCCGGAACGGCAGCGCGTTTTTCGCAAAATGGTGTTTTCAAAGTCGATGACCAACACTACTTGGAAACGGCTAAGCCGATTAGTCTGAAAGTTTAGCACGAGCTTCTAAAATGTATTGTTTAGTAAATAATTGCAGATTTTTTCCCACCGATAAAAATGTATTTTTTTATAAAGAAGTTTTTTTGTGAGAAACCGCCATTTTGTCAAAAAAAAATTTATTTTGCTTATTCCCTCGATTAATAACTAGATTTAACATTACTTTAACTACATCTGTTTGCTTGTTTAATTTCAGAGGAGCCAGTTCAGAGATATAGTGGTCACCGCAAAACGACGTGTTTGAGCGGAGCTCCCGGAGATCAGCTGTAGCCTATTTCCAAATAAATATTTATTCGAACACTCAATCTTAAAATATAGTTAAAAAATAACAAAATATGTGTACAAATCTTCAGCTCAATAAATTTAAAGGTTTTCTCAGAAAAAATTCTAGAAAATTCGCTTTTTTCGGCCTTCTAACTTTACATAACCCCTAAATAATAAGATTATTCAACTACGAATCGTCGCTTTTTCGCTGGCTTGGTGAAAAATTTGCAAGTGAAAGCAACAACAAAGTTATCGAACAAGATTCACCACTCGCAAGTATGGTTAGACCTCTAAAACTGGTATAACTCACTATTTTCAATGCTGCCTGTCTCTTATCTGCCTCTTTGCTAATCTCTCTTTTCTGCTACTAGGCAAGTTTCATTAGCCTGCGTTCACACAGCAGAACTTTTATTGCTCCAACTTGGCGAATTCTCTTTTGGTGTTCCCGTCGTGTTCACATGCCTTGAAATTGTTTAGTTTTCAGTCTACAGTCAACAACAACATTGAGAAGAACGAGAAAAAAAAGAATGTTGACAGAGTACGAACATCACAAGTAATGAATTGAAGCTGCAAATGTTTCCCTTTATAAACGCGATCATACTAAGGGAGACAGCTGCTCTAGCACTTTCAAATTTGCAATTTTTTTTTTGCTTTAAAAATTCATTTACAATCTATGGAACATCTTTTCAATGTCTTAAGCTTAACGGAAAGTCTAAAAAAAACTTGCCGAGGTCAAGAAACATTCACAATGTTTTCCAATAAAACTGGACTTAATGGGTGCATCTCTGTGCTGAGTAAGTTTCTTCTGTATTAGTCGAAGACTATAGAGCTACAGAGCTGCGTATCCACACTAAAGCTCAAGCTTTTTCTTTGGGGCCACTTGAAGTCGCGGGCTTATGCCACCAAGTCTCAGACAATCGCAGTGTATCCAAATAACTGAAAGAACTGCAATTTGCTCGCGAAAAGGGCTGCCTTCATTTGAAGAGGCTTTGTAAAATTTAAGTCAATAATTTTTAATAAAATTTTCCAAAACTTCTCTAATAAGCAGAAGCTCTAGTGGCTTCAATATACATGGCGATTCGACTGCTAATTGGCAGGATATTGTTTTTAAGGTTATGCATGCCTTTTAATTTATAAACTAATAAAAATATCAACCAATGGTTATATTCCATTACAGTTTTCAAGAAACGTCCAAAAATACATTTACTTCAAAGTATCTGGTTTGATATATGCGCGGATGCAAATACATATGTAGATAGCTTAATTTTTTCGAAAACTTATAGCTACTTATGATTTTATGATTTAACTTCCATGTATGTATGTGCGCACATATATATGTACGTACTTTATCAGCATATTATACAGTTTACATATCGTGTTTATGCATGTTTTCATGTCCACCACTCATATCAGTGAACTATATTCGCTCAACTTCATTATCTATTTTTAGGCGTAGACGCATACACATCAATTAGTTTATCAGTGCATATCACACAGACTTCAATTCGAAACATCTAAATACCTACTTGCATACGCGCATACACAACAGTAAATTGAACGTCAGAGCACTCAATTTGACACCACAGCACATCGCCCCGACTTGAAGCGACTCTTGGCTCGAGGAGTTTTGTTTACGCTATAACCGTTGATTGGTTTGTCTAAATATAAATTTCTAACAAACACAAATAGTCAAATGAACGATAGCAAGGGCAGAGAGAGCAGTGCATTTTAGAAAGGATGATGTGGTGTGCTCAAGTGGTGGTTGTCAGAGCGTAAGAGTAGACGTGGATCGTACAACTTATGCGCAGGCAGGGCAGCGATGCTGCTGCTGTATAGTATGCACCATATGCTGCTGAACAGTGTAACGTTGGTGGTCGAAAATCGAACTATTTCAATGAAGAACATTCCGAAATTTGCTGAGTGCCGATTATTCACGCAACTAATGAATAAAGTGAGGTTTACTAACTCAGCTGATGAAAGTTTCTAAACTGTTTTGGAGTTGTATTCAATTGCCGGATAAATAAATACAAATTCAAGGCTAATAATAGGTCTTGCCGAATCGACCAAGTGTTAGCAAAAATTACATTTGTTTGATAGCAATAAAAAGTATTAATAAGTCCGCGTTCATATAGCGAAATATTATTTGCAGCTTCAACTAGTTACTTGTGATGCTCGTACTCTGTCAATTTCCTTTGGGGTCTCGTATTCCTGAATGTTGTTGTTGACTGTAGACTAAAAACTAAACAATTGCAAGGTGTGTGAACACGCCCAGAACAACAAAAGAGAATTCTCAAAGTTGAACCAACAAAAGTGAATGTGTGAGCTATGTGAACGCGCACTAATGAAACTTGCCTATTAGCAGAAAAGAGTGATAAGAGACAGGCAGCATTAGAAATAGTGAGCTATACAAGTTTTATGGGGCTTAACTCAACTCGCTAGCGGTGAATCTTACTCGATATCTTTGTTGTTGGTTTCACATGTAAATTTAACCGCCAAGTGAGCCGTGGCTAGAGCCAGCGAGCAGAGAAGTGGCGCATCGTAGGCGCCTAATGCCAGTGATGAAAATGATTTAGTCTCTATTTACATTGACTTAATATTAAATTTTAAAAAATAATAAAAATAATAATAATTTTAATAATACATTTTAAAACGCACATCAACAAGTCAGTGCACGAAGAGTTTAAAAACTTTTTTGAGTGCTAAAATGTGTAAACATGCACAAGGTGGCGCAAATTGAATAACCCACTTTTGTTTATAAATTAGTTTTTTACTAAAGAAAAAAACACAAAATGGTGTAGAGTGATGGAAGTCTACATTTGGAGCTTTACAATTTTTTCGGTTAAGTGGAAAAGATGACATCCCCCAAGTGACTGGCGCCATTGTTGATACGCGTTTGTGCCTGTTTTATAGTATTTCGCCTTGTTGCAAGATTTCCGGTTATAACTGCTTGCATTTCTGTCGAGTATTCTTATTAACGGCTGCGATTGTCTGTGCCTTATTGGCAAAATCCCGCGACTTCAAGTACGAGGGGGCGGATAATCGGATCGATCGTTCTTACTGGCCCTGGTAAATCGAGAAAAAACGGGAGATTACGTGTCTAGGAAACACTTCTTTCACGATATCCATTGTGATCCGTGCTGTCTGTATTCATGTTCACCCAGCTCCGCTCATGCAATTCCGGCAGTAAGAAGTCCCTTGGTGGTGCTCAATTGTGTGGACCGTCATCTGGTTGATGTTTTTTCGTTCTCAACGACATCGGCAGCCACAGCCGCGTTATTCTCGGCTGAACGACCAGTCCGATGGCGGCCACGTCCTGCATGATCTCGTGTGATTCCGGCGGTAAGAAGTCGTTTATCGTGGCTCTGTCACTGTCCCAATCACTCTTCCTCTACCTGTGTGAACGCCGCACCACACAGTGGCTTTGACTGGATATAATGGCTTTATGTGCATCAGATCCGGACTTACAGTGCCCCCTAATACGAAAATTTTGCTTATTTACATAACCGCTTAAGTGGAAATGCACCTCGTCGCTCTTAATGATTTTCGACACAAAATCCTGCTCTTCGTTGGGGGAAAAACTACTCAATATATGGCACTTGTGGGGTATAGCACTCCATGACTTTTCTGTTTGGATAGCGCAGCTGTCTAGTTCACAAGTGTCAAAAATGATTGACATACGACATCAATTGCAAAAACTATAACATCTTACGGCAGGGTGATTCATTTTGCGCTGCTTTATATATACAATAAAGTACTTTGAAAAATGTATCCTTAAAATACTGGAAGTTTCCCAATGAATTACTTTGAAAAAAGTATAAAAAAAAATATATATTGTGCTAAAATCTACCAAGCAGATTCATTAAAAAAACTATTTGCGCTGAAAAATGTTGTCTTATCCATCGACCGAGTACAGTTGGAGTTATTTATAAAGAGTAACCATTGCGGCCGCCGTAGCCGAATGCGTTGGTGCGTGACTACCATTCACCATCTCGGTGAAACATCAAAATGAAGAAAAAATATTTTCTGATAGCAGTCGCCCCTCGGCAAGCAATGGCAAACCTCCGAGTGTGTTTCTGCCATGAAAAAGCTTCTCATAAAAGAAAATATCTGTCGTTCGGAGTCGGCTTGAAACTTAAGGTCAAGATGCACACCACAAATAGGAGGAGGAGTTCGGCCAAGCACCCAAAAAAGGGGGCACGCGCCAATTATATATATATAACGATTGCCAGGAAAAAAAACCCGAAAAAGTAGCGTAAAACAACAGTGTCTTCTGGTATTACGTCACTCGTTGTAAACTCGGCCTTAGTTACAGCTAAAATTTTCTATAGAACGACTACTCACAACTGAAACTGTTTGCCATCGTATCCAGAAGATGTTCCACTGTGCACCGCATTCATCGCGACCGCATCATAAGACTCACATACATACATCTGTACATATGTATGCTCGTATACGAGTACATCTCGTTTGGGGCGCTGCGTTAAAGTGCATTGAAAGTGCTAAAGTGTTTGCGTTGTGGAATTGTTTTGGTGGGGCGTGTTTTTATGGTATTTTAAAATTTCATATTTTTAGTTTCGCTTTACATTTCTGTTAGTTTTTTTGTTTTGGTATACCTACATACATACATGCACTCGTTGATGTGTGTGCATTCATTTATGTGATTTCTTACAAATTAACAATTAAGAATGTCGGCGCTAGTGTAAAATGAGGGTCATGTAAGCCGCTGATGTGCGTGCGTGGCTTGGCGGCGCATTTCTGTGTTTGGCTCACGAGAATTTAATTTTGGTCTATTTTTATTTGTCCGGCTCGCCTTCACATACAAAAATAAGAAATCGCATGTGTTCACATAACAAATCTCTGCATTTTTTTACATCAAACTGTCAACAGAAAAATCTTTGCCATTGCGTCACAGATGTGTCAAACGAACGATGTCGAAAGTAATCAATGAGTTGTTGACATTTTCATTATTTTGCAGCCGTATAGCAAAGGGGGGAAATGAAGATGCGCAAAGTACTTTATGTAAATACAGTTTGTCAAGAAAACGTTCGGACATTTACTAATCTAGCGAAATGCAGATATGTCGCTTAAGGGAGGGGTCTAGGGTTTGACTTTCAAAAAATCGATTTTTTGGAAATAGCTTTTTCTTATAGTAAATTATCTCAAAAATATTGTCCCAAAATTTCAACTCAATCGGAGCAAAACTTTTGGAGTTATAGACGTTTTTGTCCCCACTCCTCTGCGACAGCTGCGAGCGGAGCCTTTTTTCAAACGCGTTTTTCTCGAAACCACTTTTTCAAAGTCCGTGACTATTAGAACTTCAACAATATTTAACCGATCCTTTTCAAATTTGGTATACAACTTCTATATATAAAATACCTCCCCCCCACGGAGAGATTTTTCACTTTTTTGTTTTACATTAAGGGCGGTTTCCACTTATACAGCGAAAAAAATCAGTGAAAATCGCACTTTTTGCTTCAAAAACGCGCTGGCAACGTAAAAATGAAAAAAAAAAAAATCGGAGCCCGTGGGGGGGAGGTTTTGGTGATAATTTAACCAAATAATTCTGTTTTTTTTATTTCAGGTGATTCTACAACTAGATACGATAGTCACCGCAAATCACCTTTTGGAAAAGGCGTTTTCGGAAAAGTTACCTCACCGGCTTATTTCCCGATATTTTCTGACAAAAATTTAGTACAATACTGTTGAAATGATGCTTTATAATGTACAAAAAGTTTAAATACATTTTCACTATTCATATCTCTAAAGCAAAGTCTCAAAAATTCATTAAAAAAATGGTCAAACCCTAGACCCCTCCCTTAAGAAAATATATATTTTTTCGTGGCTTTCCTTCAATATTTGGTTTTATTTGACTAATATAAATAATTCATAAGCCAATCTAAAAAAAAGTTACGCAGTTTTAAAATAACAAAAAAAAAAAAATAAACAACTATCGAGAAAGTCTTTTTAAATTTGCAGTTAATAGCTTTAAGTTTTATGTTTCAAAAAATGAAATGTGAATCTGTGCTTTGTATGACTACCCCAATCATCTAGTAACACCTTGAAGTCTGCTTCTCATAGAATGAGTCAATTTTTGCATATCAAAATCCTGGTGGTCGATTCTCGTTCGGGGTAAACGTCAAATGAAACGTTTTTTCCCGTTTTCATTACACTTTCGACTCGCCTTCTGTGAGAAAATGAAAAGAAATGTGAAAAAATTTTCATAAGAAATAGTTCCAAGTCGCATTCATTAAAGGTGGTGGGACTAGACGAACAACAATGTTTTGCGCGTTTGATTGTCACACGGCAAAGTATTGCCAAAGTAGACAACAAAGAATGAATTCGCCTTGCTCCATTCTGTGCTGACAGCCACATGGACTCGGCGAAAAAAAAACAAATCAGCTGATTTACCGATACCAGCCAAGGCGAATTGAGTATTTAAGATGGCATATGCATAAATTAAACTCATCTTGCCAAAGTGGGCCGTCTTTACTTTTTTGCCAATTTCTGTATAAAAATGATTTTGAAAAACTTGGATTTTGCAATAGAAAATAATGACTTTCGAATGAGGCCGATATCAAGGCACGCAAAAGAGTGAAACCTTCATCATTCACTATACTGAATGGTTGGAGATCTTTAACTGCCATCAGCAAAAGTGCCGCATCTATTTTTACGCATACCTTCGGGGTTATATGTATTTGTAAGTTTGCTAAAACACTGATGTAATGAACTAAAACATTAAATCACTACCTAAGGTAGGTAGGTAGCTTAAATGGTTAAAGTGCCGGTCTGGTACTCCTCAAGTAGCACTAAAGCGCCATTTTGATACCATTATGAGAATTCCAAAAGGGAGATATCGACAGCCAGCCAAAGCTGTTCATGTAATGCAGGAGATTGATTGGATTTAGGTTGGCGCACTGCCCCAGGCTGTCGAAGAAAGGAGCTCTCAGTGACTTTAGTCGTCTAGCTGCCAAACCCGGACATTTACAGAGAAAATGCTCTACAGTCGTATAGTAACCGGTAAACACAGCTACGAGTTTGGAAATTGAATGGCGAGGAGTCCAAAGGACTTTCTGAGTCCTTCGTATATAAAGCACATGAAGAAATGGAGCTCCATCTGCGCTTTCCCGAGAAATAATTTGACTACATAAAATGCTATAACATAATCGCTCGAAAAGGTATACCTTTGCGATGATGACGAGGAAAAATCTGCAGACGCAGACGTTTGCTCACTCGTAACAGAACCTGTTGTGGCTTGCCTCTTCTCTTTTGATGGTAGCGCACACTGAGTAACACTGCAAGTGATCCTACAGTAGTGCTAGTATTTCCACTCGATTTGGAATTATTCTTGCAGTATGATGAAATTGTTATGGATCCATTTTCTTTAGTCTTTGTGACCTGATTCCAAACAGCAGTTATTCTATTTTGCTTGGTGGAGAGTCACACATTTCAATCTTAGGAAGAAAAAAATGCGCGTAGTTCTTGCAGTCGACGCAGGTTAATGTGTGTGTGTGCGAAGTTATCCGCATTACTTGCCAGCTTTTTGGTGATGTCTGATAGCAGTTTGCATGGCTAAGGTAGTTCCGATAGCAGCGATAGGCCTAAACCATCGGCGGTATTTCTTAGAAAAGCAAACCATAAATAGTGGCTTCGATATATTTCCGCTGTAGTACAGCAGTCGAAATTTATTTAACAGGGGTACTGCAGAAAAGTGTGGCAAAAAGTGCTTTTAGAAATTTACTTCAAACTATTTGTTTTTTTTTTGCAAAACTTATTCGACGCACCAATGCGACTCAGATGTTTCGGATCGTTGCGCTCTTGAAGGATCCAGCTTTCATTTTTCTTGATTGCTTAGTAGATATGTATATGATATATTTTATTAATTTTTTCGCTATTTAAATTTTTGGTAAATAAGAACAAAGTACCGAAACCTTTGTTTGAGAAGCACCCCCAAACATGAACCTTGACGGGGTGTTTAACAGTCCGTTGCAGCATCCTACTGGTGGAGGTTGTCCAGGCGTGTTTGATGCTCGGAAATCCTCAGAAGGAGGACTCATCAGAAAAAACAACGTTGCTCCCATCACTCCAATCCAAGTTTTCCTTCGCCCATTCCACTCGTTTTTCAATGTGTTTTGCACTCAATATTGGTTTTTCCAAAGTACTGCGATATTTCAGTTTATTGGCAAGCAAGTGCCTGCGAATCGTTCCGTAAGATACCTGTATGTCAACACCTTTTGCTTTCAATTTCACAGCAGCTCCACGTAAAGTCAAAGTTGGATCTTTCGAGAACAATGCAAGAATATTTTTTTCGTCTTTTTTTGAGACTTTACTTGCACTTCCGCGATCAGCAAAATCATCAACGTTACCGACCTTTTTATAGCGATTTATCCACTTGCTATCGAACTGCTTCGATGACTTTCCCATATATTTCGCAGCAGCAGTTTGCGTTAACTTGGGTCCTTTTTCATGCAAACATAGCAAAATTGCCTGAAAGCGAGAGGCGTAAACAGCACTTATTTCGAAAAACTACTAAATTGAAGACTAAATTTCACAGACAGCTGACTTTTTACAAAACGCATGAAGGACTGAGGTGCTCTCTATGTCATAGAAAAGAAATAGGACGCTCTGATTTCTACGTGTAACAGTGACCACGCTCTTATGTAATTGACTGTACATGCAAAGAGTACTTATGCGCGGCAACTTGCACTCACTGGATCACTTTGTGACTGCTTGTTGGCAGTGCTCCATAGCGGCTGCTTGCAAACACGCGTTGCATGCCACCAAAATATGTCATGTGCGGCGTTTATAATTGAGTGAATGAGTTGGTGTACACAGGCACTTCAATTATACCCAGCGAACAATTTTATACAGTACACACACACATTTTATTGAGGGGCGAACACTTTTTAATTTTATATTAAACAAAAAAAAAAATATATACATATACACCAAAACGGAATAGTAAGAGAGCCTGAATATATATTAAAAAAAAAGATTAAAATACATTCGAAAAAAAAAACAAAATAAAAGAAAAATATTTTACTGTATTTCACATTTTTCACATTATTATTATTATTAGAAGGCCATTACGCACTGCGACCAGAGCTTATCTATTGTGAAAGGCCTATTATTGTAACCCTAGAGTTGTAGGCTTTTTAAAAATTTTAGCACAATTTTGGGTTTGTTGTTCCAAAGATTGCATGGAGATACTAGAATACCACCAAGGTGATGAAGTCTCTGTCTGCCCAACGCAGGACATTCACAAAGCACATGATCTGAGCTTTCTATGTGCATTTCGCAAAAGTGCCAGACATTGGTCTCAGGTAGACCAATATTATTTAGATGATACCTCAGGCTGCAGTGACCTGTAAGATATCCTGTTAAAAGACGCAGATCTACTCTGCTTAGTGAGAGAAGCTTGTCAGATATTCCTTTGTTGGGACTTAGGAAGAGTTTAGCTTGACGCTGACCGGCACAGTTTAGCCAGTGTGCAGCAAATTTTCTTTCTTCCCATTTCCTAAGGAATTCATTAATGTGGCCTTTTGTGAGTCCACAGAAAGGCTCAGGACAAGTAAGTTGGACATTTGCTCCTTGTTTTGCAAAGTCATCAGCCATTTCAGACAGGAGGTGGAATAATCTAGGCACTTGTAAACCCGCGAAAATCATGTGTACACAGAATGCAGATAAATACGCCAGATTCGTATTAGCCTTGTCTAGAAAGGAAAGCAGAACTATCGTAGGTATACTGAGAGGTCACAATTTGTTAGCGGCACACGCATAGAAGATGGGAATTGCAAACAATGATAGCTGCAGATTTTGTAATGAACTAGAAGAGAGGGAAACGCTAGAACACTTTCTATGTTCTTGCCCTGCATTAGCTAGAACCTAAATGAAACTATTTCTCTCGGGGTTAGAGCTTCAGAGCTTACTTAGATTCGCAAAAGTCGCAGATGTATTAGAAAATGTCTACTACAAGATAACGTAAGGGTCAAGCTCCATCTGGTACCACTAAGGACCAATAGATTTATGTGATGGCTTTCAGCCAGCCAAGTCAACCTAACCTCACCAAGTTTTATTTAATCATATAAATATTGAGAAAAATAAATTTTAATTTTCATTCGCAATGGTCACCATTTGCTTTTTCCGCCAGCCTTCAACCGATTAGGCTATTCAGCTATTTCAGCTCACTGGTTTCCATGGGTATTGACGTCACTGCTTGCACCAAAGATTATTTGAGACTCTCCGAATTTCTATGAAGCCTTCGACAGGCCATGTTCTCCAATTCTGACCACAAACTGTAGTTCAATCGATGCAGACGGTCAATCTTCTGCGGCTATGAACTCAGGAATGTGGTTTTTTAGCCACTTCAGGGCGATTTTTGCCTTATGGGTCGACGCGGAATCGTGCTGGAAGATCCAACGTTTTACATTGAAGAGAGTACTGCTCAACTGCTTCACCACGCATTCTAACTGCTTCACCTTCTCCTCCTGGTACACGTTTGACCCGGTCTTAGCCTCTTTTGTGCAGAAATGAAGAGACGTACGGCCTTTACAAGACTCTACCCACCAAACCATTACGGAGGCTGAGTGGTGGTCACGTTGAACCCTTGGAACAACATTTTTTGCGTCATTAGAAGTTCTAGCATAGATTTTATTGTTTTGCTTATTAAAAAACTTCTGCAACACTGAAAATTTTCTCATCTGTGGAAAGAATATTTTCATGGCCGTTGATCGCGTGCCACCGAAGACGCTGTGTTTATCTGTCGATTCTAATTTTCTTCAAGCGCGTTCTCAAAAGATGACCAGTTGAGCGACGGAAGGCTTTCATGTGGAGATCATCTGGTGGCTTCTGTGGGTGTCACGTCGAAAAATTCTGCGTAAGATTTTTGGACCTTTGCACGTTGGCAATGGCGAATATCGCAGACGATGGAACGATGAGCTGTATGAGCTTTACGACTACATAGACATAGCACAGCGAATAAAGATCCAGCAGCTACGTTGGCTGGGTCATGTCGTCCGAATGGATACAAACGCTCTGGCTTTGAAAGTATTCGATGAGGTACCAGCTGGTGGTAGCAGATTGTTTGTACATAATGAATATTTAAAAACTTGTACCGATTAAATTCACTAAAAAATTCTTAAAAAAGAAGTATTGATTCTATTTCGGCCCGCCAATTGCCGGGATAACAGTTATTATATTGTATTATGTTATCTATCGATTAACCAACTTATATTTGACATAAGCAGCGTCTCTTTAATTTTTATAAAAAAAATAATAAAAAATAAAAAATCAATTATTGTAGAATTGGAGTCTGGAATTTAACTCTTCTTCCCGAGAGAATCTTGCACAACACATCTGCCATCGTCTGCCTAGTGAAGCCACATTGCCTGTGCCGACACTGTTTATCCCCTTGTTTGTTTGTGTTTCTCACGTTTTGCTTTCATGGAAATTCGCCTTTGCACGAAAACGAAAATAGAAAATAAGTAAAGTCCATAAAAAAATGTCCAACATTTTTTAAGCTTTTCTATTTCCAATATTTTTAAAATTTTTTTGTATGTACAAATTCTACACATGCAGAGGCACGCCCACATGTTTGTACATGTGAACTTCTGTATAATCAGTGGTTTTTAGGATTTACACTGTGCTCCACAACTGTATCATGTTTTATTACACTTTTTAATTGCTTCTGTAGTATACGCAACTCAATTTTACAAAGAAACGCACCTTTTTATATTGTTGATTTGCCAGATTGGCGCAAATAGTCTTTTAAATAGTAAGAGAAGTTTTAAGGTTTTTAGTGCAGCATTTTTTGTTGTTGTAAATACAAGCTTTTGAAATTAATAAGCATATTGAAGTAGACACACAGCCTATTGCTAAATTTATTAACAGTTATAATTTAAGATAAATTTTGAATTTGTGTGCAACTCGTTTGAGGCTGTATGAGGTTTTAGATTTCCATATTTGAATTGGCGATAGATTTTAAATTTAGTTATTTTTATATTGCATATATTTAGCTAGTTTTTCATACTTACATGCAAGAATATGAGCCGATTTCCGAAAAGAAATTACATGTCCCACCATTTAGACAAAATTCAGCAGCATCATCGGGGCAAATGTTACCAGTTCCGCCCATTAAACTTGTGGGATAACGTGGCTCTGAAACGTGTGAAAATGGTTTGAGTTACTTTTTCAGAAGAAAGTTGAAAAAGAGTGGAATAAATTAAAATTTGTAAAAAATTAAAATTTGTAAAAAATTAAAATTTGTAAAAAATTAAAATTTGTAAAAAATTAAAAATTTCTAAAAAGTTGAAATTTCTATTGAAAAAATTAAAATTCGTAAAAAATTTGTAAAGTTGAGATATTAAAAGCGAAATATTTAGTTTTTATCTGCTTGAATGGAGTTTTCCAACAGAATTAGGACTAGAATTAGCTGCCTGACTTCCGGACTTCTGTAGCGTCTACCAGGCCATAAAGGTCTTAGTCAATAAGGAGGTAACTGTGTGCCTTAACACACCGTAACAAAACTACGATAAATATCTTTTTGTATAGCCAGGCAGCCAACAAATGAGTGGAATGCTTGACAGCTCTAAATGATATTAGCACCGTCTTCAAGCTCAGCCCTACAGAGTGAACGATATGTAGTGTTACCTATTCAAAACACCATAACTTGTTTGTGTGAAATTAGTTTTTATTGATTTCAAAGACAAAATTGTTCAAAAATGATTAGAATTTTAACAAATATTCACTTTAGCTCGATATGACCACCTTTTGCCTTGACTATAGTCTTCAAACGGTAAAAAAATGAGTTGCATGCTGCTCGAGTGTGATCTTGAGGTATTTTGGCCCATTCTCGTACAATCGCTTTTGTCAGCGCATCCATACTGGCATATTTTTTAGTCCTCACCTTGTTCTCCAAAATGGACCAGATGGAATAGTCCATCGGATTTGCGACTGGCGAATTCGAAGGCCATTGTGTGGACGAAATGAAGTATGGAACATGATTTTTTAACCATTCTTGGTTCACACGAGCTTTATGAGACAGTGCCGAGTCCTGTTGGAACGTCCATGGTCTACGACCGAAATGTTTGCGTGTTCACGGCTCTAAAGCAGCTTCTAAAACATTTTCCCGATAATAAGTCGCATTCACTTTGACACCAGGCTCGATAAAAACGATTGGCGAGCGTCCATCAGCGGTCACTGCGGCCCAAACCATTACTTGCGATGGGAAATTGCCTCGAGTGGCCATCGTATGAGCGTTCGGTCAAGTAAACACGATCGTTTTGAGTGCTTATGAACTGCTCAATTGGGAAAGTTTTTTCATCAGAAAACACAATGTTAGGAAATTCGTCACGTTCGTGCAAGCGCAACAACTCCTTTGCTCTTTTTTTTGCTGGGGTCAAAGATCGTGTGCTTTTTGGAACTTGTGAGCCTTGACCTGGAGCTCATTTTTCAATGTGCGTCGAATGCTGTCTTGCGATATTTTCAGTTCTTTGGCCATTTTTCTTCCACTTCGACGTGGATTTCGTTCAAGTTGAGCCTTCGATTTCCGAACCATTTCTGGCGTTGTTGCGGTTTTTTTTAGTCCACCTCCATAGCGTTTTGCAATGCTACCAGTATCATTGTAACGTTTTATAGAGCGATACACAAACATTTTATTCACTTTGAGGTAACCGAGCTCACGAACAATGGCTGGTTGTGATTTTCCTGCCAAATACAACGCAATCACACTATTACGTTTGAATTCCATCACAGAAAAAGAAAAATTCAACAAAACTGAGATGCAAATGCTTTTGATGGCTCATAAACAATATATTGAACTGTCATTAGAACTATTTTGACGTTGATGTCATGAGCTGTTTTACAGATACAAGCAGTGTGAAGTTGGTAACACTTCATATGTCTCTGTATATGTGTCCCGGGACATAGAGATATTGAAGGAAATTGCAAGGCCAATGAACTAGTCAGAAAGGGTACTAATCTTCCACTGCTTGAAAACAGAGGCAATATTGGAATTCTTATAAAGGATAAAAATAATATATATTCTCCAGAAGGCCAATAGCGTATGGAGAGATGAAAATACTTGTGTTGCAATCAGTCTAATTTGGCAGCAAATAGATAAGAAAAGGTGAGGAAAATTGCTCAACCTCTCAAGAGGGGTCGTGACTTGAGGTCGTATAGAAGTCAAGTGTGGAGAGATCTTATACAAGTTGGCAGAAACTTAATCATCGTGAATGACTTTTAGTTGTTGCATAACTTTACTACTAAATAAAAAATAATAATTTTGAGTGATGGAAATCTTTATTTCAATGGAGCAGTGGAGGAATTGCTTATCTGTTTGTATACTGCGGCTGTCTAGTTCACAAGTGTGAAATATGATTGACGTACGACGTTAGGGTGATTAATTTTGCGTCACCTTGTATTTGGAGTGGCGAATATCTCGATTTTCAGTAAAAATTTTATACAAGAATCCCAGAAAAAAAAAATTTTTTTTGGTTTTTTTCTTGTATTGACTCGATTATTTATTGTTATCGTTAAGAAAGATATGAATAGGAAGATGCCATGGATCTATATTCAGGATTCATTATAGTTCATATAGCATAATATTTATAAGTTAAGCGACGCCCTTCATAATTGGGTTAATACCCACGAACTCTCACCGGAACCTGAAACTTTGCCTATTTGATCACTTTAGCGTGCATCAGACTTTGGGCGATCCTATTACGGTTTAGGCCTGCTATTAAAACTAAGCTGCTATTAAATCTTTACAATCAAATAGTACCATCTCGAAGGTATATGACTATGAAACGTAGCAGATCCTTCGGAATGTCGATGCGGACGAACTAAGAAACTAACGAAGAGATCAATAGAATTATTCGTGGTAAACTGAAGAGTTTGGCTTATTTTAATGTAAATTTTCGACATTTAACGTATATAGGGATATGCTTCAGTACAGGGTGTTTTTTTTTGGCTGCATGATAACTAATGATATCGATAACTATGATTTGGCAGCTGAGAATGACAAACTGGGACAGCTGTTTCTAACCGGTAAAGTTTGACAAGTCATGACGTATCGTTTAACGCCAGAGTAACACTTCCAAATCGTGGAAATTTATTTTGAAAAAAAAATCCGTTCGCGCACTTCATAGAGCGAATTGTTGAAGAAGATGCCGAAAAGTCGATTCGTTGTCATTCTCAACTTGTTGGCCTTTTTCCTTCGACTACGTGGAGAATTTTACGAAAGGATTTTGGCATACGTGCCTATAAAATATAGCGCGAGCAGGAGTTGAAGCCAATTGAGCATAGTTTGCGTCGCATATTTGATGATTGGGAAAAGTAGTAAAAAATTATACTTATCGAATGGAACATGAACCTCGTAGCCCCAGCAGACATGTAACCTGCACATAATAAAGGGTGGTTAAGTTTTAAGGGCCGGTGTTGATTTTGAATAAAATATTATACAATTTTTTTAGGAAATTATTATTATTTCTCTTTAATAAGCTAATATTGGTATAGGTCAATTACGCATGAAACAAAATATCGGCCAAATAGCCTCGGCGGCACACCTCCATCCGATGATCCAAATTTTCGATGACGCTGAGACATAATTGAGGTTCTATGCCGTTAATGTGCCGAATTATCTCATCCTTTAGCTCTTGAATTGTTGCTGGCTTATCGACGTACACCTTTTCTTTCAAATAACCCCAAAGAAAGAAGTCCAACGGTGTCGTTGACTATTAGGGGTGGTTCACATTCAACATCGGCTCTTGAAATTTAACGCCCCTTTATTTAAAAAAAAAATGCCATAAAACGATCTATCAGATTACAATAAAACAAAAAAAAGGTTCTGTTCTGTTCTCATTTTAAATTCTCAAGCTCCTATAAAACACCCGATACATACCTCTGTACAAACACTAATCGTAGAAGCAATAAAGCTAATGTAAAATTGGAAATGCTGCGATAAATTAAAAACTAATTGGAGCGTTAACATTTGTATGAAAATTGCGCGTATAGCAACAAAGTAGAGTACAGTGAAATCTCGTTATAACGAACATTGTGAAATTTTCTATACAAAAATTGTTCAGAGATATAACGACGACATTTCAACCATGAAGTTCTTTGATGGTTAAAGTCTCATTAGCAAAAAAGTTATTTAAGGGGAAAGCCTGCTTTAGAGGCTTCAAAAAATCGATTTTTTCGTGGATTTTTTTGGGAAGGAAAGAAATATTCGCTTGAAACGAAGCTTTCAGGTTTTATTGTTATATATTTCAACAGTCTTCTCAAATTTTTTCAATAAAATATATATCATATTATGCCTGGTACAAGCATTTTGCCGAGGCGCCTCGAGTGGGCATGTGTCGTGTGGCGGGAAAGATGCAGGTCGTAATTTTCATTTTAAACCAAAAACCCCAAAAAAAATTTATTTTAATATAGTATAGCTTCTAGTTAAACCAAGAAAATTAAACAAAAAGTGAGAAATTCAACAATTTTTCGCTAATTAAAAAAAAAAATCATTTTTTTGGAAAAATAAATTCACTTTAGATTGTTTAAAAAGTGGGTTAATCATAACTTTTAACTAGAAGAGAATTTAATTCCGAATACAATCAATGTTATCTCGTTTCAATAGGACGTTTAACTTTTTCCCTATCTTTCCCGCGAATTAGGAAAAATCGTAAAAATAAAAAAACTGAGAAATCGCACTTCGAGCGGTCCGGCCGCTCGTATAGCTGCTCGACGCTTGCTCACAATTTCTTCTGTAACCCCGAAAATATTTTGAATTTGCTTTTGAAATTTTGAGGACACATTCTTGGATAGTTTGGGAAGACATTTATGAAAAAAAATCGATTTTGTGAAGCTTCTAAAGCAGGCTCCCCCCTTAAGGAAGTGCCGACTCAAAAGCTGCTACATAGCGAATTCTGAACATTTGACGGTTAGAGTCCGAAGTTAGTGAAGTGTAATGCATTGAGTAAAATTGTCAGTTTTTGTTGTCAAACTGAGTTATGCGGTAAAGCACAAGTCGATTGATCTATCTGACAAAACAGCAATCGAAAATTTATTGGAGGCACGCCGCCACGCCAAAAAATTGATTGTTTGTTCAAAACGGTAAAGATGGTTTTATTGCTTGTTCTTCAAAAAAACAAAAAAAAATTATATAACTTTTTTGTTTTTTTCAAAAATTTTGCATTTGTCGTTATATTCTGCGATCCTATAAATATAACGAAACTAAGGATATAGTAAAATATTTTTTTAACCCCTGCAACTTTGTTATATCGCGGTTTCACTGTACTCATTAAATCGAAAAAATAAGCAATAAGTTGTAATAACGGTACAACACACATAGAAACATAAATGCGAATATACAGGTTCGTGTTTATATTTCACGACCACATCTACACCATGTACATATGTAAGTGTGTGTGTGCGTATGTATGTAAGTATGCAGCGTATTTCTAGCTACGACCACTCACCTGGATCTGCCTTGATTAAAATGGTGCGTCGATCTGGCTCCTGGTTGATTTTATTTTTAGCGCGGCACTCATAACGCCCCGTATCGGAAATATTAAACGAACGAATGATCAGCTCAGAACGCTTTCTATTTATGCAAAAACAAACAAAAAGTAGGGTTAAGTGTGTGAGAGATGGATAAAATAAAAAAAAACAAATAATGTAATGGGTGATCAGATTACAGGAACTTCTTCTAATAGGGGTTTTTTTTTGATAGATCACGCGTGACTATTGACAAACTAAAAGCAACATTTTTTCAGTATTCATTGACGCTTCATCATGGAAAGGCTTACACGTCTCAACAACGTTTACAAATCGTAAAATTGTATCACGAAAATCGACGCTCTGTGAAAAGTGTTCATAGCGCGCGCACTCAGGCCAACTTATAGCCTTCTACCCAAGGCGCTATTCGGCAAACCATCCACGAAATTGATTTTAATTTTACATTATTGGATTATACTCGACCGATTAGACCGCGTATGGCCCGAAGTGAGGAGAATATGTTATTGCGGCGGTAAACGAGAGTTTCGCCGAAGATCCGGAAGAATGGATTCGGCGCCGATCTGAACTATTGGGGCTACCTTATGGCACTGCTTTGGCAATTTTATGTAAAGATCTTGGTTTGAAAGCGTAAAAATATAGATTTGAAGCCGGTCGATCTTCCGATTTCGCGTAATAATTTCAGTCGTTGGGCTATTGAAAAACTCGCTGAAGCGACTAGCGAAGCGATGAGCCCCATTTTCGCTCGAATGGCTACGTCAGTAAGCAAAACTGCCGTATTCGGGCTGAAGTACAACACGAAACCACGTAAGAACAGCCATTACATCCAACAACAAACGTTTGGTGCGGAGAAATGGGAGAAATCATCGGCCCATATTTCTTCAAAGACAAGGCTGGCGTTAATGAAACAGTGAATGCTAAACGCGATCGCGCTATGATAAACGACTTTTTGATGACGGAAAGTTATTTACGAGATACCGACCGAAGTCTTCCAGTGAGTCGCGAATCATTCAAAATTGGTTTTTATGGATGTCCGAATTACGGCGCAGTTGCGGCACAACATTTGAAGGGGATTATCTTGAATGGTCCTACACAAAAATTGATAATAAAAATAGCCCGATTAGTTTGAATTTTCGATGATTTATTTCAATTTAAAATGCGATACCTCTAAATTGATCACCCTTTATTAATGAGTTTGAAAAAGTCAATGTCTGCAAATAAAAAAAGTCTAAAGTGTAACTCACTTGAAATGCCGGAATTTGTAAAATTTACGATTGCGGTTAATCGATTTGCCATCCTTGAACCAGGTAACTTTGGGTGGCGGTCGTCCTTGCACCTTGCAAACAATATGCAACTCTTTACCGATTTCCATCGTCCGATTTGTGGTTATAACACGTATCGATGCGAGCTGTGCTGTAAAGAATTTAGAGCAAATATATTTCGTAATTATTAACGAGTTCAACTCTGAAACTCTAACTTAATAAATAGACACACATGCGTACATATGCGTTTATATAATATATTGAGTGGCAAAAATTATGTGTTATGCCAGGCGAAAATTTATTTCAGTTTATTTTTTCGCCTTTAGGTACTAAAAAGTTTTCGTCGAACAAGCGAACTGATTTTTTTCATTTTATTTTAACATTTATACTTAAATGTAGCACTATTTGTGACTTGCTTACATTTTTTTTTTTTTTTTTTTGGAAAATTCAGTATCCAGGAGTGTGCGCGGAATGAATCGTGTATTTATTTGTTCAAGCTGTTTTAAGTGAAAGTAGCAAGAATTTGTTTGTATATACAAGTACATTGCTATGAAAAGATAAATTTCGTGCGGAATTGTAAACATATTTTTTAAATGTACGGAAAATGCAATAAAATGTAATAACTTAGCAGTGGAAAACTTGGAAACCAACTCAAGCAATAAGAAGAAAAAATAAATGCCTATGCAACGCAAGTACAGCAGGTGTATGATTATGATACAAATATATGAGTTTGCGAACTCCACTGACTGGAATTTTTCTACTTTTTCACAGCATACATTTTTTTCTGGTATTTTTTTTAACTGATATTAATCCGATTCTGGAATTATTTCAACTCAATTAATTGAATTAGAATATAGACTTTAGGCCAAAATGTCGGGAAAAAGTGTCCACGAAATGGTGTAGGTGCTTAGCTCTGAGTCCTCATACCCCATGTGGCTTTTCAGCATCCGTATATTCATTTAACAGCCACTGCTTTTCAATGAAAAGACACGAGCTTGCAGAAGAGTACTTCGTTTTTTAAGATAATGTCTAAAACTTTTTCTATGAATGGTTTTAAAAGATAAAAATCATGTATTTTGAAAGATAAAAATCCTGTATTTTGAACAATAAACGGGTATTTTTTCACTGATGCACTCGTATGCCTCAGCTATAATGCCCACCCTCATACCTGTAATATACCTACTCAATTTATTTGGCAAATAAATTTAATACAAAATACTTAGTCACGCCCATCAGAAACACCCACAATATATACTATATATGTGAATGCCGACAATTCATGATTTTTCTTTAGCTACACACCCAACACAAACACACTCGTATGTGCACGAGTGTAAGCGACTTTGGCTAGAACGCGTTAGGGTGCGCACGGTCGTATACGTAACCCAATTGATTTCTCATCATTCATAGCAGCAGCCAAAGATAAATATCATCATGTGATGCTAAATCAGCCGACATTGTTACACGTCTTTTGCTTCATTTTTATGCTTGGCACTGGGCGACAAACTTTACGCAGTTATACAATTCGCACTTAGTCATCAATGAATCGAAAGCAAGGAATGTGACACATTAACCAAAATAAATCGGACAAATGATTTTTAGCGAATTTTCGAAAGCAAAGAAATAAAAGCAAAAATAAAAATAAAAACGAAAATGTAAGCTAAAACTAAAAACTACAAAGCGCAATACGTACTTGATAGGAAGGTCGTCTGTACTTTTAAAAAAAGATGTGGTTTAAAATAGCTAAAACAAATTTAAAAGTGGGCAACAGTTGAAAAAGTCAAACAGTTTAATGTGCAGAAGATATTCCTGTAAAATATATATTATTCTTAATATAGGTATGTATGTACACTCCTACTACCGATTCGCAAGCAGGTACATACAAACATTTGCGGCCAACACGTGATTTATTTTTATAAATTGCGGGAATTAATACCGACAAAGCAAATCGGCGGGAATGTAGATAATTTGAAAACAAACTACTTGTCATTGCATAAAAAATATGCTAAATTTAATTTTTTGATTTAAATGCCAGGCATTTCAGTATATTTGAGCAATAGGTGATTGGTTGAATGATTTTTTGTAGTACATCGTAAGCACTAAGCAGGCATAGGTTAATAAATAATCAGGCGTAATTAATAATATTGGGTTCTTTACTTGCAAAGACCACCTCAAATATTGCATTCATATCTGTCCTGAAGATGGATAATGGAAGTGAGTGCACTTATATTTAAGGTGAACATTTAATAGTTAGCCGAATGGGTTGGCGCGTGACTACCATTCGGAATTCGGGGAGAACGTAGGTTCGAATCTGAAACACCAAAATGAAGAAAACGTTTTTTTTTTAATAGCGGTCAACACTTGGCAGGCAATGACAAACCTGCGAGTGTGCTTGTGCCATGAATGATGTTGACGGTGGCGCAAAATTATTCACCCTAACGGAAGATTTGCCATTTTTGCAAATGGCGTTGCATGTCAATCATATTTGACAATTGTAAACTACGCTGCTGTAGCGTCGAAACAGGCGAGTAAGGCGGAGTGCGTTAAGGTAAAAATAAAGATTTCCATCACTTAAAATTATTTTGTAAGCAAAATCTCAACGTTTTACTTTAGGTACTCAAGGCTAAGCAAACAACATTGATAAGATTGGCAGGCAATAGTAGCTGATGTTGTATTGTTGTATTGTAGCAGCATAAACATTCCCCATACATCATACATACATGGGAATGCTGCTGAAGTGGCAGTCTTTGGCCGGATATAAATTCGGGTCGTTCCGGTTACATAGAACCGACTGTTGTGGGAATGAGCAACATAATAAATAAGGCTTTACTAGGCAATACTGATATTGCAGATCGCCAATATTTATAACTCACTGCGGCAAATTTGTGTAACCTAAGTAAGAGGATGGTTCCATATGTAGAAGTCCACGCAAGTGGGGAAAGTTACTGATCGCCATTCACTTGGGAGTGGCCAGGACGATTCTTCTGCATATGGTTCAAGCAGCTCACAACTCCCGGGATTAGCCCAAGTATCCTCTGGGTAGCTTCCGAACACCCGTTCGGGAGTGAGCTAAAGTGAGAAGGCGAAACATTCCAGGGTAGCTGGTTGTGCGCTGGGTTTGGGACCCGCCACTTAAAAACCTCCCCCCAATGAAAGCATATACAAAGCCTCGGATGAGAACTTCCAACACTGATGACGACCCCTGCAAACGAAATAAGGACTATGATTTGAGGGTATGCACCTGGAATGTCCGGTCCCTTAATGGGGAAGGTGCCTCTGCCCGGCTGGTCGATGTCCTCGTGAGAGTAAAGGCTGACATCACTGCCATCCAAGAGATGCGATGGACGGGGCAAGGAAAGAAAACCATAGGACCTTGCGACGTCTACTACAGCTGCCATGTAAAGGAGCGCAAATTCGGTGTCGGATTTGTTGTGGGAGAGAGACTTCGTCGCCAAGTACTGTCGTTCACTCCGGTGGACGAGCGTCTCGCAACAATCCGCATCAAAGCCAGATTTTTCAACATATCGCTAATTTGCGCCCACGCCCCGACGGAAGAGAAGGACGATGCGACCAAAGATTCCTTCTATGAGCGCCTGGAACGTTCCTATGAGCGCTGCCCCCGCCACGACATAAAAATCGTGCTTGGCGACTTCAACGCCAGGGTGGGCAAGGAGGGAATTTTTGGTCCCACAGTCGGAAAATTTAGCCTGCACAACGAAACATCCGGTAACGGACAGAGGCTGATCGACTTCGCCGGGGCCCGAAACATGGTAGTCTGCAGCACCAGATTCCAGCATAAAAATATACACCAAGCTACCTGGCTGTCTCCTGATCGAAAAACGCGAAACCAGATCGATCATGTTGTGATAGATGGAAGACACGCTTCTAGTGTATTAGATGTACGTACGATCCGAGGACCCAACATCGACTCGGATCATAACCTTGTTGCAGCCAAACTGCGCACACGCCTCTGTGCAGCGAAAAGCGTCCATCTAACTACGCAGAGAATGTTCGACATCGAAAAGCTGCAATCACAACAGACAGCCAGAAGATTCGCCACTCGACTCTCACTCCTGCTCTCAGAGAGTACTGCCCAACAAACCGGCATGCACGAGCAATGGAGCAATATTTCTCGTTCTCTACGTACCGCCGCCGAAGAAGAAATCGGATTCCGGCGAGCCCGAAAAAACAATTGGTACGACGAGGAATGTCATGCTGCCGCCGAAAGAAAAGATGCTGCCTATAGAGCCACGCTGCGATCGGGCGCAACGCGAGCCATGTGGGATCGCTACAGAGAGCTAAGAAAAGAAGAGAGACGTATTATCCGACAGAAGAAACGAGAGGCCGAAATACGTGAGTGCGAGGAGCTTGAGATGCTGGCCAATAGGAACAACGCCCGAAAATTCTACCAGAAAGTTCGGCGGCTTACAGAAGGTTTTAAGACCGGGGCGTTTTCCTGTAAGAACAAAGACGGCGATCTGGTGACCGACATCCAGAGCATTCTTAAATTATGGAGGGAACACTTCTCGAACCTGCTTAATAGTAATAGCTGCGCATGTCAAAGAGAATGTGATGATCCCGATACCCCAATCGTTGACGACGGAATTGACGTTCCGCTACCCGACCATGACGAGGTGAGAATAGCAATAACGCGGCTAAAGAACAACAAAGCCGCGGGCGCCGACGGACTGCCGGCTGAGCTATTCAAACATGGCGGCGAGGAGCTGGTAAGGTGCATGCATCAGCTCCTATGCAAAATATGGTCGGATGAAAGCATGCCTGCCGATTGGAATTTAAGTGTGCTCTGCCCAATCCATAAGAAGGGCGATCCTGCAATTTGTGCCAATTACCGTGGGATTAGTCTTCTAAATATCGCCTATAAGGTTCTAGCGAGCGTATTGTGTGAAAGGCTGAAGCCCACCGTCAACCAACTGATTGGACCTTATCAGTGTGGCTTTAGACCTGGAAGGTCTACCATCGACCAAATATTCACGATACGCCAAATCTTGGAAAAGACCCATGAAAGGAGAATCGACACACACCATCTTTTCGTCGACTTCAAAGCTGCATTCGACAGTACGGAAAGGAGTTACCTGTATGCCGCGATGTCTGAATTTGGTATCCCCGCAAAACTAATACGGCTATGCAAGATGACGTTGCTCAACACCAGCAGCGCCGTCAGAATTGGGAAGGACCTCTCCGAGCCGTTTGATACCAAACGAGGTTTCAGACAGGGTGACTCGCTGTCGTGTGACTTCTTTAACCTGATGTTGGAGAGCATCGTACGAGCCGCAGAACTTAATCGCTCAGGCACAATTTTTTATAAGAGCGTACAATTGTTGGCGTATGCCGATGATATTGACATAATCGGCCTTAACAACCGCGCTGTTAGTTCTGCCTTCTCCAAGCTGGATAAAGAGGCAAAGCGAATGGGTCTGGTGGTGAACGAGGACAAAACGAAGTACCTCCTGTCATCAAACAAACAGTCGGCGCACTCGCGTATCGGCACCCACGTCACTGTTGACAGTTATAATTTCGAGGTTGTAAAAGACTTCGTTTATTTAGGAACCAGCATTAACACCGATAACAATGTCAGCCTTGAAATCCAACGTAGAATCTCTCTTGCCAACAAGTGCTACTTTGGACTAAGTAGGCAATTGAGTAGTAAAGTCCTCTCTCGACGAACAAAACTAACACTCTACAAGACTCTCATCATGCCCGTCCTAACGTATGGCGCAGAAGCGTGGACGATGACAACATCCGATGAAGCGACGCTTGGAGTGTTCGAGAGAAAGATTCTGCGCAAGATTTTTGGACCTTTGCACGTTGGCAACGGCGAATATCGCAGACGATGGAACGATGAGCTGTATGAGCTTTACGACGACATAGACATAGCGCAGCGAATAAAGATCCAGCGGCTACGTTGGCTGGGTCATGTCGTCCGAATGGATACAAACGCTCCGGCACTGAAAGTATTCGATGCGGTACCAGCTGGTGGTAGTAGAGGAAGAGGAAGGCCTCCTCTGCGTTGGAAAGATCAGGTGGAGAAGGACTTGGCTTCACTTGGTGTGTCCAATTGGCACCGGTTAGCACGAGAAAGAAACGACTGACGCGCTTTGTTAAACTCGGCCAAAATCGCGTAAGCGGTTATCGCGCCAATTAAGAAGAAGAAGAAGTAGGAGCTGTAGTCGAAGAGAGTAAAATATGAAGGGGTTAGGGATAGTTAGAGGTCCGAAAAAAGCATGATTTTCAATATTTTTGTTGCCAGTCAATTGCTTTATTTTACAAAAATAAAAACATAGCATTAATACATCAGGTTTCGACTTGACTTTACCAAAATTTAAAAAAGAAAATTAATAATTGTGAAAAGTTATCGCTGTTTGTGTGGCGCCAGTTTCTCCAGAAGCCCCTTGCGGTGATCATCACAAGTCCTTTAAGATTCATCTAAAATCAATCGCACAAGAGAAATTAGTTTTATTAATGGATAATTTTGTGACTGATCAATGTTTTTTTTAACGATAAGGCGGCCTCAGGAAATATTTTTCAGATTTTTGAGAAAAAAACCGAAAATTAATTGTTAAAAAAATCGGAATTAAATAAAAAAATCCTTCGATCAGGCATGAGTTTTTCATGTTTTTCAAAAGCAATATAAATTTTATTGAAATCTACCAAGCGGTTTTTAAGTTAAAGTGATCACCAGTTCAAAAAACCTAGTTTTGAGAAAAACGCATTTAAAGTTTTTGTGGCTTATCCGGAGCGCCCAAGCGCCCTTTCTTAATTGTTGAATAACTCGAAAAGTATTTGTCGGATTCACTTCAATTTTCACACAATATTTTGAAGACACTATATTTTAAGAAAATGCAAAAAAGTAAAATCCAATTTTTCGAAAATTCTGACTACCCCTAACCCCTTAAAGACTGGAATATACTACTGGCCTAGCATAAGTGAGTCTTATAAATTTATTTGAGAAAATTTTGCCTGCTCTCAAAAAACTTAAAATCATTTCTATTTGCATGTAGTACTTACAAGCATTCGTAAGCTAATCCATGTAATTTAAATATCATCAAAAAAATGAAGGAAAAAAATTGGCAAACTTTTGAAGGCATTAAATTGTACGCCTTTACAAACGCTTTTGAAAAATTTTGTAAAATTAATTGTTTTATAAATATAAAGACCTGACTAATGAAAGCAGACGTTATAATTTTTACCGGATTTTACTAATTTTTAATTTCAGTTGTGGACCCCTAATTTCTTAGTCGTTGAAAAGTGCCTATAAATATTTCGAAATGCTTAACTTTATTATTTCGTTTATAACAAACAACGCAAACTATTAAGTTTCACTTCTCGTTTAATTTTATATTTTATTGCTTTCAATTCCATGAAAATGAAAAAAAAAACATTTTTAACGCATTTTCTCAAGTTGCTCATACGCCATCGCGCACTCAAACAAAATCAAATAGCAAAAGAAACAATGCATGAATCACGCTTTTTATATTTTTAATACAATTTGTTTTTGTGTTTGGTAAAATCCGCATGCTTTTCTCAATAAACAACCATGCATATGTATGTGTGCACGTACATGTAAGTATATACTTTTGTGTGTGCTTTAAATCGAAAACATTTAGCAATGCATGTAGGTGTTTGGCGACTCGTCAGTTGGCCATTCGTTTTTATTTTCTTCTGAATTCAAAATACACCGATTTTCAAATAAAAACTATTTTGTTTTTGCTTTTACTTGTTTTGAAATTCAAGCGTTTCTAGTTTAGATTTTTCGAAGCTTTTTTGGTATGTTGTCACCATCAATGATTATGAGCAATAGGATCTCCTGCCAACAAATTCATATTGAATAGATTAGGTATTATATGATTTGGTTTTGTCTGGCGACACAGTAAACAAATATTAAATTTATGATTTCATTATTTTGGCCGGGAACTCTCCTACGAATGTTTGTAGTTATGTATTATTATTAGTGGGTGCTGTGTTGGTCTAGGCGACCATAAATTAAGCATTAAGAAATATGCAAATAAAAAAAAACATTATAGTGTTACTCACGCGGTTTTTTGTGATTTAGATGTATTTTTTTTGTTTAATTTTTTTATTGCGCTTATTATTGGAAAGTGTCCAAGTGTATACTTTTTCTAATAGAAAAAACAAATCAAAATATATATATTGGCCTATTAATTTAATAGGCATCAAAGTGGCGCTAGATAACATTTTTCCAAGAATCTTTTATCACTGCAAATGACGAAATTGAATGTGACTTTAAAAAGCCAGCTCAAGCTGAAATTGAAATTTGAAAGTTGAAAAGGTCGAGCCAAGAAGCGCAAGGAGATTTGGTGGCTCCTAAAACACTCAGACTAAAAAGCTCATTCTACATATTTGAGGGGGGAAGTCCATGTAAAATTTTCAAAAAATCGATATTTTTCAATATTTCGAAAGTATAGTATCTTAAGAATAAACTTCATGCGAAAATTCCCAATATTATAGCTTCTATAGCCCATTGACTATGTAGAGAGCGGTCCGCGCGCTCCTGTGCCTCAAACTTAAAACTCATTTATCTCGAAACTGTATTTTTAAAAACTGGTCGTATTGTAACGCAAAAAATTATCGACCGATTTGTTTGAAGTTTGGTGTGGCCTTTCTGTACATTACCATCGGAAGTATAAACCTAAAAGATATTTCGCGTTGATAAAAATAAAAACTGTTATTTTGTAATTAATTTTATATTTATTTTTTTAATTTTATAGGTTCATCATTTCCGTTAATATAAAAAAAGCCAATTTCATTTTTTTGTTTCAGATCGATAGATTAAGAGTAATAAATAGAACAGTTCGGGACCTCGCGCCGAGAAAATATTTTTTTTGTACTCTCGAAAGGTTAAATAAAGTTGTGTTGAAGCTTCAAAATAATATAAATATTTTATCACCTTTAAAAATATGTTTAAAAAAGGACCGATTCTGAGGCTTCTACATGGTAAAGCCTTAAAGTACTGGAAAGAGGTAGTCAAGGAGGGAAGAAGAAAAATATCAGAGAAAGATATAGGAAAGAGTAGCGACAGAGATAGAGATAGTTAGTCCTGTGAGAATTTTCCAGATTCTTTGGCAAATCTGTAAATATCCTCCAGTTTTACAGAACGAATATTACTGATTCTCATGACATCGGAACCCAAAACTCGTAGCCGTGCTCTAGCAAAGGCAGGACACTCACAGAGAAAGTCCTCAGTGCTATCCGCCTCCTCCAGGCATGACAGGCACATTGGGTCCTCAATAATTCCAATGGTGGTCATATGCTGACCCCATGAGTTGTGCCCTGTAATGATACCGACCATCAACCGAACGTCTTTCCATCTTCCAAGTTTTAGTAGAAAGTTTGACAGTTTTCTGTTCGGACTTGTCACAAAACACTATGCAGTTCTGCAGCGTTCTAGGCCGGACCCCCTCCAGGCTTCTTGAATTCAAATTTTCATTTAAGTGCCTCAGAAAAATAAAAAACATATGTGACCTGGCCTACGAAAAGGTACCTTACGTGCGAAAACAAGTTTTCGAGAAAACAGCAGTTAAAGTTTAAACTTCTAAAAACCCTTGTAACTTTTTTAAATATTAATATTTTTCAATCCGGCTTATTTTCTTCAGCATAGATCACAGTATCAATAAAATCACAGAAGCAGTGAAAAACATTTTTTTATATATAAATAAATAAGAAAAAGTTAATGCAAATCGCAGAAATCGTTTTAAAAAATAAGTTAGCTTTTGCATTTTCGTATTTGTACTTTTATTTTTTTTACTTTTAACAAACTTTTAAACAAATTCTGACTTTCTGGTTTTCACAATAGAAGGCCGCGAACCATTTTGTTCATTTATTTATTTGCTTTAATTACGAACTAAATTGAAACCTAAGCGATTTTAGTCACCGGATTAGGCCGCACTGCAGCCTCTTGCCTTTGCACGCACTTTTACGCAAAGTTTAGTGGAAGTTACGAATGAATTTTTAGCACTTTGGAAACTGAAAAACATAGAATTAACATTTTATGCTTTGTAACTCCACACACAAATACAACTTGAAGAATTCAAAAAATAAAAAATAAAAAATATTAGTTATTAAATCAGCAAGCTGATGTGCCTAATAAGGTGGATATATGAAATTTTTTATATTTTTTTGTAATGTCATAGCAAAGTTATTAGATATCTCAAAATTCCTCCGCTTGATAAGGTTTCGAGGTACCCCCAGACTAAGCAAATTTGCAGAAACAAACAAAACTTTGCAAAAATTTTAAGTTTTATGTTTACAACTTGTTTTTAAATGTAAATAATAATAATTCTACTCATTAGTAATAATTCAGTTGAATAATACTAAATGCTGACCAACAATGCAAACCCGCCACAGCCGCTCATTTAATGTCACCAAATAATGAAATTACGTTCTAACTTTCCTTAGCAAGCCAGGAAACCGCTTTGAAATCAATACATATAAACATTAACACCAACGAAAAGTGTAGACGCGAGTACTGATATATGAAGGTGCGCATGCATACAAATGATTTGGTTCCAGCAAGACGGCGCTTCTTGCCATACAGCCCGTGAAACAATGGATTTACTGCGTCGTTGATTCGAGGAGTAATTTATTACACGTCTGGGCCAGTGGATTGGCCTCCAAGATCGTGTGATTTCACACCTTTGCACTTTCATTGTGTGGGGGTATGCAAAGTCTAAATGTTTTGTGGATAAACCAGCTTCGATTGAGGCATTGGAAGCCAACATTACTGAAGTTATTCACGACGACTAACGACCGAAGCTCTCCAGCGAGTCAGTCAGAATTGGTGTTTTCGGTGTTCACGGCTGGCCAAATTTCGGCGCAGTTGCGGTTAACATTTGAAGGGGATTATCTTTAAACAATAAATATCATGACTAGTACTACAAAAAAATAATAAAAATTGCCCAATCAAATTGAATTTTCGTTGTTTTATTTCAATTAAAAATCTGATACCTCTAAATTGATCAGCGCTTATAATAAGAAAGGAACTGAAAATATTGTAGAAGAAGAAGTAGGTAAATTTGAGATTTATTCAGTGTTCAAAATATTGGTATGGAGTTCTTCAAAATCAATTAATTTTAATTAAAACTAATACTTTCCAAAAAATTTTTTTTTAGAACGAAATAAAAGGACTTTATAAGACGAAAAGTCTAGTTGCCGTTTTAAAATAAAACATTTGAAAATGTGGATGCTTATATTTTTCACTATTTTTTATTCAAAATACGGCTGTTAACAATTTTGTATAAAAAATTACATCATTTAAATGACCAGTGTCCAAATGAGCAGGTCTGCAGGTAAAATCCGCCAAGCAGTCGATTCATGAGTGCCTAATTGTTGAGAGCGTCGAGACATCGATGTTGAAGTTTGCTCAGCAACGTTTTGCGCTACAGCAATATTCTCAACAAAACGTCCAGGTTTTGGTCTGACAGATTTTTCTGCAACTTTTTTTCTATATTCGTCAGACATTTTGAGATTTTTTTCGTGAAATTTTTTCCGCCTACCTTTGAACTGACTTGTCCGAATGATTATGTTCGCCAAAACATTCACTAATCTTGCGAAATGTTGTTCTTGAAGATGGAAATTTTCATAAAAAGTTGCAGTAGGTTGAATGCATTGACATATCGTTTAAAATTGTACATCTGTCCACTTGACAAATGTCAAATATGACATAAAAAAGGTGCCAGATTATTTGCGTTTATTTTTGAATAACTATAACACTATTGAATCTAATATCATTTAGTAGAAAGACACGCCCTCAGATAATGTGTCCCACTGCGTTATTTGGACGACGTTAATTGGGACTATGCATATATCCATTCGGTGGTACTCACGTACATGCACTTACTGAATCCACAGGCCACTTACTTCACTTACTCGAACGGCAAATACTAACAACTGCCAAGGGACTGTTTCTTAGTGTAATACATAGGTAGAACGTGAATTGTATTTTTGACGATGCTTTTAATTTTTTATAGGAAGCAATAAAAATCACGGTAGTGAAAGGGTTTTATGGAATCCCTCTATGCATTTTTCAGCTCAAAGTTACTGAACTTAGTCTCAGCTATTAAGGAAGAAAATAAGAAATGAATCTAAGATGAAATTTTCAAAAAATTTTGTACAAAATAATACAATTTTATTTAGAAGGCATCTTTTAGTTTAAAAAATAATAATAAAAATTTATCAAAACATTCAAAAGAAATGCAGCTAATGGACTTGAAACAACTGAATACCAAAATTTTCAAATTTTAATAAATCGCAGAACTATTAACTTTGTTTTCATGATGTATTCAGTTTACTTCTTATTATAATTCTACAAGTCTACACTAAATCAATTTTCTGAAAAAATCAAGAATATGTCCAAAACACTTGGATCCCTTGGACATCACAAGCATGGAATCGCTCCTATTCCTCTGTTTATTCTATCTAAGTAGTAGGTTTTGCAGATCGTCTAGCTCGCGAACTAAGGAGGAACACAGGACGCCAGGAGAAAAATTCTATCCACAGCGACGAACTCACTCTATAATGCTGTAAGCCTCTCCAGAGCAAAAAAGTTGTATTTTAAAGAAGCACTGCATGCCAGTAAAATAAGTGCGTTGAGGATCACATATGCCTTTAAGACGATGTCGGACTAGGCACTATGCGTCATAGCTTCCAAAATGCCTATAAATATCCGGGCAAATGTTGCTCGCAAGGTACCAAGTCGACAGAGGAACTGAAAGAAGCAGAATATTCTACCTCGATAGCTAGGTAGGTAGGTAGGTAGGGTGGCTGTCGCAATGACACACTTAGACCTTTCGTAGGTTCATTGTGATGCCGCTGTAGCAGCTTATCCTTACACTATGGGTTCCTGTTCAAATCATCCGGTAGCTTTAATAAAGAAGCAAAGCTTCGTTAGTTTTAGATGCGCTATGTCCGCTACATCAGTTAAAAATGCTGTATCAAGAGTGCGCAGCCTTCTTATAGCTAAGCTTTCACACTCACATAAAAGGTGTCTGACTGTTTCCTCTTCTGCTGTATTAAGACAGCTTCTACAGAAATCGAAGTACGGGAGTCCTAACCTAGCGTGGCTAACTATTAAAAAATGACCAGTTAACACCCGCATCATTTTGCTTATAGCTTCTCTGTTAAATCTTAACAAGCTTTTTGATCGACCGCTGTTCCATTTCCGCCATGCCTGTCTGCTTAGTTCGCATGTTGTGAGGTTTTGCCAACTTGTATTTACATTGCCGATGGTTTCCCTATTTACAAATGGCTATAGGCATAGGTATCAGCGTCTTATCTAGTTGGAGATCAAGTGTTGTAGCAGTTCAAGCAAGTTCATCTGCCTTGCAGTTTCCTGCTTTATACCTCGATAGCTGAATGGCAATTAAAATGTGACCAGCCACCAAGAAGCCGGTGAACGATTTGGTTGTTGCCGTGGACTAACGAGTAGATCTTTCGAAAACACGGAGACGTTGATTTTTTCCTGATGCAGCTTTTAAGCGGACACGGATGCTACCAAAAATATTTGCATCGTCTAAACTTAGGTGGTAGTCCTTATTGCCTAGAATGCTAGGACGAAGACTGAGACTGCTGAAGAAGCGGCCTTTTATTAAAGCAGGTACGCTAAGGAGCGCGACGATCTAGCAACCAAAACTGCTGTGATTCTAAGGCCCAATTTTCAAGTCTCACAAATGCTTCAGTCGGATGAAAAGTGGAGGGCGGTGCAAGCTTTGCCAACATGAATTATCGTAGAGCTTAGTAATTGATTGGAGGTGAAGGAATGATGCTAGACGAAGGCAGCAGCGAGAATAACTGCCGTATTGATTAACTGAGCAGCACGCGCAGCAGCCTAATGCAAGTGACGATTGAGCTCATTGCTCAAACCGGCCTCCAGACGTAATTACCAAATTGGTATGAGTGTAGGATAAATTGTCGGGCTTGGCGTGTCTTCAGGGCCATCAAAGACCGACACTGATTAAAGTTTTCGATTGATTTTATATCTCGCAAAAAAAAAATAAAGGTCCCGAGTTGGAACACTAGGTTTTATTAGCGTGAATTATCATAGGACTTAGAAGTGCTTTGCTTGTCTTAATATTATGTTTCGAATAAATTTTAATAGTTATTCCCAAACATAACTTCGGTATCTCCTCAAATACTTTTTCAAATTTGCAGAAGACACATGTGGATGTACGAACGTAAGGGAGTATCTTGGCTGCGCTCACTTAAGCAGGATGCGCTCATTTTTTGGCCGAAGTAAGGCCGTCTTCAGAGTGCTCGAGTGAGTTTGCCTCAGCACCGGATAGGATTGAAACAGAATGCCGACCACATCTGATGCACGATGAGATGCCTCAGCATATTTGACATGCATGTTTTCTTACCCTGTTACTATCAGTTCAAAAAGCGCCTCTTAGCCTTCATTATGGATATGGTGGCAGATGCAAGAAATCTTCTAAGTTGCAATGCCTCGCCGTCCCGCTGATGCTGGATGTCTTATCTATATATCTTTCAGTATGTGTGTTTGTAGGTTGCTGCTGACATTGCTAAGGAGCAACCGTTTGGACAAGAGAAGGTTTACGTTTTGGTTAAAACCTCATACTGACGGCCACAATGCTCATTACTGCTTTCGACGCTTTCCTCCTACTAAAAAAGTGAAATATTCCCATGATTTGTAAACACTTTCCGGGCATGGGTTATACCTTTGCTAATAGTAAAGTCGATGCATATAAGAATTGCATTGAGAAAAAAGGAACACCTATTTGACAAAATAGTAAAAAAGTACCGAATTTCAATTTTGTTGTTTAGTTTTTTTTCAAGGAATTTTTACTTCAGTACTTTTCCAATTAAATTCAGTTTTTTTCACTCAGCTCTTGGGCATTTGGACAATCGGTTAAATTATTCAAGCCACTAACCACATTTATACAAAAATTATATGAGCATACAAAAATATGTGTGTATATATGTATGCGCTCGTATATTTTGCTTCTTTACTTCGTGCTTGACGTACCCGCTGAGTTGCGTTCAAGTAATTTATTTTCGAAATGTAATTATTTAATTTAATTTTCATATGCTGCAAACGCATACAGGCCCGCAAATTTCTTAACAATATTATTAACTCATAAACAATTCTTTTGATTATGTCATTAGCGAGCGTACAGAGTTAAAATGTGCAGGAGGCAGCTCATAAGGTTCACTGAAGTTGCCTACCAAAGAACCAACCGCAACGGCGTTACGTTAAATTCTCACGATTCAAAAGCGAAAAGAAACTCCGAAAAATATAAAAAAATAAAAAAATAGAAATAAATAAAAATAAATGTAAAATTCAACAATTAAACTAAAATTCAGTGTAGCTGCTGTGACGCCTTCTTTTCAAAATTGGTTTCATCATATTCCACTTCTTACCTACTCAGCCACTTCTGGGCTACTTGTCAAGCAGAGGTAAGAATTCAAGTGCATGTGTATGTGCGCACCAGTCGGCTTATTTGTTGTCTTGGAAGAATCGCGTATCATTACGACTTAATTGTGACATTTTTACGACTGGCTGAATAGCCGGCAGCCGCAGTAGCGGGAAGTAGCAGTAACAGCGACCGAAATGTGAGTCGCACGCAGCGCTGCTAGCAGTAAAGTGCCCTTTGGGTTACTAAACGAATGCTTTTGATGAATTTTTTAATGAGGTGTAATCACTGAAAATGTGTGAAAATTTGCGGAAGAATTCCATAATTCCAATAAGGAATTTGTGTTGGCGTAAAAATGTTTAGCACTTAAATAACTTATGAATATTATAAAAAAAAATCACTGCTTGCTGTGATTAAAATTAATTTTTTCATCAGAGAATATCAGTAATTTTAGGAGGCTTTTGAAGAAGGGTGGGTCAAATAGCGCTTCCGCTTAAGCCACGCGCTTGATTTTATTTTATTTGAGGCATAAATTGAACGCTGAGATTGAAGGATAAATGAAGAAACTGAGCTGCTTTACGTATAATTTTATATAATTAATTAAATATTATTTAAATAATATTAAAAATTATTAAATAATAAAAATTATTTAAAAATTCAAATTATTTAAATCCAATTTAAATAGTTTTATTTAATTTTATTTAAATAATGTTTACTTAAAAATTGAAGCTATTTAAAGGTTAAATAAATTTTAAATAATTTTATTTAAACAAAAAAAAAATAAATAAATTTTAAATAATTTTATTCAAACAAAAAAAATTATTTAATTTTTAAAAATTATTTAAAAAATTTATTTAATTTTTAAATAAATAAAATAAATTTTAAATAATTTTACTTAAATAAAAAAAGTTTATTTAATTTTTAAAATTATTTAAAAAATTTATTTAATTTTTAAATAAATAAACAAAATACATTTTAAATCATTTTACTTAAAAAAAAAATTAAATTATTTTAAAAATTTATTAATTTTTTAATAAATAAATAAAATAAATTTTAAATTATTTTACTTTAATAAAAAAAAATTATTTAATTTTTAAATAATTATTGAAAAAACCTCTAATTTTAAAAACTAGGTGACAACCCCATTCCAAAATATTTCTAAATTAAAACTGTATTTGATAGGTATAATATTCAATACAATTTTTAAATAATTTAAATAAGTAATAACCTTATTTATAATTCGTTTTAGGGATAGCATTTTTTCAGGTAAAACTTTTTAAAATGTTTCCAATTGTTATCCAAATTTGTTCAATTAAATTCAATCTCCTAAGTAATTAAGTAAAGTGCTTTGCACTGAAAGTTAGTTGGCAACCCTGTTCAAAAATATTTCTATATTAAAGCAGTAAAAGTTTATTTTATTTTAATTATAGTATTTAGTTAATTTTTAAGTGTTAAAAAAGGGATAACTTGGTCCGATTATTTTCAGAAATAAAATCTCTCTCTTTTTAAGCCTTTTTCTTTTGTTACCCATATGTGTTGAATCATATTGAATTTCATCTTTTTAAGTAATGAAATAAATAAGAATTATGCACTGAAAGTTAGTTGGCAACTCTGCTCAAAAATATTTCGATATTCAAGCATTAAACATATCTTTTATTCGGGCTATGGTACTTAGTTAAATATTTAAGTGATTATAAACTAATTGTTTTCCTTTTTTTGGATTTTCTTTTCGTGGACATTATAGGGCTCTGAGCACTACTAGGAAATATATTTTTAAAACTCAAAAGCTGCCTTTGTCATCTCTTATTATAAAATTCGATCAGAACAAATGACTTTGAAGTTTCTTCTTCTTCACGCACAATGCCACCACCTTAATATTTGTATTGGAAAAGCGTTCGTTTGGCAACTTTCAAAACTGCTGAATTCATACAATCCCGAAAGGCGCTGAATCAAGCAATCATCGTTAGTAAGAAGGCAAAATGCGAGGAACTTCGAAGGGGTCTCAGTAGTAACCCTAGGGAACGAGATGCTTCCACGCTTCACTGAGGAAGAGCTTAAAACCGCGGTAAGAAGCCTCAAAAGAAACAAAGCTCCAGACCCAGACGGCATCCCAGCTGAAGCTCCAAAACTTGTGGAGAAAGGCCGGCCAGATGTGATGCTTGAGGTTTGCAATACATCCATTGCTCAAAGCATCTTCCTCAGGCTGCGGAAAATACAGAAACTGACGCTGCTCAGTAAGGGTAAAGGCGACAAAGCTCAACCATCAGCCTGGCGTCCGTTTTGCATGTTGGACAACGCTAGGAAATTGCTGGAGAAACTCATATAGTGGCGGTCATATCAGCCCAGACACTGAGGAAGCTTAACCAAGTTATAATAAGGACGCAAATATGGCTTGAGGACCACGGCTTGGAACTCGCCAAACATAAGACCGAAGTCAAACTTATCACGCGAGGTCACATGCCACTCGAGGTGAGCACGCAAATAGACAACACGTTCTTAGTGACCCAAAAAGTTGGTATTCAACTTGATTGCAGGATTACTTTCTGGGCGCAGATACGGCATGCGACCACCAGAGCAACAAAGGTCACAGGAGTGTTAAGTAGATTAATGGCAAACATCTGTGGGCCAACACAGACCAAAATAAGGCTAATTATGGTGGCCACAAACTCAATTCAATTCTCCTGTACGGCAGTGAAATATGGGGAATTGTGCAAAACTGCAAAGCCAAACGCAAAGCACTGGAGGCTGTGCAACGAACAGCGCCACTCACAGTTGCCTCAGCCTACCGCACTGTGCCTGGCGCTGCAGTCTTTGTGATCAGCGGGGAGATACCCCTCGACCTCATGGACCGGAAATGAATGGATGCGTGGGACGCCAAGACGAAACAGTAGGTGAGGAAGTAAATAAATTTACTAAAACAAAATGCTGCAAATTTTTCACCACACAGCACAGTTCCGTACCAAAGAGCCATTGTGGCTGCAACTTCTGCGACGCATTAAATGCACAATTAATGTTTTTGGTTTATTTTTCTTTGGCGGCATTTTTTGGGCTCGGTTTTGCTAATTAAAGGAAAATTTACGTGTCAATTTAATGAGGTGGCACATTTTATTTGCGCTACTTTGGTAAAGAGAATGTAAATTTCTCACAGCTTGCGTATGTATGAGTACACATATATACACACATATAGATAGACATACATATACACATACATGTACTAGTAGTGTTCAGCAATAATTCGTGTTTTATGGGACATAAGGAGGCTATTAAAATGAGCAATAAACTGGACGAGAGTATCAGTCAAGTATTGGGTGTCCCATTAAGATCGTGCACGAGTATTTTGAATTTAGCGCCATAGAAATCTGTTATTGAACAGGTTTGTCATAGAGAATTATAAAGAGTGGTTAAGTTTCAAGGGCCGATGTTGATTTTGAATAAAATAAATTTTTTTTGGAAATTATTGCCATTTCTCTTGATTATGATAATATTGGTACTGCTCAATTACGTATGGAACAAAATATTGGCCAAATGGCAGCCTCGGCGGCACACCTCCATCCGATGGTCCAAATTTTCGACGACGCTGAGGCATAATTGAGGTTCTATGCCGTTAATGTGTTAATGTTCTATGCCGGCCCTTGAAATTTAACCACCCTTTATATGTATGCGTGTAAGATGTACAAGGAATGGAAATTGGGAAAATTGTGAATCTAACAAGATTGGTATAGTTCTTTTGATATCCTTCGAAAATGCCGTTATTCCATGCTGTGGCGTTTTGGATTGGGCAGCAAAAACATGAATTTTGATTTTTTGGTTTTTTGTGGACAATAACGCTAGGCCAGTTTCGACGGAACAGTCTTTTTCTCCTTCTTCTTAATTGGCGCGATAACCGCTTATGCGATTTTGGCCGAATTTAACAAAGCGCGACAGTCGTTTCTTTCTTCTCGTGCTAACCGGCACCAGTTGGACACACACAGTGAAGCCAAGTCCTTTTCCATCTGATTTTTCCAACGCAGAGGAGGTCTACCTCTTCCTCTGCTACCACCAGCTGCTAGCGTTTGTTTTCATTCGGACGGAACTGTCTTACGGAATAATAATAACAAATCCAACGATTGTCTTCCTCCCGTTCAGTTGAGACATGAGGAAGAGTCGGCAAGACGTAGGTATGAAACATTTTTGTTTTCGTGCCGGGTCTCAGAATGACATGAGGTTTGTTAAGATATCATAACCTGAATATAAAGCGAGAGGTGAGTGCCAGAAAATAAATACTATCGATATTCTTAACAGGTTGAAGCGCGTTTGACAAATCAAGGGTATTGCAACGAGAGTTAAAGTCTTGGTATTTTGATCTGAATGATTCCTTAGTTCGAAGTAACGGAGTTAGAAATCGACCCTGTGAGCAACTGAATTATGAATATTATTCTCAGAATTTTCCTACGATAAGCACGCGTAGTAGGGTTGATGACCATGACGGAAGGCCACATAGAGCATCCTATTGATAGTTTCCTTAATCGAAAACTAAAAACTGTTTTGGCATTAATTATCAGTGTAAATTTGAAACGGGTTTTGCAGACCATCGAACGATAGTTCAGTTTCGTCTTGCTAGTGCGGTAAACGCCACGATGTAAAGAATGCAGAGGTGTGGCTAACATCAGACAGTTAATCGGCATTCGGCGATTTTGAAGGTATCAGCTCATTTGCTGAAGTAACCAGGCGCTTTTTTTCTTGTGAAAAAACTGAGATTTTGTTGGTGATATAAGGAAAAGTCAATGCAGCCTTTATTCGTGTCATTCCGTTGCAGCCTGAATAACGGATGGCGAATTGGACGGGTGTGTGAATACGTGTGAAATAAGCGGGCAGAGTCCCCTAAGACGTGCCAGCCGAAGTTACGCTCACAATTTTACTTCGATTGGCCAAGCCTTTTAATCTATCATCCTTGGGCAAAAGCCGCTTTGATCCTGAATTTGAATCCTCCGTTGGGCACCCGGGTCTAGCTAGATTAGGTTTTTCGACTTTGGACGTAAATTTGACATATTTCTTTTATAGCAAACGACTTAAGCTTCTAGGTGGCTTTCTAAAATTTAATTTTCTATCGATTTATGGCTATAACCTCATAAAAAGGATCCTCGAACAGCACGAAAAAAGGCTATATCTGGGAGTCCAAGCGAAGATTGCAAAAAAGATGTCCAACGGAGGGTCAATAGCACTATGAGCGAAAATTAAATCAAAAGGCATCACACAGAGCGGTTGAAAAGATCTGCGACGCGCCTTTCTCATACCCATGTCGGCGCTGTCCGCTTTTACGAACACTTTCCTATGCTTTAGTCGGCTTTAAAACTAGTTTGAAGAATCTGGTTCGCATTGTAGACAGCGATCTCCCGCGAAATAGTTTTTCTAATGCATTCTGAGGCGCTGTTTATCTTCGAGTGCCTGTTCCTCTCATAGTTCTTCTAGGAATATCCATTGCGAGACTTCTTAAATCTGACTTTTTCGTTTACTTTATGGACAGTATATTTTTCCTTCCGTTGGCTGGCAGTGTTGCTGCTGTTGTCACTTTCGGTAATATTCTTAAAGTTTGGAATTTTTTTACAAAGCGCAAATTCTTTATATTTGAAAAACGAAGAAATTGCAAGTATTCACATTACGGGGTTAGGGTAGTGAGAATTTTCAAAAAAAATGGATTTTTGCAGTTTCGTAATATCTTAAAAATATTGTGTGAAAATTTGAAGTGAATCCGAAAAATAATTTTCGAGTTATTCAACAATTAACAAAGGGCGCTTGGGCACTCCGGATAAGCAACAAAAACTTTAAATGCGTTTTTCTCAAAACTTGGTTTTTTCAGCTGCTGATCACCGCTTGGTGGATTTCAATAAAATTTATATTGCTTTTGGAAAATATAAAAAACTCCTGCCTGATCGCATTTTCAATTTTTTTAACAATTAATTGTCGGGTTTTTTATCGAAAATCGGAAAAATATTTCCTGAGGCCGCCATATTGTTAATTTTGAAAAACAAAAAAAATTTCGATTGGGCAGAAGATTATCTGTTAATAAAACTAATATCTCTTGCCCGATTTACTTTAGATGAATCTACAAGGACTTGTGATGATCACCGCAAGGGACTTCTGGACTTCTGGAGAAACGTGTGTGGAGCCAAGCGATTACTTTTACCAAGCGATTACAATTTACAATTATTTTTTTTTTAATTTTGTCAGAGGCAAGTTGAAATATGATTTATTAATGCAATGGTTTTATTTTTGTAAAGCAAAGCAACTGAAAAGCAAATTTTTTTTTTTTGAAAATCATAATTTTTTCGGGCCTTTAAGAAAGCGCACAATTCCCTGAATCTTTTGTTAGACGTGTTATGTCACTTCAATGAAGGCACTATATGTAGCACCAGGGCCAACTAGTAGAAGCAATGTTTTTTATTTTGATCTACTGTGACCGACGTACACGACACCACACGAAAAAGCAAATAAATTAAAATAAAATTATAAAAAAAATGTAGAACAACTCTAAAAGCTATAAAACTTATTGCATTCACTTTAAAGAACTATTTGTAATTCTGCATGAGCAACTTAAAAATACATTTTAACGATTTACTTTTCTTAATTTCGAAATATGTGCTACTGCTCTTTGAACGCACAAAATATTCTGTGAAATATTTTCAGCGTTTTTGTTGTATTTAAATCAAGTGGAAGTGGGTGTGTCCCACGTCAGGCTACCGCAATGGATGTAGCTGAATAAAATTATTTCTTACTAATATTTAAGTATTCATTGGTGCTGTCACTTTACCGCTTTGTTGCTGCATCAGTCACTCACTGAATGTGCGCCTTCGTGGCTTTTCGCATATCATCCGCCTGTCCAATTGTGGCATAATTTGTTAACAGCAATTTTACGCTCGATAAATTTGAATTGAATTGAACGAAAGCAAGAAAAAGCAGTTAAAATACATCAGAAAAAAGAAAATAAAACTTAAACAAATTCATGAAATTGAAAGCAAAATCCGTGAAAGGCCATTGCCAGCTGCTGATTTTGGATTTTAAAGCAGAGCTGCGTAAGAAATCGGTAGTTTTGTTATTGCAGAAAATGTTCACATAAGTTTTCATTGGAAAATAATATGAATAAGCGCTTGCTCACTATTTATACTGCGAAATGGCAGTACTTCATAGAAATCTACTCAAAAATAGTGCATTGTTTCAGCTACAGAAATAAAAGCATTTTTGCGTGTGTGCGTTTTCATATGAAACGAAACGGCAAAAAGGCTGTTCGGAAACTTAATTATCTGAGCAGATATATGCGTATATAACTTTTAAGCTCTTTTTGGAAAAATTAATCATACATAGCGCCATGCAATGCGCTGTTTTAGACTACAAAAGGGTACGAGAGTTGTCTTTCATATTATGCGCCTTTGCGCCCTTAAGTGTGATGAGCTGTAATTCGATATTTTTGTCAAAAAATTTGGTATTTTTTAACATAAATTTGCATAAAATAATTTCACTTACGAGCTTAATTTGTTCTTTTTCAGTGAGTTGAAAAATTCATATCGCCCAAAAGAGGGAATCAACTGGTGAACATTTTCGTGCGTTGACGTATTAAGATTTTCAACGAGAATTACCGAGACAGGAGTGCATTGATCAACTTACTTCGACTTTAGGCGTTGAAGCATCACACCTAGCCACGAGTTCCAATGTGGCCGTCGAGTCTTGCAAAATGAATTTCCTAACTGGCATACAAAAGAAACAATCGATTCTGTCCATCAATTGATAACGAGAGATGAAGGCGTCCATGCCCATTAGTGGGACTAGCATACACTCAGTAATGTATGAAAATTTGGTCGTCAAGTTGATTTGAGAAAAGCACTCATGTTGATTTGTATAAAAAAATGTTGCAGAAATTCAATCGCTTTGAACTGAAGCACTTCAATGGCATTTTAACAGGTGATGAATTTTGGATGTACGCATATGAGTCACAAAGTCATAAAGCATCAATCGGCAGTATGGGAATTTTCGAAACGAACCGGAAGAAGCATCGCATGGCAATTGGTCGCCTGTTTCGAAAGTGTTCGAAAAATCTGGTCATGTCGGAACTGTACCATAAAACTGAATTTAAAACAGTACACTCTGAGTGATACACAACAAGTTTTTTTTTGTCAAAAGTTTTCGAAGAATTTAGCACAACTAACCGCTGAAGATGAAATATTCTTCATCAAGACAATGCGAGCAATTATGTATCGGCACCAGAGAGTTTTTGAGAGTCAAAAGTTCGAACTAATTTCCGAACCACTTATCGCCCTGATTTTACACCTAATATTTGCTTCTTGCTAAGGAACATCAAACATTAAATGCAAGTACAATGTTTTCCAACGCTTGAAGAAGTGCTCTGAAGCCTTCAAACAGTTCGTTTTGCAAGTATACACTTTTAAGAGCAAAAGGGTTTTGAAAATAAGTTCAAAAGAATGTAGAATCATATTGACTTCCAAGGATGATATTTGGAAAAACAATAAAGCCATTTTCCAATAAAGCCAATGCAATATTTTTGCGAGGTGGAGTAAATATTACTTTCCCTTAGTAATAGAGGGTTCAAATAGACACAAACCATAAAAATGTTTAGAATGCTTAAGAAGGTTTTGTTTTTATATCTCTAGAGTTTTCCAAATTCGGGGTTTTAGTATCTTCAAACACGGATTTACTTAATATTAAATAAAAACATATTTGTTTTTAATTTTTTTCATGTGATATATACATATTTGGATTCATCAAAAGTATCTTTACAAAAGTACTGCGGTACATCTTGTTAAGGATAAAAATGTATTTTTAACAAATTTTTTACCACAACTACTTTTATATGCCAAGCGTGGAAGTAAAATGGTGCGTACAAATTACTTGTAATTTGGGGGGATGTATAAGGAGATCTTAAGCCTTCCATCACCAAATAGTTGAGACACTTTTTTCAATTGTAGTTTTAGATTTCAATTGATACCACATAGAGGTTAAACAGTAGTGCGAACTTGGTGCCTCGGCTCCGAAACGAGTTGGTACCCAGAAATCGGTCAAGAAGGTGTGAGCATCAGTTTTTTTTTTGGATGGAAAAGGAATTTTGTTTTGTGAATTACCTGCAAACTGGTAGAACAATAAATTCAGAAAATTATTGGAAGCTTTTCAACCAGCTGCAGCAAACAATTCGTGAGAAAATATGCAGTTTGTAAAAGAAAAAAATCTTTTTTATCAGGACAATGCACCGTCTCAACAGAGCCGATGGCTAAACTCCATGAATTAAAGTTCAAATTGTGAGAGCATACTCCGCATTCACCAGATTTGGCCCCTAGCAACATCGATCTACCTACTAGGACCTAGTACTTAGACTTCCAAACCTTAAAAATTGTATGCGTAGAAGGCGTTTGACATCAAATGATGCGGTAATAACAGCTGGGGAAGTGTCTTTTGCAACTTTTCCAGATTCTTATGGTACTTCAGGGATGGAATTCGTAAATTGGAATCTCGTTGGAACAAGTGTATTGATGTTCAGGGAGAATATACTGATTAATAAAGTGGATTTCAAACTGAACTATTGAACCGCAAAACTTACTGAACAACCTAGTAGTTCATTCTCGTGAATACAATTTCCAAGTTTTATTGAATTTCGAAATTTAAATATACGTAACCTGCGAAAATTCAAAATTCGCGATACTTTTTGAACACACCTCGTATTGCTTGTTTGCTTACCCATTTTTCACATTATGTTTGGTAGATATTTAAAATGTTATATATGTATATTTTGTATGCTACTAAACGAAATGCCGGTCTTGTGCATTTTTTCCAAGTAACGAATGCTCGACATTTCTTTTAATATTTTTCGATTTTTGAGCCACATAAAACTTGCACTTTGTCAGAATGTAAAACTGTGTACTGGAAAAATAAATATTGTAAAAATTTGTAAAAAGTCTGCTTAAAAAATAAAAAAATAAAAATTTGATGATAATTTGATGAATTTTTATTTAATTTGCACAAGGCTTGAAACTTGGTTTTGTATGCCTTTTGTGGGAGAATGAACTATATTTTCACAAAAAATAAAATATTAGGTTTAAGTAGGAAATTAAAATTGTCAAAACTTGCCTATAAGGCTTAGTGCTACATATAACTTATTGTAAGTTGGCGGAAAATAGATAAATTCTGGTGGCAGTGAGTAAATGACTTCCTCCCTCTTCTACGGCTTAACCACTCTAATTCTATCTAAAATGGGCTGCACGTTTTTAACGATTGATAGAATTGTCGTTGTATATGTGAGCGCAATTGTTTCTGTTTTTTTTTTGAGGTTTCCCCGTAGTTGTTATATAGGTATATTTATATACCTATATATTTTCCCGTGGTGCCTAGATGGAACAGTTGTTGCCATGGAGGCATTTGTTGTATTCTTTAGTACACTATTCCCTATAACAGACGCGCCGTTGGGTATTTAAAAAACTCTAATTATAATGACAAATGCCACTTAATTTCGTGTTAAACAAATTGAAACATTAGCGTGACAAAGCACCACTTTTCTGCCATATCTGCAACCTACACGCATTAGCAATCATTTTTGGAGAATCGCTCAGATTGTGTCGCTTATAACGCCAACTGCTTACATTTGTACAAAGTTTTTCAAACAAAATGCAAAATGCAAAAACAAAAAATAAATATTAAATAACTTGACATGCACGCAATGTGTCAATTAATTCAGCTAATCGTTGTAATTTTTTTTTTTGCGCTCTTTTATCTGCATCTTAATTTTACGCTTTTGCTCTATTTTGCACAAACACAACTCGTTAGGCGCAAAGAAAAATGACAAATATTTATTTGTATGTATGTAATTGCGCCGTCATTGTAAACAACGGTCACGACAAGTGGAATTTCACTGTCGACATGGCCACTGCCATCGACAAATGTCAAATAAGCAGTTAAAGCCCAATTAAAATTAAATTAGCCTAAAGAATATGGTCAAGGATCAACAAACTCACAAATGTAAATATGCATGCATACTTACGTATGCATGTGTGTGTGTGCAAAGTGGCTTGCAATTTGCTGTGCGCTTGTCGCATTAATTAAGATTTGCATTGAATGCCAGACGATTGCACGAGCCCAAGCGGCCAACCGCCTCGAAGGTGCAATACTTCTGACAACTCAAGCGGTTTAGGCGATTGTTGCTAGGCAATAAAATCAATGTCTCATATTTAAAAATGCACACGCCCGTATAAATGTGTGTATGTACATATGTTAGAGAAAAAAAGTCGATAAATCGCTGCCAGCTGCAAATGTGGCATGCACCGCTGCACACATACATTGTAGTTGCCATTAAATCACTCATATTTCATTATAATTAGCCCAGCTGACATCTTCTAAATATGTCAGTGACCACCCGCAAAACATTAATATGAAAAATTTTCTATTTATTCAAAAATTCTCGAACTGTCGATTTTTAAATGGTGGTGAATATTATTATTTTGCATCGTTCTCCCCATTTCTTAAATTTATACTTGCGTTATGATATATGTAAGTACATCAGTATGCGTATACATATATACGAGGGCAGTTCAATAAGTACCCGCAAAGCAAAACAAATTTCAGACTGATTGATTAGATAGTTTGGATTTGGCAGCTATTCGAGAAAGACGTCTTGCGTGATTTTCGCTAAGATGGAAAAAGAGGAGCATCGTTCGGTGATTCGCTTTTTGTTTCTGGATGGAAAAAAATGCGAGGAGATAAAAGCAAATTTGCATGTTGTCTATTGGGACGCTTTGCCATCTACGGGTACAGTTAGATTTTAGTGCAACGAATTTAAGCCTGGGCGAACATCCGTTTTTGATGAGGATCAATCAGGGCGTCCGGCAGACGTGGTTACCAATGAAGTCATTCAAAAAGTCCACGACATGATTCCCGCTGATTGACGAACGAAAGTGCGTGAAGTAACAGAGGCCATAGGTGTGTCGACCGGAACGGGGATTCATATTTTACATGATAAAAATATTGTGGGCCCGATGGGTGCCGCGATTGTTCACGGTGGACAACCAGTGGCTGCTGCTCCTAACATCGAAGCAGTGTTTGGAGCAATTTAAGCGAGTTCCGAAGGAGTTTTTGCGTCGAGTTGTCACCGTTGATGAAACCTGGATTTATCATTACATACCAGAAACTAGGCAACAATCAAAACAATGGATTCCTTCCGATGAATCTGCTCCAAAGAAGGTGAATACAGTCCCATGGGTCGGAAAGTTCCGAAGTGGCGAAGATTGTGTGAAATGCGAACGGCGTCATCTTCATGGATCTTTTAGAAAACGGAAGAACGATCACTGGGCAATACTACAGTGAGTTATTGGACCGCTTTCACAAGAAAGAGACACGGCCGCATTTGGCTCACTGCGACTTTTCATGTTCAGGCGTATTTGAGAGTTCAACAAGTCCTATTTTTTGGAGCGTTTAAAAAAATGGGCAGAGCGTTGGGAGAAGTGTAATAAAAGGAGATTACACCTTGATCAAAAAGTGCCCGGAACTACCGCCAAGTGACGCTGTAAGTCAACTGATTTAATTTTTTTTATTTTTTGTTTTTTGATAGGTTACCCCATCTTTGGCTAATATTTCTACCAAAATTTTTTCGCCACTGCTTGACATCTGGAAAAGTTGCGCCATCTTGAGTAAATCTATCACTGCAGGAGATTTTGATTTTTTACAGTTTTAAATGGATTTGAAAAGAAAGAAACCAACCGTTGATGAGTGGCATGAACGCTTCAGAAGAGATCACGAGATTAGCGAGGATGATAAACATAGGGGCAGGTTGTCGACATCTTAAATGACGAAAACATCAATGAAGTAAAAGAAAAGTGTATCAATTACAGCAAATTAATCATCAGAGAGCTGACAGAGGACATGAATATTGTATGGCTTCAATTAGGACATTGTAGTTAATGATTTGGGTTCGCGCCGTGCTGTTGCAAAGTTGGACCGAAAGGACTTGATTTTCATGCAAACAGAGGCCGCGTTGATATCGTCAAAGGCATGATTTCCAATGCTGAATCCGGCCCAATATTCATCAAGCGAATCACTACTGGAAACGAGATTTGGGTTTATCATTACGGCAGGCAATCCAGACATCCAGACGAGTGAGAGAGAGAGAGCTGCAAATGAAAGAAAACGAAAAGAGTCACATCGTTTTCAGTCGAAAAAGAAAGCGATGCTCGCGGGTTTTATGGTTTACAACGGTATTGTACATCAAGATTTTTTGAGAGAAGGTTAGACAGTTAATAGAGATTATTATATGGGAAGTTATGAGACGTTTATGTTACGTTGAGTAATTTGCCAAAAAAGAATGTAATTGTGGGAAAATAACTCGTGGATTTTGCACCCTGATAACGCACCGGCGCACAGTGGCATCATTATCCGTTACTTTTGGATCTAGAATGAAATGAATTCCATCTAACAGAAATCAAATTCACCTGATATGGCCCCCTGCGGTTTTCTACTGTTTCATCGAGTCAAAAAGCTACTGCGGGGAACGGGTTTTAACAGCCGAAAGGAATTAGTGGAACAATTGAAAACGGTTCTATTGGCTGTAGCGAAAATAGAGTTCCAGATATGTTTATGATAATATCATTTGTGAGGAATAAACTTGTATTTTGAATTTTCTGAATATATTTCGGGAACTTTTTGATCAAGGTGTATGTTGAAAAAAATAAAAAAAAAATTTTTTGAAAAAAATGGTGTTCTCATTTCTAATACGGCAACTTATTGAACCACCCTCTTATGCATGTACAGGGTGGGCCAAGTAAGACCTACTAATGTTAAGCACAAAAAGCTTTTTTATTTTTTGACATTGAATTGTTGGAAATTTATTATGGAACCCTACAGTACAACACAACGCTTTAAAATTATCGAGTTTGTCTATTCTTGTCAACGATCAATTGTTTTAACGCAGCGTAAATATCGGAAACATTTTAATTCCAGATCAGCTCCCACAGCCTTCATGATTAGGAGTTTGGTCGATCATTTTGAGGAACTGGGTTCAGTGGCCGACCGTCCTGGACGAGGTGCCCATCGAAATATTCGCACTGAAGACAACGTGGTAACTATGCGGCAGGGTGTTGCAGATGATCCATCTGTATCATCTCGCCGTCGTTCCAGCCAATTGGGCATTTCCAGAACGACATTGCGTAGAATTTTAAAGTTGGATCTTAAGATGTACCCATACAAAATTCAAATTGTGCAAGCACTGCTACCGCAAGACCACCAACAACGACTACAATACGCTATTCGTTTTACATAATAAGCGAACGTCTGATTTCCGAAAATTCAGATTTCCCTTGGCCACCTCGTTCGCCACATTTGACTGCGCCCGACTTCCTATTATGGAGATATTTAAAAGACAAAGTGTATCTTAATAAACCAGAAACTATTAGACAGCTGAAGCAAAATATTCGAGACGAAATACTGAGCCTTCAACCAGAAACATTATGTCGTGTAATGGAAAACGCGTTAAAAAGAGCCAATCTTTGGATCGAGAAAAATGGTGCACATTTGTCTGATGTAATATTTCATACATAATTTCCAAAAAATATATTCAGTGTATAAAAACAATTGAATGCACTTTTTGAATACACTTCAACCTGATTATGCGTTCCTAAAGTAAAGTAAGTAGCTACTACCCTTTTATCAGAGGCAAGTCCTCACCATCATCGATTAGCGTTACTGCCTGAGGGTGGGTTTTAGCAGTCTCAGGAATCTTCCTCCATTCAACACGATCCAGAGCTAGATCGCGAGATTTCTAGTTTTTGACGTCTAATGTATTTGAGTTCTTGGTGATGTTATGCATCAGGAGATTTATGTTAGCGTAATATGCACGATTCACAGCCATTATTCTATCAGATATGCAGTCCTGCATGTTGTTGGCGTTACTTATCAGTACGCCGTCATATGTAAAATTGGACACGTTCTCAAAACTGAAATCTTCGATGTTAATAACGCCAGACGCTTTCATTTTTAATTTTGATATGAGCCAAGGAACCAGTAAAATCTCTTAACATATGAGAATTCCAATTCCTCTATTATCGTCTTTCTATGCGGGAAATATCCCAATGAAACCTTTTTCCATATTTGTCTGATTTAATACTGCAGGTATAGGTAAATTATATTTGAATATTTCACAGTATATTTTGACGCCATTATTCATTCGATTCAAGCAAAAGTAGCAATCGGATACATGATCTACATACTCTACCCAAATCATTGGTTTTCTGAAAGCCATTTATCGCGTTCGCTGTACCCAACCTTTAAGATTATGAACGCATGTCATACGGAATATAATATTTATTATATTATTATCTTGATGAGCCACAGAGAAACCAAAAAAGCTACGGTAATTTTGCTTCAGCAGTTCAGTGAAATCCCGGCGCTGACTTATCAGAGTCAGCAAACACTGTTAGGATGATTGATACACTTCCTTTGTATGTTGACAAACCAGCAACGATTAACTCCTGTATGCTAAACTCACTAATTAATATTATTTTAAATGAAAAATTGATGCAATTCGACACTGCGTACAGTAAGATGAGAGGGAAATATATGAAATCATAAGTAGCTGTCACAATAAATCTCTAAAAAAATAATAATTTCTGTTTCATCTGAGAATTAGCATACAAAATTCATGTGGGAAAAACTTTGTTGATCAGTGTTATTGCACAAACAAATATGCATAGCCGTATGCACTGCGGTGCACAAATGTACAAATGCATACATTCTGCCATTGTTGTGTTTAACATTAGTAGGTCTTATTTGGCCCACCCTGTATTTGTAATGCGAATCTAAACAGAGTACAAGCCGCTTTTTGAACACTACTTAAATTTACTAAAAATACAAATTTTTTATTTGCTATTCGAAATTCTCAGCGATAATTTAAATCTCAAATCTGTAAATGCTGCCCTTATGTGCCTTTGCCTCACTTCTACCTTCAGATCATGTAATTTGTGGTACTTGCATATAAATGTTTCTTAATACGCATGCACAAGCGCATAGGTAGCCCGCAAATGTTTATGACAAAGCAGAAAAGCAATCGTTGGCGATGTGTGGGCACGCCATTTTATGTTGCCGTTTGCTGAACAAATAAATAGCAAACAAATGCGCGCCGTTGGTGCACATTTACTTGTGAAGTTCAATGAAAAATACCATAGTTTGAGTTGCATACAGGCGGCTGCATGTCAGCGACAAGTTGACAAGCGCAGCTCGCCTGAATCGAGAGGAAAATGTTGTCGGAAATGCTACTGAGCTTACATAGCTGCCTTTGGATTACAGAAAAGTGCATGTATTTTCCAGGAAATTCGCGCTTATTCATACATTTAAAGTGTTGCAGAAGAGGAGTAAAGTTGAATTTTACTTCAGAATAAAATGTCTAAATTTATTACTTTATAAGAACAAAGTTTTTCGCACTTTTCATCAATTAACTGGTACGGCAACATTTAATTACAGCCATAAAGCGGACGCATACGCACATATGTAAGTGTGCGTGCGTGTGTTCACGTTTTGCACATTGATGGCTTGCCTGCTTGACGATCGCCGCTTGGAAGATTAATGAGCTATTTTAGCCTACTTTCGATTTTAATTAGCAAATCTATTTTTCAATCAGTTTGCCAAATACAATTTGTTAAATTCAATTTGGCTGTTAGGCCGATCGACACATTTGTCGTACGTACGGGCGCATCGACGCTGCTTTGTGGGCAAAGCAGCCGAGAAAATAAAACAATTTCCTCAAATAGTGAGATGGCATTGCAGTTGCTGCCTGTGGACTGCTGACTGCTGACTGCTGATTGCTAACTTCTGACGCTTTTCTGTTTGATTGTCTGCTTGTTGTTGTTGTTGTTGCTGTTGTTTTTGTTATTTAGTTGCCTGTCTTGCTATTGTCGACTGTCTGTCTATGCGCTTGTTGTGGATGCCCCGTCTTGCCCGGCTAATATTCGCGGTTGTGTTGTTTCGCTGTTTTGTCGTTTTGTTGCTTTGTTGTTGTTGAGTTTGATTAATGAGCACCGTAAACTTGTGCCTCATGTGGAACAGCCGTCGGTTGATTGCCGATCTTTTCCAACATTTTTCGCACATTTCGCACTCTTTTTAATTGCAGAGAAATTAGAAATGAACATTTATTTTTAGCCAAAGCGCAAGGGTATACATATGCATGTATGTGTGTATGTATGTGTGTGTGCATGAATATATGAATGCAATCTAAGTATACTATGTATGTATGTATGTACACATGTTATTTGTGTGTGTCGAAAGGGAAACAGAGGTAATCTATTATGTTTTCTAAATGGCCTACACCTGTGTGACAGGGAGTAGGGGGACGTGAGAAATTTAATTAATTTATTTATTTTTGATTTCGTGTGGATGGCTAATGTGAAAAAATGAGTGCACATATGTGTATGTACCCTATGATGAGAAAGTACCGGGAATGATTAAATAAAACAAAACAGAGTTAAATTTCAGGGAAATTTTTTTTATCGCCTTCAAAATATGACCCGTCTGAAGCAATGCACCTGCGCCAACGTTTAACCCAGTCCTCCATGCACCCCATGTCGGTAGGCCGACGAAGGGATGGCCTTCAGCTCCTACGTCGCAATCTCTTTGATCTCCTCTGTCGCCTGAAATCTTCTTCCACGAAGTGGAAACTTCAACTTGGGAAACAAACAGAAGTCACACGGGGCCATATCAGGTGCATATACGGTGCTTGCACGATGGCATTTACTTTACATTATCATCATGCAAAATCCAAGAATAGTTTGCCCACATTTTTGGCCGTTTGCGACGTACAGCATCTCTCAAGCGCTTCAAAATGGATAAATAACTAATATTTATTACTTATTGACTGTCTCATGGTGCACTACGCCTTGGCAATCGAAGAAAACATCACCTTCCCGGTACCTTTTGATCATAGGATATGTATTTTAAAATGTATGTAGATAAATGGGTAACAAGAATTCGTGTAAAAGTTTTAAAATTGTTTTTAACTTATTAAGGGCTCAGAGCTCAGAGCACTATTAGGTTGAAGGAGGCAATCTCCAGCAAGACTTGGTGGCATTTTGAGGCAGAATTCTCCTTCCTTCTCTGTATTTCAGCGGATCTCTCCATCCGCAAACTGGGTTTCGAGGGGTGTCTTTCATACCCCTTAGTCTGAATTCGAACAAAGGTGAGTCTGCACGGTCATAAGTACCTCGGTTATCACCGACGGATACAAGACGGAAACTGGAGTTGGAGCTGGGGTTTTTCTCTAAATAAACCAATATCTCACTCTTCTTTAAAATGCCGAAAATTAGTAGCGTTCTTAGAGAAAACTCACAAGATTCGAGAGCTGATATTTTGTGAACCTCAGAAGCTCGCCCGGGACGTATACTTTAATATCTTTTCCGATAGTTAAACTGGGATCAAGACCCTGTCGGAGCCATGTTGCGGCTCTCTGTTGGTTAACTCTTTTAAAGTGGAGATCAAACGTCGCGAACAAACAGGAAACATTTCTCTTATCTGGGCTCCAGGGCCGAGGAACATAGAGGACAAATTAAAATGCTAGTGAGCTTGCCAGGAAGGGGTCCACATAAACTTCCTTTGGTACCACATAGAATACTTTCAAAGTCGAAGCGTTTGTATCATTCGAACGACATGACCCAGCCAACGTAGCCGCTGGATTTTTATTTGCTGCGCCATGTCTATGCCGTCGTAAAGCTCATACAGCTCATCGTTCCATCGCCATTGCTAACGTGCAAGGAAGTCTTTTATAGCCTCGATATCTAAACTGTCAACATTGACGTGGGTAACGATACGCGAGTGCGCCGACTGTTTGTTTTTCTGAACAACAAAAAAAAATGATTTTTGTCGCACTATGTTCAGAGTTGGAATAAAAATATTAGATGCGCAACTAAGTTCCCGCTGTTTGTCAATGGATGCCGCCAGCCGTGTGTGCTAGTCGATTCTAACATAACCTAAACGTCATAAACCAAGCTTAAACATATGGTAAATAAAATATTTCGACACATTAGTGATTTTGTTTTGGTGTCACATACTTTTGGTTTTGTGAAAATGTCTGATTTTGTGTCGAATAATCGTCATTTCCGGGAAGTGTTGATTTTCCTCTTTCATTCGAAAAAAACGGCGGCTAAAGCGTATCGCGAGCTACAAATAGTTTATGGAGACGATGATTTTAATGTTGACGACCGTCCGCGTGAATGAAGGCCAAAAACCTCGAAGCCGCTGAATTGGAGGCATTGCTCAATGAGGATCCGTGTCAAACACAAGAGGAGCTTGCTTCAGTATTAGGAGTTACCCGTCAATCCGTTTCCAAGCGATTGCATGCTTTGAAAATGATTCAAAAACAGGGGAGTTGGGTTCCTTATGAATTGAAACCAAGGGATGTTGAACGGTGTTTTTTCGTCTGTGAACAACTGCTCTAGCTGCGAAAAAGGAAGGGTTTTCTTCATTGCATCGTAACGGGTGATGAAAAATAGATTCATCACAGCAATCCAAAGAAAATAAAGTCATGGATACTGCCCGGCAATGCTTCCACGTCGTCGTCTCGTCCGAATATTCATGCTGCGAAGGTTATGCTATGTATTTGGTGGGACGAAGCTGTTAAAACTAAGCGAAACGGCGGCCGCCGTGACCGAATGGGTTGGTGCGTGACTACTAAAAATCAAAAAATTAAGAAAAAGTGTTTTTGTAATAGCGGACGCCCCTCGACAGGCAATGGCAAACCTCCGAGTGAATTTATGCCATGAAAAAGCTCCTCATAAAAAATATCTGCTATTCGGAGTCGGATTGGAACTGTAGGTCCCTCCATTTATGGAACAACATCAAGACGCACACCACAAATAGGAGGAGGAGCTAGGCCAAGTACCCAAAAAGGGTGCGCCAATTATATATATATATATATATACCATCACTGGGGATCGGTATCGACTTCAATTGATGCGATTGAGTCGAGCACTACGCGAGAAGCGGCCGTAGTACGCGGAGAGCCCTGAACAAGTGATTCTACAGCATAACAACGCTCGGCCTCACGTTGCCAAACCTGTTAAAACCTACCTGGAAACACAAAAGGGGAAATCCTACACCACGCGACATATTCTCCAGATATTGCGCCGTACGGTTATCACCTGTTCCAGAAAGATGGCAAGAAGTAATAGCCAGCGATGGGCAATACTTTTAATGATTCACTTGTAACCATGTTTTTCAGAATAAAGTTGTATTTTCATCAAAAAAACAGCGAGAACTTAGTTGCGCACCTGACACTTATACCGAAATGTGAGGTTTACAGCCGCAAAATCATAAAAATGTTTCAATGCAACAAAAAAAAAATAAATAAAACTATGAAACTTATAAAATCAGAAGAAAGTAAAAACTGAAGCAGACCAACTGTGGAGTGGGAAAGTAAGTAAACGGCACGCAGCACAGGATGTCAGTAGTATTTGCACGGTTGAAATTCACACAAAAATCGCACACTCGTACCACCTACGTTCGACTACCAGAAAGTTTAGTCAGAGGTGGCGCACTATCAACGCTTGGTTAGTGGTGGAAAATGAATTTTTGCGAAATTCAGTCAATTTTATGCAAGACCCTAAAAAGGGGTAATTAAATATTCAACTCGACTGTCAGTTTACCTTTGAGTGTGTGTGTGTGTGCACGTGCATAAAAGAAGTGCTTTAATTTGTAGCCAAGAGAAGGAATGTATGTTGCATGACACTTGCAACTTGGCACTTCACGCCTGGGGCACGCCACCACCAGTGACACAGCATTTGGTGTTTTGGCAACTTTATAATTAAATACTCGTACATACATAGTAGGCATGCATGCCGCGCGCGAAAAGTGAATAGAGCAGTGAACTAATGAATAAATAGTTAAATAGTCGCTTTTGTTGTTGGAGGAGGCAGTCATCCGTATGCATTGCCCTGAAAGGTAGACGCATTACGCCGCCGGCTGGGGAAATGTGATAGAAATCTCTGTGAGAATTTACTACAAATTGTTGATTGTCTGACAGGTAGTTCGTTCGTTGCGGCGGATGGAAACGCTGCTGCCACAGCTATGCACTTAGCTGGCGACTGGGTTTTCCGTGTCGAACGCAATGTTAACCATTGGAGTTCTACTAAAAATGTCTGTATAATCTTGCATCTAAGACGATTAAATAATAACAACCATTCGAGCGGCTGCAAATGTAACTTATGCAAACTTTTATTTGTTTCGAGTCATACATACGTGTGCACACACACATACACACATACATATAAGTATGGTATATTGCATCAAATCACTCAACTTGATTCTCATTATGCCTTGCCATGCGCGAATGTGAATGCTTTTACGTTGCACTTAGTGGTTAGTTACTTGGTTACACTTAAATACCATCACTTGTGTGTGTATGTGTGTGTGTGTGTGTGGAAGTTTAGAAGTAGGTGCATTGCACTTAGGTATCTCAGGTGGAAAATGGAAAAGGGCTGCACATGAAAGTGGCAAAAATAGAAATACTTAAGTAAATGCAAAAAAAAAAAAAAAAAAAAAAATGAAAAATGAAAAAAAGCCGCAGAATTAAGGCGAGTGACTTAGTCTGGCGCAACTGAAAAAGCTTTAGCGTTTACAGGTGAGATTTTCAGGTGCCAACACATTGCACAGCTGGCATTTGTGGCATGGGATTTTCACAATTTTGCGATGGCAAATTGAAGTTTCAGCCGCATGCAGTTGCTCATTTGCGAGATATTAAATTTACATACGCATAAGCATATACATTTTTGTTTATCAAAATGTAAAACTTTTTAGACTAATTTAAAATACTCGGCAAATATTTCTCTTAAATATATTAACAATTTTTAAGCAGATGTATCGTTTCGACTGAAATAAAAAATGCAGGTAATTCTAAAAGCTAGCGCACATCAAATTACTCATACGCACTGTTGGTTGTACCATTGGCAACATACAACAAAAATACATAATTGAATCAAATTGTTGCAGATTTTCTTATTTGAGCTATCGCAAATTGAGCAACAACGTTCTCTCGCTCTCATCGGAAGTTAGTTATCTTGGAGTGATACTTGTGTCCAAATTCCGTTGGAAGTTACACATTGAAAATCGGGTAAAGAAGGCCAGCATTTTGATTTGAACGACCGTTTTCATAATAAGCCTGAATAACTTTAGCGCCTTGCGCGATTGTGTGTTTTTCCATAGTTCAAATTGAGTTAATCCGAAATTGAAAAATTTTAAATGAAATTCAAAAAAAGATTGACGTTTAGGTGTGGTTTACATTTAACATCGGCCCTTGAAATTTAACCGCCCTTCAATTCATCAAATCTAAGTTCGGCAAAAATTGCGGACTCAAGCCATAGAGCATAGTACGGATACCTGGTTTGGCGGGAAGCTCTTCGGAAGAGCTATAATATCACTAAACTGAGGAGGGTGCGAAGGACTGGTTGTATTGGTATCAGCGGAGCATTTAAAATGGACCCCAGAGCTACCCTGAATGCCGTTTGGCACTTACTTCCCATCGACTTTTACGTTATTTCCATCGCAGCATAAAGTGCAATTATGTAGATTAAAGGAGGCTGGCCACAGCAGGCAATCTCTCAAAAGACATGGTTTGGCATTTTTAGGCAGTGTACATCGTATCCTAGAGTTTGAGGGTCTATCCAAACAGGCAGGTTGGGATGGAGTGGAAAATCTCCAAGGAAGCTTCTCACCCCTGTCTTCACTTACGGCTCCCTGACCGCGAACTGGGGACGCGACCGATGGGAGACCGGGAAACTGCCGTATACTGCTAGTGTTTTTCAGGCAGAAGTTTTTGCGACACTGCAGGCATGCAAAATGCGTAGGTAGCTTGGGAGTGTGGGAGATATTAACATTTTCTCCGATAGTCAAGCCGCGATCAAAGTTCTGACTACACCATGGTGTAGGAACATAGAGAGAACATAGGAACATAGAGAGAAATGCTTGCCAGAAAGGGGACTGAATTGACCTCAGAGACCTCCTACTCGGTCATCAGCATCTTTCAGACAGTTGCTAAAGAGGAACTGCACCACAAATTATTTCGCAGGAAAGCGCAAAAAAGACGGAGCTCAATTTCTCTAAGGGTGCTCTTTCGAAAACCCTTTGGGGCCAGTACAATATACGGAGGACTCAGAAAGTTTTGGGGATTGCATGGCATTTAATTTCCAAACTCGTAGCTGTGTTTAGTGGCCATTGGACGATCGGTACACACGCAGAAAGGCTATGTTTACCATTTCATGCCCATTGCAGAAGCTGTGGAGACCTTTCAGAGACGAAGGCTGTTGAGCACTTTCTCTATAAATGCCTGGGCTTGGCAGCTACACGATTAAGGTCATTGGGAGCTCTTTTCTTCGACAGCCTGTGGCAGTGCGCAAACCCAAATCTCATGGATCTTCTCCGTTACATCAACAGCTTTGGCTAGCGGTAGATAACTGCCTGTTGGATTGTCTACTTGGGGAGTGCCAGACTGATACTTCAAGCATTTCACCTACCTACCTAGGATTTCCAGGCATTGGACCTTCTTCGCAGAAGTCTGCAAGCGCAAGCAGAAGTGTAAGTAAAGAACATAACTTCAAGTGTATGTACTTTTTTTTATGAAACTTTGAATTATGAAGATTTTTGCATGAATATTTGGGTATGCGCACAAAGATAGTGCAAACCCATCGCTGTTTGCCTTCTTCAGCCAAAAATACTTTTTACGATAAGTGAAAAATTAGTTGAAGATTCGTTCACCTTGCGCATTTCTAATAGCATTCCTCTCTAACTCGATTTAAAGCAGCTACACAAACAAACTAATAATAAATCAGAGTCTGTAAACAATAAAAAACAACTGGAATATTATTTACAAACGAATGATGCATAACTGAAGAAAGCCTACCACATACAACAAAGTTCAAAGCTAATTAAATAATACGCAAATTCCGCCATGAAATTAACTGACGTTGGGTGATGATAATACCGTGCGACAGTAAAAGTTACACGCGAAAAATTTCGTATGCCCATGAAACCACAGATCTTACATAGCAATGCTGCATATTCAGTTTTTCAGTGTATTTCCAACTGATCAAGATAGCGGTGTCGTCTTCAAACTTTGCTGTGGCGCAGTTCTGATGGGTAGGCGAATGGGCCTCTAAACACTACCCTGTGGGACATCAGCCTTAATATGTTTCAGGTCAGAATACGTGTCTTCGTATTGAATTCGAAAGAAGCGAAGAAGAAAAACTATTGAGTTGGTAATAGCTCTTTTATTTTATTGAGAAGGCCACCTTGATATACCTTATCCAAAGCCTTGTATGCCATACATCTAGGAAGACAGCGGAGTGCACTTTTTGGAAGGCATTTTCTATAACCCGAGTTAGCCTGTGGACTTGAGCGATTGTTGAATGTTTTGGGCGAAAGCCTAATTGATGTTTTGGTATCAGATTCCTCTGTTCAATAACTTTACTAAGGCGTTAAGCAAAGAATTTTTCTAGCAGTTTTGATAAGATGGGTGGGAGTTACAGCTAGATCGATATAACGATACATCGTGTGCTGGCTTTCCTGGCTTATTGAACATGATCACCTCGGCAGTTTTCCAGTAAATAGGATAGTGATTCAATTTGAATGTAGCATTCATATATTCTGCTTATTTAGTTAGAGTAGTTAGTGGGAGCTTTTTTAGGATTTTCCCAGTGTTAAGCTCAAAACCAGGTGACTTGTTGGATTTTCATTTTTTTAATACATCACATAATGCAGAATCCGTTACTGCAGGAATTTTCCAAGATATTATGGTGAATATTGTGTAGCTGTTTGTGAAAATCTTTTTGTGCATTTCCAAAGTAAGTAATCGAACCTACGTTCATTTTTTAGCCCTTTTAGATAGTAACTAAGCGAGCTGTTTTTAAAATGATTTATCTTTTCAGAGAATTCTTTTGTTATTTGATTCAAACAACATTTATTAGGTGGAGACCTGGATTGTGGCCATCGTCGACGGGTTTTGCGCTTTTCTAAAGGACCGATGTTGAATGTGAACCACACCTAAACATCAAGTTTTTTTTTGTTTTTTATTTAACCTTTTTCAATTTCAGACTAACTCAATTTGAACCATGGAAAGATACACAATCAAGCAACGCGTTAAAGTTGTTCAGGCTTGTTATGAAAACGGGCGTTCAAATCAAAGTGCATACAGTGCACTTCATCTTCAGTGATGAGGCACATTTTCACCTCAGTGGATTCGTCAATAAGCAGAATTGCCGCATTTGGGCGAATGATAATCCAAGAGTGATTGCCGAAAAAACAATCCTCCCACAAAGAGTGACTTTTTGGTGCGGTTTATGGGCCGTATTTTTTTCAAAATGAGGCCGGTCAGGCAGTTACTGCGAATAGTGTTCGCTATCGTGAGATGATAACGAACTTGTTATGGCCCGAATTGGAAGATATGGATGTGGACGATATGTGGTTTCAACAGAACGGTGCCACTTGTCACACAGCTAACGAAACAATGGCTCTTTTGCGCGAAAACTTTGATGGCCGAATAATCTCAAGTCGCGGCGATGTCAATTGGCCGCCAAGATCATGTGACTTGACACCGTTGGACTTCTTTCTTTGAGGTTATTTGAGAGAAAAGGTGTACGTCGACAAGCCAGCAACAATTCAAGAGCTAAGGGATGAGATAATTCGGTACATTAACGGCATAGAACCTCAATTATGCCTCAGCGTCATCGAAAATTTGGACCATCGGGTAGAGGTGTGACGATATTTTGTTCCATACGTAATTGAGCCATACCAATATTATCATAATAAAGAGAAATGATAATAATTTCCTAAAAAAATGGTATATGGTATATTATTCAAAATCAGCACCGGCCCTTAAAACTTAACCACCCTTTATAACCATTTCTTTTATTTTCCTAGTGTATTTATGACCCGTGGAGATAGTTCTTATAATTGGCGTACTACCCCACATTGCGCGTTGTATGTTGTTTGACAAGTTCAATACGTGAAAAGAGTATGCATAACTACTATATAAAATCTATAGTTTTACGTGCATGGATAACGAAAACAGTTGATTTTTGTCGCACGGTGTAATAGCACACGGATAAATACTGCATTGATTTATAGAGCGCATTGTAAGTGAAGATTATAAGTTAGCACTAATACTTTTGATATCATGTACCAACGCATACACACACATATACTATATACATACAACACATTCGTAAAAACATCTGTTGATGCTCAGAAGATTCTGCAAACACACATTTTAGAGTAGAGTAAGAAGCATTTCCGCACACCTTTTTAAAATTTCCATGACGCAACGCATAGTAATATCAACTGCTATGTCTATTAACTATTTAATACATGCACACGTAGTTGAATAAAAAATATGTGTAAATGTGTATGTAAATGAATTGATTTCATAATAAAACGATAAGTATATGCGCCGACTAGAAGGTTACTTCAATGTGAGTTATGGGGGCGTGCGAATAAACGATGGTGATGACGCAGTTGATAAGGTAAATTCAGACGGCTCACAGTATGCAGCGAATATGCGAATAACACGAACAAAGCGATAACAACACGTGAATTCACAAGAAACGCATGCAGAGACAAACGACGTCAACATGTTGACAACGCGCTGTCAGCATTGTTTAGCGACACATGTTAGCCGATAGATATGAAGTTGGTTGTTGATGCAGGCAAACACGCATCAGCAAGTGTGTAAACAAATAGGTAAACAAACAAACAATGTATGCAGCGGCAAAGGCAAAGGGACAGGGAAATTCGGCTAGGCAAAGCAAAATGGACTTTGTTCCGGTTTCCGTATTTTTGACAGACTCCAAATATATTTACTAGCAGTCATTGAAAAATTTGAGCCAAAAATATTGTAAACGTGATGGACTTGTTTACCTGTATAATAAATGTCATTGCAGTATTTCGATTAGATGCATCACGCAATAGCGACCCTGCAGGAAAAACCTGAACGAATGAGAACAAATGCCTTATAGAGAACTAGGACAAGTTCGCTGATTGCGAACCACTTTGCTACTCAGGTTGCAAGTAAGGAGAACTATCTTCAGGGTGTGACAGTGTCATAGCAGAACAGTACATTTCTATGGATGTAAACAATTATGACAGCAAAGTGAAAACAACGGGGACCTATGCAACGCAAGCTAGACGATGTGACTACCTACGCAGATCGCGTTGAGTTGCGTATTAACATTGAAAAGACGAGGCCTGTGGCTATTAATTGCACTCGACCTGGCGCATTCACAGTGCACGAACAACGCATCAAAGGTGGAAACGACTACGTTTACTTAGCTAGCAAGATCACAACTGACGGCAGTGCTTATACTGACATTGAGTACAGAATAAAGAAAGCCAGATCATCCTTTGCTATATTTAAAAGCGCATGATACTCGAAGCAGCTAACCACCAGAACAAAGCTAAGGATTTCCAACTCGAATGCGAAGTCTGTACTGCTGCATGGCTGCGAAACGTGCTTCATAGCGGTTTTAACAACAAAAAAGCTTCAAGCTCTTACAAAGCTCTGTTTAAGAGCGTTACTGCGTGTTCCCATGACAGACGGTTCCTCGTAACTGGAACGAACCAGATCTACATCCGACGAAAGACTGTCACTTCAGCAGTTTTCGCCACATATGTATGGAGAATTTTTATGCTGCTACACCAAAAAAATGAACAGCTTTACTCCACATAGGGTGGCTAGATAACTGGACTTCTAATGACGAGCTCCTTTCTCGAAGCGAACTAAGTCTAAGGTTGAGATTGAAATACGCGAACGAAAGTGGAAATGGATAGACCATAAAATCCGTAAATCTACGACTGACATTAGCAAAATATCCCTAGACTGGAATCCGTAAGGCTCCCGCCGAAGAGGATGGCCGAAAGAAACATGGAGACGAAGCCTGTATGACGAATTCATGACATCTGACGACTCGACCCCAATGGAATTTATTTGTGTCGGCACTAAGAAAATAATAATAATAAGAAAACATTTTCTCCCATTAAGACTACTTCTACCACCACTTGTGTTAAGACTACTTCGTCCGATACAGCAAAGTGGTTGGCTTGAAGCGGGCTTAGAAATCCGTGGAGATTATGCAGTGCTGCTCGTTTCCAATACTCTAAATGTGGGTTATGGTGCGACACTTGATTTTGAAGAAATTGAAAATTTTTAAATCAATTGATAATTAGCAAAAACACTAGCTGAAATTTTGTTTGCTTTTCCCAAGAATTAACTTGAAGCTTTCTTGTGTGCCATACTCTACGCTATTGACTTTTGTGGTAGCAGTATTTTATGTATAGCAAAGTTTTATTTCTCGTAAATTTAATTTGTCAAATTTATTAGTAGTTCGGAGCTATCGAAAATGCTGCAACTTTGACAGTGGAACTTCGATATGACATCCATCTCTCAGCTATGGTTTACCGATGGATCCAAATTGGAAAATGGTAGAACAGGGGCAGGAATCAATGGGCCTAAATTCAAAAAATCGATTCCGATTGGACTCTACCCAACAATATTCCAGGCAGAAATACATGCCATTGAAATATGTGTGAGAGAATCCCTTAGCAGGAAAATGAGAGGTACTCACATCTACATACTTTCCCTTCTATAAACAACTATCACCTCTAAATTGGTAAATGATTGCCTAAACCTTCTCAACACGTTAGGAAACCTCAACATAGTAACACTAGGCTGGATTCCGGGACATGAAGGACATGAGGGAAATGAAATGGCTGATGACCTTGCAAAACAAGGAGCAAATATGCAACTTACTGGTCCTGACCCTTTCTATGGACTCACAAAAGGCCACATTAATGAATTCCTTAGGAAATGGGAAGAAAGAAAATTTGCTGCACACTGGCTAAACTGTGCCGGTCAGCGTCAAGCCAAACTATTCCTAAGTCCCAGCAAAGGAATATCTGACAAGCTTCTCTCACTAAGCAGAGTAGATCTGCGTGTTTTAACAGGATATCTTACAGGTCACTGCCTCCTGAGGTATCATCTAAATAGTATTTGTCTATCTGAGACCAATGTCTGCCGCTTTTGCGAAATGCACATAGAAAGTTCAGAACATGTGCTTTGTGAATGTCCTGCGTTGAGCAGACAGAGACTTCATCACCTTGGTGGTATCGTAGTATCTCCATGCAATATATTTGGAACAACAAACCCTAAATTGTGCTAAAATTTTTAAAAAGCCTAAAACTCTAGGGTTACAAAAATAGGCCTTTGACAATAGATCAGCTCTGGTCGCAGTGCGTAATGGCCTTCTAATAATAATAATAATGACATCAATTTTGCAATCTTCTATTTCAAATTACTCAAATTCCCATTCTGTAGAATTTGGTTGATGCTGCTTTTTCCACTCTCTACTTTTTGGCTTCTCTGCTGCGAAAGTTGCCACGTAGTAGGTGGATATGAATGCGGCGTGAGAGAACTGCCGAAGTGCAGCACGCATCGTGCGGCTTTATGCTAAATTTTTCCAGTGAAGATGCTTTGAGTGTTTCATTGTTTTTCTCTACAAAATTATAAAACCACATATTCGCTTTTCTTGTAGCGTATTTTTCATCCACCCACTTATTATTCATTTTTTATGATGTTGGCTGCTGTTGGAGATTCGAAGCAAATGTAACACAGACGCTTACAAATATATTACTAGAATTGTTTCACCTTTGCAATTTTGCATTGTCATCTTCGTCATCAGCTTAATTTCTTATCTAATTGCATTTAAAATGATTACATTTCTACAATGCACGTCGTTACACAAGTAACAGGTGATTTTTTATGAGTTACTGCTTATACAGTTTAGTTTTCAATTGATTATTATTTCTTTACATCTCTCTTAAACAGCTGAATTTCATTTATTTCATCGATTCATTCATACCAAGGCGCATTCCTTAAAGGTGGTGGCACTGGACCAACAAATAGTTTTGTACGTTTGATTGTCAAACCCAAGTATTGGCAAAGTAGAAAACAAAGAATGAATTCGCCTTGTTTCATGCTGGGCTGACAGTCACGTGGACAAGGCGAATTGAGTATCTTAGGTGGCGCAATAAAAGACAGTTACTTTATTTTTCGCGATTTTGTCAAGTCTGACGTCAGCTCTCTTCGCAATACAAAACAAACAAAAGTAGAAGAATTACATGTCTGTGAAAATTCAGTTAATGGTTTGGTAGTATTGTGATTTGTGAGATTTAATGTAATCATACTAATGAAAAGAAAATGCCGTGTGTTAAATTGTGAGAGCACAAGTTAATACAAAGCCTCAAAATGCATACATATAACATCAAGCTTCAGTTTTGACTTAATTTAAGTAAAAGTTGTACAAAAAAAAAAAAAAAAAATTCGTAACATAAATTATTCGTATGGCGCTCAAAAATTTCATAGTTGTTGTTTGATCATCTAAGAGAGCATCATGAAACTTCGTGGAGAGTGATTTCTGTTGGTCGAAAGGTGCTTTGATTTTCAATTGCCTATAGAACACAAGAATTCAAGATTTCAAGGTTTGCTTGAGCTGTGGTGAAAACAAAATTTGAGGTGAACTTGGCTGCCACGACACTTGGGACACAAAATTTAGGTTGTGTTAGTGACATACGAAAAAAACCAACACAACCAGGGCGGATGCAATGTTAAACACATCCCAAGTGACGTTAGCCGTTTGTGTCAAATTCGCTCAAAGCTGAATAGCGGTCTGCGTAAGAGCACACCACTAAATATTGTTTCGCCATTTATAGAACCCGAAGTAGTACAAGTCAGTCATTTTGCTATTCAACAAATTGAAAAAAAAAAAACGGGATGAGGCCGACGACGCGCAAAGAAGAAATCAATTTCTAACAACAAGCATTCAAAGGATTTTTTATTTTTGTTTTGAATATTTCATTTCTTGGCCCATTGTTAAAAAACAAAAATTTTGGTTTGGCCATACGAGGTACGTTCAAAAAGTTGTCAGCCCTCCAAAAGTGGTCTTCACATGGACCATGGACACAGTTATACACCGGCTATACTGAACCGGTTTTGATGAAATAAAATTTAAATAACGTAGAATTGATGTCGTTATCGTGTGAACTACGATCATGCGGAAAAAGAATTTTTTAGTATTTGTTAAGACCTTTAAAGTAAACAAAAAAAGTCTAGCAACGGGTTTTCATGTTTGGTTGTGCGGCGATTTGGTAATTTTTTGTTTGTTTAAAGATCTCACGATAACGACATGCATACTAAACAAGCACCTTTTGTCTTTTTGATTTCAAACACCTGTGAGTCCCGGAATTCATATCGCCAGCGACATATCGTTTTTGGAAGATCATTTTTTGAAGGCTGACAACTTTTTGAACGCACCTCGTATGATACAAAAAAACAACAAATTTCATTTTTTAGGAATGAATCAAAAAATAAAATACTGAAAACAAAAATTAAAAATCTTTTTTCATTTCCGTTTTACACGCTTTTAAAGAAAAAAAAAACCAAAAATATACCATTTGAAATGAGGCCACGGTATCAAGAACTCCATTTTCATACTGAGCCCCTCTTCATGTTTTTAAATAATTTACATGCAATAGGTAATTTTATTTTAACTCAACTGCCAACACTGATCCTCACTGATCCAATCTGTTGTCTCTCACCAAATCTCATTTCATGCTTATCAGCTTTAGCTTCTCTATGTGCGTCTGCGTCTGTACTAATTTTCCTTCTACGGCTAAATCACTAACCATTTCACATTCTATGTTTGTGTGTGTGTATAGATTAGATTTCGGTTTGTTGTTATTGCTTGTGCAAAGAATTAGGTTGCTTCAGATTTGCGGTAATCATCTTAACCAGAAGTTGATGTTGAAAATTTCTACCAAGTTGTGGCAGTGCAGTTAAGGAAAGTGTAAAGTGCTTTGCGTGATTTGTAGATTTGTAGATTTTCGCAAGTCAACGCACAAAAGTCTACTGCTCACTGCAAAGGAAGTTTACCTGCATTTGTGTATACTCGTGAAGATTCTAAATGTTGTGTCTAAATTTAGCTGCATGGGAGTATTAAGCAAATAAACGCTCAAACATGCTGCGCACCATTTTTGTGAGTACCAGTAGTACGTATTTGTAGTTGACACAATCACTGACTACTTTTTGAAACTTACAAGCACTGTCGCATGAAATCGTACTGTGCAAATACACATGCACATCCATACACAAGTACGGTTCGCCTAGTACGCAGAGAATGGACTTGCAATGCAGATAATGTGGGACACAATGCGACAAAAATGGTATGGTTAGTGAGCCAAGCAAATAAATAAATAAAAAAAAAAGGGCAAACGAAATAAAAAATAATAATAATAAACCACAGAAAGATAATTGCTATAAAAGTTGTGGGAAGCACAACTGAGCTGAGGAATGCAGTTGGCAAGTAGAATGTTTAAAAGTAGGGAGCTTTACTCATATTTACTTATACATTTGTATCTAAGGAGTTTTTAAAATTCGTTTTGTATGGTAGTACTCGTATGTATGTAGTAGTATATTGGTAATTGCGAGGCTTTCAGCATATCTATATCACGGAAAACTTATATTAAAATAAGTATTCCAGGTCCAGGTACGGCCGCCGTAGTCGAATGGGTTGGAGCGGGACTACCATTCGGAATTCACAGAGAGAACGTAGGTTCGAATCTCAGTGAAATACCAAAATTAAGAAAAACATTTTTCCAATAGCGGACGCCCCTCGGCAGGCAATGGCAAACTTCCGAGTGCATTTCTGCCATGAAAGAGCTCCTCATAAAAGTCGGCTTGAAACTGTAGGACCCTCCATTTGTGGAACAACATCAAGACGCATGCCACAAATAGGAGGAGGAGCTCGGCCAAACACCAAAAAAAAGGGGTGTACGCGCCAATTATATATATATAATATAATAGTCAAAACTCAGCTAGCAACAATTTGTAAATGCAGTGATTTGCAGCATATGACATTTCCAGCCGAAACGTCTTCGCAAAGAGTGTAAGTACAACTTATTCATATTTTTTGTGTGTCAATATATGAGCCGTGTTCTTTGAAAACTGAGTGGTGTAAGTCCATTTTTACAAAAGATTAGTTAATGATAAAAATTAATACAATTGACTATCAACTTTTTATTTATGAATTTTTTTCAAAAAAATCTGTTAAAATTTTCATTACTTTTTTTATTAACTAATTTTTTGTCAAAATGAACTTATACCTATGAAATGAGACTTTTTTTCATTTCAAACATTTATTAACAAACAAAAATGGTCACAAAATTTAATCTTCAAAATAATAGCCATCGCTAGCGACACATTTTTCCCATCTCTCAGGCAATTTGTGGATGCCGCGCCAAAAAAATTGGCCGTCTTTGGCCGCAAACCAATCATCGACCCATTTTTTAGCTTTTATGAGAATTGAAGCGCTGTTCGGAAAGTGCGTTGCCCATCGATACAAACAAATGATAATCGGAAGGCGCCAAGTCTGGTGAGTAAGCCGCCACCAATTCCCGGGTCGCTCTTGTTCGATGTGGCGGTGCATTGTCATCAAGTCAATTCATGCGGCACTCATCTTCCCGCCTTTAAAATCATGTCCATGTCATTCAAACGTTTGGAAATGGTTTTTTGGGGCACTCCCAACTGCCCTGCCATCGTTTCTTGCGTTTCATCTTCAGCCAACAATGCTTGGAATTCGGTGTCCTCAAACTTTTTCGATGGCCGGCCACGGTCCTCATTCTCCACGCTAAAATCACCACTTCGAAATTTTTTAAATTACCTGAAGCACTGTGCTCTACTTAGAGCATGTCCGCCATAAGCTTCTACAGGGTGGGCCATATAGCGTTTGCTTTTTGAACCACCTATTTTTTTGAGAATGGTAACACAAATGACATGTCAAATGGGTTCATAATTTACTTAAAGGTTTGACATTTACGAAACAGGACGCTATACGCTTGAACAAAATTGGTAAATATTGAAAACCTATTTCCAAAGTGGTGAGTCTTCTTCTTCTTCCGCGGTTACAGTAAATGGCGAGCGTTACCGTGACATGCTCAACGAGTTTTTGTTTCCAAAAATTGAAGAGGATGACATGGACGACATTTGGTTTCAACAGGACGATGCAACTTGTCACACTGCCAAAGTTACACTCGAACTTTTGGCTACCGTTTTTGAAAACCGAATAATCAGCTGAAATTCCGATACCGATTGGCCACCTCGGAGCTGTGATTTAAGCCCGTTGGACTATTTTTTGTGGGGAGCCGTTAAGGACAAATGCTATGCGAACCATCCAGAGACGATTGATGCTTTAAAACACGAAATCGAAGTTGCCATTCATGAAATTGGAGCCCAAACAATCGAAAATGTGCTTAAAAATTGGGTTGATTGAATGGCCTACTGTAAAGCCAGTCGTGGCAGGAGCTCGGCGAAACACCCAAAAAGGGTGGAAGCGCCAATTACATATGATATTGAATTTTTTATGACGAATATGAACGATTTTTTGCAATACTGTTCTAAGCTCCCCGTTGGCAAGTATACTTTTATATTTGGGAAGTATTTCTATGAAGTTTTTGACTTTAACAAGCTTTGAATTTAGCCCAATAAAGCGCCATATTTCAGAGACGAATTTTGTATTATCTATAATTCTGCACTCATTGAGATGGCCTCTTAAGCCACAGCGTGGAAAAGAAACTGCTAAGCCGAGAAAGCGCTAAGCCAACAGATTTGAAATAATAAGAATTAATAAGAATTCATTCGTTGGCAATTGGTTTTTTCTTGATTTCAAAATTGTATTCTACCCATCAGGGAAACTCCTTTCCCGTTTTTGCATTATAAGCAAATGCACAAAAAGACGAATACAAAAAAAAAAAAACTAGTCTATACGACAACGGATAAATTGTGAGTCGGCGCAATGAGTCAAGTTGCAATCGCCGTTGCAATCCAGTTAAAAGTTGGTAGTTGAAGTTAAAGAAGACACCGGAGCTTATCTTGATCAGCTCCAACCAACCAGACGGCCAAGCAGACAAAACAAACGAACAAGCCTACAAACAGCAATAAGAGCCCCACAAGTAACACCGATAATTGTTGTACATAACAGTGAGCAACAATGCTAAATGCAAAAACCAAAGTAATTATATATGTACGTATGTAGCAGCAGCAGTGGCAGGAGCAGCAGCAGCAGCAGAAACAGGTAGCTGGCTTGCACTTGCTGTATGCAGGAAGTGCACCGGCATGACTCGGTGGGTGAGTGCGTCATCGTCGTCATCATCAGAATGCAATGCGTTTATTGTGGTGGCCTTAAATTGGTTGGTTGGTTGGTTGCTTGGTTGGCTGGTTGGTGACATTGCTGGCACACTCATCACATACATACACACATATCAAAATACATACGGCTACACACACAAGCGAACTAACAAAATGCATTACGGCAAAGTGGGCGATTTCTGGCTGATGTTGGTTGCAGATTTTTCGGGCAATCGACCAGAGGCGTGCGGCGATAGTGGCAGAGTCGATTGTTGGCTGACATAAATGAAGTTTCAATGCCACCGCCGTTGTGGTATATTGACATATGCATGCATGTGCACAGGCGCTTCCACGACATCAACGCAAAAATTGCTAACGTTGATGATCATCAAGCTGCGGTTCGGAGCTGTGGTGACGACGCCAATAACGACGATCATTATGCGCCTGGTGCTGCTCATTTGGCAATGGCATAAAACGTAGTAGGCTTTGTGGTTGACGATGAGCTGGTCGCTGTGTTCGTGTCGTGCATAGCTGTGGTTGTTGCTTTTATTGTGCCTCGTATTAGCGCATTGTTGGCATTGCGCGGTTTGTCGTTGTATGCAAATGCGAATAATGTCGTCAATTTTGTTTTGAATTTTTGTAAAATTGATCGATTTAAAAAGAATTAAGATCATCTGCGTTTAAGTCGTTGCCTTGAAAGCACCATGCGCATGCAAGCCACTCGTTGTTGGTGTTGCTGTTGCGCTTGCTGTTGCTGTTGCTGACGGTGCAGTTCTCATTCTCATTGATTACATTTTGTTGTGACGCTCGCAAGCAATGCATGGATGTGAGTGTGTGTGTGGGTATATATATTGGCCTAAATGACTGCAACTTAATTAGGAATTGTTGTTGCTGGAATGCTTGCTGATATGTATGTATGCATGCACTCGTTAGCTGTGCCTGTTGGTGGCGGCTCTTCTGCTTCTGCGTCTGCTTCTGCATCTCCCACTGCTCGCTGTTTGGCGTTTGTTGGCATGCCATTTGGTGTGGCGCATTGCATCTGCTTCTCAACGCTTGGGAGGTTGCTTTGTCATGAAATTGGATTGCGATTGGGATCAGTAATCAGTAGCATTGTTGGCATGAGCAGTACCGCGTTGCAGCAGCAGCTTAAATATCCAGCTACCAACAGCAGGGGTGTTGCAATCACAACTACAATAAAGCAAGTGCAGCTGCAACAAAAATTAACGAAATGAAAAACAATTTAATTAAATCGCTTTGGCAGCGCCATTGACTGCACATCTTTACATGTCACTCTGTTTGTCTGTTTATCGGAGAGCCCGAATGCATGCCTGACTATTTTCATGTTTATTTATTTGTTTGTTTGTTTTCCAGTTGTGTATGTATGTGTCTTCTCTATGTAATGGTAATGTGGCTTGTTTGCTTCCAGAGTCCTTTTGATGTTTGATTGCTTATTTTTGTGCCCCTCAGCCTCTCGGCCTCTGCCTCTGTGTGCCTGTCTAATTGAATGCTCCCCGTTTTTGGCGCAACTGCAGTGTTAAGCCAACTAAAAATGTTGAGAGCTTGCAAACTAGAATATCTAAAAAACAAAGATTTTGCTAAAATAACAAAAAGATTTTCTAAATTTGGACCTTTCTTTTCAGGCAGGTCTAAATTTTTGATTCTGATGCCTCAACTTGCTATTTTAGGCATTTAAAAATCTTTGCTCAAAGAATATGAATTCTAACCCCTAAACTACATAAGTATGTATATCATACTTATACATTAGAGCGGGTCAAATTTTTTCTCTACTATGTTTCGGAGACTGAAGTATTCTACTGCCAAATTTTGTACAAATAAGTCCATGGAAGCATAGCTCTGGAAGAGGTTGCGAGACTCCTTATTTTTAATTTTAGTTTTTATCCCAAATAATTTTTTTTTTATTTCGTAAAAACTTTTGAGGAAAAAAATCTCTGTATGTACATCTGTGTTTTTTGGGTGTGAGAAATTTATATTTATTGTTTATTTTTTTTCAGAACAAAAAAATGTCAGTAGAACAAACAAATTTCGGTTCAAACAAAGTTGGTTATATTTTTTAAGAAACATTGACCCTCCCTAATGTACATACACGGTTGCGAATCCACTCCTCTCTTCGTTTACAGAACCTGGAGTTCAATACTGTGGACATGCAAGCCATACAGGTCTTTATAGACCGATGTCTCTGCACAAATATACGCATCTACTGGCCCGACACAATATCTAACACCCATCTGTAGGCCAACAGTAAGCAAATATCATTACGACTAGACCCAACTCTGGATCCAACCTGTCGAAACAGCATGTTTCCTGGGCTTACCTTTAGATGAGCCAGACGAAGGCGACCGGTGATATACCCTACACTGGCGGGGCTTCTATTACTGCTACAGCAACAACAATGACTAGAAATAGCAAAAAGAAAATGGGAATGGCTTTGAGACGATCACATTATGCGCGCTATAGCGCTGCATTCCAGGAGAAGGTGCATTGGAGTCTCCTGAGATTGGTCGCAGAAACGACAAGAGTGCATAGACCAAATCCCGATCATGTGCAGATGGCTTCGCAGTCTGCAGTGTCCTGTGAGAATGTCCGTGAGCATTCTCAGTTTAGCCTTGAGGAGGGTTATGAGTTTTTTAAACTTATTTTGGTTATAACCTTCCAGTAGGATTTTCGTAGCATAGTTTGGTGTCAGCAAATCTCCCTTAGCCTTAGCACTTCACTCCTGAGCTTCTCCTTGCTGGTGTGTTGTCCCATAGAAAGGAAAGTCTCGGATCCTATTAAAGGCGAGGCAGCAGCCGTTCTCTCGAATGCGTCCGCTATTTCATTCCCAGTTGTACCCCTGTATCTGACAAATTTAGTCTATTTAATTGAGAATATGGAAACAAATCCACCAAAGCACTCAATTAGTCCATTCGAAGGTGCCGCTTCGCGCTGTAGCGTCAGAAGCCGCAATTAGTCAAATTAGCTAGCCATTATTGGTATGCAAACAGCTGCACAGTTATTCGCGGCAAGCAGCTTGTAAGTATAATAAGAATTACGAGTATTTGGCGGGTCAGCTGGTCAGCTGGTTGTGACTCGCGTTTTATGGCTTGATCCGGTTTCGAGTGCAAATTTGCAGACATGGCTGGCAACAAATGAGTGCAACAGCCACATAATGCAGCAGCTGTTGTTGGTGTTGCTTTTGGCGTTGCGAGCGGTTGTGGTCGCGAGAACTGATGCACTTTACATTGCGAATAACCACAGCCGAGACGTCGACGCTGGCGCGCCAATTTTTCAGTAAATACCGAACGACCTTCAACTTCGGGCGACGTGCGCACACTTGCAACAGCAGAACAACACAACAAAAATTACACACAAAAAAACCACAACTATAATTACAACAACAACAACGCCAACAGTCGCACCAAAGTCAACATTTGTTCACACCCAATTTTGCGGTCGATGCGATTGAGCGGCGCCGGGTGACGGCAGTTTACCACACTAACGCTGAGCTGATAGAGGTGATAGTGGTGGTGGTGGTGCTGGCGCTGGAGGTGCTGGTGGTGGTGGCGATTTGCTAGCGCACTCACCTTTATTGAGGTTAGCTGCAAGCACTGCGATTAAATTGGAATTTTTATGTTTGGTAAATGTAACAGGCAACGAATGCCGTTAGTGAGAGCATGTGAACGCGCACAGTGCATACCTTCGTACACCCATACACACACACATACATACATACATCTGATATTGTATTGTTATGGTTTAAGTGGTTTGTTTGCTATGCACAGCTGTTGCTATTGGGCATATCTTTTACACGTCGATGTGCACTTACATACACACGAGTCTTTTGCATTTTCGTCACCCCTTTGTTTTTGTGTCACATGCCCCGTTCCTCCGCTCAATCGGCTCTCATTGCTGCCGTGCTGCAGGTGCTCGTGGAATTCTTTTGAATGCCGCCAATGCAACATTTTACCACTCCAGAGTGGCGCAAGCAGTTATGCGAGTGTTTGTTGTTATTGGCATTGTTGCTATAGGTGATGCAAATTGTATGCGCCAAGCCGGAGATGTAGAGCACACGATACGGAAGCAAAAGACGCCGCTAAATGGAGCGCAATGAATTTCTCACGCTTGCTGATAGAAGAGACGCAGGTCGGCTGAGGAAAACATAGGTACACTTTGTATATGTGTGTGTGTGTGCGAGTGTGTATATATTTTATGTACCTGGAATATAACGAAATACTTACAAATATTTATGTACGTATGTATATACATTTGTTGATGGTATACGGCACCGAATGTGGCATGCAACAAGAGTGGCGTGACAACTTACTACGCGCCTACGCAATTTTCGAACCATTTGACCGGTCCGGTTCGCTCGCGATGAATCATTTTCGCACACACGTGAGCACATACAAGCTTTTCTGTGGGTAAACTGAGAGCGCTGGGGCAGACAAAGCGGCGTGTGACCGCAGGTGTAACGGCTAATAAAATAACTTTAAGCTTCCCAGAAATGTATCAATACGCGATACGAGTGTTGGAGGCATTTTTTATGTGTGTAAATACAAAAACCCCAAAAAATGCATTGATGTGATGAGAAAATATTAAAAATAAAAAAATAATTGGCGCGTACACTTCTGTTAGGTGCTTGGCCGAGCTTCTCCTCCTATTTGTGGTGCGCGTCTTGATGTTGTTCCACAAATGGAGGGACCTACAGTTTCAAGCCGACTCCGAACGGCAGATATTTTTATGAGGAGCTTTTTCATGGCAGAAATATACTCGGAGGTTTGCCAATGCCTGCCGAGGGGCGACCGCTTGTAGAAAAATGTTTTTTTTTTATTAATTTTGCTTTCACCGAGATTCGAACCAACGATCTCTCTGTGAATTCCGAATGGTAATCATGCACCAACCCATTCGGCTACAGCGGCCGCCTGAGAAAATATTTACTATACGTAAATTACGAGTTTGTGACTATCAATGGAGTTATTCAGTAATAAATAGTGGGTTGGGGAATCAGTTCATAGGGTTTTTATATTTGCTTTTATTTTACTACGATTTGTTTGCTGTTCGGCATTCGATAGAACTCTTTTTGCTGTACAAAACTATGTTAATTGTATTCTTGAGTTATTTAATTTTTTATTAGTTTTGAAGCTTAAAATTGGAACACGCAGAGTGAAAAATTCAACATTTTCGACACCTGCTTTTCTTTTTTGCTTTTCGTCGAGGTCAAAAAGCTCCCGAAGCAGCACGGGACATTTGCGACGTGTAAGAAGAAGGTGTCATAGCCGAGTCTACAGCACAGAACTGATTTGCAAAGTTCAAAAATGGCGACTTTACCGTCATGGAAGGCCTTCTAAATTCAAAGAAGAACGTCTCAGATCACTTTTGAAGGAGAACGGAGAACAGTCGCCAAACCAATAGTGAATTGGCGAGAAAAATGAGCTACGATAATAAAACTATTCTCAGTCAACTTCATTCAATGAGATTTACCAAAAAGTTGGGAGCTTGGCTGCCTCACGAGCTCAACGAAAAATATAAAGAAAGTCGCCTTCAAATTACTTCTCAGCATCTCGCTAGCCATCGAGCAACACGCGGTCATAAACAGCGCTTTTTGTACCGAATCGTCACGGAAGATGAGAAAATCGAACCGAGGGTCAAGCCGGATCTTCATTCAAAGAAGTTCATGATATGTATGTGGTGGGACTGGGACGGCCTGGTGCACTGGGATATGCTCGAGAAGAACGCCACGGCCAAAAATGAGCTCTACATTGCCCAGCTACAGCGCGTGAATGCGGCTATTCGACTGAAAAGACCTGATCGTCATGGTCAAACCAGACTCCTGCACGACAACGAAAGGCACCATTTTGCACAAGTCGTCAAAGCCGAACTTCGAAGCTCAAACGGAAGGTACTTCAGTATTCGGGGTATTCTCCGGACCTTGACAGACCGATTACTATCTTTTCCGCTCCCTGTCAAGCCATATGAAGGTCGTCGCCTTCGATAACAAAGAGGTGCTTTAAATCTGGCTCAACAACTTCTTTGGCATCAGACCAGACGATTTTTGGCGGAATGGCATAAACAAATTGGTCGAGAGGTGGGAAGAGTTTGTAAACAGAAACGGCGAATATTTGATTGATTAATTTATTGATATAATTATTGTTTTATGTATAAATAAAAGTATTCGGTGAAATGAAATACGAACTAATTCCCCAACATAAAATATGCACGGCAAAACCTATTTTTTTACATTTTCTTCTCAAAATAAATTTATATTAAATTAATCGCACCTCAATTAGCTCAATGTGAATGGTGAGAGCCAATATCTGCACCAACAATGCACATACACACGTAAGTACGTACATCTATAAATGAATGAGCAAGTTTTTTCAGAAATGTGACACAAAAATTTCCACACAAATGCCGAGAATGAGTGCGCATTAAAATAAAATTGAGGTGCATCTACGAGCGCTTGCATTTCTTCTGGTTTTACGATGGGTTTTCTTATTTTTAAAGAAAATGCAAAATTTTAGCAAATTAATGCGTTGCATGCAATTTAAAAACGGAATGGACGGAAAATTTCAATTAACCTATGAATTCTGGGAATTCGGAGCCGAAAAAGAAATTTGCGCAAAAAATTTATCAGGTCAAAGTGTCGCAGTAAAAATCAAGAAATAAAGAAAAAAATGTGAAAAGTTACAGACATAAAAATAAGGCATGAATTTATTTTGCTTACTGCTGCTGCAACACGTGGGTATCTCCACGTAGGGATTCCCATATTACTTGGCCTAAGAGAAAGTTAAAAAGTGTAGGAGGTTTTGAATTCCGGTAACAACGAATGAATTCGTGTAATTACTCGTATATGGTATGCAACTTCAAATAAAACATTTTTTGTTATTTACTCGACACAAACACCAACATATTTTTGTTTTATTTTTCGTAAGTATCAGTGCAATAAAATAACAACAACCTGCCCCAGCCTAGCGGACATTAAGGATGCAATTAAGAAGCTGAAGCTCAACAAAGCGGCGGGCGAAGATGGCATACAGCTTGGACCAATGACAGCCGACCCGCAATTATAAGCAGAAATTCTTCATCCCCACATCATCGCCGTCTGGAGCAATGAAAAGCTGCCTCCGTCCTGGACAAAAGGTATCATAGTAAAGCTGCCCTAGAAAGGCGACCGGCGCGAGGAATAACCCTACTTAACACCATCTACAAAATTGTAACAGTAATCAAACAAAGCAGGCCCAAAGATATCGAACTCTCCTTAAGAGACGAGCAAGCTGGTTTTCGCCCTCACCGAAGGTGTGTTGACCAATCCAACAATGGCGCTCCTCGCTCTACATGCTGTTCGTAGATTTTAAGAAGGCGCTCGACACTATCAAACGAGACGCAAAATGAATGAATGAATAGAAAGGGAGTTCCTACCAAGATAATCCGACTCAGCAAAGCCCTCTACGAGAACTCATAAAGGCGATATCAGCGATCCATTCACAAGCAACGCAGGCGTACGGCAAGGTTGTCCCCTGTCGTCCCTTCTTTTCGCCATCGTCTATGATGACGTCATGAGCCTACTGACCCTGCATAAAAAGGAGTTGGAGTTTCACCAGACATCTTGAGGATCTACACTTCGCCGATGACATTTGCCTCCTCTTGCACAATCTCTCTGAGATGCAAGCGAAGACGGACAGATTAGTTTCGCTGGCACGCACTTTCGGACTGGAGGTCAACATCGCCAATACCAAGGCCATGAGAGTTAACCACAATAACGCAAGGCAGATATTGGTTGACGGATGCCCGGTGGAATTCGTTGAAAGTTTCTGCTACCTCGGCTGCATCATCACGGCAGATGGTGATGTAGATGAAGATGTCAACTGCAGGCTAAACTAAGCGAGGGAGCATACAGTATGGGGAAGTTCGCAAACCTCCAGGCGCACTAAACTACGAATATTCGGCCATGCGTAAAGGCAGTATTGTTGTACGGAAGAAAAACATGGCTGGCCTCAAACGCCATCACACGGAGGCTACAATATATTCTGCAGGAACCCGAACGAGGAACCCATCTTATGTCAAATTAGTGGCGATGGATAGGCCACACATTGAGAAAACCACCAGATGGCATCACGAGAAAGGCACTGGACTGGGACTCGCAAGGGAGCAGAGGTCGCGGTCGACCAAAAAACACTTAGAGACGGTCGATGCTGCGCAAACTAGCAGATGCCGACATCTCATGGGTCGGCGCAAAAACAACAGCACAGAACCGTGTACGATGGAAAAGTCTTTTCTTGCTCCTTAACCAGAAGCATAATAGCCTCGTTAAGGAGATGTTGCAGCGAAGGCATCCCGTAGATGTTCTGATGGCAAGATTCAGACAGATATGAAGCGTAGTCCACTACAAACCAAACATGCACAGCGTAATTCAGAATCCACCGGCCAATTGGTGTAAATATCGCCAGCAACATTTCTTTGTGCTTGCCCCAACTGCTACTGGCTAGCGATTTGAGAAATTTGTTGCTTTATGAACTTCAATGGCAATTGTAGTTTTGTGCGCCGAGAAGGCGAGCAAACTGTCGAAAGTGACCCCCAATATTTTGGAGTTGCTTACGGTCGGCATTGGTGTATTGTCGACTTTCACCTTTAACTCTTTGGGCTAAGCGGTAAAGTGGGTCGCGTGGATTTAGTGGGCGGGCAAATGAATAAGCAAGTTGTGAGATAATGATTAACTTTGGAACACAAGCTACCTATGTCATTGCCGAGCACTATTTGAACAATTAAACCATCGTCAGCATGGTATATTAATGAAACTCTTTCTGCTAGTTGAGGAAGCTTCGAAAGCAGAAGCAGAAGTTGAAAACCCATAAGGGAAGTACACTAACCTGCTGCACTTCTTGCTTTATCCTTCTCTGTTTTGAGTTTTGATTTCGAAAAATGACAGACGATTAACGACCACATAAGTAGTCGTGGACCACCTCTTCATTCAGGGTGGAAGGGTCTACTATTGGATGTCTTCTAGTAGCGTGAAATGGCTGACTGTGCCGAGAGCTTTCGACACGTCCAATGCTATTAGGACAGTTTTATCCCAGGAACAGGTGTTTCAATGCACTTGGGTAGCCGCTCTCATTTCGGAACATGTCGGGGATGAAGCCTCCTGTGTAAATGAATGATTGAATGAACAGTTTTCATTATATGCGGAGAGTATTTCTGCCACGCAAATATCATTTCATGACAATCATGACCGTTCTGAGGTAGCTTAAAGCTGTAGGTTTTCCCAATCGTAGGACAGAATCAGGTATGCGCTGTTGTAGCCGAAAGTGTTGAAGGCATTCCACAAACGTCATTACACCGTATTTTGCATAAAGATTTGGGTCTTAAGGCTTATAAAGTCCAGTTAACACAAGAACTCAAGCCGGCCGATCATCAACAACGTCGTGTCTTTACTGATTGGGTCGTTGAAATGCATGAAAATGATCGGGAATTCCATCGAAAAATCATTTTGAGTGATGAGACCCATTTTGAGTGATTTCCACCTCGGTGGCTTCGTCAACAAGCAAAATTGTCTGATCTGGGGCTCAGAAAATCCAAGAGTTATTGTTGAAAAGCCTCTCTATCCTCAACGTGTGACTCCGGAAGCGTCATTGGACCTTACTTTTTCGAAAATGTTACGGTGAATGGATTGCGCTACCGAGAGATGATTAACGATTTTTATTGCCGGAATTGGATGGTATTGTTATGATCTGGGCAACGCTTATTTTCAACAAGATGGCGCTACGTGCCACACAAGCAACGAAACCATTGATCTTTTACATAAATAACACCTCTTATTGGAAAATCCTTTACATTAAGAAAAAAAAAAAAATAAATCGATTTTTTGAAAATTCTCACTGTATATAACCCCTTATATCAACGGTAGGTGAGGCTAGGATTTTTTTTGATAGGCAAAGAGTCAAGCATTTAATTGAAAATCTGTTTGAATATCAGAGATTTATCACAGGATTTCTCCACATATTGTAAAATACCCCTTTTTTTAGTATTAGCTAATATTGTCAAACTATTTACCAGGCCTTATACGAAAATAACTAGAAAATATCAAATTTCGTGCACTTTTGGCTCGCAGTCAAAACGCATTAATCTTCGTATACGACAAACTCATTCATATGCATAGGTGTATGTACATACAAATATACAAATACGTGTGATAAATCACTGCAACTGCCATGCCGTGACATAACAATTACACGAAAATCCCCTCCGCAGTGAGTAGTGCAGTAAACATTTCACCCACACGCCATAAAAATAGTCTCAATTTGCCGGTGAAACAATTTCGTTTACATTTCTCATGAAATAACAGCGAAAGAAAATAGTGCAATTTTTTCCACGTGTATGCAATTGACCGGCGTAGTGTAAATACTCAACAAATTCGTTGTAATTTGCAAATAATTTTTCTTTGAAAATTCACACCTTCATTTTGGTGTGCCGTTTGTTGTTGTTGTGTAGGAAGATGCGCGATTTCATGTTGATTGTTGTGTATACACTATTGTTGGCTGATAGATGTACAACAACAATAAATATTTGATTAACATTGCCATCATGCATCCTGAAACAAATAAGCTGCCATTGAGTTTCTGCTGTATTGAGAGTGAAGGCACCATTAGACAGCTCTTAATTGCACCGATGTGTACATTTTTGGGATGCCAGTTTTTTCAGTTTTTACAATTTCGAGATGTTCGGGATCCCGTATTAAAAATCCCGGTATTCTGAGACTAGTACCGGGATTTAGATAATCGTTGTTTTGTAACAACCTAACTCTAAAAATTCCATCCATATAATTTGAGAAGCTCTCCTACCTTAAATCGCTTCAAATATATGTTTCGTGTTTTGTTTCACTGTCAAACCCACTGAAGCGGCTATTCGAGCTATTGTGACTAAATTTAGAAACAAATTTACATTATTGGACATCAAACCAACAACACGTTTACGTAGAGTGCGAACTGAAGAAAATATCGCAGCTGTATCGGCCAGTGTTAATGATGACCATCAATTATCGATTCGTCGCCGTTCGCAGCAATTGGGCCTCTGTTACTCAACAACGTGGAAAATTTTGGGAAAGGATTTAGGTGTGAAGCCTTTCAAAATAGGGCTGGTGTAAGAATTGAAGCCGAACGACCTTCTGCAATGCAGAATTTTTGGTGAATGGGCTCTTGGAAAGTTGGCCGAAGATCCACTTCTTTATCGAAAAATTGTGTTCAGCGACGAAGCTCATTTTTGGATCAATGGGCACGTAAATAAGCAGAATTGTCGATTTTGGAGTGAAGAGCAGCCAGAAGATTTACAAGAGCTACCAATGTATCCAGAAAAGGTCACAGTTTGGTGCGGTTCATAGGCTGGTGGTATCATTGGACCTTAGTTCTTCAAAGATGCTGCGAATCGTAACGTAACTGTGAATGGTGAGCGCTACCGTGAAATGATATCCAACTTTTTTTGCCCAAAATGCAAGAGCTTGACTTGCATGACATGTGGGTGGTTTCAGCAAGACGGTGCCACATGTCACACAGCACGCGTAACAATGGACTTGTTGAGAGGCGAGTTCGGTGAACATTTTATTTCACGTTCGGGACTTGTCAATTGGCCACCCAGATCGTGCGATATAACGCCTTTAGATTATTTTTTGTGGGGCTATGTTAAAGCTCATGTCTATTCAGACTCGCCTGCTTCAATTAACGCATTGGAAGACAACATTAAAGCATTTATATGTGAGATACTGGCCGAAACATTGGAAAGAGTATGCCAAAATTGGACTGAGCGGATGGACCACTTGCAGCGCAGTGGCGGTCAACATTTGCATGAAATAATCTTCAAACATTAAATTATATGGACAGTACTATCGATTTAAATAAAAATTTCATGCTTGTTTCTGAATTTTACGTGTTTTTTTTTGAAAAACTTTCCTTTAGCTCTTAAAAAATCACCGTTTACATATTTGATATACGTATATAAGTTACTCATACCGCCAAAGGGAACACTTCAACTGATAGTTTACTTTCAATTTGTTAGCTCACTTTTAAGATGTGGCGTCTGTGGCCGTTTCGGCTGACTAAAAGAAAAATAAACTAAAATTTCATTGGAAAATTTTTCCCACACCAGCTTCCAGTGAAATATAGGTATTAGACGCACTCACTTAAAGCAATTATTGCGCACATTGGGATGTAAGTGCAAAACATATTATTTATATATTTGTATGGATGCTTCTGGAAATTTATCGTAAATTCTATAAAATCAGTTGCCACTGCCACAGGTGGCTAGCGAGCAGCACATAAAATAGCAACTTAAAGCTTTAGAATTTAAAATATTCGTGTTCCACCCTATCCCCACCACGATTTAGTGACAAAATTTAATTCATGGAAGCACTTTCAATACACAAATGCAGGTATGTTATAAGTTGTTCAAGAAACTCTCTATTAATATTTTATATAAGTTTTTTACTCAGCCGCTATTCCACTGAACACAATTCCTTTTCTTCAAATTTTTTTTATGACTACGGAAATTTTTTTCAAAACACCTATATAAAATACTTAAGGTGTTAAAAGTTACATTCAAAGTTAAACGATGGCAACCCAGTTTGCCATTCTCAGCTGTCAAACCTTAGTTATCGATATCGATAGTTCTCATGCAGTTAAAAAAACACCGGATATTAAAAAATAAAATGGTTTGAAAAAGTCTTCTCCAACAGCGGTCGCTCCTCGGCAGGCAATGGCAAGTCTCCCACTGTATTTTTGACATAAAAAAAGCTCCTCATACAAAACAAAAAAAAAGAAGCAAACAAAATACATACATTTGACGTTCGAAGAAGCACAAAAAGATCACAAAATCACCAAAAAAAAATTTCAAAAGCTAACACAATTTTTGAGCCACTGGGAACTTGCATTTTCAATTCAAAACTGAGAAGACTACAAAACTACGTACTTTAAGACGTAAAATATTCTAAGAATTCTGATTACAAAGGTCACCGCCTCATATGAAATTGTGTTTTTGGGTATTTATTTAAAAAGCGTATAAACGGAAACAAAAAAAAGATTTTTCTTTTTTGGTTTGGAGTCTTTCATTTTTTGAGCCAGTGTTAAAAAATAAAAATTTAGTTTGCCCATACGAGGTTCGTTCAAAAAGTTGTCAGCCTTCAAAAAGTGGTCTTCACATGGACAATATACACAGATAAAGCCGACCTCGGTAGTCTTCCATAAGTGCACTAGCCTCCCATCCCAGAGGTTGTTGCTTGAATCCCACGTAAAGCACGGTCCTCGCACTTTTACAAATTTACCTACTTTCCCTGTTTCATATTGCATCAGTGGTGCCAGCAATCGCGGTAACAGCGTAGACACACCAAATTTAGCGAGGTCCTCAACCATCTGTGCGATCCTTCTGCCAGAAAAATGTGAAACACAGATGGCGCTCCAAGCTCTCACAATAACGTCATTCATACTGACCAAGAATCTTTTTGTCCTTTTGATTACAAACACCTGTGAGTCCTGGAATCCGTGTCGGCAGCGACATACCTTTTTTAGGAACACTATTAACAATGAATTGGAAAACAAAATACTTCAAACAAAAATTAAAAATCTTTTTTCGTTTTCGTTTTACACGCTTTTAAAGAAACACCCAAAAAACACCATTTCAAATGAGGCGAGGGGCTAAAGCGTGAAATGTTGACCAAAATTAAAATTAAATTAAATATTTGTTAGGTTTCTGTAGGAGAAGGCACTATAAAAAATAATTAAAATTAAATATTGTAAGAAAAAAATACGTTGTCCAGACTTGAGTTCAATAAGCTCCTCTGCTACATGCATTCCCATGAGGGCGTGGACTATTCACTGAGGTGCATATTGCGGTAAGCTCTCTAATTGCCCTACACTTTGGCATTGACAGAAGCGACTCCTTTGTTGAATAGTTCAAGGAGCTCACAACCTTCAGCTTCGTCTAGGTACTCGTCGAGGAATAGTAGAACGCAGTGGATGAAGCTCCATATCTGGATCTAGAAACACCGCTTTGCGGATTGCAACGGAATGCCTTTTAAAGTGCCAAGAATAACACCTAAGTGCAAGTATTGGGAAGTGCATGCTTTACATTTAATGAGGCTTTTTATTTAAGGAGCAGGCACTGAGAATTATAGTTTACATAGTTAAGCTATCCGCAGAAAAGTTACGAGAATAACTTCGGCTGCCACGTCACAGGGCATCCAGTAATGAAATACTGCCCGCTTATTTCACACATTATTCTCACACACGCGTCCGGTCAGACGGCAACAGAGTAATATGAGTTGGTTGCGTTGATTTTTTCGTATGCCTCCAATACAAGTCAAATTTTTTTTATAAGCAAACCACCTTGGTGATGTCGGAAAATCCTTCAGCTGATCCTGCAAAATCGCTTATACTCGGTTAACGGTCTTGTGTTGGCCACACCTCCGCATGCTGTACATCGCGACGGCCTCTAATATTTGTCTGGAGCCTTAGTTTTGGACACACTTCTGTGATGTCACAACCACTGCACTCAACAGTTCACATGCATGTCGTCATCAGAGACCGACCAATACTTTGTGTAAACGAACAGCTTCTTGTGCTTCAATGACACAACTCGACTCTGGATTTGTAGCAGACTAAGCAGACTAAATTTGTACTTATGTATTCAGGAAACACCCCCAACATATGACCCACCTGTGAAGGAAATACGCGCGAGCCCAACCAACTACCCACTTGATTACTTTAACCCATTCACCTGACATCCCTCCACATACTTTGCGTTCCCTTGGGGCCGACACGGTCGAAACGATTTGTTGCTTAGGTTCACCATTGGTTGTCAATCATGACAACTGATGGAGTAATCGCAATGAAAGTGACTCAATAAGGTGCTAGAATTACAAAAAACAGGGAATTCTACCAAATAAATAATGAATTAGCTTTAAATTGATTCTAATTAAAAAGAAAATGCGGTATTATGGCTGTTGGGCTTTCAGTGCAAAGCTTCCTAAGTGCAGGCTATGTTAGGGCATCGCTTAACCTAACCCAAACTACTGCAAAATCGATCAAAATTAATTCAAAAAAACCAAAGGCATCCAACAATTTTTTTTTGTTTTTTTGTATGTATATTTATTTGTTAGTGTTTTCGCTTTTCATTTCTAATGTTTATTTGAAGAATTTTACGTGTGCGAGTATATCAAAATCTCAAAGCCCAAATCAAGATCAGAGGCAAAATAGCGCTGCAGTAAATTTAACAAAAAACAAACATTAGGTGGCCCACCAAGCTGACAGCCGGCTGCAACAACAATAAAAACAATATAACAATAACAAAAACAACGTTTGGCAGCTGTGGCCGATACGGAGATGTAAATGCACTCGTACACTCGGTAGACACCATAACCGAAACTAGCAGACACTGCTGCCCGCAATAAATTTCTCGATAGTGCTTCTGAGGTCTGTGCAGTTAGGAGGCTGTGGGATACTTTTAAGCGCCTGCATGGCGTGTGACTTTTGTGCTCCGCTCAGCCGGCACAGGGTGGTGCTAGTGCAGGTGCTAGGGATATGTATGTAGGTAGGCATGTTTGGTGCCAAAGTGCTGTGCAACAAGCATACCAGTGCAATATAGCCAGACCGCCCTACAGCTGCAATGCAACCAGCATGCAACGCTGTTCATGCAACATTGAAACATTCGCTGCACGACGGCGCTCAACAGATCAAAGGCGACGATTACGCAAATAACTGTGCCGCTCGCTTAATAATTATTATTGTATGTTGTTTAATTGTTGTTCTTTTGTTATTGTTAGTGTACAGTTAGTGCGCCTTTGTTGCTTGCTGTGATTGGCTTTTGTTTTTGTCTGTGGAATTATTAGCATAAAGCATAAGTTACTTGACTTATAGGCCCAACAGATTGAGTCCGTTGCGGCAACGCCTTTGACTGACAGCAGAATTGATTGCTTGCATTTGATGTATAGAGAGTGCGTGCCACATTCGTGTCGGAACGGACAAAAGTCGTCCTGCTCTTAAATTCTGATGTACAACTACTCCCACACAACAACAATGTAGGCAACATACAATACGTCACGCGTTTCAGCGCGGAATCCCTCTGCGTTTTGTATGACATGGCCGTCGCATGCGTTGCCGTAACGAAGGCACAAATAGAATGATAGGAATGGTGGATGCCGCGCCACATGTCAGTAAGCACCTATGTATGTATGTGTGTGCTTTTATGTTTGTATGCGCGTGGCGATGATGCACCCTTGCACGTTGGCACGCTTCAATGACTGACGTCAACAGTGGCGCTGCCGGTGGTAAGCCAAACCGAAGTGGATGCGGTGGAAGAAGAAGAAGAAGAAGAGGAGGCAACAACAAGCAGAAGCTGCTGTTGCTGCTGTGGCATTAAACCGCCACAATTGCCGCCGTTTGTGGCATGAGATTTTGATACTGAGTGAGTGCAGGATTTTGACTTTAATTACGCTTTATATCAATCAGTAGATCCGTAGCAGTGTTGCAAGTTAATTTCTTCATCGTCTTTTTTCTTCTGTTCCCACCGCCTCATTAATGACTGTTGAAATGTGTACTGCTGGCAGCTCCAAAAATGGAAAATAAAACTTTTTAATTGAAATTTTTAATTAGGCAGCTAAATTACGGTGTCGTTGAAAGACGCGCCAATGCCGTATGAACTCTATGCACGTATGTTTGTATGTGCGATTATGTATGTATGTATGTGTGTATGTATGTATGTGCGTACATGTGGAGCAAGTGTGCTTTTGGAATATCCGATTGCTGCCACCTCTTCATGTTAGTTTGCCATTTGCTACTTTAAGAAAACGTATTTTTATTGATTTGCCGCATTACTAAATATTGAAATTTTTTTAAAAGGATCAAAGTTAAACATTATTTTATTTTTATTGAGATTGATGCCAAACTAAATGGGGCATAAACTTGTTGTAGAATTCTGAGAAGAAATGAAATATAAGAAAATTGCTTTCAACAATGAATTGCTAGTGAATCAAATTCAATTTATTTACATAAAGAATGGACGCTTTGCTGCTCTTTGCTTGGCCGCGCGCTTCCTCCAATTTGTGGTGTTCTTCTTAATGCTTTGCTACACAAATGGAGGCATACACACAGTTATACGCCACTCGCATGGCGGCTTGTTTCCATAAGAAGCTTTTTCTGTTTATATTAAATATTTTCTATTGATATTTTTCGAAAGCTTTATGTTTTCAAACTTGTAAAATCATCGAATGCCATCTAATAAAAAAAATAACCATCTGCCATTCGAAAATGCTGGAAAATCGTAGGCCTCTCCTACGAAATATGCTTGTCGAATTGGAGAAGCTTGGCCTACCTGTAAATGCTTGCGCTAATAAATTTAATATTTTTCATACTTGCCCACACCACTATTTTTTTCATTCATATTCATATTCATATTCATATTCATATTCATATTCATATTCATATTCATATTCATATTCATATTCATATTCATATTCATATTCATATTCATATTCATATTCATATTCATATCCATATTCATACTCATATTCATATTCATATCCATATTCATATTCATATTCATATTCATATTCATATTCATATTCATATTCATATTCATATTCATATTCATATTCATATTCATATTCATATTCATATTCATATTCATATTCATATTCACATTCATACTCATATTCATATTCATATTCATAATCATATTCATATTCATATTCATATTCATATTCATATTCATATTCATATTCATATTCATATTCATATTCATATTCATATTCATATTCATATTCATATTCATATTCATATTCATATTCATATTCATATTCATATTCATATTCATATTCATATTCATATTCATATTCATATTCATATTCATATTCATATTCATCAAAATCACACAAAATCCTATTGTTTTTGACTACGTTTCTTGTTGAAATTTTCTTCCATACAACCTTATCGGGTGTGTGGCCGAGCTCCTCTTCCTATTTGTGGTGTGTGTTTTTCACAAATAGGGGCACCTTCAACGCCTCCGAATGGCAGTTGATTTTTTTTAGGAGGAGCATTTTCATGGCAGAAATACACTCGGAGGTTTGCCATTGCCTGCCCACACCTCGGCTATTAGAAAAAACTTTGTCTGTCATTTGGTGTTTCATGTCCGGAGACTCGATTTGTGTATGGCGAAAAGGCTTGACACCTCAGCGAAACAAATTTTGCTAAGTCAGCTTGACGAGAACGCGAGAAATGAGGATTAAGAGCATTCAATACTGCTACGTTCTAACGGCTTTTTCACCGCATGAAAGAAAAAGAGATGAACCTTTGATTCAAACGCTGGCAAATACCCGAAAGAACAGACTAGAAATGGGAGAGAAGACTAGGACTATGTTCAAACAGACCGATTAGCTGAGCCAATTATGTTTTAAATGCCGCCATGGAGTTTTGTCTTTATCCACATACAATTTAGCTTTTTTTTGGTTTTCCTTGTTCACTCTTCTCGGGAGCAAAGGGCCCCGACAAGACTCTGTTTTGCGTTGGTTTCGTTAATCTGTTTTGATTTCTGACAGGGTAGGTGATTAGCCTGCCGCTACAGTCCTAAATAGTGGGAATGCCCACCTGTCGTTGCTTAGCCAACAACGCCTTCTTACTGCTTGGAGCGCCATCTGTGTTTCACATTTTTCTGGCAGAAGGTTCGTAAGATGGTTGAGGACTTCGCTAAATTTCATGTGCCTGCGCTATTACCGCGGTCGCCCGCTTTCTCTTGCTGGCGCCACTGATGCAATGTGTAACTGTGTGTTTTTCTTTGTTTTCAGCTTGTTTAGCAGTCACAATGCAAACAATTCGCTTACACAATTAATATTTTACAGCTGTGAGTGTTTTGATTTTGCTTGTGAAAAATTCGGAACATGAAGAAAAACTTAGATTTAGAATGAACTATATTGGTGTAAAACATAAATAAAAACATAAACTTTTCCACTTAGCTGCCATTGCTCTTTGCAGCTTTCGAACAAAATGCTGCTCAAAGGCTGTTGTGGAAGCTGGGCGATGAAATTAAAATAAATTTTAAATTATAGGATTTATTGAAATTTGCTCACGATCAGTTTTGTGCGCCATCGCTTTATCTCTACTTGATTTTATTTAATTAGTTGGCAATCAATAGGTAAAATTTGTGTATGATAAATTGGGTTACAATTAAGGCTTAAGTTGCTTTTATGTAAAGGTTCTTAATTGTCAATTAGGTGCCTGTTTGGACATAATCTAACCGCTCATGCTTCAATATCCTAGGAACACACAAGTTTGGAGCTTGTGATTTCATCGGCGAGGTAATTGGGAAAATGGCATTAGGGTGGCTCAAAAAAGAAAAACCAAAAAATTTTTTTTTTGCTTTTCAAAGATGGCATAAAACAGTTACCGTCGAAGAATTATTCACTACTGGCATCTGGGCGTCACTTTTGGAAGACCCTTTATAAACAAAACAAAAAAAAAATTTTAATTTTTACTCATGCCGCCAACGGTTTGAAAACTTTCATTGAATTCCCACGGAGAAACGCAAGTGAGCTTGTGAATTCCCCTGCAAGGTAATTGCGCAAATGTGCATTAGGGTGGCGCAAAAAAAAAAACAAAAAATTTTTTTGGTTTCTTTTTTTTTTTCTTTTCAAAGATGGCATAAAAAAGTTACCGTCGAAGAATTATTCACTACTGCCATCTAGGCGTCACTTTTGGAAGACCCTTTATAAACAAAACAAAAAAAATGTTTAATTTTTACTCATGCCGCCAACGATTTGAAAACTTCTATTGAATTCCCACGGAAAAACGCAAGTGAGCTTGTGAATTCCCCTGCAAGGTAATTGCGAAAATGTGTATTAGGGTGGTTCAAAAAAGAAAACACAAAAAAAAATGTCACTTAGGGAGGCATTACCAACGTCAGCCATAACATATTTTTGTATTTTTTATTATTATAAGTGAAATCAGGGAGTCCAAACACTTTTACAATTATTATTTATTATACTTTTTCACACACATAATTTTAAAGTTTTTAAAATTTTTTTTTTTAATTTTATTAACTGAAAGTCCGTTGAATCGCACAATTTTTGGAATAAACACTGGGATATTAAAAGAATAATCAAGTGGAGCATCCTCAGTAGCCAACTTCACTCTGTACCCAATATAAGAAAATCATCCATGAAGCTCTTATTAAATAAAAAATAATTCCATCCTAAATAGTTCTACGTAGCCAATTGTTAGTATTCGTGTTTCTGGTCTTGAATAAGGCATTCAGGAAAACACGCGGCCACACTAATGTACATTTACCCATACATGCGTGTACACACAAAATGCATAAATAGCACCCATACCAATTCGTGGGCATAAAGAAACGAGACAGAAGCTATTGCGAAAATGCGTGAAAGATTTCACAATCATACCCAGGCTGTTCTCAATTCTATTAACTGCCCATTAAAATATCCGATTGTGCCGACGAGGGGAGCTAAATAATAAAGTTGTCTACACATCGCATACGGGTATATAAACTTCACTTTTTAGATAAACAACTATCGCGAAAATTTGTTTAAGTGATTGGAAAATTGAGAGCAGGCTAAATGAGGCATAGTAAAAAACAAAATATGTATCAAGATTTTATGCGAGAAGAACTTTAATGAGGTAAGCATATCAACTGGGGTCCGCTGATGTTAACACACTTGTATTCATGTGTGTATTTATATATGCATAGAAATTTATTTGTATACATGCATATGTATGTATGTATGTTGTGATATGTGTATAGGCTGTGCATTGTAATGAAAAACTATGCTTGTTAACAAACAAATCCGCATACGAGTATGTCCACAGCGATAAATCGATTGTTAAAGGGGGCAGCTCCTCCAGACAACGAGCTTTTCAATAATTTCTTGCGAAAAACTGAGAGTATTTATTATCTTAACTTAAATTACATATTAATATTCATACTTAAATGAATATACAATAAAAAAATTTTTACATAAAAAACAAAACGAAATGGCGGAGCTACAGCTACTCGAACTTAGCTCCTTTAAATTTCGCCGTGGAATGTACAGCCACTTGTAATAAACTGAAATCAACTAGACATCATTTTTTCATTCAAATAAAATATTCTGCTTTACGCTTATCTATTTTTAATGAAAAAAAAAGAGAATGAATATTTGAAGTGTGAAAAAAAATACATTTTTAAAGGGTGGTTGAATTTCAATAGCCGATGTTGAATGTGAACCACACCTAAACGTCAACGACACCGTTGGACTTCTTTCTGCGGGGTTATTTGTAAGAAAAGGTATACGTCGATAAGCCAGCAAAAATTCAAGAGCTAAAGGATGAGATAATTCGGCACATTAACGGCATAGAACCTCATTTATGCCTCAGCGTCATTGAAAATTTGGACCATCGGATGGAGGTGTGCCGCCGAGGGCGCGGCGGCCATTTGGAAAATATTTTATTCTATACGTAATTGAGCCATATAAGTAATATCATAATAAAGAGAAGTGACAATAAAAAAAATTGTATTTTATTTAAAATCAACACCGGCCCTTAAAACTGAACCACCCTTTAGTTTTGTCACAGCTGAGAACCCTCAACACGTTCTTGTTTTGGGTCAACAAGTGAGCAAACGCGACAGCCACTTTGAACAGAGCTTTCTTGTAGTCAAATGGTCAAGACTCTTTTGATATCTTTACGATGTCAGCTAACTCACGCAACTTCGCTTTTCGTTGATTCAAAACGATTTTGTGGATCTCTTCTATGTTTTCTGGTGTTACCGCCTCATTTGGACGTCCACGTTTGAAGTCAGTACATCATCATTTTCTTGTTGTTTCTGATGGAGCGGAGTCCCTATAACACATTTCAAACTATTGCTTCGCTTGAAGCTCTCATCAAAGAGCAGTGTAAAATTAAAACACGAGATTCTTTTTAATTCACTGTTTTGAAACTAACAAAAGTAGCGTCACACTTAGCGCCATAACTCATAAACTAATGAATAGAATATCATGAAATTTTAGCAGTTGTCTTCTCAAGGTTGGTACTAACTGAAAAAGGGCTGAATAAAACTATAGTCATCTATGAAACTAGTGTCGAATGAAGAGTTTATCGCTCAAACTGAGGCCTATTTTGAGGCAAAAGATAAATCGCCCTACAAAAGTAGTATTGAAATGTTAGAGCAGCGCTGCCATGATTGCGTGGTTCCTGATGGAAATTACGTTGATGAATAAAGCTAATTTTGACCAAAACAAAAAGTGTTTTCTTTGTTAGGCCCGGGATTTGTCCGTCCAAGTGTTACCTGAATGATATTCACATACAAATATTTGAACACACATTTACTAAGCTCAATTGTCGCAAGACAAAACAGGCTTGTACTTATATGAGTTCCGGGACACTCCGGTGTTCAAGGAAACGAAATTGCCGACGAATTGGCGAACCGTGGATCAGCGGTGCCCCCGTAAGGGCCACAGTCAATAATCGGTATCAGTTTCGCAGGAATCATGAATTGGATCAGCGATTATGTATGCAATTTTCATAAAGAGCGATGGTCCGGTCTAGAACGCTGCAGAACTGCAAAGTGTTTTTTGACAAGTCCGAACAGAAAACTGTCAAACTTTCTACTAAAACTTTCTAAGGAAAGACGTTCGGTTGAGGCTCGGAATCATTACAGGACACAACCCATGAGGTCAGCATATGACTACCATTGGAATCATTGAGGACGCAGTGTGCCTGTCATGCTTGAAGGAGGCGGATAGCAATGAGCACTTTTTCTGTGAGTGTCTTGCCTTTGCTAGAGCACGCCTACGAGTTCTGGGTTCCGATGTCATGAGAATGAGTAATATCTGTTCTCTAAAACTGGAGGATATTTACAGATTTGCCAAAGAATGTGGAAAATTCTCAAAGGACTAACTATTTCTATCTCTGCCTCTATTCTTTCCTATCTCCTTCTCTGATACTTTTCTCTTTTCCTCCTGGATTATCCACCCTCTTTCCAGAGCTTTCAATACAATGGGCTTTTAGCCTGAGTGTTTTAAGAGCCACCAAATCTCCTGGTGCCCCTTGGCTCCACCTTTTCAAATTTTATCTTTCAAGCTATTTCTTACGTGAACCATAATATTCGTAAATAAATATTATTTTATTACCATAGTTTGCTATTTTTCGAGTCAATGGCATCGCTTGGCCTAAAAATGAAAGTAATGGATTCCATACCACTCCGCTCACCTTTGAGATTGAGTTGAGCAGAAGACCTTTTTGAATTTAAGAAGTAATGAAAATCGCCTATTAAAATTGTGCGTTTAAATGTGAGAACGCCAACAGCAGTAAGTCTGCATAGATGCATTTGAGAACTCCCAAATTGAGCTTCTGAACTTGAGATCAAACAAAACAGTTTATTGGGCATACTTGCACATATGCACTCGTAGAGGTTAAACACTGAGAGTTTTGCGCCGAAATTGCTCATCAATTATGTAGTCGTTTTTTGCGTTTCCACTTGTGATAAGTGCTTGTCTGTGCTTAGCTCCCTAGGTGGCAAATAGGGTGGCTGTACCGCTGACAGTATTTCATAAATTATTTCATTTGCTGCATCGAAGATCAAACCACATACATACATGCGCATATTCGTATAAAATAAAAAAAATTTAATTTGGGTTTGAAGCGCTATTAATTTCTCTTGTTCTTCTACTTCTTCTATTAGTACAGAATCCACGGCGTTAAAGCGGCGGCTACTTTTTTCGAATTTTCGTACAAATCCACCAATTAAATACTTATTGATTTTCTTATAGGGCATTTGTTGATAGGCAAGTAAATGTTTGCTTTTCAATGTTCTTTTATATGAATGTAAATATATGTATGCGTATGTGTGTGTGTATGTGTGTGTTTACACAACTTTCGTATGCCATGTGGCATGTGGCGCGCACTTTACTACATATCGCGCTTGCTGTTATAATTAATTGTAATTGTCGATAAAAGATTAATTTGGTAAGCTTCTGAAGTGCGCACAAAAAGCTTCAGCAGTGAATGAGTAAGAAGAGTTACAGGGGCTTTTGTTTGCAGTTTGACGTATTGCAAGCATTTTTTTTCATTAACAAAGGGGTAAAAATATAATCATTTATTTACACAAATGCATATGAAGATGTGTGTGTTTGGCATTGTTTTTTTTTTGTTTTTTGCTTGGACGACTTTATATTGCGCTTTTCGTTGGTATATAATTCCATTTTACAAAAAGGCTTTCCAGCGGAATAGAGTCCGAGTTGTGGCTGATTTTTATTAAAATTAAAAAAACCTATTGTTGATTCATTATTTATGCAGACCAGTGTCAAATGTCGCGCCTAGATCAGACAACTCTCTTTAACTTTAGAAAGCGCAATATTTGATAAAATAACTATCGGGCTGACGAAGAGCTGTATGAGCTTTACGACGATATAGACATAGCGCAGCGAATAAAAATCCAGCGGCTACGTTGGCTGGGTCATGTCGTCCGAATGGATACAAACGCTCCACCTCTGAAAGTATTCGATGCGGTACCAGCTGGTGGTAGCAGAGGGAATGGACGGCCTCCTTGTTGGCGCCGGTTAGCACAAGAAAGAACCGACTGGCGCGCTTTGTTGAACTCGGCGAAAATCGTGTATGCAGTTATCGCGCCAATTAAGTAGAAGTAGAAGAACTATTGGGCTGGGGAGTAAGTTCATAGCGTTTTTTTGATTATATTTTCTTTTATTTTACAACGATTTGTTTGCTGTTTGGCAAAGTATTCATTCGATAGCACACTTTCTGCTCTACAAAATTATGTAAATTGTATTTTTGAGTTATTTAATTTTTTATTAGTTTTGAGGCTTAAAAATGGAGCACCCAGGGCGCAAAAATAAACAATTTCGCTAACTGCTCTTCTTTGTTTTTCATCGCGGTCAAAAAGAACATTTGCGACGGGTATGAAGGAGGTGCCATAATCGAGTCTACATCACGGAAATTGCACGTCCCGCAGCGAAAGGCCTTCTGAAATCGATGCAGAACGTCTCAAATAGCTTGTGAAGTAGGACGGTCGCCAAACCAGTCGTGAATTGGCGGAAAAAATGAACTGCGATCATAAAACGATTCTCAGTCAACTTTATTCAATGGAGTTTACCGAAAAATTGGTAGCCTGTGTGTCTCACAAGCTCAATGAAACAAATAAAGAAAGTCGCTTTTCAGCACGGAATCGTCACGGGAGGTGAGAAATGGTGCCTATACAACAATATGAAAGGAGTGGGTGGCTCCAGGAGATACGTCAAAGCCGAGAGTCAAACCAGGTCTTCATCCAAAGAAGATCATGATATGTGTTTGGTGCAACTGTGAGCGCATGCTGCACTGGAAAATACTCGAGAAGAATGCCACGGTCACCAAGGAGCTTTAAATTCTCCATCTACACCGCGTGAATGAGGCTATTCGAATGTAAAGGCCTAACCGAATAATCAGAAATTTTTTAAGCTTGGAGTATTCATATCTTTAAGTACACTTTTCAATCTTTTCCGCCGGAAATAGTGGTGTTAGAGCGTGCTGCCATGGACGATCGGCATCCGTGTATCTTACTGGTAGGCATTTCTGAAGTTGCAATTTTTTTCTGTAATCAACAATATTTTTTTTTTTTCGTTAACAACATGTTTCCTAAGAATGTGGCCCTAATTGTGCTAAAATAATATTGAAAATTGCTTGTTTTTGAGGTGTTTGAACACAATGCAATTTTTTCATACCATATTTTTTCATCTATTTTGCTTACAAAAAATTATTTCTAATCATAATATAGCCCTAGAATTAGGTTTAGATAAATTAAAATTGAATAAAGAATACTCCGAAAAATTTCATTACGATTGGTGGATAACTTTTTGAGCTAGAGTGCCCTCCAATTGAAAGCAAAGCGTTTCGAGGACCGCGCGCTTCAGTGCTGAACCAACGGGCGGCCACTTAAGTGCTCATAGAAACGGTAATAATGCGAATTCCGCTTTAAACTTTTTACTAAATATTCTAGAGTAGTTATACTAACAATTTATGCAATAAAAAAGAAGTCGATTTTTTGGCCCGATCAGGGGTACACCCCAAGGTGGGGTAATCTCTCCACTTCTGTGGGACTTAACTGTCAATAATCTTCTTCAAGAACTTGAAAAAATGGGAGGGAAAATAATCTCATATGCCGATGATATTGTTATAGCAATCTCGGGGAAGAACCTTCCAACTTTATGCGATCTTCAACAAAGAAAAGGCGAAATATCTAGGACTTGTACTGGATAGGAAGCTAAATTGGGGGCTCACAGTCGCAGATAGAGTACGCAAATCTATGATGGCGTTGTACTCCTGCAGAAGGCTAATTGGAAAGAGATGGGGATTGGAACCTCCAATTTAGCCACGAAATGCCGCACATCTCTTAACGAGATGGCTGAGTCATTTCACCTAAGGATAATATGGGTTCCTGGCCATCGCGACATTGAGGGTAACTGTAGAACCGATGAACCAGCGAGACTCGGCACCAAGTTGACCGATGAGTACATAGATAATGACATAGGCATTCCCTTACAAACATGTAAGCTATTTATCCTTGAAGAAATCGTAAAGAAAGCAAACGAAAGATGGCGTAATGAAGCCACCTGCAAAATCGCCCATCAACTGTGGCCGACTCTTAGTGCCAAACGCACAGAATCTTTGCTAAGCCAAAATAAACACAGTCTTAGCACACTGATTTCAGTCATAACGGGACATTGCCTAATAGGTAGGCACGCCCAAAGGATGGGTGTGCAAGCACACGACTTCTGTAGAAGTTGTCTTGATGAGGAAGAGGAAGAGACAATCTTACACCGTCTGTGCCACTGTCCTGCGCTCTCCAGACGGGTATTTGCTATTCTAGGCAGACAATTTTTTAACGAATCGGAAGATCTCAGTTCCGCAGAAATAGGAGGTATTCTAAAATTTTTGAAAAGCGCACAATGGTTTTAGGTGAAATAGGGAAAGCTCCCCCACGCGCATCACAATGGGCTATGAGCCTGAGTGTGTCCCACAAGACAAGCGCTTCAACCTAACCTCAACCTAACTTTGGACAGTCTAAATTGGTTTCCTCCCTTAGATAGCACCAATAATTCTTTCAATTTAAGTAAAAGCATTATTTTTTAAAAGTCTCAGCGTTAATCTCAGCATATAAAAACCAACAGCAAGTCTTGTTTTTCCTAAATGCATTTTCAACAAAATTATTATTATTTTATTGTTGTAATCTTTAACAATCTTTCTTCCTCAAAACAATGTGAAAGTTCAAGTGACTCCGTTGAGGTACCCAATTCCAGATAGGTTCGACTGCAGAGAGTAAGTGTCACTTAGTTTAAGACATAAAAAAAAAGAAAAACAATATAAAAACATTGTAGAGTAATCGTGTTTACATACACTAATACATATATATACCTACATACATACATACATACATATAATAAATGGCTTTGCACGTAGTTTAAACACACATTTTTCCCCGTCTTTTACATTCCAACTGACATTAAACCAGCCAGCACATTAATTGTCAGCGCAAAATTTAAAATCAGGCAGCAACAATTTTCTCGCTTATTACACCCATTCTTATACGTTTCACCAGTGGCGAGCTCATTCACGCCAGCGCCAGCACCTAATCGCAGCAAGATCTCGAAACTGACAACCAAAATAGTGAACTAAGCAACGACGACAATGGCACCAACACTGCAACAGTTATAAGTCAGATTAGTTGAAGAGTAATTTGGCATTTCTCACGCTTAAATTGCCACAATTGAAATTTAAAAAAAACCGAAAACAAACTAAAAAAAAAAAAAAAAATTGGAGAAACGTAATAAAAAGTTACAAGTACACAAAAAGCGGCATAAAAGTCAAATAAAATGACAGATTAAGAATTATGTACAACAACTGTGCATGAAATGTGAATTGCGCATTGTGCTCAAAATTTTAATTACTTGTGCTACTGTCAGCTGCTAACCTACACTTGTTTGCATGGATGGCGATCACACCGGCTGTACATTCATACATATAACCAAAGCAGCGATTGCCTGAACGAGTATAAGCACTTATAAAGGGTCTCTCAAAAGTGACGCTTGGATGTCAGTGGTGAGTTATTCCTAAAAGGTTCTTTTTTCATTTCATCTGTGACAATTGTCAAGTAGACGGATGTAAAATTTTATTTATGGAACCTGACTGCAGTACAATGGACTTAATGTTGTCTGATTGCTGTGCTTGCTGGTCTGTCCTGACAAAAAAAAACCAATATTGCAAAATACTTTAAACTATTGGGTTGTTCGGAAGGTTTTTTTTTGGTGAAAATGAAAGACGATCTTCGTATAATGAATAAACCCAGGCCTTTTAGTTGGTCATAAATAGTTGAATTCGATAAATTTAACCTCTCACCGATCTCACGTGTCTTTATTCGCCAGTTTGCATCAACTAATGCCTTTATCGCATCTTTATCGCGGCTTCAACCGGCCTCCAGAACGTAGTGCATCTTCTACATCAAAATTGCCGGATCGAAATTTTGCAAATCAGTACTGGCACTGGCGTATTTTCAACACATCTTCTTCATACACATCGGTTAGTTTCTTTCTCGCTTGAACAGCATTTTTACCTTTTCTATAGTAAAAAAGTAAAATATGACGAAAAAGCTGCTTATTGCTCTCCATATTTAAAAAGGCACCGACCAAAAACTACTGCGTAAAATCAATTGAACTTATTCACACACAAGCCTTGCTATATCAGCTGTCAAACCACATATTGACAATGCGACTTAAGTGTGAAGTTAGCTGTGAAAAAGTACAATTAAATCCTCTGTCTGGAAAAAACGAAATTACTTTCCGAACATCCCAATATTTATCAGCTCAAATATGTATATCATCGTCAATAGCTCTACAGTAGGCTATTGCTTCCACTACGCGTCTCAACGCCGATCGATTCTCTACTACACCTTTTTTGTTGGCGATCCCCATTTTCTACAAGTCGGTTGTGACCTCAGCGTTTGTTAGGTTTCCCACGAGCTCTCCGTTCAACCACTTGGCTATGCGACGCATTGGGATTTTTAACATGTGACCCATTGTATCTTATCCGATACGTTCCGTCATCTATCGGTGGAAGGGACCATATATTTTTCGCAGTATCTTTCTTTCAAAGCGCAGTATTTGATCGATGTCTGTTGTTTTAAGTACCCTGAACAGCCTTCAACATGAATACCTCGACCGTCTCAACAATAAGGCATTCATGCAACAAGTGCTTCATGAATTCTACCTGTAGACGTACTCAGGGTGGGCATTCGAATGTTCAAATATAATTGTTGAGAGCCGTTTTTTAAATATGTGTGGGAATAAGTTTCCGCCCTCGTAAAAGAGCTGTCGCTGCTGATATTATTTTTGGGCTCGCTCTAGTAATATACTGGTGATTTCAAGGTGTATATGTGAGGTCTAGATCGCAGTAGTTGATATTCGTTTGAAGCGTAAAGATCCTCTTTTACTGGCGTCAAAAAAGTCTACGTTTGTGCCGAAAAAACAGCATTTGCGGGAAGTTATGCTTCATTATTACCTTTAAAAAAAAAAGCAGCTGAAACGTGTCGTATATTGATCAATATTTACGGTAATCACGCTCCATCAAGTACAATTTGAAAAGAGTGGCTTGAACGCTTCCAAAGCGGCAATTTCGACGTGAGTGATAAAGATGGATCGAGCGAAGGGGCACCGAAAAAATTCGAAGCTACTCAACTACAACAATTGTTGGATGAAAACGCATGTCGATCCCTTGATGATATGTCTAAAGAATTGGATGTTGACAGATCACCCGTCGGTAAAATTTGCACGCGATGGGAATGGTCAACAAAGCAGGTAACTGGGTGCCACGTCAATTGAATGAGAGAGATAACGAGAGACGTCTGGTGACGTGTGAGATGGATTTTGAACGGCAGAAAAGAAAAGGTTTTCTGCATTGCATCATCACTGGGGATGAAAAATGGTTCTATTATGATAACGCTAAGCGTAGAAAAAGTTGGAGCTTGCAAGGGGAATCAGGTCCATCGACAGCGAAGAAAAATATTCATCTTTCAAACGCTATGTTGTGCTTGTGGTATGATCAGAAGTGTGCCATCCAGTGTTGCCATTTTAGCTTTTTTCAAGCTAGATTTAGCTTTTTTTGTTTTCGTTTAGCCGGAAAAAATGTAATTTAGCTTCTAACTTTTTTTTAGCCTTTTTTCGAATTTTTTTTAGCTTTTTTTAGCTTTTTTCTAAGATTAATAAAATTCGATAGTATAAAAATTGTTAATCTAGTCTCCACAAAGTATGTATTGTGTGTGTCCGCTTAACACTGAATGGCAGCACGAACAATCGATTATTGCACTGTTCTTTTCACCGCCAACATTTCCATGTATAAATGCAAAATAATTTTCGAACATTCCTAACGATTCGCGCCGCGTTGTTGCATCGAGTAAAATTTGCAGAAATATGGAAAGGTAAGTTAAAATTGTGCATTTAAAGGTAAAAATTGTTAAATTTATGTTATTATACCTATTAGATATTTTAAAAAAGCTGTGCCGGCTCCAATTGAGACATCTTCGAGTGAAGAGGACAATTTGAATGAAGTTGAACCGAAAAATACTAAAAGGTAAGTGCGTACATACATACCTATGTATGTTTGTATGCACAAATGTATTGCATACTTTCAAGAAAATTCTAAGAGTTTGCCGTTTAACGTAAATATTATCAATAAAAGCAACGAAAATCTAATTTATTTTCGTTTATTGATAAATTTAACGTTAACATGCAGCCCTGAAGTAACTATTGTGAAATAAATAGTTGTGTATTAAACAGGTGTTCCCAAAGAATTGATTTACAAACATCCGAGAGTGAAAGTTCGTGCAGCTATTCGGATGAGGAATCACCGCGCAGAAAGACCAAAAGGTATTATATTCACATGCCGCTTTTATTGTTTTTTATATTAAATGACGTTTTTTTGTGGCGCAGATATACCCAACAAGTGAGAAAAGCTTGGTTCAGCGATAAAAGGTTTAAAGATTGGATATCTGAATATGATGACAAAATATTGTGTAAGTTTTGCGGCTGTAAATTGACACCAAAATTATGCACTTTGATAGCGCATGCAAATACGAAAAAACACAAAGCAACAGCAGGTCCATTTTTAAGAGGAAAGCTGGCAACAATTTCGTTTAAAGCTGTTGGTATTATTTATGATACAAAGCGAGCCGAATTAGCTAACGCACTTTACGTCGCGTCACACACAGCTATCTGTTCCGTAGATCATGTATCTACGATTCAAAGAAACTCGTTTCACGACAGTTCAATAGCTACAGGAATAAAACTGGCTCGATCAAAATGTAGTGCTTTAATTCGAAATGTGCTATGTCCATATTTTAAAAATCGGTTACTTTCTGATATCGGTAGCAATCCATACAGCTTAATTATTGATGAATCGACAGATATAAGCGTTAAAAAGTACCTCGGAATAGTGATAAGATATTATAGCGCTACCAGCAAATCAATTGTTAATACATTTCTTACACTATCAGTTATCGAGGATTGCACGGCAAAAGGATTAGTAGATTCAATCTTAAAAACATTGAGTGAGTTTGGGTTAGATATTAAAAACTTAAGGGGCTTAGGAACAGATAATGCTAGTGTTATGGTAGGCAGAAACCGAGGCGTGATTTCTTTATTAAAGCAACATCAACCTAATATTGTTTTATTTCCATGTGTTTGCCATTCGATCCAATTGGCTGTTTCGTCTGCTTCGAAATTACTTCCCAATAAAATTGAATTTTTGATATCAGAAACATATAACTGGTTTTCTAAATCCGCAAGTAGACAAAATAGCTATTCCATGTTGTATGCTGCCATAAATGATGGGCTAGAACCTTTACAAATGGTTAGAGCCTGCTCTACTAGATGGCTGTCTATCGAAGTTGCCGTTAAAAGAGTAACCAGTCAATGGTTGGAATTGAAAACGCACTTTGGTATTGCTGCAACAGTGGAATGCTGTCATAAAGCGAAGCTGTTGGCAAATCTGTTCTCTGACGAAAATTTAGCTTATTTAATGTTCCTTGGCCCTATATTAAAAGAAGTTCAAATGGTGAATAAGCTTTTTGAAAGCAATTCTGTAGACCCCCTCAAGATGTTCAGTGACTTAAAGTATCTACTTTCAAATCTTTGCTCACTTGTTACTTACTCCTCAGAAACTTTTGACCCATTGTCTTCTCCGTTGTTGCCGTTATTAATTCCTCTTCCTTGTTTCCATTACTCCTTTGAGGAGTTTATGAAAACAAACATTAATGATATAGATACAGAAAAAAATATACGAGATAACTGCCGTAGTTTTCTTATTAAACTAATAGAGCAATTACGCCAACGTTTGCCAAGTAATATCGACACTTTGAAAAATATTAATTTCTTTTCTATGGAAAAAGCACTGAGCGCTGTAAAAACAAACATATTTGATAGTTTCAAACAAGAAAAATGTAGATATACATCTGACGAGATAAGTAACATAGAAATGCAATGGAAGAAATTGCATCTAATCGAATGGGAAGGCATAGATTCCACAGTTGCATTTTGGACACAGGTTCGGGAGTATAAGAATGCGTTCGGGGAAAATCCTTTTGCCAGTCTTTCTAATTTTGTTTTTGAATTTTTGGTTCTGCCGCTGAGCAATGCGGAGGTTGAGCGTATTTTTAGTACGATGAATAATGTAAAAACTAAGGTGCGAAATAGGACTAGTACTACAATGTTAAATGCAATTTTATGTATAAGGTATGGACTAAAAAAAGAAAAGAAGTGCTGTCATGACTTTGTCATAACAAAAGATCTCATTAGTCTCATGAACAATTCCAGTATTTATTCTTATTCCTCGGATGATGAAGAAAATTTTGACATAGAAATATAATAAGACTTTTACAGCCCAATCTAATATAAACGCATTGCGGTAACTTTTTGTCAAAAATTGTCTCATGTACATACAAGTTGTATGAAAGTAACATAAATTAATTTGCGTGCGTAAAAACCTAATTTGATTTCCAATTTTGGTTCTGCGTGACACCAGGGTTTGACATATACACACATATTTTTATCAAGAAAACTTGTGTTTATATCGGTTAGAGCAAAAAACGTCGTTTATGTTCGTGCGTTTATATTAGGTTGGGCAGTTAGTAAAAGGCGCATTTTTTATTTTGTTAACTGGAAGTGGAAATAATTTTATGAAGTACAAATTGCAATGTTTCGTAGCTTTATATTTACATATATGATGCAAAGCATCAGTGTATATACAATATATACTTTTATGAAATTGAAGTACAAATTAAATTTAATGTTTCACTACATGTGTAAAATAGTTATGCTAAGTATTGTTTTTTTTTACAATGAAAATAACGAATAAAACGTAAAAATGGCGTTGTACTTTTAGCTTTTTTTTTAGCCTTTTTTCGATTTTTTTTTAGCTTTTTTTAGCTTTTTTTTTTATCCATCTAGCTTTATTTCTGAAAATGTTCTGGCAACACTGGTGCCATCTATTATGAGCTCCTAAGTCCATCTGAAACCATCACTGGCGAGTGTTACCGACTGCAGCTAATGCGTTTGAGTCGAGCTCTTAAGGAAAAGCGGCCGGAATGGGACGGTAGGCATGACAAACTGATTTTGCTGCATGACAACGCCAGGCCACACGTTCAGAATTATTTAGAGGAACTGAATTATTAAATCTTGTCCCACCCGCCGTATTCCCCAGACACTGCACCTTCGGATTGCCATCTGTTCCGGTTAATGCAGCCAGACCTATTGGAGAGCGGTTTACTTCTTACGAAAGCATAGCAAACTGGCTCAATGAATGACTGAAGTCAAAAGGACTCGAATTTTTCATTAGAGGAATCCGTATGCTGCCTGAAAGATGGAGTAAAGTTGTAGCTTCCAATGGCGCATACTTCACATAATATCATTATTACTTTTAAATAATTCGTAACTTTGGCTAAGATAGGACGCAAACTCATTCCCATACCCAAGGTAGAGGAAACTGAAAGAATTGAATTGTATTTTTTTTACACGTTTTTTTCAAACAAAATCTAGGGGCGTCTTTTGAAAGACCCCTTAGATGGTTGCAAAGGTACGTGTAACATGAATGTGTGTGTGAAGTTGAGAGGCGCTTGACGACAAGATGACAACAATACAATAACAATGTGAATAACAAAGAACACCTCTAATTTCGACATCAGCAGTGACATCGGTGACCGTGCGACAGCAATAGCCAGAGCAACAACAGTGAAAAAGCGCTGACAAAAAACGGAACAGCGAATTTAATTGTTGAAATGCGTGTGCGCTGTTGTGGAATGGCAAAGCGAATGTTCAAAAGCGGTAAAACGAACTCAAAACAAAGAGAAAAAATAAATAAAAAATAAAAATTAGAAAAAAAAATTAAAAAAAAAACCAAGTTTCGAAAATCAACTCTAAGCGCATATTCAGTTAAATTATGGCGGCATCTGACAAAGTGCCGCTCGGGAACCTACAGGCTAGATGCCGCTACGCCGCTGGTCACAACAAATGCTCCCAAAAGTCCATTAAAAGAAACCAATCAGGGCTACATTAGCGGTGGGTCGGTGTATGGGGTGGCATGAGGAAGCGCTAAAATAATATTTCGTTTTTTCGATTAACTACCACAGTAAACATTTTCTTCCTTTTTACCAAAATTCGATTTGATTTTGTTTTATGTTTTTATGAGTATTCTCGCTACCAACAAAAAGTGTAACAACAAGCAACGCATAACAATTAGGGCGCACTGTTGGTATGCCGCTTTTGAAGCTCGACGGAGTCACATGAAAGACACAGTGCGTTGAAATGCAAAGAGGCTAGCCAAGCATGGGGTTATGCAAAAGGGTGTGCAGCGGAGCCAAGTGTGTGCGGCGCGAACTGGCGGGAGTGCCAGTTGTGAGGGCGCCTCTGGAGGTGAGATTGATTTAATTATGTTTTTATAGTTTTGAAATTTGGTGGTCGCCGACATTCATTTTTCATTCGCTATGATCAAAAAGTGCCGAGCGTTTGCGTGAACTTGGCTGCTGCTGCTGCTGCTGAGACTTTGGCTAAAGTTGTAATTAAGTTAGTCATTACTTTTGTGCTAAGTTAAGAAATTAGCAGATTTGATAGTTCATTTGGGTTAATAGTTGCAGAAAAGTAACTCAGACCCATATTTTTTTTTTGTTTGGCTAAAATCACAACTCACTACTTCAGTGAGCCACAGCAGTGGCTTTATTTACCGCGCAATTTCGAATAAATAGGCAGTTGGCATGGATTTGTGTTACTACACAAGCCAATGACAAACAAATAAGATTCTAATTGATGAAGACTGTTTCTATTATTGTTTCGGGGATTTTTCTAAATGTTTTTTTTTTGTTTTATGTTTCTTCAATTTGTATATTTTGCTTTTAGTTATGATATTTTTAATTCATTTCGGTAAATCCACGTGCAATTCCTCAGAAATTTGTACGCCAGACGTAACTGGAATTTGTGATGAACTCTGAAAATTCAAAAAATTTTTGGTTTTACGAATTTTATGCTCGCATAAGCAAACAAAAAACTCATTCGTGACCACGTCAAACTTTGGTGCAACGAAAATTTTACAAAGAAAATACTATCAGTAAACGATAGCTATGAATTTTTATACAATGCGTAAGCGGAATGAAAATATAGCTTTTGATTACTGTGCATATTGATTTGAAGTCTTTGCATAGTCCTCTAGCCACTTTGAAAGTACAAAACATACATTAAGAAGTCCAAATTTGATTTAACATTCACTTTTAATCCTTTTGTAGGTTAAATTTCTCCTTAACCACTCGAAAAATCCTGCATGAAGAGATAGGAATACTGAGATATTTTATAAGCTCCTTTAAATGCAAAGATTTTCGATCCGCACGCTGAAACCTTTCGTCCGATACACCTCTCGATACCTAAATACAGCTCAGCTACTTGTTAATTTATTTCGGAACTGCTCTTGCGGATAGATGCATCGTAAAATGTATATTCATTCAGCTTTCAAAATAATTCCATTACCATTAGCCTAGAAGTAGTCTGAGAGAAACCTTATTAGATAAAAAGTTCTATCGGTGGATTACACGTAAAAAACCCCCATTGCGCACAATCGGACTGCAGCAGTGAGCACAACAAAGGCCGGCTGTTGTGGTCCGCTTAGCACTGCGCAGGCATAATTCACCTCTCGTCTTCCATCAAACCATTGAATTATTAGAAATAATGGCACAGCTGGCCGCCATGCACAACCTCGCACAGCGCACGGGCTCCTTTGGGACTCTTTGGGTACGGTGGCAGCTATTCAACCTTCAGTTTAACTTAGGCGTGGGCATGAATCCAGAGAACTTTGTAGAACTTAGGATGTGAGAGAAATAATCTGGCAATTTATTGAAAGAATGTTGAATTAGGTGGGTGAGTAATTTGCTCTGCGTTACTTTACCACCACAGTATACATTCTATAAACCTCTTTATAATTTTACTGGCCACTTCACTGCACAACCAGTGATATCCTGGTTGTCAATTTTGTTATAACTTGAATTTGGGATTCCATATTAATTTTAATTTTATTTAAAGTTTTAGTTGAAGTTAGGGTTTGGTTTTTGTGGAGATTTTAATTTTAATTTTTAATTTAGTTTTAATTTTTTTAGTCTTAATTTTAATTTCAGTCTTAGCATTAATTTAAAATTGAAATGGGTTTTTTAAGTTTAGTTTTTTAATGGATTTAATTTAATTTATTTTAAATTTTAAATCAAATTTTAGTCTTAAATTTAATTTTATTTTTTTTTTAATTTTAGTTTTAATTTTTAATTATTATTTCTATTCTAGTTTAAGTTTTAATTTAAATTTAAATTTTAATAAAAGTTTAATTCTTTTTTATTTTAATTCTTATTTCAGTTGTAATTTAATTTAAAATGTAATTTTTTTCTTGCTCTTTAATTTTAATTTTGTTTTAATTCAAATTTAGGTTTCTTTTTTTGATTCCTATTTCACTTTTGGTTTCAGGTTAAATTTAAATTTAAGGTCTAGTTAAAGTTAACTATTAGTTTTGTTTGAATTGTCGCTACCCATGAAATGAGATTTTCAGCTATTAGTCCATAAATGTCGCTAAGAGTATTTTTAAACCTTCCCAAATGTCTTGTTTTATTCGCCTATCATCTGTCAACAATATTCAGTTCATTGTTTGTTACGTTTCATACAACAATGCATTTTTGTCGTTCCTAAAAATGTCGAATTTCGTGCCTTCAAACTACGATTTGCGGACATCGAAAAACCACTTGTGAAATGCTGCTCTCCCAAAAGAAAGTCTTTTTTGCATCGAATCGTTACGGGTGATAAAAAATGGGTGTATTTCGCCAATCCTAAGCGTAAACGATCGTACCCGGCCACAAGCCAAAAAAAACGGCCAAACCAAATCGCTTCGGCCGCCAGGCAATGCTGTGTGTTTTCTGGGCTCAGCGTGGCATGATTTGGCACGAACTATTAAAACCAGGTGAAACAGTTGACGGTGCACGCTACCAACGACAATTGGCCGATTTGAACAACGCCGTACACCGAAAACGCCCAGAATATGCCGCTCGGCGTTACAAAGTAATTTTTCTTGATGACAATGCACCGCCACATCGAACAAGAGCGACCCGGGAATTGGTGGAGACGTACGAATGGGAACCGCTGATGCATGCGGCTTACTCACCAGACTTGGCGCCTTCCGATTATCATTTGGTTGCATCGATGGGCCACGCACTTTCCGAGCAGCGCTTCAATTTTCACGAAGAAGCCAACCAAAAAATGGGTCGATGATTGGTTTGCGGCCAAAGACGGCCAATTTTTGTGGCGCGGTATCCACAAATTGCCTGAGAGATGGGAAAAATGTGTCGCTAGTGATGGCTATTATTTTGAAGATTAAATTTGTAATCATTTTTTGTTAATAAACGTTTGAAATTGAAAAAAAGTCTCATGGTACTCCTAATTTTAGTTTTCATTTTAGTTTCAAATTTTATTTTTTGTTAGTTCTTATTTTAATTCTAGTTTTAATTTAATTTTAATGTTAATTTAAATTTTAGTTTTTGATTACGTTTCTGATTTTATATCAAGTCGTAAATCCTATTGTTGATTTAAATTTGAACTCTTGCTTTTTTTACTTTTAATTTCAGATTTAATTTTAAATTTAATTTTAACAGTTGATTTAATTTTGAATAATGATTTTAGGTTTTATTTTAATTTTGGCTTAAATTTTAATTTTAGTTTTAATTTTTGATTTTAATTGTAATTTTATTTTGAATTTTAATTTGATTTTCATAGTTTTTTTCCCCCTTATTCACTCCACTCGGGAGCATAGGGCCTCGAAAAGACTCAGTGTTGCGTTGGTTTCGTTAATATATTTGGCTTTCTGACAGGATAGGTGATTAGCCTGCCGCTAATTCATCGTACTTGGCTTAAATCTTAATTTTATTTGTAGTTCTTACTTCCATTTTATTTTGACTTTTTGTTTTTATTTTTATTTTTAGTTATTTTGTTTGTAAGCTATATTTCAGTTTTAATTTAAATTTTTTATTTAAATTATAGTTTTGAATTTGATGTGAATTTTAATTTTTATTTCTATTTTGATTTTACTTTTAGTTTTCATTTTAATTTGATTTTAAATTTAAATTTTAGTTGCAATTTTAATTGTAGTTTAATTGTAGTTTTAATTTAATATGGGGTTTTAATTTTGATTTAAATTTTAGTTTTAATTTTGAGTCTGATTTTCATTGCACTAATTTAAATCTTAGTTTTATTTATAGTTCTTAATCCAATTTTAGTTTTAATTTTAATTTCGAATTGGATTTTAATTTTATTTGATTTAAATCTGTAAAACTAAGATTTTACTTTTAATTTAAGCTGTAATTTTGTATCTTAATTTTTGATTTGAATTTGAAATTGAATTTGAATTTTAATTTCCTTTCAGTTTTCACTTTGGTTTTAATTATCGTTAGAATAAAAATTTTCCATTTTAGTTTTAATCTAAATTTGCGACTTCATTTCAATTCAGATTTTGATTTGAATTAAAGTTGTAGGATTAATTTGGTTTTTATTTTGTTTCGAGTGCTTCCCAAACATAACTGCATTATTTGGTGATAGTTTTTTGTTTCTTATTCCAAGTTGTATCGTATTTTTGTTTTTGTGTAGCCAAACTTATGCCCTCGCACGTTAACATCGCACTCGCCTTGAGCTCTGTTATCACGTTTGTATGAATAAGTGTCGCAATTTGATAACTATAATTAATTTTGATGTTGTTGTTGTTTATGTGGTGGCAGCACTTACTTAGCTAAGCAAGGTAAATATTGTGTTGATTTATTGCTACATTTAATATTATTTAATCGCTACTGTTTGCTGAACTCTAAGCTATGCAAGCAAACGCCTGATGATACGGGGCGTATAAGTAACTATTCTTGGACTCATGTAAAATTGAAAAGTGGTAAGTCTAATTAGGTTTTTTGGTAATAAAGCTGGTGCTATTTTATTACTATCAAAAAATATAAACAATATACTCGCCAAACTGTTTTGCATTATTTGGTAATGGTAAATTCTGCTTTTGCAAGCATCAAAAGTATCGCATTTTTATAATAACTTGTGCGCCTTGCGTTTCCAAGCCTCTAAATTACTCATAAACCGCATGAAAGACATTTTTTATACATCTCAGTTTTATTTCTATTATGTATTTGCATTTAATGTGTGCTTGCTGTAGGCCTTCGCTTAAGTGCATACTTGTGAAGTGTGAAGTCTTCAACGGCTGCTCTTCACAGAGTTGAATAATACATTTAATTGGTTGAAAATTGATTTTTAATTGTTCTATCTTTTGTCTGCTTAAATGTGGTCATTCATGCCATTGCAAGAAACTATCGAAGTAGTCCAATTTATGTTATTTTAAAATACTCGACTTTTGTTGAAGATTTTATAAAAAGTTTACACCACCATCGTATAAAAATACGTGTGCGCGTGTGGGTGTGTATTTTCGCGTTGGCATTTTTTTTACATCCTATTATTCGAATTTGCTAGTAAATTTTTAGCATTAATGTTCACAATAAGCGCTTAATTGCTAATTACGAAATGGTGTTGAGACTCCCACAACAGAGGCAATAAGGTTTGGCCAAGGCTGAATGTTCACACGAAATGTGTGCAGCCTTCAATTGTGTCTCTTGGTAGAGTGAATATTTTAGCTCACTATTTAGGCCTGTCCAACGAAATGGTGTCATATGCGACTAGTTAGTTTTCTAAGAAATCTACACCAAATTTTTTATTGTATATATAACAATGAAGGAGGGAAATAGTCAAAAGAACCTTGAAATACTAACTGTTTTTCTGCTTTGAAAGAATATTTGCAAGAAATATCTGCCTAAGATCATGGACCAAGTTTTCAATTCTTGCTATACTAAAACTTACATGAAACGAAGTGAATGCTAGAGGTCCTTTGGAACACTTACTTTGCTATTGCGATGCTCTTTGTACAACTCGACAAATGTGTCCAGGATCAACATACGTTCCATCCTTGCAGGGTATTGTTAAAAAGGGGCTGAACGGCTTGTTAGAACTCGCGAAGACGTGCATGAAGAATTACAACTATTCGACTCCAGATACACAGCACTGACAACACAACGGACCCTAAAGGTATAAGTGAGATCTTTTTACAGATCAGCCAGCACTACCCAACCCAACCTAAAGCTTACTGATGACCTTAAGTACCGATTTTGATCAAATATCTCCAGAGAATCTTATTTACTAACTTTCAGAGAAGAGTAATGCATCCTAGGCGTGCCTTACTCTCGTGCAAAATTCTTACTTTCTATGTTGACCCTTCTTTTCCTACGTTGCACTTTACAAATTTGCAGAAATTCTATCGAAATGCTTGACATACACAAATACCGATTAATGATTTATTTCATTTGTGTATTGCTAATATCCTAATTAGGCCGCCAATGTAACAACCAGCCCGGCTTTTACCCCGCATTTCCACCTTTTACTAAATGTGTCTCAACATCCGATTTTCATGTGGGCACCTGCTCTCCTAATATTTCATTTTCAAGATGGCATCAATCAAATCGGATCAAACTACGAAATTACAGCTGATGTTAAGACAGTGATGGCGAGAAATTCGGCAAGGCAGATATGTTTTACACAATGAGTTTTGCCGTCTCTATCTGGTATTTCTGTTTTAACACACCTTTTTTAACATAATCTATGGAAGGTGTAGGGTTACAGCAAGAATGATAGATTTACAAAGTTTGCGCTTAAGCTGCTGTTAATATAATGTAATATAATGTTGTAAAGTGATAGCTTACGCCGATGATATCGTATCTACATTAAGAGACTTAATAAAAAATGCTATAGATGCACCTTCTAGGTGGACTGGAAGTATGATCTAGGAGTGAATTCAGGCAAAACACAGCTCATATTGTTCACTAGGAAACAAAGAATCTCTCAGTTAAGACCAATTAAGCTTAAGGGGGAACCTCTTGTGATTTTGGAGGAAAGTAAATCCTTGGGACTAACCATAGATAGGAAATCGACTTGGAAGTGAAACATTTTGGAAAAAGTTAGGAAAGCGAGCCTAGCTTTTTATGTCTTTAAGAGAGCGTTAGGTAAGACCTGGGAAATTAAACCTAAGGTTGCTCATTGGATTTGTGCAACAGTTGCCAGACCTATTCTGCTATTGGTGGTGTGCTATGCAGAAAAAAGCCTGTTCTAATTTATTGATGGAGAGATCAGCGGAATAAGCAATAGCGGCTTTAGGCATCATGTTACATCTGCCACTTATTGATCTCTTCAGCGGCCTGTTTCGCTTTAAGTTTCAGAGCGAACTTACAATGGAAGACTGTCCAACAAGGACATTCAACCATCTTAGACTCCTATATGGATATACCCAATGATTGTGATTATCAACCTCCCATTCTCTGCTTCGAAAGGAGTTTCTGAATGAAAGGGAGACTGGAATGTCTTGAAGAAGATCCATCACCCAACACACCCCTAAAGATCTACAAATGCATACCGGCGTAGAATTAGGATGACATTGTGAAGAGCTTTTTCTCAGTGAATCCTTTAAGCTATCGGATTACTGTAGTATTTTTCAAGCAGATATAAATGCTATTGATGAAGCCTTAAGATTTTTGCATTCTATCAGACAGCCAAGCTGATATACGCGCTCTGGATGCATTCCTGATAAGATCAAGGAGGGTCTTACATTGTCGTCAATCTCTTAGTGAGAGAGCTTGACAGTATCGTAGTATCTTATGCTGGATTCCAGGCTACAAAGATATACCAGGGAACTTAAGGGCTGACCTACTTGCAAGATACGGTACCTGTATGTCAAACATAAATGCGGCTACCTCTCGCAACTGGTAAGCTTCTTGTTAGGGACGCCCTGATCTATTTTGTAAATCAAAGATGGGTTAGTGCCAATACCTGTGAATTTGCTAGGCAAACATGGCCAAGGCTAAGAATATTATAAAATTGAGTAGACTTCAAATTCGGATTAGTAGGGGCCCTCGTAGGACATTGTCTCATAGGAAATCACGCAAGGAGCTTAGGCGTTTGCTTGCAAGATTTCTGACGAAGCTGTAGGAATGAGGATGGTTCAATCTGGAAGGGGAAATGTAGCCCAGCCGCCAGCACCAACCCTGTGCCTATGTGCGAGGCGGCTGCCAAGCCTACCTACTTACCTACTTACTCTTCAATTGTGATGAAATAGAAAATTGTGAGGCGAACTTTTGCTGTCACGTTACTTGAGAGATTCGGGAGCTGGATTATGCACGATTATTTCACATGCATTCACACACTCGTTCAATCAGTTAGATATCACTAGGGCTAGGGCACAACTCCGCTCCTTCGATCGAAGCACTAATTATTTACTTATTTTTTTAATCATAACCGCCACTGCTCTGCCTTGAAATTATCAGCAAACCATCATACAGATTTATTGGAAAGCCAATTACAAGTGGAGTAATTTATGATTTATTTTGCATCAGTTTTCTCATTCGCAATCCCATTCCATGACTAAACTATATATGAATGGTAGATATGTATGCATATGTGTGTGTGTGTGCGTATGTGTATGCGAATGCCTATTTTATTGATTTCTGCGTTTACGAATTTGAATCACGTTCTCTTACGCAAATAAATAAATCGACATTTAAAATTAATTGCAGCCAAGTTTGGCGGTGGCTCAAATGTACTTGTGTACACATAAGTGGTTACAAGCCAATACAAGCCGTTACACACGCCCTCACTCCCCTACAAGGCAAGGCTTATAATTAAAGTTGCATGCAATTGCATTCCGATAGAAATCTTTGCAATTTACCTGCAAACAATTAAAGCGAAAACAAAAATGCATAAAGGCACTGGCAAAGCGAGAGAGATAGAGAAATAGAGGGGAAACTACAAAGATAGGTACGGCAAGGCAGGGTGTAGCAGACAAAAACGAAAAATAGTTCTTATAAACGGTGGATAAATTTTAAGGGCCGATATTGAATGTAAACCAGACCTAAACGTCAAGTTTTTTCCTGCATTTCATTTGACATTTTTTAATTTCAGACTAACTCAATTTGAACCGTGGAAAGATATAGAATCGAGCAACGCGTTAAAGTTATTCAGGCTTATTATGAAAACAGGCGTTCAAATCAAAATGCATATCGCGCACTTCGTGGTTTTTTCGGCCAATTTAATCGTCCAATTCTACCTCAGCGGATTCGTCAATAAGCAGAATTGCCGCATTTGGGCGAATGATAATCCAAGAGTGATTGCCGAAAAAACAATCCTCCCACAAAGAGTGACTTTTTGGTGCAGTATATGGGCCGTATTTTTTCCAAAATTAGGCCGGTCCGGCAGTTACTGTGAATAGTGTCGCTATCGTGAGATGATAACGAACTTTTTATGGCCCGAATTGGAAGATATGGATGTAGACGATATGTGGTTTCAACAGGACGGTGCCACTTGTCACACAGCTAACGAAACGAACAATGGCTCTTTTGCGCGAAAAATTTGATGTCCGAATAATCTCACGTCGCGGCGATGACAATTGGCCGCCAAGATCATGTGATTTGACACCGTTGGACTTCTTTCTTTGAAGGTATTTGAAAGACAAAGTGTACATTGATAAGCCAGCAAGAATTCAAGAGCTAAAGGATGGGATAAACCGGCACTTTAACGGCATAGAACCTCAATTATGCCTCAGCGTCATCGAAAATTTGGACCATCGGATGGAGGTGTGCCGACGAGGCCGCGGCGGCCATTTGGCCAATGTTTTGATCCATACGTAATTGAGTTATACCAATATTGTCACAGCACAGAGAAATGACAATAATTTCTTAAAAAAATTGTATTTTATTCAAAATCAACACCGGCCCTTGAAACTTAACCACCCTTTAGATGCATAAAATTTTTCATAACAGAAAATACCGCAGTTGTGCATACAGCGTGTATGTATGTATGCCTGTATGTGCTTAGCTACCCAAGTGCACCACTAGCAGATAATCGCGAAAATCTGTGCTAAATAAAAGCGATTACATTTGCGTGTGCAATAAGGACACAAAACCATTTAATAATCGCAGTGTCACTTGCCTACTCAATGCTGCTTGCATCAATTGTGTCGCTGCGTGAGACAAATGCACATTTTACTACCCAAAATTGCCGTCGTCGTCGTAAATTGCGGAAAAACAAAAGCAAGCAGATTTTCGAAAACAGCCACTATTGCTTATTATAATTTACTTGTGGCGCATATTAATGTTAATGTGTATGGTCTTGGTTTTTGTTGTTTTTTTTTGTTTTTTTTTTTCAAAAAGCGCTTAAGCTTCTACTGGCTTATGTGTGCTTTGCCTTTAATTATACACACGTACAACAACAATAATTCGAGAAAATGTATCGCTAGCAAGCTCATCAGCGTCACCCTCATCAGCGACGACCATCATTATTAGCACAAACAACAACTGCTATTTACGACAATCACTATTATTTACGAATTCTACTACTATTATTATCTACTACGTTTTGTCGCGTTGTCACATTCGTTGATTTTGTGGCACATCAGCCTTCACGCGATGTTGTTATGCCCAGTGTGGCTTACGGCAATTATGGTGAAAACAGCACACACTTTCAGCTAGACACACACACACCTATGTACATACACTCGTACATCCATACAGACTTGGCGAATACAATTTTGTTTGCTCGTTTTAAAATCTTCTATGAATTGTGTTTCTTTTATTTTGTTTCTTTAGTGTTTTCATACCTAAATAAAGCCTTGTGTAATGCGTCAGGTTTACTACAACCCGGTAGTACTCGTACATATGGCTTAGAGTTACTATTGTTGTTGTTGTTGATCGTAGTTTCGTTGTGTGGCTAGTTTTGTGGCTGCTTTACCTTAATTGTGCTGTCGCTTTGATGTGTGTGACAATTTTCCATAGGCTTCATCTACTCGTATAATACAGGTATACACGCACATATATACACACACATACTCGTATATGTATGTGAGAGAATTTTTTTATTTCACTTTTTTTTAAATACCGATAAATGCACTTTCAGTTTTCCTCCAAATGCCAGATCTCATATCGCCGCATTAGAAGGCTTTGTTAAGGGCGGATCAATTGTTGAAAATGCTCAAATTTAATTTTTTTATATTTTTTTCTTCAAATAATTTGAAGCAAGCCAACAATACTCGTACGATGCCATATTTAACGACTTTTCGCAAGCGTTCGACAGAGTCAGAGTTATAGTGTCATACTTAAAAGGCAGGGTTAAATTGTATTTTTTTTTGACATTAGAAAAAGTCAAGAGCCAAGAAGCAGCGAGAGATTTGGTAACTTCTAAAATACCATGGGGTTCATTGATTTCCAGAAGGGTTTTGATACCATCAAGCGCACTGCAATATAGTCTTCCCGAGGAAAGAGAGGAGTTCCTACAAAAATTGTGCAGACTATAAAGCCACTTTACTGTACTGCAGAGCTAACAGTTCTCCACAATGGCGCCACAAGCACTCCATTTAGAACAACATCTGGCGTGAAACAGGGCTGCCCACTGACGCCACTTCTTTGATGCCGAAGTGATGCCATATGCTGAAAAATGGAGCCAAGGGATCACTTGGACGCCCATATCCCGCCAACTACACAACCTCGACTATGCTGACGATATTTGTCTGCTTTCACACAGGCAATCCGACATGCAGGGCAAACTAGATTTTCAAGCAAGAAAACCTTCTGAATTCGATGAATAAAGTCTCGAATCACTTTTAAAGAAGAACAGTCGCCAAACAAGTCGTGAATTGTCGGAAAAAATGAGCTGCCATCATAAAAGGATTCTCAATCACCTTCACTGAATGGATTTACCGAAAAATTGAAAGAAAGTTACCCGGTTACGTATACGCACTGTAGAATTTGCTGAATATAGAAGTAGGTAATACTAAAATGCAAAAACAATTCAAATTTTCTCATCAATTGTAAATCGATTATTTGTTTGAGGAGAAATAGTTGCTTTTCGAAATAGCAAAAATTGAATAAAAAATAAATCATTTAAAAATTAAAGAAAATTCTTTTATTTTGTTAGTGCCGACTTTTATACTGCAGCACATTATTTTAGATTTTGACCAATTTAGCCAATAAACATAAAGCCTTCATGAAAATAATCATAGTATTAGACGCACTCACACCTACGCGCTCACACACACACACACAGCCACATGCAAAAGTAAACGCAGGCCACACTTTTCCTAAGAGCACTCACTTTCGACACCGGAAACATGCATCAGCAACAAAGTTGCCAAAGCAAAATTTATTACATTCGCATGCGGCAAAACGCAGCTGTGGACGTTGCTTCTTAAATTATTTCTTCTTTCAACACATTTTTGTTTTTGTACTTAATGCATGTTACACTTACGTTTTTATTCTGATTCAAGTGCTATGTCTGTATGTATGCACGTATTTTTGCTATTGGAAATTTGTGATTTATAACCGCGTTCACCTGTGCACAAGGGTATAATAATTTAATAAAAGATGTAGTCATTTGAATGTATACCAAAATGTTAAGCAGAATGCGGGGAGTTCGTTTGGCTAAGTCTGTCCAAGCGCTGGCCACTGTTAGATATACCACCAGTTGTCGGAGGTGCACACTGTTCTCGATGCCGGTGGACAACCGGGTGTCTGTCGTTGACTTCGGTAGGAAGTATGACGTTTTGATCGCAGATAGAGATCAATGTTTAAGTCCAGAGAACCTATTAACGGGATATTAGCACACTTTCTACACCGGCGTATCCAAAACCAGTGATGGTAGCGGATCTGGGTGGTACTTAGACGAAGACACTGAGTACTCCTATGCCACAGGACAGATGGCCACGGTATTCCTTACGGAAGTCTATGCCATCTTGAATGTGGCGTACTGGCTAATTGAGAAAAAGTGGCGGGGCAACAGTATTTGATTTTGTAGTTACAGTTAAGCTGCACTGAAAGCCCTTGCTAACCCACGCTGCTCTTCGAAGTTAGTCGGTGAATGTAAGACAAAACTGAACAGTGTTGCAAAACACAACAAAGTTAATCTTATTTGGGTGTCTGGACATTGTGGCATTGCAGGGAAAGAGTTGGCTCATAAATTGACAAATGAAGGCTCTGCAAGTATGCCGCTAGGCCCTGAACTCTTTCTAGGTGTCAATTCCGCATCGATTCAACTATGGATTCAGGACTTCATGAGGTCTACCCACAGAGGTTGTTGGTCTGAGTTGAGCTCGTGCAGAGTAGCCAAGTGCTTTGTGAAAGAACCAAAGAGGAAAACAGCGACATTTCTCCTAAAACTGAGCAGGAAGGACCTCTTGGGGGTAATCACAGCGCACAACGTCTGTGGTCAGCATATGGCTACCATGGGGGTCGTGGACAGCCCGATATGCCTATCCTGTCTTGAGAATGACGACACTGCAGAGCATTTTCTCTGTAGGTGTCCTGCATTTTTCATAGGATATTGACATAGGATATTGGGCTGCGATACCCTGAGTATGGACAAAGTTCATACCCTTCCTCTTCCGGATCTCTTAAAATTCATCAATGAATCCAAGAGATTTGTGGAAGAGTGACCTCAAGCTAATGTATCCGTTTTTAGCATCCACCTTTTATCTTTCCTATCTCTATTCTTTCTACTGATATCTATCCGGGTGTAGTACAATGGTCTACTGACTGAGTGCTTGGACTTGTCCCGCGCCGCCCACAAATCTAATCTAATCTTATCTCTGTTCAAGTGCAAGAAATAATATTATTCAATGAAACTTTGTTGCTCACATTATTTATCTATGTCCCAGTGAGCTTGGTATTGAAAATGTGCGAAATCGGTCAGTAATCACGCGCACGTCTTTCATAGCCGTAATTTCCAAAAAAGCGAAAAACGTGAAATCTCTGCTAGAAATTATGCCAAATTACTAAAATTTTCTAAAAGTGCTAAACGCAAAAAATGGAATACCATAAAAAAAAAAATAGGCGGTGCCACACCAAGTTTTGGGCAGACACGAGACATTTGGTCGACGTGTTGCTCACCAACACCAAGGTTTAGACGTAACGTAAGTATTATTGTGTTCGGGTAAATATCACGCCCACTTTTTATAGGATAAGGCTAAATTTCTAACCATCCGTCCCCCCCCATCTGTTGCTTCCAGTTATAACTTTTTTTCCTATGCATTTTTTTGATTCTAAACATAAAATTTTTCCAAAAATGTGCGCGATCCGCGCCGTGTCTAGCACTGCCTTTCTTGTTTAATTTCGCTCACTTCATTTGCAATGTCGCTCATCTCAAATTTTGCCAGCACTCTGTTTGGCGGCGACTTTCATACGCAGCCCCAATGAAAATAAATAAACTTGCCTGCCTGTGAACGGACAACTGCAATGGACGGGTACTTTGACTTTGCTTGCCACATTTTTAATTTGTAGCTCTGTTTTGTTCTTCTTTTCTGCTGATTTCCTTAAGGAACTTTTCGTTTTCCTTTGACGACTAAATGAGGTAAATGCACCTGTGTGTGTTCGATTTTTTATTTTTGAATAAGTATTTTGGCGGCTCGACGCATAACCAGCAACCGACAGACCGTCATAGCTACACAGCCAACAGACAGACGGCGCGCGCACGTTTCGCCAGCCAAAGCAGCACAGAAAGTGTCCGACAGCTAATAAAGTGTGGCGGCTCATAGGCCACAGATCGGTTGGCAAGCGAGTGAAGTGCCAATGTTGCCATAGATTTCAGCAGCACATTTCGGTTGATTAAATTTTTTGGTGTTTTTTTTTTTGGTTTGCTTTATTATTTACTTTTTTATTCCATTTGGGCTGGTGTTGATATGAAATATGAAATGTGTATGCGTCATTATTCACTTCGTCTCTCACTCTTGAAACATTGCAATGCTTTTTGTTCTTCTTATTCGCATTTATTTTTCAACTCTTGCACGCCATGCTCTGTTTTACTTCAATTCTGTGAGTTGCCGTCATGCGCGCATTCGCCATTAAATTATGACAATTTCAGTGTTGCGTGTTTTTTTTGTTGTTTGTGTTTTTGGTTTTTAGTAGCCAAGTTATAATGGGCTTTAAATTTCCCCCCCATTCTTCATATGCAGGCGGATAGGCGTGTATGTGTGTATGTATTTGCCGAAATTTCTCTGCCTCAAAATGCTGCTTAAGAGGCCCACTTCAGATGAACGTAAATACCTGGGTGCGCGTGTGTGTGTTTGTTTTTCCATTGCCACTTTTCCCGCTTCATGCAGTACACCAGTTTTCTTTACCGTTTGCTGCTGTGCTATCCAAAAATAAAGCCATGAGAATCGTTGCAGTGGCGATGCGTCGCGATACACTGGCGCACTTGCAACCAGCGCGCAAATGGCTATGTGTGTGTGAGTATGAGTGTGCGTGTTTGTATAAGTTGACGTATACTTTTTGACGCCGTCGTCAATTTAATGAGCTTTGTGCACAGCCTATATATCCAAGGTGCTACAACACGCATACACACGCACACATACTTGCATATTCTTATATACGTACAGTCAGACTCCTCTTTAACGAACTCAGCTACAGCGAAGACGTCTCTGTAACGAAGTTTTTTCTATACACTATGCATTTTTTTAGCTTCCTGAAGTATTTGGGCTTCTCGCTAACGAGTTTCTCTTCATAATAAATTTATTTAAATTAAGAAACAGTTTTTCGATAACGAATAACGAATGCATTCAAATGCCACAAACTGTTTTTTGCCCTTTGTTTTTTATTTCAATAATTCTTTTTTCCAAAATTCCAAGAACATTATGCATTGAGAACTTTAGATAGAGTAATAGTAAATTTTTTGCCAACAATTGCTTCTACATCTGCCGTTCAAAGTGAGATTATCGCTTCAGTGAAGAGACAACAAAACGTAGCTGCTTATGAATTACGCAAAGAGTTATTGAGTTCGAAAAAGGCACCAGAGAGAAAAAGGAATTATCAATAAATATGGAATACTTGCTTGTACCGACTAATAGACTTTCAACTATTATTGGATTATTTTTATGTAAAATGCAGCAAAGCCATGCACATCTTTTTTGAACTCTCCTCTAAAGAAAAACTCCGATCTCAACAACTACGAAATACTCGTAGAAGTGTCTGACTGTATATGTATATATACATACTTACGTCCATATATCTGCAGGTATAGTTTGGCGAGTGCGACTATTTTACTTCCTAATGTTTGCCATCTGTTGGCGAAGACTAAAATTCTGTTTTGTGGATTTTCTGATTCCTCATTTAGTTGTTGCATTTCACACTATGGTATTGAGGGGTTGTGAGTGCATAAATATAATATTATTTTACAGTAACAAAATTAAATACCTTTAAATATTAAGCACCAAATTAAAAAAAAAAAAACAAGTTCATAAAAAGTAAAGCCAGCTCTTAAAGCATCATTTTGTACAAAGACGCTCCGACACTGTAATATTGCCTGCAGTTTCTATACGATTTAAAGTGTCATAAATGCGCGATTTCACGTCAAGAGATACGGATATAAGTACGACTATTTTGTATATTAGTGTAGATTTTTTTGAAAATAGGGAAGTGCTAGCATGCGTACTAGTACCTTACGTTTGCTTGCAAATCGAGCTAAGCGTGGTTAAGTAAATGCATAAGCAGATCAGCGGCATTTTTATTGGTTTGTTGTACGCATCTGAATACAACACGTAAAGTTATACGATGCCCATTATAAAATTTTCAAGGAATACTGAGCATAGGGACACAGCTGTTAATGGCAAAAAAAAAAGAAAAATTTTTACGGAAGGTGTTTTCCAAAACTAATAAAAACCACTTTTAACAAACAAAAGAATAAAAAAAAAACTTTTTTCCAAAAAAATTTTTTTTTTTCAAAATTATAAAACAATTTTTCCGAAAAATGTTTCACAAAACACAAAAAATTTAAATTTTTTCCAAACATAATTTTTGAGAAACAAAGAAATTTTTTTTAACAAAAAAATGTTTATTCAAAATTATGTAAAAAAAGAAAGCTATGGCCCAAAAAAAAAATTGTTTTTTTCCACGAAAAAAAATTTGTTTTCCAACATTTTGTTGTTTTCCACAAAAATTTCTAACAAACAAAATTTTAAGAAAAACCGAAAACTTATTGAAAAAAATTTAACAAAAAAGAATTAAATTTTTTTTCCACAAAAACATAAGTTGGTTTTCCAACATTTTGTGGCTTGCAAAGTTATGAAACAATTTTCCGCAAAAATTTGTAACAAAAAAAAAATTTTAAGAAAACCAGAAAACTTATTGAAAAAAATTTAACAAAAAAAAAATTAAATTTTAATCCATAAACATGTAAAAAAAAAAATTACAATTTTTTTAAGTATGTTTTATCCTGAAATAGTAAAAAATTTGTAGACAATTTTTTTAACTATATTTAAGTGTATTTTATTCCGCAGAATTAAAAAAATATTATGAAAATCTTAAAAGGGTTCTGTACCAAAAATTGTTAAAAAAAACATTTTTTTCTCATTTCCAATCTATGAAAAAAATTTCTTAAAAATGTTTAACACAAAATATAACAATTTTCCAAAAAAAAAGAAAACTTTTAACATAATTTTTTATTTTAAATTGTTAATTTTTCCAAAATAAAATTTGAACAAAAACCATAAAACTTAACAACAAAACAAAAAACAGAAAGTTTTAATTCATAAACATTTAAAAAAAAAGAAAATTTCTTAAATATATTTTATCCTGAAATATTACAAATTATTCTCAAAAATTTTGAAGTATGTTTAAGTATATTTTATCTTGCACAATTAAAAAAATATTTTAAATTCTTAAAATTTGTTTGTTAATTATGAAACAATTTTTCCCAAAAATGTTTAACAAAACACAAAAAATTTTAATTTTTTCCAAAATTTTTTTTTTATTATGAAACAATTTTTCTCAAATATGCTTAACAAAAAAACGAATTTAAACTTTTTCCAAAATTTTTTTTTTATATTATGATACAATTTTTCCCAAAAATGTTTAACAAAAAAAAATTTAAACTTTTTCCAAAAATTTTTTTTTTAATTAAGAAACAATTTTTCCCAAAATGTTTACCAAAACAAAAAAATCAATTTTAATTTTATCCAATAAAATTTTTTAAGAAGAAAAGAAATTTTTGTTCAACAAAAAAATTTTTTTTTTCAAAATTATGAAAAAAAAATTATAACCCAAAAGAAAGTCGTAGCTAAAAAAGAAAATATTTTTAAGTATAAGTATATTTTATTCTGAACTATTAAAAAATATTATGAAAGTCTCAAAAGGACTCTGCACCAAAAATTGTTTACAAAAAAAAATTGATAATATAAAAAAAAATATTTCTTAATTTTGAAACAAAATTCTTAAAAATGCTTCAGAAAAAATATTAAAAATTTTCCAAAAAAAAGGTTAACAAAAAACGTAAAACAAATTTTGCCAAAGGTGGGTAAGATAGCAAGAGTACCCCAGGGACACTTCAAGTAGCACTTACTTGCCGTTTTAATACCATAATGTGGACCATTCATTACCTGTGCAAAGAAAAATTTTTGGGAAGAGAAAACCTACAGCCATCCAGAGCTGTTGATGTAGTGGGGGAGAGAAAAGGGATCTAGGCTGGAGAATTTCTTGAAGTCATCCCCAAAGGGCACGCTAAGGAATCTCAAGCGCCTAGCCGCCATAGCCGGACATTTGCAGAGAAAGTGTTCCGCAGTCTCTTTCTCAGCGGGATCCCCACAACTTCTGCAATAGGAGTTTTACGGAATTCCAAGCTTCTCCGCATGAGTACCGATCACCCAGTAGCCAGTGAACACCGCAATGAGTTTGGAAATTGAATGGCGGGGGATTCCCATCACCTTAAGCGTTCTGTTTCTATCGTATTGGGGCCATAGTGTTTTCGAAATAGCACACGATAAAAGAGACCTCCATCTGTCTTGCGATTTTTTTAGAAAGAAATTGTGTAGTTTCCGTTTAACAACGGCCAAGGGGACACCGATGTCTGAGAAGGGGACAGCTGGAACCGGTTCTGCCGACCCCTTCCTGGCAAGCTCATCGGCAATTTCATTTCCCTCTATATGATGTTTCCTACTCGATCGAGATGTTTCGAGTTCCTCCTTACAAGAGTTCACCAGAATAGAGCTGCAATACAGCGACGACAGGGCCTTGATCGCAGCTTGACTATCGAAAAAAATATTAATGTCTCCCTCCCAACAGCGATCCCGAATCATTTTGCAAGCCTGCAGGATCGCGAAGACCTCTGCTTGAAAAAACGCTGCTTGTTTCCGGCAGTTTAAAGGAGACCGAAATGCTGGCTGATTTAGAGTAAACCCCCGCTCCCACTCCAGGCTCCTTTTTAGATCCGTCAGTGAAAACCGAGATATCTATATCCGTACCGACTCTCCCCTCTTTCCCCAGTTTGCGGATAGAGAGGTCAGTGCGAATAACAGAACAGAAGGGGAGATCTGCTTCAAGATGCTACTATGTCCTACAGGAAGTTGTCTCTAAAGGGCAATCTCCTTCAACTCTGAGCAGCAATGGATTTAACCTGCAGATCCACAGGAAGTAAGTGCAGAATAACGTTGAGCGCAGCAGTGGGACATGTTCTACAAGCACCAGTGATGCCCACACATGCAGTTCTCTGCACTCGCTCTAGTTTAGTGGTGTTGTAGCCCTTCTGAAGAGCTACCCACCAAACTAGGCAGCCGTATGTCAAAATTGGCAGAACCACTAAGTTGTACATCCAAAGTACGACACGTGGCTTGAGATCTCATTTTTTGCCGAACATAGACTTACAGGCGTAGCAGGCTATATTGGCCTTCTTAACTCTATTTTCTATGTGCAGCTTCCAGTGGAGCTTGGGGTCAAGTATTACACCCAGATACTTGACTTCCGATGAAAGAGTAAGACACTGGTTGTTAAGCCTAGGAGGCTTAAAGGTAGAGGCTTGTATTTTCTGGTGAATAGCATCAACTTCGTTTTGTCAGAGTTGACTCTGAGACCGCAACTGGCAGCCAAAAAAAAAGAAGAAAATTTTAATCCATAAGCAGTGTTAGAAAAAAAAATTTTGTTTAAGCCTATTTTATCCTGAAATATTAAAAAATCCTGAACAATAATATTATAAAATTCTTAAAAAGAACTCTATTACGAAAAATGTTCAACAAAATTTTTTTTTAATATTTCAAAATTAGGAAACAGTTTTTCTCAAAAATGTTTTACAAAACAAAAAAAAAAAACGATTAAGTTTTTCCCAAAAAAATTTGTATGAACTTTTGTTTGTTTGCTTAGAATTATTATTATTTTATTTATTTATCTGACAATTCATTAGTGCAATACATAGAAAATAGAGAATACAGACTGAAACAACAAAAAAAAGGAGTATATGACGCACTCAACCAGGATAGCTGAAATATTCAGAAATTTATTTATTTATATTAATTTTTTCACTACTAAGCGTGCATGTGCGTTAAATTTGTATGTATGGGTGGGCATGCACGCAGCAGAGGTATGCATTACGTATTTTAAATGCTACTTGCGCAAAAAACCAAAGCGAAGTGTAGTAGAGTTATAGCCAAGAAATCTCAGCGCTTTGGCCGAAGCTGCAGAATTAATTTCCACCCTTAGGCAAAACTAACAGTCCAGTGCAACCGCAGCAGCCACAACTGCAGTGATCGCATAGCGCGCGTGAGAGTGCAGCACGCATCGTGGCCACATTCAACTGTTGACAGTGTAAGGCTATTTTCTTTCTTCAGTTCCTGTAGGCTTCGCAGTTGCTGCCTCGTACTCATCAATGCCACATCCCCAGCCACAGCCAAAAGCGTCTTGGAGTGGAGTGGCAAGCATACACTTGAGGCAACCAAATGGTAACACCAAAGACGCCAGCACTAGCATCACCACCAGCACCAGTAATACATACATATGTGTATACATATTAACGCTAGCAGTATAATTGCAACAACAACAGCGCTTAGGTACGCAAAATCATCAGTGGCACGTTTACTGATGTTTAGCCGCTTTCGTGCATGCAAATTGAATGATTTTTCTTGTCAAAGTTTGCACAAGTGATTGCACAACAACAACAACAACAGCAATAGCAATAACAGCACCAGCCATAGCAGCAATTAATGAAGTTGCCACCCGAAACGAGAAGCAAAAACATATGGCAGTCCCTCTTAATTGTAGTGCGAATTCCTGCGCAGCGGCAGAATATAACAATTTATGACATAAAATGAAGCAGGTGAACGTTGGTTTACTTTTCGATCCTACCTTCGTCGTGTATGGTTGCGTTGATGGTGCGGCACAGTCAACGGCGCAAAGCAATAGCAGCGCATGCGCAACGAAACGCACATCGAGCAACAGGCAAAGCACCAATTCTTCAAAGGCAGCCAACAACAGAACAAACAACAATAAATGTTCAAGTCTTTGACGCATTTTGCTGTGCATGGATGTGTGTGTGCAAATAATAATACAATAACAACAAACACTAAAGTAGCACTAACACATCTGCGGCAACAGTTTGGCTGGCGAGTGGCGCACTTGTTGCGCGCCATGGAGGCTGCGGTAAGTAAAATTGACCAGCGAACTTAAAGCGATCCTGGCCGCAGGCAACAACACTGATGCACTTGCATGGCTAAATAATTACATAATAAATGGTTGTGCACCCGTCTGTCTACCTGCCGCCAAACCAGCCAACCAACCAACCAACCAGCTAGCCGGCCAGCCTCCGCTCGACTGGACTGCGGGTTCAGTAGCCACAAATATGCGGAATCTTTTTTGTTATTGTTGTTGGTCCAAAGAATGTCTATGCGTGGAGTAAAAATTGCTGTGAAATTATTAAGCGGAATGTGTGGAATTATTATTATAACTTTTTTGTTTTTGTTTTTATTTATTTTTTTATTTTTTGTTTTGACATCGCCGGTGTTCTTTTTTGTGGTATTTTTGTTTTGTTTTTTTTTCTTACCAGCAGTAATTGGCGCGCGAACATCGAATGTCACAGCACGCCACCAAAAATGCAATACCAGCAAAAAACTTGCGCACAGATTGCAAAAATATTGGCCATCATTAGAATTTTTGTGGTTATTGCGAAAATTTTACTTAAGTGAAGATATGACTTAATTGAAGCAAAGTGTTTTTATTGTAGCTTTAATGAACGACAGTTGGGTGCGCACATTTTTATATATATACAAGTAGATGCAGTCGTATGGATCGGTGGCATATTGGGTGTATCAGAAAATAGAGAGAGAGAGGGATGTTCCTAATCCCCAAATCCCAAGAATTGATGGAATATTGAGTGTATTAAAAGAGAGAGATGTTCTTCATCCTGAGAGCCCACGAAACCATCATCTTTACTAATGATTACTTGTGAAAAGGTACCAGGCATACGAATTCCTAACATCGTTGCAAGAAAAAACATTTTATAGGTGCCCGATGCCCGCTTCATTATCAACGAAAGCATACAAAAGCTGCAAACCTGTGAGTATTCGAGGCGGTGTATGCTGGCGGCAGCAGGGGAAAAGGAAGATCTCTTCTGCGTTAGAAACATGCATTTTTTTTGGACTGAAACTCAGCCAAAGAAGAAAAATCAAGAAGAAAAAGCAGTTCGAATATCAGTGACAAGCATTTTTTGGTTGTTTTAAATGAACCTCACTGGAGTCACTATCAAATTAATTATTATTTTTAGGTTGCGAGTCCAGTTGCGAGTGCAGTCTGCTTAGTTTTGGTATGCGCACAAAAGATTTGTAAATAGAAAGCTAACATTTTAAGCTTCATTTAACCAAAAAAAAAAATTTAAAAATTAAAAAAATTTAATTCGGAGAAGTTGAAAAAAAGTTATAGCTGTTCAAAAATGAGTGAAAATAATGAAAAAATTCGCTATAATTTGAGATTTTTGTATAAAAAAGGGAAGAATGCCACGCAAACCACCAATGAAATTTGTGAAGTTTACGGAGACGATGCTGTATCAGTTCGTGTAGCACAACAATGGTTCGCTCGCTTCCGTTCTGCAAATTTCGATGTGAAGATGCACTTCGCTCCGGTCGACCTATCGTTGAAAAAGTCGACGAAATTATGGAAAAGATTGACCAGGACCGTCACATAAGCTGCCATGACATCGCCAAGGCACTAAACATTCATCATCAAACGGTTTTGAACCATGGACGCATCCACCATATAGCCCTGACCTTGCACCATCGGACTACCATTTGTTTCCGTCAATGCAGAATCCCTTAATGGAGTAAAGTTGGCTTCAAGAGAAGCCTGTGAAAATCACTTGCAGCAGGTTTTCGCCGATAAACCACAAACGTTTTACACTGATGGAATAATGTTTCTAGAAGAAAATTGGCAAAAGATGGTCGCCCAAAATGGTGCATATTTGGTTTAATAAAGTTCATTATAAATATAAAAAAAATGAGTTGAAGTTTGATTAGAAATACGAAAAGACTTTTTCGACTACCCAATATTCTGCGAGGATTTCGCTAAGTTGAGTTGCATGAGGAGACGCTTCGGGAATGTTAGGCAAGCGTTCTCGAAAATGCGGTATAGATCAAAAAGTGCTCGCTTTTTGATCATAAATTATTGTACCACTGACAGCCGGGAAATGCCGACAGAAAGTCTGCGTAATATCAGTGCTGAAAAAATGTTCAGGCACATTGCAAACTTACTAGACTTCCCAAGCCAATTTTGTGTATCTTAAATAGGGCGTTAATTGTAAAGCAGTGAAAATCATTTTTTCTGCCCAAGCACAATTTCATCTTCGCGGCTATTTTAATTAGCAAAAATGCCAGCTCTGGCGATCGGAAAATCCGCACGTGAGCGTCGAGAAGCCAACGCAGCCTCAGAGTAGAATAGATTTTTGGGAATTTTTGAGCGGTGGTCCAATCATTGCTCCATTTTTATTTGAGAATGCTGCTGGAAACGCCATTGCAGTCAACAGAGAAGGAGTCAACAGAAGCATGATAAACGATTTTTTGTGGCCGAAAAATGACGACAAGTACTTAGAAGATCTTTAGTTTCAGCAGGATGGCGCGCCACGCCACAATCGATCTTCTGCGCGTCTAGTTCGGAGCTGCAATTTGACGCCGTAAGGTTTATTTTGTGGAATGCCATGAAGGACCAATCATGATTGAGGTCCGTAATGTAAATATTGAGCATCCATACGTGAGATAGAGTTAAAACTCGTCACAAAGCTCTTGAAAAACTGGGTTAACAAAGCTACTGCGAAGCTAGCGGAGGCAGTAACATGAATGAAATCGTGTTCCATAAATAATGGGAAAGTTTGATCTTTCGAACAAACTAATAACAAAACAAAAAAAAAAAACAACCAAATATCATTTTTGGAATCTTTTCAAAGCGTTCCTTATGCCGAGGTGTTAGAAGATGGCGCAAGTTGCAGGACGGCTCAGGCCTGCAGGTTTGGATTTTCTTTTATATAGAATTGCTTTCACTAAAATGAATTTTCTTTGTTGGTGGTTGACGCATTAGCGAGGAATGTTGGTCGAAAGAGGTGCGGATTTTGGAGAAATTACTCGTGTGGCTCGCACACGTCTTTTTCGGTATGTGACTATTCGATTAAAAACAATTTTGAAAACATTCTAAAAGTTCCGTATTAACCTGGAATAGCTCAGTTAGATTTACAAGATGAAGTCCAAAATAAACTAAACTGAGCTGAAATAGAAACGACAGGAGCTTTGTTCTGATACCTTCGAGTTTATTTATTCAAACTAGTCCCATCTGGCCACGATACACTGTTTTGTGCGATCTAAAAGCTTTTCGAAAGAGTGTTTCAGGTTATTAACCGGAATGTCTTCAGGATGTCGGTACAAGCCTTTTGGATGGACTCTACGGACACGAAACGTTTCGCTTTCACGGCCAAATGCGATATTCCGAATAGGTAGAAGTCAGAGGTAGCCATATCAGGCGAATACGGTAAGTGGTTGATGGTAAAAATGCGATTTCTAGTCAAAAAATCAGTCACAAGTGTGAATCAATGAGATGGTGCATTATCATGCAATAAGCGCCAGCTTCCTCCTTCGCGGTATTCAGGACGAATTCGACGAATGCGGTGCCATAAACACTTCAAAACACCATTGGCGCGTACTCCTTGTGCACAATTCCTTTGGAATAGTAAAAACAAATGAGCATCGACTTGATTTTTGGCTTCTCCAAATGCGATTTTTTGGCTGGTGGCTCATCTGGGGCCTTTCATTCGGCACTTTGACGCTTAGTTTCAGGTTCATGTTGCAAATACCACGTTTCATCAGCAGTTGAAATGTTGTTGAGGAAGTTCTCGTCTTTTCTCGCCTCTTTAATGAGGTTTTTCGAAGATTGAATTTGAATTTGAACTTGTACCGAATGAAACGTGCACAGACCTTTCGTAAGCCTAAATGAGCAGTTAAAATGCGATAAAGCGATGTTATGCAGATATTCAACTCCGATTCCATGAATTTCAATGATAATTTCGGCTAATTTTTGATAAATTTACGAACAATTTCGATGGAGTTTTCGGTGATTACTGGTTTTGGGAGGCCCGTATGCTCGTTGTCATTTATATCCTCATAACCATCTCTGAAACGTGTAAATGAACTCCGGTCATGAACTCCGGCACGAACACAGAATCATCGCCAGCATCAACGCCAACCAGTCTTGTTTATTTTGGAAAACACCTTGTGTTTCTCTCCCACTTCCCCGACTAAAGTTACCAGTTCGATGGAAACGATAAAGGAAAGCGATTAGTCCGCAGAAGGAGCTGAAGGCGATGTGAAAATCATCCTGTTAAAGGTAATTTGAAAATGGGTGCAGATAGGGTTGATTTAAGAGAGTTATTAGTATGAGAACTACTAGAAAAATTTATTATTTGATTAATTTCTAGTATTTAATGGATATATACTGAAGTTATACAATGTAACTCTAAAATTTCCCTGAACAACCGCTAGGTTACGCTTTAAGTCAAGTGATTTGAGTTCTGTTTTTGTTTTTTCTCAGGCTACCACAACTGAGATTAGCATTCTTATTAAAATGTGGAGAACTTAGGCCAAAAAGTCCATGTAATTTTTTGTCAAAAAAGAAAGCGATGCTCACGGTTTCAATGGACTACAACGGAACTGTACACCACGATTTTTGGCCAGAAGGTCAGACAGCTAAGGAATATAATTTGGGTGTTATGAGATGCGTACGTGAAGCAATTCGATAAAAAAAATAAAGAGTTTGTGGGGAAACCATTCGTGGATTTTGCAGCATGAGAACACGCCGTCGCACAGGCCCTCATTGTGCGTGAATTCTTGACCAAAAACCATACGAATACCATCCAACAGCCATCGAATTCACTTGATACAGTGGCCGACATAACTATGAATACCCCTTGAAGAAATACTTTGTTATGGAAATAAGTCCGTAAGCTGCTCCTCGAATGATTGTACACATTATTTTGCTAAGTGTGAGCTAGCAAACCAGCGCCGTTAAACATGTGCCGTTATCTTTTCACATGGCACAACAATTTTCACTAATTGCGTCTCAGTTGCTTTTCGTATCTAAAATATCCGCGTTTGTGTCGTTCGTTTTATATATTTCCCAAATTCGTAGTGAAAAGGTAATGGAAACAATCTTTTGGTGTTTATTTTACCTTGTATTTTACAACAAATATACTTTTAGCATATTGTAATGCCTAAGTCGAAGGAAATAAGCATTGATTTAAGAAAACTAATTGTTCAGGACCACAAAAATCGATGGGGTATGGTAAAATTGCTAAAAAATATAATATATGCAAGTCAACAATCCAGAGAGTTATAAAAAGTTAAAAAAAAATGGCGGCTTTGCGAGCGCTCCAAGAACAGGTCGGCCAAGGGTAACCAATTCTCGCGATGACACGCAAATAGTAAGGGAAATTAAGAAAGACCCGACAACTTCGGCAAGGTTTATTAAAGAAAGTCTTCAAGTTAATGTAAGCGAGCGAACAAATTCGTGAAGAGGGGTTTTCTAGTCATTACAAGATCAGGGAACCTTTCATCAGCAATAAAAACATGAAAGCGCGACTAGCGTTTGCTAAAAAGTACTTGAATATGCCATTGAGTTTCTGGGAGAGGGTTATATGGAGCGATAAGAGTAAGTTTGAGTTTAAAAATACGAAAAGAAGAGAAAAAGTGTGGCGAAAAAGTAATGAGAGGCTCCAATCAAAGTGCGTGCAAAGCACAATTAAGTTTGGCGGGGGAAGTGTGCTTATCTAGGGCTGTTTTTCCTATAGCGGTATATCAGATCTGGTACATTTTGAGGAAAAATGATTGGGGAATCCTACGTCAATACGCTAAACACATTCCTAGAGCCCTCGGCACGAACAATGGCCTTGGATACAATTTCAGCTATCAACAAGACAACGACCCCAAACATACCAGTCGCGTAGCAAAGGAATACTTTAGAAAAAACTCAATAGAGCTTTTAGAATGGCGCGCTCAAAGCCCCGACTTAAACCCTATCGAGCACTTATGTCAATATTTAGACGAAAAAATCGATCGATCAAGTTGCCGCTCAAAGAAAGCAGAATTTTTTCAGAAACTGCAAGAGACCTGGAATAAAATACCTGAAGAGCTTCTTAAGAGATTAGTTCACAGTATGCCACGCCGCCTTTTGGCTGTAATTAACGCAAAAGGCGGCAACACTAAGTATTGAGTCATTGGCATAACGTTATTACTTTTACTACTACTGGTAGGGTACAAGGGTACGCAAATTTTGTCGCTACAAGTTTCTGGGCATTTATAAAAAAAATATGAAAATAATATTTTGTTTTTGGAATTGAACTATTGGGAGGTTGAATTAGTTTTAAAGGTTTTTTTCGAAGATTTGGGGCTTTATTGTGAAAAAACGGTACAAAATATTTAATTTGAAGTATTGGCCATCGCTAGCTACAGCTTTCGCCCATCTTTTGGGCAATTTCCGGATGCCGTTTCTCCAAAATTCTGGCCGCTGCTTGGCTATCCATGACTCAACCCATATTTTGGTAGCCTCGTACGAGGAGAACCGCTGGTCCGCCAAATCGAGACTCATATGCCGGAACAAATGATAATCGGAGAGAGCTATGTCTGGACTATACGGCGGGTGGGGTAACACTTCCCAGCCAAGCGTTCCAAGGTATTTTTTGACAGGTTGAGCAACATGCGGCCGAGCGTTGTCATGTTGCAAAATAACCTTGTCGTGCCTTTTTACCATTTCCGGCCGTTTTTCTTTCAATGCCCGGCTTAAACGCATCAATTGCAGTCGGTAACGATCCCCCGTGATTGTTTCGCCCGGTTGGAGCAGCTCAAAATATACGACGCCGACCTGATCCCACCAAATGCAGAGCATGATTTTCTTGCCGTGAATATTCTGCTTGGCCGTCGACGTTGATGCGTGGCCGGGCAAACCCCATGATTTTTTGCGTTTTGGGTTATCGTAGTGGATCCATTTTTCGTCGCCAGTCACCACCCGATGCAAAAACCCTTCCGATTTTGCCGCTCGATCAGCAATTCGCACGTAAAAAATCGCCGTTCGACGTCGCGCAGCTTCAACTCGTACGGGACCCAATGTCCTTGCTTTTGGATCATTCCCATCGCTTTTAGACGCTTGCAAACGGTTGATTTATCAACGCCCAATGATTCAGCTAGCTCTTCTTGGGTTTGGCACGAGTCCTCGTTTACCAATTCCCCCAATTCCGCGTCCTCGAACTTTTTGGGCTGGCCAAGACGCTCCTTGTTTTCGGTGTGAAAATCACCACTTTTGAATCGTCGAAACCAGTACTCACATGTTGAAATCGACGGAGTATGGTCTGGGTAGGCCTCCTGCAGCAATTCACGGGCTTGGGCTGTATTTTTTTTCAAATTGAAGCAGAAAAGCAAAGCTTCCCGCAAATTGCGTTTCGACGGCACGAAAGTTGACATACTCGGAGCACGAAAACACTGCGTTGTTTATACTTCAGCGAAATGACAGATACTGATAAACAAAGCCTAGGGATGAGGCTTTGTCATGAATATATATTCAGTATTGCCAACGCGATAAAGTGATAAATAGTGCCATCTGTGTGTCACCTTTAAAACTAATTTAACCTCCCATATTTTGATTTGTGTTTTTATAATGTTACTATATTATAAATAAATTAATAAGTTAATCGAAATTTGAATGATATAATAGAAAAAAATATTTGTGTTTGAATTTTCCCTTAGGTAGGGTATGCATTAGGGCGGGTCGATTTAAAAATCGCTCATTGCTCTGTGAAAATCGTATTCTAGGGATCAAAATAAGAAACTTTGCCGAAGGAACCATACCTCTAAAACGAATTCTGACGTCCCCCAATTTGGGTCGAACTTTTTAGTTTCTTTTCTCATGTAAAGGCCAAAAATGGTGATATTTTGAAATTATTATATGGGGAAGTTCCAGGGGGTGTGCCACTGGCATGGGTGGATCGGCCATCCAAAGTTAGTGGGGGTCGGCCACATATTTGGACTCGATTGGAGCACTCTAAATGGGTCAAAGTGGGATTTTTCGTTCCACCCAAATTGGGGGACATCAGAATTCATTTTAGAGGTATGGTTCCTTCGGCAAAGTTTCTTAATTTCATCCCTTTAATATGATTTTCCCAGAGCAATGGGCGATTTTTTTGCCTCCCCACAAATCGACCCGGCCTAGTATGCATAGTTATGTTGGCCACTATATGTCTCCCTGCAATTTTTGCTGTTTGATCGCGTCAAAAACCGCCTTTCCTCGTTTTAACAGCCCAGCGTTCGTAATAGAAAAATGGAAGTTGTGGAAGACGCTTTTGACGGCTATACCGAAAATAGTGTTCCAGATATTTTTCAAGAGTTGAAACAAACGCTGGCAGAAGTGCATTGCATTTGATGGGGAATACCTCGAAGATGGTAATATAACTTTTGAGGAACACCATAAACTTGTATTTTCAATTCTATGAATACATTCCGGGAACTTCTTGGTATAGGTCGTACATGTAAAAAAATAACCACTAATTATTTAGTATGCGAGACACTATATATTTTATAGAATTTTGTATAGAAAGCAGAAAAACATGAACAAAATTGAAAGTTGACTTATAGCTGCGCATGAGCGTTGCAGACTTTTGGAAAAATATTTTCGCAAACAAAAATGTCAACGTGCCGCTTGGCGCATACCATAAAGCACAATCTCAGAAAAAGAAAAAAACCAATAAAAACAACAGTATTGCAACACCAGTATACAAGGAACACAACCCCAACGAGAAACAAGAAAAAAATACGCTAGTGCACTAAAAAAAATCACTTGCAAAAACCAACCAAAAACCTTATGGACAGCGTGAGTGCCGCAGAAAAAAAGCTATGCTGCAAGTGCCACACGTACCAGAGGGTAGAGTAGTAAGTAGTAGTAGCCGCTTTGATTCTAGCCAAGTACTAACAACAACACCAACAACAACAGAACCAATAAAAACTTACAATCGATATGAGCCGGTTGACCGCCATTGAGGCTACACACGTTTGTGTGTATGTACGTATGTATTATGAATAGCTGAAAAGTTATTATGTGGCTGCGTGCGACATTGCTTAAATACCAACAGCAGAGCGCAGCCAGCAATAACTCGAAAGATAGGCAAAAAGTTTTAGAAGAGCGAAATAAAAAGTAGGCACACTGGCTATTTCTTGTGTACTTACAAGCGTTCGTATAGGCATAAACATAGGCTTAGAGTCGCCTGCGTGCGCGTTGCTTTCCACAATAAACATCAATAGCAAGTACGAGTAGTTAATAGTTACTCAGTGTGGCCAACAGTCGCACATTGGTTGCACTTCGTTAGCGCCAAATCACCTATTTTTATAGCAATACAATAACACAAGCAGCAGCCACAGTGGCAGCAGGAACAAACAACATCAGCTGAAACAACCGACAACAGCCACAGCAACAGCAACAGCAAATGCAACAGCAAATGCAACAATAATAGCAGCGGCTGCAATCGGAGTTATAGCAACAATAATGAGAAATGTGCAAAAGGAGCGCGAAACTGCACATCAGCTCTTACACACACTTACACGTACATACATACCCGCAAACATTTCATTTGACTCACCGCTGTGCCGGTGGTGGTGATGTTGATGTTGAGTTGCAAGCAAACAGTTCAATTTCCAGTTTTTGGTTCCCACAATACAAAATATCCATAAAAAGTCCACATGACGTAATTAGCATAGAAAAGTAAAAGAGTCGAAAATTGTTGCTGTCGAGGGCGGCCGGGTGTTCGGGCAGCAGGTCGCGTGGTCGGGTGGTCGGATGGTCGGCTATAGCGAGCGGCAGAAAACTATCTACCAACTGTATAGAAAATTGAGAAATTGTGTTAAGTCTGTGAGAGACGCATGGAGTGGCGATGCAAGGAGTATGAGCAGGACGCTGAAAAATCATATGCACACACACACACACACATACAAGCATGAGGAGAGAAAAGCAAACGCTTGACTAGTAAATACGAGTATGTAGTATTTTATGGGCTTTCGAATAGGTGGAAAAGGGAAATATGACTGGCATTCCATAGCATCAAGAGGGCGGAGGGTTGGGTTGAACTAGCAGACGGCGAATAGCCTCATATAGATCATGCATGTCCTGATGAACCCGAGTTCGGGTAGAAATGGTATATATTTAATATTTATTTATTTATGCGATATATAAAGAAGTGTTCAAAAACTAAGGTGAATTTGAATTTTCAAATTTCAAAAATATTTATTTACATATTCATCAATTTCTATTGTATCTCCTTCAAAGTAGGTCTCCTCAGATAAAATACACTTGTGCCAGCGTTTACTCCAATCCAAAATTAACTCAAATTCGGAGTTCTGGAAAAGCGTCATAAGCGAATCTTGAAGCAATTCTCAGAGATGGCGTTAGTGTCGTTTTGTCAGGTGATCGAATTGGCGCGTCAATTATCTAGAAAACTGATCCACCTCAGTATTTTATATTTTTGAATTGTGTCACTTTTCTCGAAAACCATCGATATGTACTTTTTGGTATATCCTTGAGCTGTCTCAGCGATTCGGTTTTTATCTCCTCACTCGTCGCAAAACGCCGTCTTTTCATGGGTCTCTTCATTCTTGGGAACAGCAAAAAGTCGCAGGTGACCAAATCTGGCGAATGCGGTGGCTGAGACATGATAACGGTGTTGCTTTTGACCAAATAACCTCTCACAAGCGATGATGAGTGAGCAGGTGCATTATCATGATGCAAAAGCCATAATTTGTTTTTCACAATTCCGGCGTTTTTTTCGCATTGCTTCATGCAAACAGCGCGTAACTGCAAGGTAATACTCCTTATTTACGGCACGACTTTGTGGTAAGAACCACTGATGCACTACGCCATGGTAATCGAAGAAAACTGTGAGCAAAACCTTGACATTTGATCGATCTTGGCGTGCTTTTTTTGGTCTTGGCTTTCCTGGGTTCTTCCATTGGGACTATTGGGCTTTCGTTTCGATGTCATAACCATATATCCATGATTCGTCTCCAGTTATGATCCTTTTAAGCAAATTTGGATCATCGCCAGCAAAGGCAAAGATATGTTGCTGGCGACATTTAAAGCAATTGGCCGATCGGTTCTGAACTATGCTGCGTTTGTCAGTCAGGTCACCTGGAATTAGTGATTCGCAGTGGATTAAGCTTCAGTCATGCCAAAATACTGGATACAGTACAATCACAGGATGACTGGTGATGTCCCCCCCTACAACACCTTCATAATAAGACGCAGATGCTTCCGGTTAAGTAGCATAACAAACTGCTCAGCAAACAGTTCCTACAAGACACTTGCTGGAACCTGAACCGCTACCCAGGCAGCCTTTCTTCTGACGAGATCCAGTACAAAACGAACCTAGAACTACTGGACCGGACAGTATACAGGCAGCCGCTAAATGACATTCATCGTGAGACACTTACCACCTTTCTAAACTGAAGATCTCTGAATCCGGTCATCGAAGTCCAACCACCACCTATCGCAGATGAAGAGCTTCAGGTACCCCGCGAAATACGCATACTACTTTGGCCCAATTACGTTCTGGATACTGTAGCAGACCAAATTCTTACCTATCCTATGTTCAGCATGCAAACGCACTCCGCGCGACACTAACTACCTTTTCACATGCCCACTTACACTTATTCACATAACACCCTTTTGCCTCTGAATCCCACCAGTCGAAATAGTATGTTTTCTTGGCCTATCGTTAGAGGAGCTAGAAGAAGAGGACCGGTGATTTACATTGCACTAACAGGGTTTAGTAAGCTGCTACAATAATAACAATCGATTTGCAAGCCATCCAAATCGTCGGGCCTCCGAACCTATCAAAGGAAACCAACGTACCACGCAGACTCAAAACGTTTATGCTTACTGATCTGCCAAAACTATTTAAAAGAAAAATATTGAAAGAGAAACTCTGCCAAATACCAAACAAAAGATCAGTTTATGAATTCAATCAACCCGAGGCTGGCAAAGCGTTTGAGTAACCCCTTAGCAGGAATGGCATAAATTGTGTGGCGATGTGTGGTGAACGATGATACTACTAAAGCCATTTTAAGCGGCTGGCCAGCCTGGCGAAATAAATAATTTCTTACCTAATCATTTATTTAATGATCCACTTAATTATTAATTATTATGTAAGCTTTGTAAAATAAAAGAAATAAAAACAAAATAAATAAAATAAAATAAAAATAAAATTTATTAAGAATTGGATTCTTAAATTTTTTAATTTTTAGCTACAAAAAATCTTCTCGTCATCACTAGAAAGTGTGAGTGCATGGATATTAGCGAGTATCGGAGGTTAGGGCTACGAAAAGGTTATTGGCTATTTGAAAAGCTTCTTTTACAAATTAGTTTGCCAGTCCCTTTGAGGTTATCAACACTCGATAGGCTTATGAAACATTTGATATTAACTAGGCTGCCGATTTCTCCTCACTACCTCATTACACTTATTAGAAACTTGCTGACCAAAACACTTATGTGCTTCTTCTTACACCTCTCGCTTCTTCTTGTGCACTCGCTTGGTACGGAAGTGGAAGTCAAGGAGCTACTACCAACCTTAGCGGGTTCGCGAAACTTTTTCGAAAATTAATTACATTTTTTTTTCTTGTTTCTAATTTTTCCTACCAGCGAAGTTTGGTTTTAAGTGCCGCCTCTCAAGACTTGAATGTGGCTAAGGTTAAGAGAAAGCATGGTGACAATATTATTAGAGATATGCTACATAGCAAACCATCATTAGGCTCTGAGCGAATTTGACAGAATCAGCTGATGGGCTGACGTCACTTGGGGCACGAAGCGGTCAGTTTACGACAAAGCTGAGATTGTGTTAGTGATATACGAAAAAGAATTGGGCTGTGGAATCTCCTTAGTGAGGTGGCAGCCAAAGTTTCCCTCACAATGTTTTTGGTCACCACAGCTAAATAGCAAATCATCCTTGAAGAGAAAGAGTAAATGTAGAGTGGTAGGAATTAGGCGCGCGGAAAGGATCCTCTAACCCGCTCTAGTTCGCATTAGGTAGTACATAGACTGGGTGCACACTTTCTTATATGTGTGTGTGTGAGTTTGCTGTGTGAAAAACGTGCTAACATTGCATATCCCAGTCACTCTTCCCAGTCGCTAGCCCAGTAACCTCACAGGCTCACATTGTCCAAGCGCTCAATAAAAATCTCGCATTACAATTCTTGCTATAGCAAGTGTTGTTGTAGTATATACGTATACAGATGCATGTATGTAGGTAACTAAATATGTAGAAATGTATCACAAAAATTGTTGTCACTTTTTGTTTTGTACGCTTAGTTGCTTTATCAGCGACCTGTTGTGTGTTGTGTTGTGTTGTTGGACTCGCGTTTCGTTGTAAGAAGGCGCGCGCGCGGCGTTGAACAAACAGGCTGCTGTTGACTTCGTCTGCCAAATTCGCCAAATAGATTTAAGTGCATACGCACAAGCATACCTATTGCAAATACATGTGTACGTATGTATGTATGTATGTAAGCTAGGTATGCAAGATGCACAACCGCCAACACGCTACGCTCTCATGAGGCCATAACTCATGTTGCACCAACCAGCTAGCCAGAAACCCAGTATGCCAGTCAGTCAGCCACTACTGACCGCGATTGCTTGGCGTTGTTGCATTGCTTGCCCGCTGACGATATATCTGGTTGTTGTTGCTGTTGTTGTCGTTGTTATTATTGTTGATTTCGCTTTAGCTACAACTTCCCATGTGTGGCAGTTGCAGATGCCAAAGTCGACTGCGAAAAGCCAAATAAAAACAGAAACGGTACAAAAACAAAGCCCAGCGACGACCCAAACACGATCTTTATCATTTCGATTATTGATTACCGTGGAAGGAATGAGAGTGCGCTCGCCCGCTCGTCCGCCTCACCGCTAGCCCGTTCATTCGACCGCTCACATGTTCCCTTGTTCGTACGTTCACTTAAATGTGGCATACAATTGCTGTGGCAACAACAAAAACTATGCTGGGAACGCGCGGCTATGCGACTATGCGGCTATGCGCATGTGCGCAATCGCAATGGCAATCGTCGTTGGTGTGCCGCGATTGCGGTCGTATTGCCGCATTGCCGCGTTGCCGTATTGCCACAAATACTTAATACATAAAATGCGCCGTATGTCGTTGTCGCCAAAAAGGCCGCAGTGATACGAAATGCGAAAATGAGAAATCTGTTACATTCGTTGCTATACGAGTACTTATGCATGTATGTGCGTGTGCATGTGTGTGTGTGTGTGTTTAAATGGCTGGAGTAGTAGTTAAAGAAGTTGTTGTTGTTATTATTATTGGCTTTGTAATTGTTATTGCTGCCGACGTCTGTTAATGCGGCTGTGATTTAACGACCGGCACACAGTGGAAAACTTGTATGCACCAATACGGCTAGTCGAGTGCAACATGTTGCCAGCAGCTTTGTTTGCTTATTGTTGTCTTACTTCTGCTATTGCTGGTGCATGATCGTATGTTCATGGGTGTATGTGCGTTGGTGAGCGCATGTTTTGGATTTGTTTGCACGTGAGAAACGCGCGTACGGTTCATGAAATTGCAGTTGATTTTTATTTTAATTTTTTTATGTTTTTTCTTCGTTTTTTTTTACTTTTATTTATTTTTTCATTAAAACGAATTCTTGATGTGATGCTGTAAAAATTTAAATGTCATTATCATAACATTGTGGCAACTTGTTTATATATATTTTTGTATATGCAGTCGTTGGTGGTTGACGATGTTGCGTGAATGTTATGCCATTATTGCTGCTGCTGCGCTTGAGATTTGTTACCATTTGCAGTATATGAAAATTTTGCAGTGAATTAAAATTTATGAAATTAGCAGTTACGGTAACTTTTCGTTTTATGGCATTCCAAGCTTGCAAACAACTATAGGCCCGTGGTTGTTGTTGTTGTTGTAGGAGCTTACTTAACCCTGCCAGTGCAATGTAAATCACCGGTCGTCCTTATCAAGCTCATCTAACGGTAGGCGCAGGAAACTTCATGTTTCGACAGGTTGTGTCGAGAGGGAGAGAGTTGTTAGATGAGTGGGTTTCATGGTACATGTAAAACGGTGGTTAGTGTCGTGCGGGGTGCCTTCACATGCTGCACTTATGTTTGGTATGTCGGGGTCAATTCTGGATAGGTAAGAGTTTAAACTGCTACAATATCCAGAACGTAATAGTACCAAATACGCGTGTGGTCCTGGACCTCGCTCTGATAAACTTTTCTACATTGACTGTTCTCGATCGAGCAGGAAACATCTCCCTTATCTGGGTTCGTGGGCACAGGAATATAGAGGGAAATGAAATTGCCGACGAGCTTGCCAGGAAGGGGTCGACAGAACCGGTTAAAACTGTCTCTCTCTCAGACATCGGTGTCCCTTTGTCCGTTGTTAAAGGGAAACTACACAATTTCTTTCTAAAAAAAAATCGCCAGACAGATTGAGGTCTGTCTCATCGTGTGCTATTTCCAAGACACTATGGCCCCAATACGATAGAAACAGAACGCTTAAGGTGATGGGAATCCCCCGCCATTCAATTTCCAAACACATTGTCGGGTTCACTTGTCACTGGGTGATCGGTACTCATGCGGAGAAGCTTGGAATTCTGTACAACCACTATTGCAGAAGCTCTGGGGATCCTACAGAGAAAGAGACTGTTGAACATTTGCTCTGCAAATGTCCGGCTCTGGCAGCTAGGCGCTTGAGATTCCTCAGCGTGCCCTTTGGGGATGACTTGAAGAAATTCTCCAGCCTAGATCCCTTTTCTCTCCTCCACTAGATCAACAGCACTGGATGGTTGTAGAAGGTTTTCTCTTCCCAAATTTTTTTCTTTGCACACATTATGGTATCAAACTGGAAGGTAAGTGCTACTTGAAGTGTGCCTGTGGCACTCTTGCCATTCTACCTACCTACCTACCTAAGCTGTTTCCCCAAGTGGAATTTCTTTTATAACTCGAACCCATAAGTGTCTGTCTAGGAAGTGCAAGCAAACTATCTAACGTTCCCACGGCTGTTGACTCTACGCTACGGCCATGTAGTTTTATTCCAGCAGCATTTTTTGTATGCCTGTAGGGAATGTTTATGCCGCTACAACAACAATAACAACAAGAGTGCCTGTTGTCACATTTATTGCATGCATTAAGTATTTATTATTATTAGGTTACTGCGCACTGCGATCAAAATAGGTATATTTTGCAACGCCTGCTGAGGTACTCTATCGTTTAAGGCCTTTCACAAATTTTAGCACATTTTGGGGCTTTTTCTTCCATAGTTTATATGGAGGCACGGCCTAGTGCAAGACATTTACAGAGAATGTGTTCTGAATTTTCCGTGTCCATTTCCTAGAATCCGCGGATAATAGTCTCAGACAGGCCAATTTTGTTAAATTGATATCTCAGGCTACAGGAGCTTGTAAAACACCAGTTATAAGCCTTAAGCCTACTCCGCCAAGTGAAAGTAGCTTGTCAGAAGCTCCCCAATTCCTAAGTTTCGTTTGTCACTGACCGATAGAGTTTCGCCAGTGTTCAACAACGAACTTCTTGACCTCTCACCCCCTGAGAAGCTCGTTGATGTGTCCCTTTGTAAGTCCACAGAAAGGTTCAGGACCAATTAGGGGCATGTTGGCCCCCTTTTTTGCTAGATGGTCCGCTATTTCATTTCCATCGCGTCCTTCGTGTCCAGGAACCCAACCCAGTAACAATGTGTTGAAGTTCCCTAGCTAGCCTAGTTATGTATCATTTTCATGGAAAAAAGAAGAGGCGACATATGTGGGGAACTGTCAGTAGGATTGATAGAATTTGATTTCTTGATTCGCTCGAAGAGAGGTTTTTTTTCAGGGTTGACGCTCAAGAAAAGAAAACCCTCATGAGTACTGCTATACCGGCATGGCTGCATGAACGAATTGTAACCTCACAGCTACACCCAGGTATTCGTACTACTACTTCTACTACTACTACTACTACTACTATGTCTCTCCACTATTTACCGCTTTCTCGGTAGAACTGCCAAAAAGGCTGCCAAAATCTGCCTCACGCAGCTGCTAGTTATTGTCGTCATCAACGAAGTTCCGTGCGCCTTAGATCATTGGGAATATGTTTTAGCAGCTGATTTCAGCTTAAAATCTGGCGAAGTTGCAAAAAAGTGTGTGGGGAAATTCGTTCGAATTAAAGACATAGCAAGTGGAGCAACGTAGCAGCAAAACCGATGGCGGGATGTACCAATAGCAAAGGCATATTGAGTAAACAAATAACGGATATGGCGTGAAGATGCGGACTGAACCGATATGGAAAGTGCATAAGAAATACGCCAACTAATAGTTGCAACTTTTGATCTGTTTGAAGCGTAGGAAAGGTATAATTTAACGCCAAAATCAGCTTCCTATGCATGACTTAATGGATGTATTGAGAGGCGACCAGCTCAGCGCTTCGTAAAAAAAATTATATATGTACATAGTGCATATGTTCAAAAACAGTTGGGATTCAAAGAAGTATAGCTCATCGATAGCCTTTGCCTTTGATGTGAAAAACCAAGCGCGCCCATAAATCTTCGAGTTTTCGGTTTACTGGTAGCTAAGTTGAGAAGTGAGGCACTTTTCAAATATTTCTTGCATCTCAACAGTACTTTTGATGTAATTTGTTTGTCTTTTTTTGTATAGCAATATTTTTAATTATAAATAGGCAGTAAGCCGCATCTGCTTCTTTGACGGCAAGCAAATTAATTTCTAGTATATTTAAGTATTTATTTATTTTCATTTTATTTTAAGAAGTAATACTCAACGCAACAAAACAATTTAATGGACGCCTTAATTAATTGGACTACATTTATTACCACTTTTCACACATTACCTGGTATCTAGAAAAATGTGTGCACACAAACATTAGGGTGGAACAATTTGTGCGGCTTGTACAATTGTCTCGTAAATAGGAAATATATAGGTATCTTTAAAACAAAAGTGGAAAAAAACTTATTTGCAGCATCTCAAATTTGAATGTACAATGCACGCGCAGCAATGTGAAAGGAGGAATAATTCTTATTTTGTATTTATTTTTTTACCATTGAATTCTCCAAAAATTCATGTAGACTGGATGGAACATAGTATAAAAGTAATAATAACTAAAATCCAAAGAACTCGTAATGCGTTCCTTTAGGAAATGAAAAAAACAATATTAAAATTTTTATCGCTAAAATTCAGTTGGACGCAATTAACACTGTAATAGCATGGAAAACAGAGTTTAAAAACACCATCATTAAAAAATTCTGAATAAAATTCTGAGGAAAAGTCCGGCAGGTATACTAAGGAAAGTACACTCAAGGCTTTACGGAACAGTCAACAACAGCGGAGAAACGAAAAAGGAAGATAAGAACAGAATTATTGAAAGGTTTGTCGAAGAAAAATTGTGAGAGTAACTTCGGCTGCATCGGGTTATCGGGCATTTAGCAGCAGAATTCTACCCGTTCATTTCACCTGTACTCACACACTCGTCCAGTCAGTCGTTATTCAGACGGAAACGAAGTGTTATTGGTTGATGGTTTTCGTATATCACCAACACAGTCTCAGTTTTTAGGTAAACTTATTCCCAATTGACGTCAACCCATCAGCTGATTAAGTCAAATTCCTTCAGCGCCGGTCTGCTAAATAGCACACTTTTAAAAATGTTTCACCATGAGGCAATCTATCATCTTTGCATTCATTTTATGAAGAAAATGCGCAACACCAGGAGTCATAGATATATTATATTAAAAAGCAACGGGATTTTCTAGCAATTTTAAACATGTATTAGTTTAAACTGAAAGCTTTTAAAAGCTGAGCTAGAAAACTGCATACCAAATATCTTTTTGGAAATTCGAATGAAAAGCCATGGAATTGGAATTTAAACTTTGTAGAAATTTTTTAATTTTTGTGTAAAACTAGAAAATTGAATTCATGTGGTTTTCGTTAGACAATGAGCTATAATTCATAAAAAAAGGAAAAAGTAAAATATTAATGATGAACGTTCAAAAGAAAGAATTAAAAAACAATAAAAAAAAGGAAAATATATAAAAAAGAAAAAATACAAAATATAGAAAAGAAAATATCTAAAAAATATAAATAATGTCATAAAATATACAAAAAAGAAAAAATACAAAATGTATAAAAATATAAATAATAAAAAATATAAAACATACGAAAAAATATATAAAAAAGAACAAAGATAAAAAAAATTATGCAAAATATAAAAAGGAAAAAACCTAAAAAAGAAAAAAAAATACAAAACAAAAAAACAAAAAATATAAAAAAATACAAAGTATAAAAAAGAAAAATATATAAAAAATTAAAAATGCTAAAACAAAAAAATATAAAAAGGAAATATATAAAACTATGAATAATAAAAAATACAAAAAAGAAAAAATATAAAAAAATACAAAATACAAAAAAGAAAAAATAAAATATATAAAAAAGAAAAAATATAAAAAACATTATGCAAATTATAAAAAAGAAAAAATCTAAAAAAGAAAAATACACAAAAAAAAAAAAATATTAAAAAAATACAAAATATAAAAAAGAAAAAATAAAATACCTATATAAAAAATATAAATAATAAAAAATTCAAAAACTAAAAAATACGAAAAAGAAAAAATATAAAAAAGAAAAAATATAAAAATATAAATAATAAAAAATACAAAAAAGAAAAAATATAAAAAAATACAAAATATAAAAAAGAAAAAAGAAAATATATAAAAAATATAAATAATAAAAAATGCAGAAAATAAAAAATACGAAAAACAAAAAATATAAAAAAGAAAAAATACAAAAATAAAAACATGAAAAAGAAAATATATAAAAAATATAACAAAAAAATATAACAAAAAAATTCAAAGAAGAAAAAATAAAAAATATAAAAAATTCAAAAAATAAAAAATACGAAAAGAAAAAGTATAAAAAGGAAAAAATACAAAAAAGAAAAAATATAAAAAAATACAAAATTTTAAAAAGAAAAAAGAAAGTATATAAAATATATAAATAATAAAATGTACAAAAAAAAAAAATACAAAATATAGAAAATAAAAAATATAAAAAAGATAAAATATGAAAAAGAAAAAATACAAAAAATAACAAATATAAAAAATACTAAATATAAAAAGAAAAAATATAAATAGTAAAAACTGCAAAAAAAAATAAAAAATATAAAAAATAAGAAATACGAAAAAATATATAAAAAAGAAAAAAATAGAAAAAAAATAATACAAAATACAAAGTATAAAAGAGAAAAACGAAAATTTATAAATAATAAAAAATACAGAAAATAAAAAATATAAACAATAAAAAATGCAAAATATATAGAGAAAAAATATGCAAAAAAAAAAATAAAAATAGAAGATATAGAAAAGCAAATATATAAAAAATATAAATAACAAAAAATGCAGAAAAGAAAAAGTACAAAAAAAGAAAAAACATAAAAAATAGAAAATAAAAAGAAAATTTATAAAAAAAAAATATTAAAAAGAAAAACAATCAAAACTGATTCAATTGTTGATGTCCTATCGATTGAAGTCCTAGCATGAAATTTCAGCAAGACGCATAAAGAAATAAATATAAAGTTATAATCTAAAGAACACACCCTAATGCTAATATTTACCAGCAAATGTGTGATTATTTCAATTAAAGACGCTTAGTGTCATAATGACAATAATTTGTTGGCGCAGCCGATTATTGCCAGCCAGGCTCGCACTTGGCGCCAAAATGACCAAACTACCAAATGTCAGCAGCCAATCGCCAACTGCCACTGAGTCACACGTTTCAAGCGCAGCCGCACAATTCACACGTTTCAGTTGTGGCGAATTAATGAAAAAGTAATAAAAGTAAAATAAAAATAAAACAGCAGCGATATAATTACAATAAAAGCTATTTTTGGAAAAAATTAAGCATCACTGCAAGCCAACCAACTTCACAGCTTGCAGGCATAAACAATTTATGTTGCAGTCGACGAACGTAGGTTGGCGGTGTACGAGCATTACACCATCTGTTGTTGTTTTTGTCGTACGCTTGGCTTCTGTTGACGTCACAATATGCGGCATTTCAGCCAACATCAAGCAAATCAAAACGAAATCGAATAAAATAAATGAGTACAATAAAACAAAACGCACACACACACACACACACACACTCACATACTTTTATAAGACCATGAGAAAGTGTGCATGTATGTGTAGATGCACATATGCATATCGCTATTATTTTTGCCAACATTTTTTCTTGCTAATTACCCCCAATGCATGCTTAATTAAATTCTCATAAAAAACCCGAAAGCTTCACACGAAACCACAAAAAAAGAGCGTAAGCAACTAGAAAGACGCAGAGCTCAACAACAAAATCAAAAACACACGGTACAACACTAACCACGGCAACAACAACAGTCATGAAAAAGCATGTGAAACTGCAGAAAAATGAAATGCCGCAAAATGCATTTAAATGCCATTTAAAATTGATCAGGCATTCGCGCCAATGCGCCCGCCAGCGGGAGCAAGGTGAGCTGCCGCGGCAGCAGCAGCTGCTGCCACTGTTTATCGCTTCGAGTTGCTGTGGCTGCAGTAAGCAATGCAACAAATTTGTTTGCTGCCTGCTTTAACTGCCTCATTGGCTGCCGGTTTGCGGCCACTTGGCTGGTTTACTAGTGACTGTTACTGGCTGACTAACTGGCGGCCTGGCTAGCTGGCAGGCTGCCTGTCGAGCCGATCGACTTGCGCAAATATGCAGCCAATACAATTCGAAGCATGGGAACTGCGCACACTAACAAAGGTGCACACTCACATACGTTGCACCCATACAAATGTATTTAAACAAGTATGAATGCATGGATGTATGCAAAGGAACAAACATAAAAAACATATTAATAAAAGGCTTATATGTATGGAGATATGCTTGTATCGAAATGCCGAGTCAATGCAAATGTGGTATCGACTGTCCAACTGGCGGTTTGGTTGGCGCATTGCAAGCGTGTTTGGTGTGTGTGGCGCATGCGCGCCAATTTTTTCGGCACACGGTCAGCATGCCGGCTAACGTCCGCGAACACTTAACAACAATACGCAAAAAATCTGAAGAATACAAAAACAAGAAACAAACGACAAAATGAAAAGTAAAAATGCAACAAATTTGACTCGTTGTTTATCATTTTTAGTGCATACACGAGGCCACACACACACACACGCGCGCCACTGAAAGTTATGAAGGTGTTTATACGAGCGATTGGGCGCGATTTGTTTGAAATTTTCTGACGCTTCAAGTTCATAATTTTATTTGTATCACACGCGCAGTTATGTCTTTGAAGCTTACAATTTTCGTTTGTAGTTGAATGGTCAAATTTTTAGTGGTGAAATGATGGATATATGGAGACATCTGGTGTTTCGGAACTGGAGAATTTTTCCTTGTCAGGCAGGTGGAAAATGAAAAGAGTTGAAGGGCAATTAAAAGACAGGCTAGTAAAGCTCAGTATTCGATGCGGTACCAGCGGGTGGTAGTAGAGGAAGCGGAAGGCCTCCTCTGCGTTGGAAAGATCAGGTGGAGAAGGCACCGGTTAGCACGAGAAAGAAACGACTGGCGCGCTTTGTTAAACTCGGCCAAAATCGCGTAAGCGGTTATCGCGCCAATTTAGAAGAAGAAGTAAAGCTCATTATTGATTATATAAGAAAACGGCGAAATATATACTTATGAAAGTATTTCATTTAATTTAAGAGATATAGAAATGGTGGCACTGAGTTTGTAAAAAATTTAACACTGTTGTCGTGTGATGCCTTAGTGTGTTTTTAATGTTTTTTTATTTTAAAGTTACGTCCACTTCGGGAGATCCAAATATATGTCTGAGATTTCATTTTGTGGTAGGAAAGGTTTTCCGAAAGAGCGAAGTCTTGTTCTGGCTAAACCCGAATGACCATAAATAGTGGAAAATACTTTCTTTCACCCCCTCCGCCTGAAATGTTTGAGCGAGAGCATTCTAACTGGTAATTCCTTTGGATGTTCGTCCGACGGCCATTTTTTCTTGGTGTAGTGCTTGTAGTTCATTGCTTCCACCTTCTTTCGGCTAAAGCATAGTAGTGTGAAGCAATAGATGTTTTTATGGTATTGAATGGGGTAGCAACTGCCATCGCCTCTGCCTCTAGTGCCGAACATTTGCTTGCTAGCTCGTCTGCCTTCTCATTACCGTCTATATTCCTGTGCCCGGGAACCCATATCAGAGTGATTTGAAGCCAATGACCAAGCAATTCTAGTTCCTCTAGACACTGTGAAACTAGTTTGGACCAAATGGAATGGGAAGCTAAGGCCTTGATAACTGAGGACAGAGCCTTTGTTAGTTGAGAATTTTTCTATGTTGGTTTCTCAAAACCTCTTAACCTTAAAAAATGTCTACTTAGCCTATAAAAGTCGACTATATTCATTGGCCTAATAAATAAATAAACAAAGAAAGCGTAGCACTTTGGTAAGGTGACTTTTGTTTTGAATAAATGAGATGACAGAGGGAGAAGATTGAAAGCGGGAGATCTAAAATCAAACAATAAGAAAGTGTCAGCTATGTTCCAAAATAATGCCTTCTAAAAGGTTTTTTTTTAACTTCTAGCCCTTAACTACTCCTATAATTGGTGCTAAAGTAAATTTTGGGGAATTTTTTATTTTCAAGATAATTACAAAAAATCAAGGGACATTCGCACGGGACAAAAACAGAAACTTTTTTCGCGGCCAACAATTTAAATTTCGGTATCAGCCAATGTGAGGCAATATTTCAAGGCGACTAATTTTGGAATTTTGTGCATTGACGTCTCTTGAAAGTGGTTTTGATTTTACCCAAACAATTGTCATGCTTATTTTAATTGAATTTTAATCACTGTCGCACGTGAAATTTTTTCCATCTTTCTTCTTATGTTGTTGTAGTTGTTTCTTTTAAGAAATGATATATAAACAAGCGGCCGCACCAACCGAATGGGTTGGGTGGTGACTATCATTCGGAAGTGGCCAAGCTCGAATCTCTGAGCATGAGAAATAAGAAATCTGCCGTATTTGGCAAATGGCAAACCTCTGAGTTGTGAGCTACATTCTCATCAAAAATCATCTACGAGAATAATATGCAAGCACATACTGTTACAATTTTTCGCAACATAGAGCCGTTGTCCCATCTGACCAATCAAGTAAGCTTTACTACCCCATCCAAATGAAATTGAAAATGCCTTTTTGTGCTCTCGAACAACGTTTGCAAATCGTGCAAATTTATTACGAAAATAATGGTTCGGTTCGCGCGACACATCGAAGAAAATTTTGTTCAGCGATGAAGCTCACTTTTGGTTGAATGGGTATCATTTTTAAAACATAATGGCAAACCCTTATCTTTATAATAAAGCTAAATTCTTGGCCATAACATTAAATTATATACGTTTTATTTCATCTTGAAAAACTAACCTCTAAAAAAAACACCCTATATAATACTATGAGTACATAGAAAATGGCAACTGCAATAATTAGCTTTAGAGCAAACAAAATTCTACACTTTTCTGCAAAACTACAAAGTGAACGCGAAATATTTCCAACTAATATGGGTACATTAGCATCAGCTAACAGCACTGGCTAATTTTCAATTTAGTCATAGAAATCATTGTTTTTAACATTTTTCAATTCGTGCTGAGAAGGCATTATAGAATATCGTCTAATACTTTACCTATCTAATCTGCAAAATATCACAATGTCACACGCATGCATACGAGTATGGCTAAAAATGAATACCGCTACACTTAGCATGCTGACACAGCACAAACACAAGCAGTAGCCGCTGTAAATATTAACGGCAGAGGTAGCTGGGGAAATCCCCAGCAGCATCAACATACTCTCCAGGACAAAAACACTGCACAGAATTTGTGACTAAACAACAGATGCTGAGCGAAGCGTATTTGTTTACCTGTAGCATTAAGGCTCGGTACACTCATAAGATAAATTCCCACACCCTGAATGACAGTGGAAAATCCCACTTAAGGCACGTAGCAAGAGAAAGGCGTGCGCATATGTGTCGATGTATGCGAGCGTATTTGTAATGTCTGCGTTAATCGTATTTGCTACACTTCGCACAAAGCGTTGAAGAAACCTGCGGATCTTTCCAATTATTTCTCACGGACGACGTGTAGATTTTGCCTCAAGTGACCAGCGGATCTTTCTAATTATTTCCTATAGACGACGTGTAGATTTTGTCTCAATTAGAAATTTCAAACAAATGTCGTTGAGAATTGAGAATTGCATATGCCCGGAGTGTAATTGAGTGAGTGAAAACATTAAGTCAAATCATCATCATCATAGCATCACAGTTTGGGGTGAACCATTTGCTTCCGTTACAAATTCGCCTCCACGTCACTCGGTCATCAGCTTTTCAAGCTCATAAAAAGTTATGTGCTGTTTATGGTGACGAAGTCTTTAAAGAACTAATCAAAGCAATAATCGATTGAGATTGTCACCGTTCAACTGCCCGAATACTGACGAAAACGCAGAACACGTCATGCTTTATTGCGACCGCTTTAGAGAGGAACGAGATATTCTGGAGCAAGCCCTGGCCCATCAACCGCCCTGCAGCATCCTCATACGAGATATGTGCGCAACCAGCGGTAAGTGTGGGAGGCAGCGCAAACGTTCGCACGTAAGATTATGACGCAACTTCACCATATTGATTGGGGACGCAAAGCGTTTCAGCAACAGGGAAGGCGAACCGACAACAAGCATAGACGTTTGAGTGAAACACTCAATACAGTATCGTACAGAAGACAAGACGGTAGTGAGTTAAGATAACACTACTGCAAGTTTTCCGATGTCGCCTTTACTTTCGAACCACCTAGAAACACAGTGAGAGTAATTGGGACTATCGACGATGTATAGCCTTCATAAGCCTACAGGAGAGGAATCTGGACGCAGGTACCTGTTGTGTCTTCAGACATAAACGCGGCTCTACCCAGAAGCTATACTTTTGTGGTCCCAGGGTAGAATTAGCCGAAATGGAGGATTGTTATAGTATTAGTGGGAGCGTGCCCCACATACCATTGGTGTGCCGGCACATTTGAGATGTTTCTGACTTGACTTGATTTCAACCTCCTTTAAAAAAAAACTAATTCAGAAAAGTAAAAAAGGCAAATATTTTGCACAATTTAAATTTGCAGATGCCCCCCTGAAAACTAGCGCAGCGGCAGAGAATAGAACACCAATGATCGGTACTGACAAGCAAACGGAGTGCGCCTCCACTTTATGGCCAATCACTTAAACAATTTTACACTTTCAACACGTACAAAGCACACCAATCAGCCGCTGCAGACAAACGCCCAGCCAGTTACAACCGTTAAGCCAGTCAATGAGTCAACCAGTCAACGAGGAGCCACCTAACTATACTTGTACCCGTACATATGTATGTAAGTAAGTAAGTATGAACGTGCCACCCTTCCTGTTTGCTTACCTGTTCGTCTGTTTGCTGTTTTATGTAACTGTGTGTGTGTGTGCACAAGTGTACATTGTAGTGGCGGCTGGAGTACGCGAATCTATCCGGCTATTCGGTTATGTTGCTGGTATAAAAGTTGGAAAACAAATTTGTTTGAGCTCTAAGTAATGTGGCAACAAACTGAATAAACAACTGACTGGCTGACTCACGACAGAGCAGTCAGTGGAAATAGTTGCACTTGCACGTAGATGAATTTTTTTTCTGTTTTTACACGGGCGCCAACAAGAAATTTTCAGTTTGTTTTGCACATATGAATTATGATCTTTGTAGCACAGCGACAGAGCCATCATCATGGCTCTCTTAATAAGAGGTGGTAATACTAGTTACATAAGTAGTTTCGCAATGTTGGTACATAACTCATTCATTCATTAAATGATAATCAATCGATATTACAGAGCATAGAGCCGGTCGGTACTTCGACAACAACAATTAGACTAAGTACGCTCTTTGTTTTTTGCCTGGCATACATCTCACCAGCTACAGTGGCCGTCGTGGTATTTAGTTGGGAGAGTAATAAGCGCCCATTTGTGATATTCTATTAGAATAATTACAAGATATTTCTCTACGATGATTTAAACTATTTAAGTGACCTCCAAATATTTAGTTTATATATTTCTATTCTTTCTGAATTTAAGGGGGAGTAGGGTTAATTCCACTAAAAATATGCACTTATTTAAGAATTTTTTTTGATTCATGTAAATTTATTTATCCAATTAGTATACTGTAAACTCATATTTCAAAAATATTTTCAAAAATTTTCACAAGAAAATATACAAAATTGAGCCGTTGACAGCAGATCTACGCAGACGTCTCGAAAAAAAGGCAATTTGCGGTGGACAGTTTTTCTCAGCATTGGATCATCTGAAATCAAAAAATCAAAGAGTTTTCATTAGGTAATCAATTGTCCGAGGTAACCCTGTCGAGTTTTTATTTAAAAAAACTTTTTTTTCAATTTTTTTTAACATTTGAAGTAGAAATACGATTTTTAGACGATAAATCGCATAATATTGTTTATTGTAAAATAAACAAAAATTTAAAAAACAAAAAAACCTCCCAGGGTTACCTCGGTTATTATATAGAGAAAGTGTGTACAAAATTTCAGGAAGATCGGTCGAGTAGATTCAGAGAAAAAGTGTCCACCGACTTGAAAAACGTCGTTTTCCAGAAAATCGATTTAAAGTTCGACCATAGCAGGTAGCCGAGTCGGAGCGGCCAACGGTTATAATGCTCTAACTTTGTGAGTTTTGCACCGATTGACTTAAAATTTGGACACAACATTCTTGAGATTATGTACATTCATTTTCTCAAATAACCCAAAATCGATTTTTTTTTACCCTAAAAACCCTACCCCCCCCCCTTAAGGCGAGATTAACAAAAAAATAACAAATTAAATCATTGCTTCACTGCATTTATTTGTTGATGTTTCTACTTCAATTAGAAGTCATCTTCAGTGGCTTTAGGCTGAGCCTGGTAGGTAAAATAAATAAAAAGAAATTCTTTATTTTTGCCCCAAATTTTTGCGCAAATAGTTTAAACGACTACTGACATGCCATGCCGCTCAACTTCGCTTATTTCTGTGATTTTATTGACTTCACGTAATTCGCTGTTACATCATCGACACCATAAACATATACATATATATATAATTGGCGCGTACACCCTTTTTTTTGGGTGTTTGGCCGAGCTCCTCTTCCTATTTGTGGTGTGCGTCTTGATGTTGTTCCACAAATGGAGGGACCTACAGTTTCAAGCCGACTTCGAACGGCAGAAATTTTTATGAGGAGCTTCCTGATGGCAGAAATACACTCGGAGGTTTGTCATTGCCTGCCGAGGGGCGACCGCTATTAGAAAAATGTTTTTCTTAATTTTGGTGTTTCAACGACATTCCAACCTACGTTCTCTCTGTGAATTCTGAATGGTAGTCACGCACCCACCCATTCGGCTACAGCGGCCGCCATAAACACCATTCACAATTTCAGCAGCCTGGCTTGCATTTTTCCCTTTATCAAAGAAAAACAAAAACTGTACCGAATTTGCTTTTTGTTAACACCCTGTAACTCACAACTGAATGAGTGTAACAAAAAAAACAGAATTTGTTAGTGTGAAATGTCACCTTGTCAACGAGCATAAACTTTAAATGATTTGATCGATACTTTACGAGCTATCGATAGCTACAAACATCTATCGGGAAAATGATGGATTTGTTTTGACGTGATAACGTCTTATAATTCGATGTAGCCGGCTGCACGCACCAAAAAATGCGGCGTTATCTTACTCATGCGTCGTTACCTTGCTTGAACTGTAAGCGAGAGCGCGGAACGAATGACAAAGAGGCACAATCGGCCCCCGCGTTCGGCAACGTTCGACATCTGGCTCTCTCCTACTTGAGTGAGCATATATATGTATGTATACGCGCGTTTGTATATAAATTCACATACTTGTATTTGCGTATACCTTCGTCCTGTGTGAATGGTAATGAACCTTTTTTCTGTTGAGAATAGGAGATGATAGGAAAAGTAGGAAATGAAAGTAGGGTGTTTCGAGTGTAATGTGTTTTGAAAAAGTCAAATCGATGATGTTGCCTCTTAGTGTTGTTGACTTATTAACGTCTGATACAAAATCGAAATTGAACATATCTTTCATGAATTTGATAAATGTTTCGTCATTTTTTACGTTTGTGTAAATGTAACTTGATCAATTCCATTGCTATTCCATTTACCTCCTTCTCTATATCCATACAAAATATCAATGAAACAAATAAAACTAAAATTTTCTTTTGAAATATGCAACCATTCCATCAGTATTTTCTTATGACGTTGTCACGATAAACTATCGTCAGTAAACCGACTTTACAGACAGCCTATTTTTTCCCCCGTAAACTAATATTAGGCGACCCGTTGGTCTAGAAATTTCAAAAAATCGATTTTTTGTTTTTTCAATATTTCCAAAGCATAGTATCTTAAGAATATGCTGTGAAATTTTCATGTGGAAATTCCCAATATTATAGCTTTTATAGCGCATTAACTAGGTAGAGAGCGGTCCGCGCGCTCCTGTACCTCAAACCATAAACTGAAACAATGAAAACAAAAAAACTATTCAACCGAATCAGTTGAAATTTGGATATGTTGTTCACAGCATGCATCGCTATGATCGGAACTAGAATCATAATTTTATTTAAATAATTTCCTATTTTTTAAACTAAAAAACTAGTGAAAAACACCCGATTTTACGAACTTTTTTTTTTCAAAAGTGCGCCATTTTGTCAATTTTTCATTTTTTTGATTTGTTCTAGTTCCGATCATAACTGTGCTCTTTCTGATTAAGAATCTTCTTGAATTTTGTGTTTCAGATGAGTAGAAGTCTCGAAATCATCTACGCCGTCCGGGTTCGATTTTTCGAGAGGGTCATCTTCAGCGGCATTTTTATAATAATAAATATTGTTTCAAAAGTAAAAAACAAAATTTTTTGTATGCTCAATAAACGTACTAATAAGACTGAAAATTTTAAACATCGTTTTTTTAATTTTTAATGGCAAAAAAAAATCTCGAAAATAGGTGAAATTTTCGTGCTCTAGACCACCGGGTAACCTTAAGCAACAAGAAATAGCACAAACGAGGTGAACAACCCCACGAAACCAGTAAAATCATATTGAACGAAGAGGAAAAACTGTCGCAAAACATATTTACACATTCACACAAACATTCTTTAATAGTACATTTACTGCGATGTAAAAACCCAGCTGTTAAAATTTATAAATGCATGTAGCTGTAATTGTTCTGTCAGCGATGGATTTTAAAAGCGACCTGTTAATTTACATACTTCTCACTTTCCATAGTGCTACATACATATTTTGTGCTTCGTCTTACATCCCATAGTCTCACATTTCTAACAGAGTCTATGCTTATTAGCATACAAACTCTTATAATAGTGATAACAGCTGTAGTGTTACGCGTTCGTCAATAGATCATCTAATCTGAGCAAATATTTATGTATGTATAAGTATACATTTACATCCCACACAAATCGATTATCCATATGCGATTATTAAGCGATATGCAGATATAAAAGTGTATTCAGAAAACATGGCCACTTTTGGTTGTCTAAAATTTTTATTTCATTTCTTTAAAGTTATTATACTCAAATTTGGTAAAATGCTATAAATTCATTTCAATGCGTTTACACGCGTCCAAAGGTGTTAACTAATACGCTTTTGTTCCATGCCAAGCCAGTGAGTTGTTGACATTTTAGCATATTATACAGGTACATCACATCATTGGTTATGTTAGGTGATATTTTTAGCAGTCGACGACATCGACAACATACCTTTTATACTGTACTCGTATGCGCACTTCTTGCCAATTGAGTGGGTGGGCGTATGGAGAAATGAATGTCTGTCGACACTAGAAACGTGTTCGTAATATATTTATAATTTTTTATTTATGTATTGTATTTTGTCTCAGAATGTAATGTAAAACATTATGTAATTTTATTGTACACATTTAACAACTAAATTACAAGCTTTTAAACTTAAATTTAAACTAACATTATAAGGTTAACAGATATGTATGCCAAGTGAGAGGGGAAACTAGTCAATGTATGTACTAGAGGAAATAAAAGAGAGACGCTGTAGTTGACGAAACATTTTTAAGTAGATCTGTAACTGCCCTTCTGAAGTAAGCCAACCGGTTGAATACCTTGATACGAGGGGTGCCTTTTATATTTCGGGATTAGAGAACAAAAACAAATTTTAATCATCGAAAATCACTTTATTGTTTATCAAAATATTCTCCATGAAGATCTATACACTTTTGCATGCGTTTGAACCAATTGTCGAAGCACTTTTGCCACTCTGAATGAGGTACCTCCAAAACATGCATTCTGAGGGCCGCAACCGCTTCTTCAGGTGTCGAAAAACGTTGACCTCTCAGTTTGTTTTTTATGTACGGGAATAAAAAGAAGTCATTCGGTGCCGAGTCAGGACTATACGTCGGATGACCCATTAATTTGATGTTTTGAGTGCTCAAAGATGCAGTTGTTTGAGCCGATGTGTGAGAGCTCGCACTGTCCTGGTGAATAGTGATCCGTCTTTGGCGATTGGTTCTCCAATTTCTTGGAAGACAACTGGAAAACAAATGGTTGTGTACCACTCAGAATTTACTGTTCTGCGTTGTTCTAGTGGTACGGTTGCGACATGTCCAGTTTTTCCGAAAAAACAGGCGACCATTTGCATGGAAGTGCTTCGTGCGCGAACAACTTTTGTTGGATTTGGCTCATCTTTAAACACCCATACAGTCGACTGCTGTTTACTTTCGGGCTCATACGCGTAAATCCATGATTCATCACCTGTCACAATGTTATAGACGTGCTTCGAAGCCCCGCGATTGTATTTTTTGAGCATTTCCTTCGACCAATCGACACGAGACTGTTTTTGAGCGATTGACAAATTGTGTGGGATCCAACGCGAACAAATTTTTTTGACAGTCAAATGTTTATGCAATATTGAATGTATGCGTCCCACTTATGCCTAAGATTGTCCCAATCTCACGATAGGTCACATGATGATCTTGCAATTTCAGTTCGCGCACAGCATCAATGGTTTTCGGAACAACAACTGATTTTGGACGACCTTCACGAAATTCGTCTTGGAGTGAACTGCGACCACGATTGAATTCACCATACCATCGATAAACACTGGTCCTTGATGGAGCTTCATCGCCAAAAAATGAATTAAGTTCATCCATGCAATGTTGCTGAGTTAATCCACGTCGAAAGTTGTAAAAAATAATCGCACGAAAATGTTCCCGATTTAATTCCATTTTTGTACCGAGATGAATCTTTTAAGTTACTGTAAACAACACAAATATCGCTGGTATTTCAAAACGTTCTGAGTACGTAAAAGCCAAAAAATGTCAAACTTAGCGATACAGCTGTCAGTTGCCAGATTGTAACACCAGGGTTGGCAAATCCCGACGTATAAAAGGCACCCCTCGTATTGGTAAATAATTCTAAAGTCCGATTGCACTAACAAAGTGGAAGAGAACTCTCGAAAAAGAACTTAAGTCTGCAGAAAAATCTCTGAAAGAAGTCAAAGTCATCACAAAGGGTCGTGACCGTTGAAAAAAAAGCGCTCGTTTGGAAAATGATGTAAACGAATCTTCATTCTATATTACGAAATTGGTACAATCTTCCGTCTACAAGCAGTGCCACGGGAATCATTGACCACCCAATATGCCTTTCTTGTCGTACAAACGAGGACACTGCAGACCACTTTTTCTGTAGCTGTCCAGCGTTCTCTAGAATCAGACTGAGGCTGTTGGGGTGCGATGTTCTGAGCATGGATAAAGTTTATACTCTTAATTTTCTGGATCTCTAAAGATTCATCAATGAATCCTAAAGTTTCGCGGAAGCGTGACCTCCAACCAATTACTCCGTCTTGCCATCCATGCTGTATCTATCCTGTGTATCTACTCCTTGCACTGTAACCTATTCGGATGTAGTACAATGGTCTTGCTGACTGAGTGCAATCTAATCTAATCTAATATAATCTAATCCATGAGCCAAATCGTATCGTGAGTAGTATTTTTAGAAGTATCTTGACGCCTAACGAATATAAGCAAACTTGCAAACATTTATGGACTAGCAAATAACAACTCAAGCAGCTTTCATCGAAATCGACTCAGCGGTTTTGGTGTGTAAAATAAGTGATTAGCATAGGTTGTCTTAATTTTTCAATAATCAAATCTGTTTGTCCCTAACGCAAAGAAGCGAATATCCGTCTGAGCATTAATTTTGTTTGCACGAAATGGTGTAAAATATCCTGATTATAAAGAATCTATGCCTATCCTAAATCAAATGTGTATGTAAGGCAATTAAATGGTTAATCATATTTGACACACCCTATATTTGATATACTTCTGTAGACTTAGCTTTCGTTATGAAGAAGAAGAAAACAATAAATGCTGCAGAGTTCAATGCATTGTGGGTTTTTGACATTAAAATGTATTAAATTGAGAAATTACCTCAAGCAATGTGAAATCGATTTTCGCGTTACTCAAAGAAAAACTTCAAAACTAAAATTTGGTGACAGCTTCAAACACATTTAGGTTTTGCTTTATTGAATGTAAAAGAATAGAAGTATGAATGAGTGGAGGCAATATGAATGGGACACAGCCAGGCGCAATACTCATAAAAGTTAGCAGCTGACTATACACGAGTAAGTATATGAACCCAAGTATGCGCCTAAGTACTTACGGGTAAATGTGGTAGGCAAGCAATTGGACTGACTTGTGCTGTTAAACGCCAAGAAGGTTGTTACCTATTTGGCTGGCGTAAAAATTAGGTGTCCGCACATCCTCTCATAAAACCCGAAAGAAGAACACTCAATGAAAAAATATATGCACTTTAACGAATTTCGGCGGTATAAAAGGCTTCGGTTGTAGGCATATGCGCGCTCACGTTTGTATAAGTGTGTATGTGTGTGTATGTGTATTGTTCTCCGCTACCTTTGCATGCAGAAGTGCATGCGCAGCGCAACATGTTGCTGACACTGACTCTGGCCTTGTAGTTAATATTAATGTGAGTACGGGTACTGATGACTGAGTGTCTTGCAGGTTTAATTGCCGCCAAACGTTATTAGGATGACGAATTTCATGACACTCGCATTGGTTTGCCTGTAAACTAACAAGTAATTTTTTTGTTTTCGTACGACAAGCGATTTTGTTTCAGCGAATTATGTTTTTTGTGTTTTTACGTTATGCTTTTTAGTTACTTTTTTTTCAATTATTATTATTATTCTTATTTGTTTTTTAACTTTATTTTATGGCGAACGGAAAATGGTTTTAATGGTTTGCCGTTAGCCCGGTTTTTCGATTATGAAGTCAGCCAGCTAACTCAATAGCAGCTACAAAGCTTTGCGAACAGCGGCCAGTCACTGTCAAAGCTTAATAGACGGACGAATAAACGGACAGACAGCTCAGCGAGCAAAGTGAATATCTAAATGAAATGACCTCATTGGCGATATCAATCAACAACATTGAGTCGAAAGCACTTGCAACATGAAAAACAAAGTAAAAAATTGTATGCCTTTAAAAATACTTGCACACATACATGCACAAATAAATGCATACATATATACACAAATGCACACATACATACATACATACATAAATAAATTTTTAAAACAGCTACAGTAAAAAGTCTACGTACGAGTACATCTTCAGCCGGAGGCGGGGTGCCGCGGTGGCATGAGGTGAGTATTTAGCGTTGAAGTCAGCAGCGATTGACAACGGCTGGATTGACTTGTGAATGCTATTAATAATACAATCGCCGAACAACAATTGCAACAAACAGAATATAGATATAAAATACAAATACAAAGTCTAGAAGCACACAAAAGCAGTAAGGAAGTGCTAAATTCGGTTCGGAACGAACTTTATATGGAAAGGAAAAAAAATGGAAAAAAAACAAAAAATAGACAATGCGAGTTACAGCTTGTAACAGCAGATGTATCGACGGGCGAACGCATGGATTTCTGGCTTAGCATATTTTATATATATAATTGGCGCTTAAACCATTTTTGGGTGTTGGGCCGAGCTTCTCCTTCACAAATGGAGGGACCTACAGTTTTAAGCCGACTCCGAGTGGCAGATATTTTTTATAAGAAGTTTTTTCATGGCAGAAATATACTCGGCGGCTCGCCACTGCCTGCCGAGGGGCGTCCGCTATTAGAAAATAGTAAACGCTTTTTCTTCGTTTTGAGATTCGAACCTAAGTTCTCTCTGAACTCCAAGTTGGTTGTCTCGCACCAACTCATTCGGCTATGACAGCCTCCGTACTATAACATATTAGTTTGGGGAAAAAGAAATCCATTAGTTTTTCGTAAATGGTTTAAAACTGTTTTGTGGTCGATCTTTAGCTCCTGAGTGATGCTACGACCACTAACATGTCGGTAAACTTCGATTTATTCTGTGATTTTATCGACACTTTCAACATTTTCAACACTTTCCATCTTCTCGACATTTTCTTTAACACCGAAAACGCGTGAACGGAATCACCGGCACCGAAATTTCACGTAACTAGCTGTTACAGCATCGGCACCATAAACACCATTCACAATTTCAGCGGCCTGGCTTCCATTTTGTTGACTTTGTTAACATCCTGTAGCCCTCAACTGAATGCAACAAACAAAAAACTGTAAACGATTTGCTTACTGTGAAATGTCACCATGACAACGAGCAGAAACTGTAAATTGTTTGATCGATACTTTACGAGCTATCGATCGCTACAACCATCTACCGAGTAAGTAATGGACTTCTTTTACCCTAAGCTAATATAAAATGTGGGCAAGGTTTTGGTCTGAACTAAATAAGATTTGTGTGGGATACTATAATTGACGTGGAAGTGGAAAGCAATACGTGTAACAAGTTTGGGCGAAATTTATTGCCGAGGAGTGTTCAAAAAGTATCGTGAATTTTGAATTTTCGCAGGTTACGCATATTCGAATTTTGATTTTTTTGTGGCGATATGTTGGTACTCATGTCTTTCATTTATGCCGACGAGTTCGGGCATTTTGAATGTTCAGTTAATTGTTGACAGCTGCTTTGCTTGCACGTGTTTCGGCTCCTGTATCAAATTTTGTGTGAAAACCGAAATTAAGTGCGCGGATGCATTCCGAATGGCCGAGAAGATGTGAATTACGAAAAGCGTGCCGAACGCCCGAGCACCTCAACAACAGACGAAAAAATTGATGAAGTGAAGAAAATGGTATTGGTCACTCGTCGAATCACCGTTAGAGAAGTTGCTGAGGACCTAGCCATTGGCTCGTGGCATTTGATTTTGTTCAATGATTTGGGCATGAGGGGGTCGCCGCAAAATTTGTACGAAACCTGCTCAATTTCGACCAAAAGCAACATCGCATGGACATTGCTAATGAGATGTTGGACTCTGTCCTCTACGACCCAAATTTGCTCCGGAGGGTCATAGCTGGTGACAAATCGTGTGTTTATGGTTATGACGTGGGAGCCAAAGCTCAATCATCTCAATGGAAGCTGCCGCACGAACCAGGACCGAAACAAGCGCGCCAAGTTCATTCGAATGTAAAAGTTTTGCTTACCGTTTTCTTCGATTGCAGCGATTGCAGGGGCGTCGTGCATCATGAGTTCTTGCCACAGGGTAAAACGATCAATAAAGAATATTACCTGCAAGTTATGCGCAATTTGCGTGAAGCAATCTGCCAGAAACGCCAGGACTTGTGGAAGAACAAAAATTGGCTCTTGTATCACGATAAGGCCCCTGCTCACACATCGTTGTTTGTGCGTGACTTTTTGGCCGAAAACAACACACAAATGATGCCACAACAGCCATATTCACCAGATCTGGCCCCCTGTGACTTTTTCTTGTTCCCGAAACTGAAGAGGTCCATGAAAGCACGACGCTATGCTACGATTAACGCGATAAAGACGGCATCGAAAGAGGAGCTAAACAAGATAAAAAAATGATGTTTTGAAGTGCTTCGAAGATTGGAGCAAACGTTGGCACAAGTGGATAATATCTCATGGGGGGTTACTTTGAAGGGGACAAAAGAGGTATTAATGAATAAATAAATGATTTTTGAAAAATCACGCACTTATCACGTACACACATTTATCAGTCTGGCCCGCCCATTGCCCTAAATTCTACTTGCCCCATAGTTTTTTTTTTTCTTTTTTTTTCCTTTTTTCCTTTTTTTTTGATATTTATCACCTTCACGGAATTTGATCAATTTTGATTAAATTATATCAGAGACATCACCTTTCTTGCTTTTTTGAAAATTACCGTATAAGTGGGCGTGATTATTGACCAATTTTGCGCATTTTCCATTCCAAACTACTTTGCGCAAAGGGTTTTATAGCTTCAATGAAATATATTTTCTGTAAAATTTCATATTTATTTATTCATTTCATTTTAATTCTACAAGGCTAAATCTGCTCCTCTCATTATTCTGATATATTGCGATATACTCGCATATATATTTGCATGCATTTGTTGTCTACATTTATCCCGTTTCCTGTTTTAGATACAACCGTTATGTGTGCAAAATCGTAATACCCTTGCGCTCAAGTGCGTGAGGGTATAAAAATAAAAATTGAAATCAAAAACCAGACAAAATTCTAGCCACTTAGCGCCAAAGTGTCGAGTGACTGCTGTTCAATTTGTTGCTTTTGTAGATATTGTACATAAATGCAGTCTTGTTGTTGCTATTATTATTTTTATTTTTTAATACTTTGTCTAAATTGGACGCGCTGGGTCACTTTGGCAAATGCAGTTTGTGCGTATCGAATTAACAGGCAGTAACACTCAATCAATACACACACACGTACATATTTACATATGCATATAAAGATGTAAGTGAGTATTTTCAAGCATTTGCAAAGTTCATAGACAAAATGGAAAACAATAGAAAAAAGATTTTTATCACGCCAGATTTTCACTTTTCGATCCCTCATAGACGCGGTTGATATGAATTTGATGCACTTTGTGTGCAGATGCGACTAAGCTTAAATTCAATTATCCAAAAAAAAAAAAAAAAAAAAAATAGTCAAAAACACAAACACGAAGAAAAATTATGGTGTAGAAAAATTGCGTCATGACAGAACTTTACCCATTTTACTTTACGTTTGATATTTGTCGGCGCTTCCTTTCATAAAAGTTTTTGACTACAGTAAGAAAATTATAGAATAATTTAGAATAAGGAAGCGGTGGACTGGTTACTTACCTCGGTAATTACCGTTAAGGAAGTAAATATTTACTCCGATAGCCAAGCGGCAGCTAGGGCCTTGGGCTCGTTGTTTGTGCATTCGAGATTAGTCGGGGAATATCTGGATTCTCTCTCGATTGCATCCGAATACTTTGACATCAGGCTCATTTGGGTTCCCGGTCACAGCGGCACAGCGGCACAGAGGGAAACTGCTGGGCTGACGAGCTGGCTAGTCAGGGAACTTTGGAGACGGTTTCGTGGTGAAACGAGAGAATCGGGGTTCCCTTAAGAACCTGTGGTCTGCTCCTGGAAAGACGCGCCTTGAGTCAACTCAGCGAGCGCTGGGCTAGTGCGCAAACGGTCAAGGTTGCGAGATCCTTCTGGCTACGGGTAGATCGGGGACGCTCGAGGGAACTCCTAAGGCTAACAAAGAGCTGGCTCTCGAATTTGGTGGGTATCCTTACCGGACATTGTCCGTTAGGTGTTCATGCCGTGAGACTTGGGATTGCCTCAATTCCGTTCTGCAGAAGCTGTCTTGAGGACGAGGTGGAATCATCTCAATACCTTCTTCTCAGCTGCGCTGCTCTCGTCTAGCAAAGATTTAGACATCTGGGCTCTTCTCAGCTGCCCTACTTTCGTCTGGCAAAGATTTAGACATCTGGGCTCTTATTTTTTCGGTACGCCTGCGGATATAGCGTACCTAAATATCATAAATTTGGTGCAGTTCATCAGTAGCTTGTTGCGGCTAACTGCGAACGCAAATCAGCCACCGTCGGCGTCGTCGTAAAATGCATGGTCATCATCGTCTCTAATCCCAAGGCTCCTTCTTTCTTCCCTTCTCCTTTCTCCTCTCCCATGTATGGCATCACAACGACAGACATTTTTCAATATTTGTCCAAGTGTGCCCTAAGCTAGGGTAGCAATTTAATCTAACCTAACTAACCTAAGACAATTTTAAATGTTTGCATCTCAAAATAAAAGGAAACCAATTCTGTCGATTACTGTGCCACAAATGGCCGACTCCGCACGGCAAATGGGTTTTATGAGGAGCTCTTTCATGGCAAAAATACACTCGGAGGTTCGTCCAAACCTGCCGAGGAGTAAATGATCTTAGAAAATGTTTTCTCGATCTGTTGGTGTTTCATGCCCAGAGATTTAAAAGATTTGAAACTACGCACTTCCGAGTGGTAGTCACGCACCAATCCATTCGGCTACGGCGACCGCATATACAAATAATACAATACAGTTTTGAATATAAAGAAGATTTATGGATTGTTTGCTCTGCAAGTCAGTCGAGTAGTCAGATAGTCAGATCGCTAGACAGATTTTATAAGAGGTTTGCATTTCGACCGCATGGTCTTCCGTGCCCTCTACTCAACACAGTGCCTCGTCCAGACCCAGTTAACGTATTTAGCTCAGGGTACACCTGGGTGGAATTGAGCGTATCTGCCCTTCCTCTGCCTGCAATTGGCCAAGATGTCAAGATTGTCCAAGATTTCGTTACTAACCCCTTAGGTAACTCACTCATAGTCATAATTCTTTAAAACCTTTGTTTGGGCACCCGGGACTGTTCTTTTTTCGTCCTGTTCGAGAATCCTTTGTAAGTGCTTATATCCACAAATCTATAGAAAATTAAAGTTCAAGAAGTTACCTGGAAACTCAAGTCGTTGGCTATAAAAGAAATATGTCAAATTCACGTCGAAAGTCGAAAAAGTCTGGCCAGACCCGAGTGCGCTAATGTGCGCGGATATAATCGAAAAATCCTAAAAACAAACAAAAAAACTTAAACGAAAGACATCTGGTGATGTGATTAGAAGTTAGAAGCATCAATGTGCTGCCTGCAATACAAATACAGGGTATTCCGCCACTCAATTACGCCACTTACCCCTCGCAATTTTGCGTCTCTTCGACAATCTGCGCGCCCTGCCCCACTACAATACTCTTTGTCTAGCAACTAGGCCGTGTAAAATGACAACGCACCAGACAGAGTTGGCGACAGAGTCTCAGCAACGAACAATAAAATAGACAACAACAGAAGCAGCAACGACGAGAATGGCACAGCCACGAAGTAGTCGCCACTGCACGCACGCACACATACATATATGCACATATACATGTACGCATGAAATTTTCATTTAAGCCATTCAAGCGACTAGCAGAAAAGCGGCCGGAAGAATCAAACAGCAAGCAGCCAGTCAGGCGACAACGGCTTGAAAGGGGTTGGAGAGTGGGTTGTTTGGCAGACAATTTGTTGGTTATGTTATACAATATGGCATATGTGAATGAGTGTATGCCCATACGTGCGTTCTTCTGCTGCGTCGCCAGTTCACACACACACACACACACAAACACACACACGCTTATTAGTAGTAAAAGCAAGTCAGTCACCCGCCTGGCATAAATTTCTACTTGTCCCTGGCTCGTAAAATAGTATTTTTACGTTTTGTTGATGATTCTCGCAAAAAAATAAAATAAAATACAAGAAAAAAAATATAAAGAAAAGAAACTTTAACAAAAGCAAAATTGTGGCTCGCAGATGTACATGAAATAAATAAATTTATGTGTATCTACATTGCAAAAGAAATACTTCTATTTATTTATTTCAAAATGTTTAAAGCAACAAAATATACGCTGCCGCCAAAATTTGACTTCGTGTCTGCGTAGATTCTTTATGTGTAAGCGGCCACCTTAGCCAAATGGATGGGTGCGTGACTACCATTCGGAAGTGTGTAGGTTCCAATCTGCGTGCATAAAGCACCAAAACATAGAAAGTTTTGTTTAAGAGCGCACACCCCTCGGCAGATAATGGCAAACCACCGAAGCGTATTTCTGCCATGAAAAAGATGGTCGTAAAAAAACCATTTGCCATTCGGAGTCGGCTTAAGCGGCTGTAGGTCCTTCCATTTGTAGAACAACATCAAGACGTACGCCGCAAATAGGGAGAGAAGCTCGGCAAAACAGAAACCATGTATTTATATGCGCACTACAGTGGTTTCTTAAGGGGGGAGCCTGCTTTAGAGACTTCAAAAAATCGATTTTTTTTTTGCATTAATGTTTTTCCAAACTATCCTAGAATGTGTCCTCAAAATTTCAGGCGCAAATTCAAACTATTTTCGGAGTTACAGAAGAAATTGTGAGCAAGCGTCGAGCAGGTATACGAGCGGCCGGATCGCTCGAAGTGCGATTTCTCGGTTTTATATTTAACTAGAGGCTATACTATACCAAAATAAAAAACTTTTTGGGTTTCGGTCGAGGCGCCTCGGCAAAATACTTGTACCAGGCATAATATGACATATATTTTAATGAAAAAAATTCAGAAGACTATTGAAATATATAACTACAAAACCAGAAAGTTTCGTTTCAATCGAATATTTCTTTCGTTCCCAAAAAAATCCACGAAAATATCGATTTTTTGAAGCCTCTAAAGCAGGCTCCCCCTTAAATTTTTTCCAACATCGTTCCAATCAGATTCGGATATTACGTGAGATTCTAATTAGAAAAGAAGCTCTAAAGTCAACTTCGAGCCTTCCAAACTTGCGATAAGCTAGTTTTAATTAATAGAGAAATATAGAGACAGTTATGGCTACCGCTATACGCAATAGACAAAGCAGCAAAAATAAGACTTATGGACTTACCTCCAGCAGGCCTTACCATTTTTGTTGATAGTCAAGCAGCGTTCAAGGCACTGGCCTCACCGCGCCTTAATTCAAGATGTGTGCAAGAATGCAAGAGGCCGCGCTCGCTTATTCAGCAACACAACACCACACTTTGTTAGGTCCACGGCTACTCTGGAGTAGAGGGAAATAAAAGAGGGGATGAGTGTGCAGGAAAAGGCTCTGAACTTGACCTTCAAGGAATGAGAGGGGACACAAACATTGCTCTAAATGAACTGTACAGAGCGTAGTCGCAGAAACCAATGGCTGTGTGGTCTCTGACTACTAACTGCAGGGTCTCCAGGAACCTCTAGCGAAAACTGATTATTAAAAATCTTAAAAGGAAAAAATGTCTGCTTGAATTCCACAAACGGTATTGCAATGGGCCACTGTACTATTAGTGCCCTGGCGAGTAGAATGGATTTATCTGACAATGACTGCTGCAACAGCTGTGGAGATGAAGAAGAAATGGAGTCGGTACACCATGTCCTGCACTTCAAAGAAGTCGTACCAAATATCTTGGCGATTATTTCTTTGAAGACCTGGGAAATTTGCAAAATGTATCACAGGAGGGGGTAGTTATCTTCTTGAAAAGATCTAAGTGGTTTAGCCAACTTAGTTAGGGGATGAAAATCGAATACAGGTATCATAATGAGCCTTAGAAAGGCCGACTGGCTAACCTAACCTAACCGAACCCATGGCTATGAAGGGCGTTTGGTCGAGCTCTTCCTCCGATTTGTGGCGTGCGTCTGATTATTGCCCCACAAATGGAAGGAGCTACAGTTTTAAGGACCTCGCCCCATTTGAAATGGTGTTTTTTGGGTGTTTCCTTAAAAGCGTGTAAAATGGTAACGAAAAAAGATCTTTTATTTTGGTTTTGAGTATTTTATTTTTTGATTCATTGTTAAAAAATAAAAATTTTGTTTCGGCCATACGAGGTTCCTTCAAAACGTTGTCAGCCTTCAAAAAATGGTCTTCCGAACAAAGGTATGTCGAGGGCGACACGAATTCCGGGACTCACAGGTGTCTCAAAGCGAAAAGACACACAGTTTCTTTTTCAATATGAATGTCGGCATCGTGTGAACTACGGTCTTAAAAAAAAAAAAAAAAAAAAATTCACAAAATGGCGCACGTTCAAAGATGGAAAACCTTTTTTTTGGCCCTTTTTTTGAATATAAAGGTCCAAAAAAAAAAATGTTTTTCGGAATGATCGTAGTTCACACGATAACGACATCAATTCTACGCCGTTTGAATTTCATCAAAATCAGTTCAGTAGAGCCGGTTTCATTCTATTTGTGTTCATTGTCCATGCGAACACCATTTTTTGAAGGCTGACAACTTTTTGAACGAACCTCGTATGGCCAAAACAAAATTTTTATTTTTTAACAATGAATCAAGAAATAGAATACTCAAAATAAAAATAAAAAATTGTTTTTCGTTTCCGTTTTACACGCTTTTAAAGAAACACACAAAAAATACCATTTCAAAAGAGGCGAGGGCCTGAAGTCCGTAATCTGTACAACATTTGGTTCCAACAAGACGGCGCTACTTGCCATACAGGCCGTGAAACAATGGATTCACTGCGTTTTCGTTTCGGTGAGCAATTTATCTCTCATCTCGTACCAGTGGATTGACCACCAAGATCGTATGACTTCACACCTTTGCACTTTTATTGTGCGGGGTATGTAAAGTCTAAATGCTTTGTTGATAAACCAGCTTTGATTGAGGCCTTGCAAGCCAACATTACTAAAGTTATTCACGAGATGCTGACCGAAGTCCTCCACCGCGTCGCGAGTCTTCCAAAATTAGTGTTTACGGATAACGCAATTACGCTGCAGTTGCGGCCAACATTTAAAGGGGAATGGCTCTACACAAAAATAATAAAGATTGCCCAATCAATTTGAATTTTCCTTGCTGTATTTCAATTTAAAATCCGACACCTCCAAATTGATCACCCTTTATATACGTATGCCTATAGACTCACTGAAGTCGACTCCTCACTAAGACTTGCTGGCTACTTTTATGTTGCTGGCATTCGCATTAATATAACAAATGTATGTGCATGTGTTGCTGTTGTGTATTTTACGATTGGCAGGTGGTGGGGTGGCAGTCGACGACCGGTGATCGCTGGCGGTGACAGTGCAGCGTGGGTGACAGCATGCGGAACTTTCAGCATCATCGCCAAAGCGAACAAACGATTTCATTGATTTTACGAACTTTATGAGATGCCGCTGTACACAACTGCTGATGAACTACATTCATAAGTGCGCACACACACATCCACACAATTGTACCTACATATCTGTACGACTATAGCCGCATGTGTCTGGAAATTATGTATCGATGTTGTGGCATTCTCGAAACTATTCGATAAATACAAATAAATGCATAGACAACATTAGGGTGCACCCCTCTTTTCATGCATCTATGCACATACCTTTCAAGATTTCCGTCGATTCGTCAATCGAATGTTGGTTTTTAGTTCTAGAACCGTTGTTAGCTTATTTACATGGGCACTCACTCAGATAGTGAAAGACTATCTCCCTAGAATCCTTTTGATTGCAGCTTCTACATCTATCCTAGCGTGGTCTCCGTTAGACTAATGGCAGGTTATTGTTGCTGTAATTCTAAAGATGTCTGTTCTTCGCTTTCGGAACAGCACGTCAGTTCTCAACTTGTTCTACTCTGGCCACGCTTTCTTCGCTATTTTGCAGGTATCGGTGTTGGTCCAACTGTTAACAGCCTGCTTCTGGATTTGCAAAGAGAGCTCCGTTTTGTAAACGCTTTGGGGTAGTCCACTGCTAACACTTCGGATAATCTAGAGGAAGCCCTCTGTCGTGCCAGCTTATCAGGTTTCTTATTTCCTCCTATGTTCCTATAGCCAGGTACCCAGATGAGAGTGGTGACTGTCATGCAGTGGTGACGGCATTTAATTCTTCTTTGCATTGGGTGGCAATTTTTGAATTGTTTGTTGGTGACTTTATAGCTAAAATGGCTGCTTGACTATCTGAAAAATGTCATACTTATACTTCGGGTAGATGTTGCGGGTGGTTTCTAATTACCCTGCAAGCCTCTCTTATCCCGAGAACTTCTGTTTGAAAGAAGCTATTCCAAAGACCTTTCGAATATACATCTGCGCCGATGCCGCAATCCATCTCGGATCCATCGGTGTATCTTCCTTGACTACTAAATTTTACTCACATTCCTTTCGCGTGGGAAACTTACCTTAAAATCTAGGCTGAAGTCTGATGAATTGCCGTTTATCTTCCGACTATCAAGAATACCATAGTACTATGACCGAACAACCTAGCATTCCTACAGCCACCTTTTGATTCTGATGGCGGTATTTGCTGCTGTTGGTCGTAGTTGCAACTCTATTGGTGAGGGGGTTCAGTATGACATTCAGTGCTTCTGCTGGAGATGATTTGATAACTCTAGTTATTCTATTCCATAGACTCTACTTTGGAAAAGAACCCCAGCTTGGTTTGCCAGTCTTTTTTTATCTGCGTCAGAACAATTCTTTGAAATTTCATTAGCCTATGGGTGGTCTTGCTCATTCGGACTATTATTTCCACATAAAAAATTACGAATTTTGTATTGTTCTTAAAGATCGACCCTTTTCATAATAAATTCCTCTATATATTAAATATTAAACTCATTTTTATGGGTATAGTTTTGCTAAAAGGCTTTACTATTACTTTGCTACAGTCTTTGAGAATGACGGCATGGCAGATATTCAACAAATTCTGAAAAATGATTGAAATTTCCGGAAACGTCAGTCTTAAGCATTACGTTTATCCTTATCGTGCAATGTATCATACAAATGTATACTTATACTTTTTCTCAGTTGACGTACACTTTCATATAAGTACAGGGTGTTCTATATAGATATTTCGTTTTAAAATTGAAAAAATTAGAAAAATCAAATATTTTTTGGCATTTTTTCGAAAGAGCAAACATTCGAATTATTTATGGAGCACGATTTCATTCATGTGGCTGCCTCGCCTTACGAGTACTTTGCGATTTCGGGCTCTATCTCACAACTCGCTTCCTCGACGTTTCACCTTACAGAACTTTGATTGATTGATTGATCGCCTAACATTGGTCGTTACTAATATTCAGCAAAAAAATCCAACGGCGACAATTTCCAGTTCCTAGCTGGCTAAGAGACGTCGCCGCGACAGCTGTTATATATAATATAACGTTTAGGCGCGTAAATGATCCCTTATGGCATGGGCTGTACGACGGTATGGCTCGTCATTTTTCTCAAATCATCGTCAATCGTACTTTAGAGACCACCCTGTACGTACATCTATTCTTGTTTGCTACTTCCGCCTAAATTTGCTTGGATTTGTGTTTTGAAAGCTTTTCACAATTGATGGACTTCTTTGAGTACTTGATTTTTGGCAACAATCGACTATGAATCAAAATATATACGCATGTTTGTGGGAATTGGCAAATATTGCTGAGTGTGAAACTCATTAAAAAGCAACGTAGTTGTAGTATATGAGGAAAATCGATTTTTTTCACTTAAACAATTGTTTGTATGTTTGCGGAATTGGCGCATACACACTCGTGTTTGGCTGAGCCCATCCTCCTATTTGTGGCGTGCGTATGGATGTTGTTTCACAAATGGAGGAGCCCACAGTTGGTCTCCGAAGGGCAGATATTTTTTTATAAAGAGATTTTTTTCTGGCAGATATACAACCGGAAGTTTGCCTGCCGTGTGCCGACCGCTATTAGATAAAACTTTTTCTGTCATTCCGTGTTACATTCCCAAGGTTTCGAGTCTGGGCCCTACCAATTGGTGTTATAGTTAATTTTTTTAACAAAAGTGCGCTATTTATTATATGAGACTTGCTTAAAAAAATTCATTGTAATATGAAAAGCATTGAAATAACATTTTAGTTTTTACACTTTCTAAAACTCATTCCTTCGAATGGTTTTCCTAGTTTGCGGATACTAGAGTGGTGTTGGATTGCTCCATGTGCAGTAGTTCATGCAAGTGGATAAAAGTCTCTGATCGTCATTCACTTGGGAGTGGCCAGCACGATTCTTCTGCATACGGTTCAAGCAGCTCACAACTTCCGGGCTTTGCCGAAGTACCCTCGTTCGGTGCAAGCTAATGTGAGAAGGCAAAGCAACCCAGAATAGCTGCTTGTTCGTAGAGTTTGGGATCCATCACAGAAAAGGCAAAGCAACCCAGAATAGCTGCTTGTTAAAAAGGTTTGGGATCCACCACAGAAAAGGCGAAGCAACACAGAATAGCTGCTTGTTCGTAGAGTTTGGGATCCACCACAGAAAAGGTGAAGCAACCCAAAATAACTGCTTGTTCGAAGGGTTTGGGATCTACCACAGAAAAGGCGAAGCAACCCAGAATAGCTGCTTGTTCGTAGGGTTTGTGATCCACCACAGATAAGGCAAAGCAACCCAGAAGAGGTCTTGTTCGTAGAGTTTGGGATCCATCACAGACTGCTTGTTCGTAGAGTTCGGAATCCACCCAATGAAAAGGGCCTTCTACAATGATTACGACACTCGCACACGAAAAAAGGACAACGATTTAAGAATCTCTAAAGAGTTCTTGCGTTCCAGGTGGTAAGAACTATTTACAGACCGGGTGCTATGTACTATCCAACTGGTATATACTCTCGAAAAATACAAAGAAGACGCTTCAAAAAGTCTTCCTATTGCACCTTCTACAGCTGCCATGCGACGAAGCACGAATTTGAAATTGGCTTTGCCATTGGAGAGAGAATTCGCCACCTCGTCACCAATTTCACGCCAATTTCACACCACTGGACGAACGTCTAGCAATACTCCAGTTTCACAACCTGAACCTAATATACATGTGCACGCCGCGACAAACGAGAAGGACGACAAGACCAAAGACAGCTTCTACGAGCTCCTCGAACAAGCCTACGATCACTGGCCGCACCACGTTCTAAAAATCGTGCTTGGCGATTTCAATGCCAGGATGGGTAAGGATGGTGACTTTGGTGCCACAATCGGAAATTTCACTCAAAACGACGTTAAAACCACCAACAACGGTATGAGGCTGATCAACTTCGTCACCAGCGGTCCGAAGTATGAGTATGGTTGTAAGTAGCAACCGATTCCAACATCGAAATATACACAAGTCTACTTGACTCTTAACTCTTTTTAACGACCTTTTAAATAAGAAACACCCGAACGTGAATTCACCTTGGGAACATATAGCTACTGCTGAAAACAGTATTCTGCCACCAACATTTGACGAAGTCGTTGTGGCTCTTAAGAAACTCCAAAGCGGTAAAGCAAGTGGTGAAGACTCTATAGCGGCTGAGCTCTTAAAAGAAGGTGGTGAACAACTGCATAAATATTTGTACCACTTAGTGCTAGACGCATGGCAAAGAGAATCTATACCCTCTGATTGGCTAGGATGCATAATCTTCCCAGTGTACAAAAAAGGCGACAAGAGAGTATGTGAAAATGATCGTGGTATTTCACTGCTTAACTCTCCTTATCATCGTATTAATGAATATGCAGACTATTATTGAAGACTATCAGTGTCGATTCCGCAAGGGAAAATCCACAATCGATCAGTGCTTTGTCATCAGTAAAATCGTTGAAAAACACCACGAATATGAAAAGGATATTCACTGCCTTTTTATAGATTTCAAACAAGTGTTTGATAGTGTCAGGAGGGATACATTTGTTTAAGTACTGCTTAGCCTATGAATTCCAGCAAAACTTATAAGGCTAATCATCGTTACGCTCACGGATACAAAAGCAAAAGTAATCATCCAAGGGAAGCTCACAGAGTCATTCGAAATTGAATCTGGTGTCAAACAAGGTGATGCACTATCCTCTGCCATATTCAATTTGATGCTGCATTTTGTTATAAAAGAAGTCAACAAAGGTGGTACATTACTAATTAAAACAACGCAAATATGTGCCTATGCAGAAGATATCGCCATTCTTTCAAGGAACACGAACGACTTAAATGAAACCTTTTTAAAAATTGAGAAAATTGGCAAGGATATTGGCCTCTTCGTTAACGAGTGTAAAACGAAATACATGCTGAAATCAAGACGGCACACAAATGCACAGAATCCTCATGTAGGTGCATATACTTTTAAATATCTAGGATTTATGTTCACTTGTAGCGGTAACTCAACACCCGCAATCAAAGATCGCGTCAACGCCGCCAATAGAGCGTACTATTCACACCTTAGTTTGTTCAGGTCTCGTCTTTTATCTAGATCTACGAAGCTGACCATGTATAAAACTCTTATACGACCAATTTTGACATATGGTTGCGAGGTGTGGACTATGAAAATTAATGACAGTGCGCTTATTGCTAACTTCGAAAGGAAAATTTTAAGGAAAGTGTTCGGACCCATTAAAAATGAAGATGGCAGCTACAGAATTAGGTACAACTCGGAATTGAACGAACTTATCCAAGACGAGACAGCTGTGCATTTTGTAAAGGCGCAGCGTATGCGGTGGCTAGGTCACGTGCTCCGTATGCCTACTGAATCCGCTGTAGGCAAAGCCACGACTGGAAAGATAATTGGTGCGAAGGCGAAGGGAAGACCGAGAAACCGATGGATAGACGCAGTAGAAAGCGATCTCATAGCAATGGGAATTCGCAACTACGAAGGAAGCAAGCTATAGAACACTTTGGAGGAGTTTTGCGAAGGAAGGTTTGACGCACTCCGCGTTGTAATGCTGTGAATGAGGATGATTACTTGACTCTCCGCCGATCAAATCACGTACTCGGCCAAAATCGTCATACGGCTGTAGTGCCATCTAAGTATCATAACTAAGTAGAGTGGCGTTACCGCTTAAGCAAAACCTGCGAGAACTAAATAAGTTTAAAAAGAGAATTTAAAAAATTCCAAAAATGCGGTGTACTCTATTCCTAATGAGCACTAACAATTCCTCAAAAGCAGAAACAAATCGAGTTCTCCAAATTTGTGGAACAGAATTGATAGCATACCGGCGCCTCACGCCCACGAACGCCTCGCAAATGCACTCAAAACACGCAAAAGGCTGCTTAGCAACGTTGGCATGTATGGGTGTGTATGTGTGGGTATGTGCCGTAGTCGATATGCTATTCTAGTTGATTGAAAGCTTTTTATTATGCCAATTTGCGTCAACATAACTTAGCAGCAGGTCAGTTAAAAATTCATGCACATTGTTGTCGTGGTTTTTATTGTGATTGTTTCTCGGTGTTTAGTGGCTGGCTGGCTGCATACAATACCTAACAATTGGAGGAATTTGGCATGCGCAAATATTGTATTTGAGCATACTTTCATTTCATATACTCGTATGTATTCACGGTATTGTCTCAACGCTTAAACGTATTTATCGATACTTTGTTGCAAGATCGGCCTAACTCGAAATTTCCTTTCTATTTCGTTTTCTGCTTTGTTGCAAGATTGGTCATACTTGAATTTTTCCTTTCCAAAGCACAAATTACTATTAATACCACTTTCATCTGATGTATGAATTCTCCAACGGTAGCTGAAAATCTCGGAGCGGTTTTTTTCGAGTTTCACTATTCTGTAGTTACGATAATTTCGCCACAAGCGCGTGCTACATATTGCCTAACTATACAACTTTGTTTTCTATTGTATATATGTAGAGATATATGTATTTATATATGTATGTGTATGTGTATATGTACGTGTATATGTATATGTACGCCTGCATATATACATATGTAAGTATTCACTGACGTACAGGCACACATGTCCGCCCGTATATAGTCTATGTAAATATGTTTGTCGGGCCATAAGATGCGTACGCGTTCGAACTGTTTGATGAGCTCAAATTTACACGTTCGCATTTGCGATTTCTTTTGTTTTCTTTACTCTACTATTTTTATTGCAAAAATCATAAAAATGCGAACAACATTTGAACAATTTGCAAAAATCTTTCGTCGCCAACAAATCAAAAACAGAAGCGAACAAAACATTGAAAAAATAAACAAAATCTGAAATGGGTAAAATTTTGTTGAAAAGAGAAAATTACTTGCATACTAAATAGCTAAGTTTAGATAAGAAAAAAGATGTTTAAATTCGGACAAATACAACAAAAGAGACATTGCTATTTGATGTACACATCCATAGGTGTGTGTGTGTAATATTTATGTGGGAGTTCGACGGCCCGACGGCAGGCGAGTGTGTTTAGGCTTGACTGCGACTTGGTTTGGTTAACTCGGTTTGTTGCGCACTCTGGATATGAAACGTAGTACGATGGATAAGCTTTTACTCTAATAGCGGCCCGCGCTCGCCACGCACTGCTAAACCTGTGAGATAAAGAAACTTCTAATAAAAATTGCTGGGCGCCGGCATAAAACTGTAAGACTCGCCATTTCTAAGTTGAAGTGCGGATGTACGCCACAAATTGAAGGGAAAGCTGGGCCAAGCACTTAACGACTATTGCTTGTACCAGGTGGCGCAAAATTAATCACTCTATCAGGAGATTTATAATTTTTGCAAATGGCATCATACACCAATCATATTTGACACTTGTGAACTAGACAGCTGTAGTATACAAACAGACAAACAATGTAGCGCGTAAAGGTCAAATAAAGATTTCCATTACTCAAAATCATTTTTTATTATTTAGTAAAAAATTATTCAAAAACAAAGTTGGATGATTAATTTTGCGCCACCTTGTATGAAATATCAATATAAAGGGTCTTCCAAAAGTGACGCCTAGATGTCAGTAGCGAATGATTTCTAGACGGTACCTTTTTAATGACATCTTTGATATTTGTTAAGTAGGCAGATGCACAATTTTACTCTTTAAAGTTACTTAGTTAGGTTGGAATAATTGGCTACCGTTGGCTCCACTTGGACAAATATTCAAAACTCACCCGCAGTGACCAAATACAGGTGGAGGGAGAGAAACGAGAAGAAAAGGAGAACAAAAGACCCCAAACAGTTGGAAAAAAGGAATTAGGGACTTTGGACTAGACGATGACGATCAACAGTGGCTCGTTTTAGTTCGCTACTGATGAATTTCAACAGATGCGTGATATCGGAACTCACCATATCCGCCGATGAAACGAAAAACAGAGAGCCCAGATGTCTAAATATTTGCCCGACGTGAGCAGGGCAGCTGAGAAGAAGGTGCTGATGTGATTCTATCTCATTTTCCAGACGGCTTCTGCAGAAAGGACTTGAAGGTATCCCAAATCACACGGGAATGACCACTAACGGGACAATGTGCGGTTAAGATACCTACCAAATTCGAGAGCTGCGGGTTTGTGAACCAATGTCAGCCTTGAAATCCAACGTATAATCTCTCTTGCCAATTGCTACTTTGGACTAAGTAGGCAATTGAGTAGTAAAGTCCTCTCTCGACGAACAAAACTAACACTCTACAAGACTCTCATCATGCCCGTCCTAACGTATGGCGCAGAAGCGTGGACGATGACAAGATGCGACGAAGCGTCACTTGAAGTGTTTGCACGTTAGCGACGGCGAGTATCGTAGGCGATAGAACAATGAGCTGCATGAGCTTTGCCACGACATAGACATAGCGCAGCGAATATAGATCCAGCAGCTATGTTGGCTGGGTCATGTCATTCGAATGGATACAAACGCTCCGGCTCGGAAAGTATTCGATGCGATACGAGCTGGTGGTAGTAGGGGAAGGGCTCCTCTGCGTTGGAAAGATCAGGTGGAGAAGGACTTGGCTTCACTTGGTGTGTCCAATCGGCGCCGGTTAAACTGGGCCAAAATCGCGTAAGCGGTTATCGCGCCAATTAAAAAGAAGAAGAAGGGTTTGTGAGCCTTAGAAGGTTTCTCGAGCGCCCTCGATCTACCAGTGGTTACGTGATAGAACAAAGCGTTAAAATTAGTGAAACTTATAATGAAAATGATCGAGCTTTAACGAGCCGCTCACGTGGGAACCAGTCCATATTTTTTTCTTATATTGATAGGACTGTAAGACAACTCCCTGTCAGTATTTAACCGTTTTGAAGCGTTTGAGAGATGCTGTACATCGCAAACGGCCGGAAATGTGGGCAAACAATTCTTGGATTTTGCATGATAATAACGCACCTTCGCCCCGAGCCCAAATTGTGCTGGATTATTTGACCATACGCCAAGTAAATGCCATCGTGCAAGCACCGCATTCACCTGATATGGTCCCGTGCGACTGCTTTTTGTTTCCCAAGTTGAAGTTACCACTTCGTGAAAGGAGATTTCAGTCGATAGAGGAGATCAAAGAGAATGCGACGAAGGAGCTGTGGGCCATCCCTTCGTCGGCCTACTAGGGGTGCATGGAGGACTGGGTTAAACGTTGGCACATGTGTATGGTATTGCTTCAGACGGGTCATATTTTGAAGGTGATAAAATAAATTTGCCTGAAATTTAACTCTGTTCTGTTTTATTTAAACAATTCCGGTACTTTCCCTTCATAGGGTATATCGCGAATTTGTGATCTTTCTAGTGCAAAACGATCATCCGAGTGAGTCAACACTTTAAAGAGTGGTGAAAAAATTGCAAGAAACTGGTTCTTTTGAGGACAAAATACGTAAACTTCAGGTGTTCAAAACCTTTTGCGTGACTTTTTACGCGTCATATACATTTGTTACACCTTTGCCGTAGCTAGAAAAATGGTAATTTGTTCCATATTTTCCGCTACATATGCTTAGTATGCCTTAATGATAAATATTAAAAAAAAAATTGTAAAAATGTGAAGAAAAAAAAAACAAAAATCTTTTTTAATTAGAAAACAAACAAAATTTAGGTCAAACCACGGCAATTGGTATGATGTACGTATGTATGTATTTTCACCAAAAAAACATAAAAAATGGAATATGCATCAGGCGGCAAAGAGCAGACGCAGGCAGGCACCCGCGCCAAAGCAGCGCTCATCGCCTCCGCAACGATGCCACCGATACACTTATAAACCCCGCTGCGGACGGTCATGTTGGAAATGCTGGCAAGAAGAAGAGATGAACATGTGGAGGAGTGCATGTTGCTGTTGGTGGAGGTGGTGTTGTTGTTGCTGTTGCTGTTATTTGAGGTTCGAGTCAAACATCAGCGACATTAATGAGCGCCAGGCGCTCGGCACGCCACAAATCATTTTCTTTTCACGCGTACGCAAACAACTCACAATTCGAAAATATACATACACAACTGTATGCACGCAAGTATCTACGAGTATGTGCGCAACAGCTACAGCAGGAGGGGCTGGCTGACGAGGCCGCAGTAGCCTCCAAGTGGCGTGCACTCTTTTGAAATGAAAAAGTGTCGAACGTGTGACACTTTAAAAATAGCCAAATATGATATTATATGCCACGCACTAAAAACAAAATTTTAATGGATGGACGTGCATACAATCGTATTTGCGTGTAGATGTAAGGAAAAGTGCTCTGCAATGTACAAGTGTGTGTGTGTGTGTATATGTGAGCATGCTCATACGTATGAGTGTGCGTATGTGTGCGTAAGCTCATTTGTATGTGTGTGTGTGTGTGCGTGCATATGCTCATTTAGCTCGTGGCTGTCATTAAAATAAGACCTCATATTATTAGCGGCGCAACTTAAGTTGTATTTGCAGCAAACAAACAAAATAAAACACAACTAAATATAAAACTAAAAGGAGCGCTTTTCCCTCCCACTCGTGCAACTTTCGCATTTACAAGTAGACGGTTTGCATAATTGGCAATAAATATTTTGACTTATTGGAAAAGTAGTGTTAACCTTCGATTCTTCCGCTACCAATCAATGTTGGCCATGTTGTTGACTCGCATAGCCAGCAAAGCTTGCACGTTGCCAGGTCGCTCAAATGACTGAAGGTGTACCTATGAATAGGTGCACTTGTATATGCATACATATATACTAGGCCGGGTCGATTTGTGGGGAGGCAAAAAAATCGCCCATTGCTCTGTGAAAATCATTGCTCATAAAATAAGAAACTTTGCCGAAGGAACCAGGAAGGGTCGAACTTTTTAGTTTCTTTTCTCATGTAAAGGCCAAAAATTGTGATATTTTGAAATGATTGTATGGGGAACCCCCCAGGTGAGTTCCAGGGAGTGTGCCACTGGCATGGGTGGATCGGCCGTCCAAAGTTAGTGGGGGTCGGTCATACATTTGGACTCGATTGGAGCACTCTAAATGGGTCAAAGTGGGATTTTTCGTTCGACCCAAATTGGGGGACATCAGAATTCGTTTTGCAGGCATGGTTCCTTCGGCAAAGTTTCTTATTTTGATCCCTAGAATACGATTTTCACAGAGCAATGAGCGATTTTTAAATCGACCCGCCCTAATATATACATATATACATACACATACACACATACGCAAGTACGCACTGCTATGTAGCGGGGCGCATAATTATTTATTCTTAAGAAAAATGTGATAAACGATCGCGTACCATACTTTCAGCCACATACACACATACTCGTACACATACAAATGCCTTATACTGTGCATATGTTGCAAATGAGTTTTTCCACCAAAAACCAAACAATCTTCTGATGAGTCTTTGCGCTGCTGCTGCCGCCACAGCCTCTGCAACGCATCCATAACGAAATGACAAAAATAATTTTCCTTCATTTCGCCTATTCGGTTGTGCTGCTTTTCAATTTTATGAGGTAATAATATTTTTGTTTGTCTCCGCGATATTTTTGTCGCAAATGCGCGGCATAGCAAAGAGACCAACAATAACAAGAACTACTCGTACAACATGAAATGCTAAAATGACAAAAGCATCTATGCATACTCGTATCTACAAGTAGAAACATTCATACAACAACATGTCATCAGCAGCAGCAGCAGCAGCAGCAGCAATAACAACACACTACACCTCATCGTATTACGCGGAAGTGAAGGCGGCCTAGTATGTTGTCGCCATCATCAGTGTTGTAATTGTAGTTGCCTCTATACACAAATGACTAGCGTCACCGCTAATGACGCTGTTGCTGTTGTTATTGTTGGAGAAAATTACTTCAAAGGCAAAGCAGTTTGTATGTATGTATCGGGGTTCACACACATGACATGTGCATATGTAGAGGCTTAGAAATTTGCAGGCATTGACTCGCAGTCGCAGTCAAATTTTCGCCGCTAACTGTCCGCAATAATTTTAGCTTGAAAATTCATAGCATAAATTCACAGGACTTTGCTAGTGAATTGAAGCATTGCTGCTGTAGGGTATGAAGGACGCTAAAAGCTATTCCGCTGGACTATGCCTCGATTTATTGAATTCTCAAAGGAGTCGCTGCGTAGAGTGTCGCACAAGATTCTATGTAATAAACCATTTAGTTTACTTGGGCTTTCACTTCAGCTCTCTGCAATCCACACTAACCGAAATTGCATTTTTTGACAAAGATTCAGAAATTTTTCTGTAATATATTCGTGACTTGCTGCCCTATGCTCTCAAGAGGAGTGAAGGAAGGAAGCATAAAAAATTAAAAAAAAAATCTTCGCATTTAACTAATTTATACTTAACCGAGACGATTTTGCATGTCTGAAATGCTGCTTAATCGCCACAAAAAGAAATCGTTTTTGCATCGTATTGTCACTGGCAATGAAAAGTGGATCCATTACGATAACCCAAAGCGTAAAAGATCATATATAAAGCCAGGCCAAGCAGCCAAATCGACACCAAAGCCGAATATTCATGGTTTGAAGGTAATGCTCTGTATTTGGTGGGATCAGAAGGGTGTGCTGTACTATGAGCCTTTTAAATTTGGGCCAGACGATCACGGGAGAGCTATACAGGCAACAATTGATAGTTTGAAGCAAGCAGTAGCCGAAAAACGGCCAAAATGGGCGACCAGACACAAGAAATTGATTTTCCATCACGACAAGATGTTGCGGTAGAGATGTTGCGGTACCGGTCAAAAATTATTTAGAAAATGTCGGATGGGAAATTCTACCTCACGTGCCTTATAGGCCAGGCATAGCTCCTTGTGATTACAACTTCTTTTGGTCGATGCAGAATCACCTTTCTGGAATATGGTTCTTCAATGTTGAAGGTTTTAAAAAAATGGCTTGATGACTTTCGCGGCGCAAAATATGGGACGTGTTTTTGGGATGAAATCTATAAATTGCCTGAAAGACGGGAAAAAGTTGCCGCTTCCGATGGACAATATTTTGAATAAAATATCTTTTTACTTTTCTACTTAAATAAATGTTTTTTTTTTAACAAAAAAATACGAAATTAATTAGTTGTACAGCCAATAGTTTTATTAATAGAAAGTTTTCTGCCCAATCAAAGCTTTTTTTTCAAATTCAACATATGGCGGTCTCGGGAAATATGTTTCAGATTTTCGAGAAAAAAAAAAAAATTAATTGTTAAAAAAAATCGGTATTTTTGCAAAACAAAAAAAAGTTCTTCGATCAGGCACGAGTTTTTTATGTTTTCAAAAATAGTATAAATTCTACAAGGCGGTTTTTAAGTTACAGTGATCTGCAGTTCAAAAAATATGGTTTTGAGAAAAACGCATTTAAAGTTTTTGTGGCTTATCCGGAACACCCGAGCTCCCTTTGTTAATTGTTGAATAACTCGAAAAGTATTTGTCGGATCCACTTCAAATTTTCACACAATATTTTTAAGATATTATATTATACTTTAAGAAACTGCGAAACACAAAGATCCAACTCTTTGAAAATTCTGACTATTATTATGTGCATGACACCCGTTCGGGGGTGCCCAAAACCGTGCCTGCAACACCAAATGACAGACAAAGTTTTTTCTAGGAGCGGCAGTCAATTGCAAACCTCCGAGTGTATTTGGTTGGAAAAACATTCCAAACACCCAATAAAGGGTGCATACACGAGTATATAATCAAAGTAAATTTGTTGCGTGGAGTACACCTAGCAAGCGAATCATGCAAAAACTAGTGATACAAAACTTAGTAGAAGTAAATAAATTTTATTGCAGTTTTTACCCACTTGCAACATTTACAACATTTTACATTTTCAGTGAAGTCCGAGTTTTGAGCACGCACAGCCACGCAGAGAAATAATAAGAAAAACCAACAATAATACTTGAGTATATTTTTACGCTCTCTTCTAAGTAGTGACAAAGAGAGAGAGAGAGAAATAAACAAAACAAGCTTCAACTTTGTTGCTACAAAATAGGCAAACTAAAACGACCCAAAAGCTTCCGAAATAAGCGATGGATGAAAGACTTTTAATAGCTGTTAGTATCTGAAATTTAGAAAATTTGTTCACAACTACCCCAGCCGACCCTACTTTGTAAATAATTGTAATATACTACATATACATATGCACTTCGTAACCCAATTACATACATATAAACTTTGATATTTAGGTATGCATGCGTTTGACAACATTTAATATGCAGCAGATTTTTAAATTTATTTATATTGAAATTAGAACCTGCAGTCAAGGCCTGTGGTGATAAAATTATTAAGAAGTAAATGTGTTTAGAGGCCCCTAACCATTGTATTGTGCTTTTAGTTTTCCTACTCAGTTGCATGCCAACATACATACATGGCCATCCACATGTGCACACACATATTAAGCAATTCTGTGGCATATAAATACCTCACTTACTCGCACATAATTCTCAGATTTGAATATTCGCTGCATTGTCATATTACGTTGACCATGAAATAGAACTCGCCTATGTGTGAATATGTGCACATTTGTATGATTCTATTGTTCATTGAAAACTGCAGCGTGGCAGGGTGCGCTGCTGAAGTGAGAGATGCGCGTCTAATTACTTGACCAGTCGCATCATCTTACCTTGCGTGTAGTTGTAACAACTAACCTGTAAGAGCTGATACTCTAGATTTGATGATTTATCGAATTAAATACAGATATTTTTAAGGCTGCAAGGTGTGTATGTAAGAGAGCAATAGCCACGTACCGTTTGGACACTCATACGCAGTGTAGTGCCTAGTTACAGTTGAGGGACCTGCAAATAGGCGCATGCCAACAAGTGATTGCATCCACATACATACACACACATGCACATATGTGACTATGCGAATATCTCATGCCATGCACAAATTTTGCGTGTGTGTGTGTGTGTGCCTGTCTACAACTGAGTGTTATGTAATTTGTATTCAATTAGTTTTCAATGCAACTATTACCCACATTTATTTGGCCACAAATTGATGTTCAATGCTCTCTGCGATAACTATAAAGGCGTCAAATATAGATTCACTTAGTTTTATGTCAGCAGCGTATAAAAGTGTGCCAAGTGCTTTTCGAGTTTTCTCCTTAAAGCAAGAATAAGTCACTGCTAGTAGGTACAAACAAAAATTGCTTTCAGTGATCATGACGTACGATTTAAATTGATCCAACGCTTTAGATATCTGGCTATAAAAGTGCAGCATATTATTTATCTCACAACTTTTGTTGTGACGCAGCATGACGCTAGCAGCACCTTTTTCCCGTCGTTTAACTTGCTTTTGCTATTTAAAATTTGGTGGAGAGCGGCAGTTCAGCGAAATCAAAAATTGCCTTCAAATTGAAATTCAACAAAAATATTGAAAATCTGACTAAAAGGTGGGTTTGCTTAAAATATGGTAATTTTTTAGTTTATTACCAGAAATCTTGAAATTCAACAAACATTTTTAAAATCTGACTAAAACGTGGGTTTGCTTAAAATATGGAAAATTGTTTACTTTATTGTATTACCACAAATCTTTGGTTTAATAGTGGCATGTGTAATTAGTAGAAAAAACCAAAATCCCAAATAAGAGAAAGAAAGTGGTTTTCATCGTTCAGATACAGAGATATCTGCAGTCTGGCTGGACCAGTCTCTACCAATAAGACATTTTCATCTAATTTTAAAACTCTTCTGTGTAGGTTATATTTATTTCGACTTAATTATTTTTGACAATAGCGGCCAAATGTTCACGTGAAATCAAATTATGTAGCAGCCTTTCGGTACGGCTGTTGTTGTTGTTGTTGTTGAAGTGGTTGAGTATTTCCACTGAAATAATCCTAGTTAGTGACCAGCACCGTTTTACTACCACCGTCCTCGTGTAATGATGTTTGCTTTTTTTTTTGTTGTTGTTGTTGTAAGTCAAATCCATTTAGTGAGGTCCAAGTATGGCAGCAAATTCTTTATCTCGTTGCCTGAGATCGCATTAATTTGCTGCAAGAAAGGCTTACCAAAGGAGCGGAGTCGTGCCCTAGCTAGCCGTAAACGATCACATAAGTAGTGGAAAAGACTTTCCTTCGCGCCTTCCACTAGACAGCTTCTGCAGATAGGATTGAAGGATAGTGGCTTGTAAGGATTGCAGTGATGCGCGAGATGTTTGCCCTAACAGGTGAGTCGTCCTTTGGATTTTGTATGACTGCCATGTGTTTTTTGTTGTAATAGTAGTTATTTGTTTCCATCTTCTTTCGGCTAAAGCAAGATAGTGTGAAGCTATGGATGCTTTTAATGTGTTCAGTGGGGTGGAGACTGTCACCGCCTCTGCTAAGTCTAGTGTCGAACCTTTTCTTGCTAGCTCATCTGCTATCTCATTAACCCGTATGTTCCTATGACCCGGAACCCATATCAAAGTGATTTCAAGTCAATGACTAAGCATTTCCAGCTCTTCTCTACACTGGAAGACCAGTCTGGATGAAATGGAGTTGGAGTCTAAGGCCTTTATAGCTGCTTGACTGTCTGAGAAGATAGCTACTCTTGCACCAACTTCCTTGTAGAGTTTTAGAGATTTGCATGCATCTCTGATCGCTAACAGTTCTGCCTGGAACACGCTGGCATAGTCAGGAAGACGAATTGACTGAGATAGGTTGAGCGGCTTCGAATGGAAGCCAGCTCCCACACCATAGTTCATCTTAGAACCATCGGTATAGATTTCGATATCGTATCTTCCAATCACCTTCCCTTTGCTCCATTCGGCACTCGGTGGAAAACACATCGTAAGGTCTTTCTTAAAGTTAAGGTCGGGGGCAGTGTAGTCTGATCTGTTTTTGTGCAGCGATGGTCCTTGTAAGAGAATCTTACTGTGACCGTACGACCTTGTTGTTCAGCTTCCTATTTCTCTGAGTCTCGCCGCGCTGTAAGTAGCGATTGTTTTAATGTGTAAATCTAATGGTAGCAGATGAGTTAGTACATTGAGCGCTTCAGTAGGGCTGGTGCTAAGCGCTCCTGTAGTTAAGATATTTCTTTTCTGTTGCAGGCCACCAAACTAGCAATGGCTGTATAGGACCAACTGGATAGTTTTTTTGGATACCCCATTTTTTACCCAACATTTTCTTACAAGTGTAAAGTGCTATATTCGCTTTCTTTACACTGTACTCTACGTTGGTTTTCCGGCTGAGTTTGGGATCTACGATAACACCTAGGTATTTTGCCTGCTGGGAGAGACTGACGCCGTTTAGTTTTGGGAGATTAAAGTTTGGTACCTTGGTTTTCTTGGTGAATAGCATCAATTCAGTTTTTCTCGGAACCGCTGAATGAATGATTGAATTTGTTAGAAAATACAAGGCTTGAAAATATGAATTTTTCATCAAGCCAAAGCTGTGACCACAACTGGTGCATGTTGAGGTTGGCTAAATTGAATGAATTATAGCATGATTTGGGTTCTAGCTACCTTTACCACTTCAAGAACTTGAAACAATTCTTTCGTCGAAAGCATTTCTCGCTGAATGAAGAAGGTAACTGTTGAACCAGATTTGACAGTGCTTCTGTAAAGTCATCACAGAGATGTTATGCAATTATTGGTTTGTATTTTTGACATAAAAAAAGCCACTCATAAGAAATATCTGCCGTTCGCAGTCGACTTAAAACTGTTGATTCCTCCATTCATTTGTGAAACAACATCAAGATGCACGCCACGAATAGGAGTAGGAGCTTGACCAAGTACGTAACAGAAGTGTGCGCGCCAATTATTTATTTTTTATTGGAATAAGTGAATTCAAATTGAAGGAGCTTATTTTGCAAAAAGAAATGAAAAACAACTAATTGCATGTAGAAAGTTTGCCCCAAATGGCTTATACGATTAAACAAATATTTTGCAAATTAACAGGTGTGTTGAATTTATTTTATTTCCTTATTTCTTTAAAATAATTTCTGCAGCATAGAAAAGGGACTCTCGTAGTGAGTCACTCTTGCTTAGAAGAACACATTGACGCTTCTCCTGGATGATAGTATATTTTATTGTCTGCTAATTGTTTCAACACACACACACACACACATGTATGCATCGATTCTCTTTTGCTATACCGTTAATTTCGCCACATTACCAACAATCGACCACAATTGGCGATAGCGCTTCTCAGCTAATTGACGGTCAACTGGTCAACATTTATAGCCGCAAACGCCAACACCAACGCTGACATGACAACACCTACGCTGACATGCCGTCGTGTCGTCTGCCGAAAGTTGATGTTTCGCATTTCTTTTTTCATCTTAGAATATTTGTCCATATATTCGGTTATTGGCTTGGCTATATTTGCATTAATCTCAAGCAATATTAATAGACATAAAATTTGTTGTTGTATGTACAATAAATAAAGTAGAATATTTTTAGCTGTTGCCTACCTAAATACGGGAATGCCAACCAGCAGCAATAAATTTAATTAACACTTGTCTTGGCTTGTTGTAAAGTTGTATGCATTTCTAATTGGGCTTATACTTTATTGCTCAGTTAGATAGGATTTTTGTAGTGATAGCGTTGGAGTGTATACAAGGTGGCGCAAAATTAGTCATCCCATCGGAATATTTACTTATATCATTTTTGCAAATGGCGTCGCACGTCAATCATATTTGTCACTTTGGAACAACTGCAGTAGACAGCTGCACTATACAAACAGACGAGTAATGGAGAGCGTAAAGGTCAAAATAAAAATTTCGATCACTCAAAATATTTTTTTTATTTATTAGAAAAATTAATAAAAAAAATTGAATGATTAATTTTGCGCCAAATATGTATGTATATGCAAATGTTAATGTTGTAAAATTGTTGAAGAATATTTAACATCATTCATAGTTAGTTATAAGTAGATGAATATTTCTCAACACTTTAAGTGCAAACTGGTAACTCGTCCCGAGCATTTTGATAGCTGAGTTTGTGATCTCTCAAGGACTGAATATACCTGTCTTCATACAAGTAAGATGCGTTTCAGAACCATAAGACACCTCTAATTTTCCAAAGTGTTTTAATTTATAAATTTCAGAGGAAAATAAAAATTTTACACATCGATTAACGTAACAAAAGTTATCTACTTCATTAGAGAATTTAGAACTTTCTTTAATACATATAGAAAATGTTTAGCAAAAACATATTTCCAGGCGTGTCAAAATGATAAAACACTGTTTAACTAAAGTGATCCTTTAACAAAAGTATACTTTTTTGGAATCCTTTTTTCTGTCATCTAGAATATTTTAGTATTCTATGGAAGCACCATTTGCTTTAGCGACACAAAATAACCCTTTTTTCATCGATTAACATCGTTAACTTTTTAAGTAAATTTATATCTAGAGAAGCCCATTCTGCCTTAATTGCCGCTTTAAGCTCATTGGTGTTGCCAAATTGGCGGTTGTTGGCGTAAACTCTTCTGACTAATATACCCCGAATATTTTCTATTGGGTTTAGATCCGCAAAACATGCCGGCCAGTCCATAATTTCTATGGAATAATCGGTCAAATACTGCCTTGTTTCCCTGCTTACATGGATTCGGGCGTTGTCTTGCTGAAAACCGAAGGACACTTCCCGATTATCCTGAACAAAAGGAAGAGACGTTTTTGTAGTCCCCACTATACATTCGCGATGATGGAAACTGTATATCAAGAGTTGCTTTCGATGTATCATAAATGCAACCCAAACAATAGCAGAACCTCCACCGATGTTGCGCTTGGAAAATAAGAGGGGCCTCTTGCGCAAATCTCTCCAATCATTTAAAAAACCATCGAGTCCATCAAAAATATAACCTTGTTAAAAAATAATATGAAATTGGGCAACATTAAAGATATGCCAAATATCTTACTGTGTTCCAGTTGGTGTGGAGGAGTTTTTTTGCAAACTGAAGACGCGCTAGCTTGTGCCGTGGCAAAAGATGGGGCCCTTTTCTTATTTTTGATAATTTTAAATGATTGCATCTCTGTAATGTACGCTAAACTTTTGTTTTTGAGACCTTATTTAGAACAACAGCGGCCAAGTTGGCGCAAGACTTAGTCGAGTTAGAAGCTTTTTTTATGATTGCACGCTGTTCTCGACTTGATAGTGATAATTGTCTTCCGATGGGGCTTCAAAATGTTGTGATTCTCAGGACTCCGTAAAAAATTCCGGGTAACACAACGACTTCTACCTGGTTTGTTTACAATAAGCCTGAATCGTTGTAGGTCAAAATTTTTCCGACAACAATCAGCACCTTCTATCTCTTCAGAAGCTTATATTCGACTAATCGACTAGTCTTATCGTTATGAAACGCCGAAAAGACTAGCAAAAGTGCAGCTTCTTGGAAAAAGGTAACGGTTCCAAAAAATAGAGTAAGCTTTCGTACCAGAAACAATTGAAGGAAGTCTTAAGTCTATAAGTGCTTATGGTAGTTCAAAAATTGTATACCAAAGGTGTCTTATGGTTATGAAATGCTCCTTATATACTGCAGATCAAGGTTGGATCTTCGAAATGTGTTTAATATCCTCTAAGTAGAGTCGCCATGCTGCCACAATTTAGTGCAGATTTCAACGCATACCACTGTAGATGAGTAATTTGATTTCAGCTCTATTAATTCGCGTTTTCTTTATCAGCGGCTTAGTAGTGACGATTAGATGCTATCGCAAGAATAACAGACTAAACCACAGTCTGAACCAATGAATAGTTAAATTTGTTTAGCCAATTGTAAGTAAGAAAATATTTACCCTTAAGAGATTACATACGTCCAGAATTAAAAACAAATCGATTTTTTTGATATTTCGAAAGTATAGTCCCTTAAGACTATACTGCGAAATTTGCATGCCAAAATTCCCAATATTAAAGCTTCTACAGCTCATTAACTAGGTAGCGAGCGGTCCGCGCGCTCCTGTACCTCAAACTTTAAACTCGATTTTCTCGAAACTACTTTTTCCGGCAGGGTCTGCATGGTAACTCATACAGTTTTAACCACAACTTTATTTCTCAAGAACTTTTTTACTTTTTACAGTTCGAGCAACATTTCCAGGAGAAATGATGCAGATCATGGCACAACTTTTTTTCATTGTACTTTGGGTCACGTGATTTTTTTATTATATACTCATTTTTGTAAAGCAAAATTATAATATTTTTTTTATAAAGTTTAAGTATTAATAAATACATTTTTTATACTTATTTCTATTCTTATGCCTTCTAAAAACAGTTTTTCTTTTAGTAACCCTTTAAGTCAAAAAAATCAACGAAATAAATATCAAGGGCTGAAAGAACATAAAAGCTTCATAACTAATTTGAATTAAAACATCAAAATTTCTTTAATGAAAAATATTTAGCAAGTCTTCGCTTTGACGGCTTAAGACTATTTATGCTTAGTAGTTAAAATGTCAGCTGCCAATCGAGCAAGAAGTTTAGCGAGTCTACAAAGGTCCCATATCAACCACTAATCGACTGGTTACTTTCTCCGCTCCTTGTAAATTTACGCGAAAAACAAACTTTTTGACGTAAACCAATTCAGTCCTCAGTAAAGGGTACTTCAAAAGATGTGTCTAGATGTTGTTTTAAAATAAAATATGTAAGAATTAATATTCTTTCAGGTTTTACTATTTGTATTCAAAATTCGGATCTAGTCGTCAAAACTGAAAAATGACATTTATAGGTCCATAAGTGAGCACGTCTACAGATAAAATCCGTGAAACAGGCGTTTCATGAATGCCTAATTGTTGACAATGTCGAGATATCGATGTTGAAGCTTGTTCACCAACACTTTGCGCTACAGCGGCAATTCTCTTTATAGAACGACAAGTTCTTTTTCTATGCTCGACAAAACAAGTTTTTAGAATTTTTTCCACCTACCTTTGAATTGTCGACTCATTTGCATGATTATTTCGACCAAAAAAATTACGAATTTTGCGTTAATACTTGGCGTCTTGCTGTTGTTCCACAAATGCAGGTACCTACAGTTTCAAGCCAACTCCGAAAGGCAGATATTTTTTATGAGTAGATTTTTCATGGCCGAAATACACTCGGAGGTTTGCCATTGCCTGGCGAGGGGCGACCACTATTAGCAAAAACTTGTTCTTCATTTTGGTCTTTGACCGACATTCGAAGCTCTACGTTCTATCAGAATTCCGAACGGTAGTTAAGCACCACCCCATTCCGCTACGGCGGCCGCCAAAAGTAGTTTCATAATAATTTTCAATAATTTCAAAGCGTCGTTCTACCGTGCAAAATTTTGCATGCCTCCTTGACGGTTGTCACTGATGACATGAAAGAGCTAGCATCAAGGTATTATTCACTACTGTCATCTGGACGTTACTTTTGTAAGACCCTTTACTTCAATGGCAAGTGGATCTGGTAGATTGCGGTGTCAACAATTTTAATTATATCTTGACTGTAATCATCGACGCCAATTTGTGTGATGTTAAGTAGTGACGCCGACTAATTATATGAGTGCATAACTGTTAACACTTGTACATATGTATATGTATATATGTATGTGTATGTGTGTGCGCATGTACACGCACATCGTTATCTATTTCCATACCTTTTGTTACTGCTTTCACATTTTCTGTTTATGCTACTATTTATTATCAGTTCTGAGAATTATTGTCACTTTTGTTATTTTTATTGTAATGATAAGGCAAGAATTCACACAGCTAGCGCCACTTCAGTTGTGTCAATACGAAGCAAAGCAAATACACTTTCACACCTACATTCATGCCCGGCGGCGGTACTTAACAGGTGTTTCCCTAATTTCCTTCAATGACGGTCAATTGGTTGGCGTTTGACGCCCATTGTGGAATGCGATTGAATTACGTAATTTATTGCAATCACAGGGAAGTACAAAGTAATCAGTCTTGAAAAGAGTTATGGATATAAGAATAATAAATCAAAGTTCAGATATAAAAACTGCGTACTCACGCTTACATACTGTATTTTGGAAAATGTATCATTAGACGGGGAAGGGTAGTGGTGGGTTTAATAATAAGGAAAATGAATGTAAGGAAATATTTAGGCATATTTGGGTTGGGTTTAGTTGGAATGTTTTGATAGTTTTGGTGTGTTTTGTTTCTGCGAAAATGAAAAAAATTCCAGTTATCAGGCGCGTTAGTCTACAATATACGGGGTTACCGTCCTAAGCCGGCATAAGCAAATTAAAGAAAACAAAAACGATTGAAACGCAGCGAGGCATGCACACATAGACGGTATCTCGACCGCAAAAAAAAGGCTCACCCGAACTTTTTCAATTATCTACTTAAATTATGCCAGGTAGTAAACAGGCAGCGTTTGGAATCGGTGTTTCGTTAGGTTGGACAACGTGCTGAGTCTTTTCAATTACATTACTCTTAGATTATACTTATACACACACGCACAATATTACATTCACACAACCACTGTTTTTTCATTCGATAAGCTGTATCTTGAGAAACAATTAAGGGGGAACGCCAGTGTGAAAATTAAAAAAAAATGTTTGCATAAATTGTTAGTATAACTACTCAAGAAAATGTGGTAAAAATTTTAAAGCGAAACTCGCTTTATTCCTGATTCTATGTGCACTTAAGTGAGCGCCCGTCGGTTCGGCCCCGTAGCGCTTACGATACGATGCTTTATTTCAAACGCGTTTTTCTCGAAACGACTTTTTTTGATACGGTGGCATTGATTTCTCGAAGACTAATGAACCGATTTTAATTTTCTTTTTTTTTTTTTTTAATTTTTGTTATTGCATTGGCTATTGTTGTACGTAGCCGATTTTTAAAATTTTAAAAATAACTATTTTTTTGGGCCTGTTGAAAATAAAAAAAAATTATGAAAAACTCACAACGAAATTAAAATCACCACCATTTCGTCAAAAAAAAAAAAAATGATAATAATAGTAATAAAACATCTACGTACAACGATAGCCACTATTGTGTAGATTAATACAATTTTTGGTTTTTTGATTTCAGATGATTATTCATTGCTGTATCGCTGCCACCAGTGACGTCATTTTTTTTTAACTAGTTACGTTTATTTACATAAATTTGTCAATTTTAAATATTTTTTAATAAAAATTTACATTAACATAGCTTAATACATATATGTATAATAAATTGCTTTTTGTCCGATCCTCATATAATCATTCCTAATTACAAAAAAAAAATTCCCATAAATCGACTATTTTTTGACCACGCACAGTGGCGTTCCCCCTTAATGGAATTAAAAATTATTATTATTTTAGTAAAATTGCATCACACAAATTTATTGTTTATTTAAATCTAACATAAACTTAATAAAACTTTACTCTACGTGTGAAAAATTAACAAATATCACAGAATTCTTGATATTTTTAAGGGACAAAATTATTCACACAATTAAATTTTACAGATAAAATATTAAGTTCAATGAAATTTTAATATTTAGTAGGCATTCTTTTCGCCGGATGACTTCATTAAGTCTATTTGGCATAGAGTTAACCAATTTTTTAGCCACATTTGGACTTAAATTTCGCTATGACTTTGTGTATAGCTTAGAGGAACTTTAATTTTTAAAATAATTTGCAGAAAAGTTTTTTTTTTGTGAAAGTGTGAAGTAGAAGCCTTTTAGTGAAAAATCGTAAACACCAAAAATTATCAAGCAGTAATTTTTCACTGTCAGATGTTAGTTATTAATCGAAACACCCTTTAAGTTAAAACAGCTAAAAAATTAGATCCTTGAAGTAACATTTAACGAAAAGTGAACGTACAAGCAAAAACAAAATTATTTTTGTAAAATATTTTTTATAAATTTAATTTTCTGTAAAATAATTTTTAAATTGGTGTATCTCGAAAAAGTATCAGTTTTGGACATTATGCCATATAACAAAATTAACCAGAAATTACCCAAATACTAGTATTCTTAAGTATCTATCACGACTTTCCTGATAACCCTGCATAATTGCGTTAGATCCGCCTTAATACTGGATTCAAGAACTCGCTGTTAATTTCTCCTTTTGGCATGTACGTCTTACGAGCAAGTTGGGGAAGCTGTTGTATTTGCTGGTGTATGGATTTTTGCATATCCTAATACAGCTGGAGGAATAGCGTAAGGCGAAGCATTAGCAGCAGTTAACATATGATGAGCAACAGAAGCATACGATGGCGACGACTTCACGCTCGCAATGTAAGTTACGGCTGTGCAAGCAGAAGTGAGAGCGCCAGAAGCACTACAATACGATAATTAACAGCAGGTGGCATTGTACCAATCGTAGTATGGGCAGAGATTATTTATTTGAGAAGATGGAAAGCTGGGGAGAGTTTTACCAGACTCATTAGCATGAGAGATGACAACATTAGCAGTCTAAAGTGAGTTGCATTTGTATTATCATTTGGGAAATTCCCTTTCGAACAAAAACGCCTCGAAAATTTCGTAACATGCCCAGTCTCGAAGATTAACTGTGAAATGATATATGCACCTTTATAGGCACTTTTCGTGTGCTTCGAAAAGTTGTGAAAACAACCACTTATTCTACGAATTTGCTTAAGGGGTTATATACAGTTAGAATTTTCAAAAACTCAATTTTGTTTTTATTTTATTTTCTTAATGTACATATACTCGTATTTAAGAAAGCACACAGAAAATTTAATATCGCTCCGGTGAATATTTTCGAAGTTGCACGCAAATTTGAAAAGGCGTCTCAGAGAATTTTTTTTTTTAAACCGTAAAAAGAAAATCTAAACTTTCGCATGAAAAATAATATGTTTGCTTTGAGGTGGTTAGAATCAAGTTGAATGAATTCAGAAAAAGAAAGAAAAATAATTTTAAAAAATTTTATTTAAAATGCCAAACAAAACGTTTGATTAGCCTAATCGCAGTTGTAGTCGCAACAGCAGTACATTTTGTATGTAACCGCTAAGTACACACACACACACACACATACACATACACGTACAAATAGCTCTCGTACATGACAACAATCACAACAACCAGAAATAATAAAACAATAAAAGTAGCCCCACTTTAGAAACAAAATCGTAATTGCAGGGATAAACCAAAAATGGGAAACGGCAAACAAGAAAAACGGTGCGGCAGAACGCAAAGCGCTGACAGATAAGATCACCAATGAATGCTGACGCGAGCAACGACGCGAATGATAGTCGACCGACAACGACACAAAACGTGGACGCGTACGCGAAACGACAATTTGAATCGCGATGTGACGGCGCCAAAATGTTAGTGCTCGTTTCGGGGGCGTAAATGTCCTAACTATAAGTAAATAACCTACATACGCATACATATACACACACACATGCATGCATGTGCAACTACATATTTGCTTTATCTACATTACATACAAACAAATCAAACTGTAATCAAACAACCGACGACGATTGATTGAATTTGCGATCTAAGTCAGTCAGTCAAGTCAGCGGTAAATTAAATTTGGAAAATATTTTAATTGAGGTTGAAGTCGAACAGCTAAGGCAGTGAAATTTATGTATGTATGTACGTAAATACAGTCACGCACACCTTACTTGATACAGAGTACTATGTATGATTTTGTTTTTCTGCATTACAATGGAATGAGTTCGCACTTCTTGTATTTTATATTGAGAAATGAAATCAAACAAAGTAAATTAAATATTTGCATACTCCGTTCTTGCATTTAAGCAAAATGTGATGAAATATAGAATGCTTACCAAAAAATCGTTTCGATATGAAATAAGGTGTGAGTGACTGTATGCATGTATTATATAATAGTGGCAGATTGAATTTAAGTTTTTGTTTCTGTTTGATGTGTTTTGTTGTTTGTTCGACAATAGCCGACGGAGGCTCATTAAAGCGCTATAAATCATCGTAAAAGGCAAGAATGCTAAGGATTATAAATTTTCGGCAGCGCCATAAATAAATGAAATATTTGTAAATAAGCGCAAAATTACATGAACCATTAAGAATTTTTGCGGTTATACTAAATATGCACCCTTTTAGATACATAAGAATCGGGTGTTTGTTTTAGCTGCATGAGAACTAACGAAATCGGTAACTATAGTTTGGGCTATGACTATTGGGGGTAACTATGGCTGAGCATGGCAAACTATCTTGACACTGGCAAGGTCTGGCAAGCATCATAAATCGTTTAACGCCAGAACAACACTTCCCAATTGTGGAAATTTACTTTAAAAAAAAAAAAAGAAGCTTTTCGCGAAGTTCATAGAGCAAAGTGTTGAAAAAGACGCCGAAAAGTCGATTCGCTGTCGTTTTCAACTTGTTGGTCTTTGTTCTTTGACTACGTCGAAAATTCTACGTTAGGATCCTGGCTTATTTACTATTAGAACCGGCGCTTACACCTTTTTTGGTTATTTGTCCGAGCTCCTCCTCCTATTTCTGGCGAGTGTCTTGATGTTGTTCCACAAATGGAGGGACCCCTACAGTTTTAAGCAAACTCCGACAGCAGATATTTTTTTATGAGGGGCTTTTTCGTGGCAGAAAAACACCGGAGGTTTGCCATTAACTGCCGAGGGGCGACTGCTATTAGAAAAAACCTTTTCTTCATTTTGGTGTTTCAGCGAGATTCGAATCTACGATCTTCGGATTCCGAATGGTAGTCACGCAACAACCCATTTGGCTACGAGGGCCACCCCGAAATGGCTTGCATGCCTGCAAAATACAGGTCAGCAAAAAATTGAAACCAAAAGACCATCGTTTGCAATTCGGCGCATTTAGTTTTATAATTCAGATTTATTGGAAAAAGTAGTAAAAAATTTGACTGATCGAATTTACCAAGCAACTCGTAGCCGTGGCGGACACATCCGGGTATCATTAAAAAAATAAAAAAGCAATGCCACAAAATTATCTACCAGATTAGCTTCTTCTTCTTTCTTTGATATTCGTTGTCGAATGTAAGCTATTATACAATTTAAAGTAATCAACATTTTTTTAACAATTTTTTTTTATTTTCCCCAAATTTTAATAAAACGAAATTCATTCCAACAATATTCTCTATGATCATTTAAGTTCTCAAGCACTAATTAAATCAAATGTCAAACTCAACTGCTCAACTTTTCTTAGCTGTCAGTTGTTGTCGGAGATGTTAGTTGTTGTTGTTGTCGTAACAGCATAAACATTCCCAATACTTACATACGGGAAGTGCTGCTGGAGAGACAGTCCTTGGCCGGATATAAATCCGGGTCGTTTCGGTAACGTAGAACCGACTGTCGTGGAGATGTTAGTACCATCGCCCAGTAGCTAAAGATCGACCATAAAACAGTTTTAAAACATTTGCGCAAAAATTTTACGTAGATTTCCATTTCTCTGCCTAATATTTTGGAAATTAAAGAGAACGTCGCATAACTGACTCCAAAAGCACTTAATTTTGTCCAAAAGCTGCATCGGCAGCAAGTAGCCTAATACATGATATGCTCGAGCTTCCTCTAACCCCACCTTCATAAAACGAATCATAACGGGCGACGTGACATGGGGTTACAAATATAATGAATCGTCGGCATGGCACCTCGAAAATGAAATCAAACAAAACAAAGACGACTCACAGAAGGAACTAAAGGTCATACCGCAATCAACCCACGAGGAGGTAGGATTAGGTCAAGTGCAGGCATAGTTGTATGGCACTAGATGGGGCCTAAAAAAATGTTGTATACAAAAATTTATATTTTGTTCAATTAAACAATTTCGATTACTTTTTACACCAAATGGAACTCTTTCATTTTCCCCGCTAAGAGTTGCTGATCAAAGTAGCCCTCGAAACCCAAAGGCCCACAGCAATTATTTTTACATAAAATTATAAATTATAAAATACGTATTCGTACTACTCGTACAAAGTGTTTCTGTGTGAGAAATAATTGATTGATCAAATGATGTGAGAAATAATTGCAAAAATAATGGCCCTGCTTTTCTGCTGCTTACTGCATATTTTATTGCTCTCCAATGTCTTATTGCCCATTAATTTTTATGACTCGATTGCCCATTATTTATTTTTGAAATATTTAAAATTTTTGCATATAACTTTGAAGTATCTAAAAGTACGCCGCAGCTTTGCATACACTGGCATGTGGAGCTATTTATCTCTCGTCCAGCCAATTCTTCAACTAAGCGAATATATCTACATATACATACGTATAAATGTGTATATGTGTAGAGAATAACTTCATCAGATTTCAAAACGAAGTCGAAATACAGGCAGCAACAAAGAGGCGAAAAAAAACAAGTAAAAACTAAGTGCATTTGCGGGAATAATTTAAAATAAATAAATATATTTGTATATTTCGCTTAAAACGAGTGCAAGGCAAAGATATCCGCCCATAAAGCGTGTGCAAAAGTCAGGCTAGTTCTTAATGGACTGATAAAGTCGAGTAAAACAGCTGATTACAGCTGATTATTTGAAAGGAAAGTGTTCCATATTTTACACATACATACACATATATATAGTGTGTGTGTGCACTCGTAGTATGTATGTATGTGCACGACTGATTTTAAATGGTGGAGGTCGTTGAGGAACGAAGTGGCTTAAATAAACTGTAGCAGTTGGAAAAAAATTCAGATGTCAAATGATTTTTTGTTGGTTTCGAAGAAGCACTTTTTAATTAAACTTCGTTCAATAATGTGTGTGACTAATTAATTAAAACACATTTTTTTGCCAAAATTCGTTTTTATTCATCACCATAGTCCCCTTTTAGGGAGATACAATCATTCCAACGCTTTTCCAATCTTTCGATACCGCCTTTGTAAAACGATTTTTCTTTGCCTTCAAAATAGGCCTCAGTTTCGGCGATTACTTCATCATTTGAGTCAAATCTCTTACCACGGAGCATCTTTTTGAGGTCTGCGAAGAGCCAGTAGTCGCTGGGGGCCAAATCTGGAGAATACGGTGGATGGGGAAGCAATTCGAAGCCCAATTCGTTCAATTTTGCCATCGTTTTCATTGATTTGTGACACGGTGCATTGTCTTGGTGGAACAACACTTTTTTCTTCGCCATACGTTTCTTTGCGATTTCGTCTTTCAAACGCTCCAATAACGCTATATAATAGTCGCTGTTGATGGTCTGCCATCATCCCAAAATACAGACGCCATAATCTTGCCAGCCGACTGCTGCGTCTTTGGTCGCTTTGGGCGGCTTTCACCGGCTGCATGCTACTCAGCAGACTGCCGATTTGACTCTGGAGTGAAGTGGTGGATCCATGTTTCATCCATTGTGATGTCCCGATGCAAAAACTCCGACTTATTGCGCGTAAACATGTCCAAACAGCCCTTTGAATCATCGATTCGTTGTTGTTTTTGCTCCGGTTGAGCAATCCATTTGGAAAACAACTTTTTCATACCCAAATGTTCGTATATTATGGTGTGTACACTGTCTGCAGATATCTTCAGAATGTCAGCAATCTCCCTCACTTTCACTTTACGGTCGGACATAATGATTTTCAGTGTTTTTTCAACGTTTTCCGGAATAACAGCGTCATTTGGCCACGTTTGAATTCGGCATACCAATAAAAAATGCTTCTTTTTGTTGGAGCAGAGTCCGAATAATGTTTTTCAAGCCATTCCTGGCATTGAACAGTATTTTTGAAGTGAAAACTTCTTTAGAATCGTTGGGAGTGATTTGAGGAAAAGTGAAACGAAAAAGCGACCCTCTTGGCTACGAAGCGTTATATTATATGTTGATATAAAAGTAGCGACGAACTAAATAAAAATAAATTTTATTTTTTCTTGTGATTTGAACCAAGGATTTTGGATCGGAAGCTCACATTGCTAGTCGCTCGGCTACCGCGCCATGCTGTCGTCGCTGGCCTAAAAGTTATTTAGTTACGAAGCGTTATATTATATGTTGATATAAATAATTTTTGTGAGCGTGTAATTCTCAAAAGGTTTATTAGGTTTATTATTTAAAATGTATTGACTAGGTAGTGTGGTTATCAGCTTAACATCTGATAGATCCTCCATCGGAGGACAACAAATGTTAAACTGATTTTTGGAAATGGGCGGAGTGTTTTAGGGGCTTGCTCCTTCTCTGCCACGAGTTGACCCGGTATTGCAGTACCGCCGGGATTTCGGCTTTGAATAAATACAAGAAAAAATATACTAATACATTTAGCTTTGGTGGGAAGAGCCATAAATTTTTATATGAATACATGTAGACGAAAATAGATTTTTTTTTTTTTTTTGAGATTTGCATTGTAGGACATTTCTGATTATTTATTGAAAACAGTTTTTTGGTTTAGATACTGAAAGTCAGTTTAAGTGAATCGGTATAAATATTTCGTACATTAATTTTTGTGAGCGTGTAATTCTCAAAAGGTTTATTAGAAAATCTATTGAAGTAGTTAGTGTGGTATCTGTTCCTAACAGCTTAACATCTGATAGATCCTCCATCGGAGGACAACGAATGTTAAACTAATTTTTGGAAATGGGCGGAGTGTTTTAGGGGCTTGCTCTCCACCTCTGCCACGGGTTGGCCCGGTATTGCAGTACCGCCGAGATTTCAGCCTTGAATAAATACAAGAAGAAATATACTAATACATTTAGCTTTGATGGGAAGAGACATAAATTTTTATATGAATACAAGTAGACGAAAATGGAAGAAATTTGTAAGTCTGTTTCTTCGGTCCGTTTGGGTATTTTTTTTGACAACATCGAAACCAAAGCATTTGTATCATATTTTATCTATCATAAGCCACTCGTATCATTTGTTGAAATTGAAAACATTGAGGATGAATAATGATAAAATGAAGAAAATAAAATATGAACTTTATAGCAATATTATAATGAACCTATAATTATCCCGCTCCTACTGCTGCTTTCGTCTTATTCTCTCTCAGTTTGTTTTACGGAAGGTTTCACTTCTATCAAGTCTAACCGTTAGACTGGTATTTTTTTTTTTTCATTAAAAAACAATGATAAATCAGCACACGGAATGGCTTTGAATTCATTTTTTTCAAAAACTCAAAAGTAGCGTCACTTAAAGCCTGTAACTTGTAAACAAATGGTCGGATTAACATATGATTTTGACAGTAAGCCTAAAAAGGTTGCCAACTTTCGAAACAAATATTGATTTCGTACTAGTGCCGCCATCTATGTGTCAGTCACACACATTATTGAACGCTCGGTAGTTTGCAATTAGTCTGTTTACAGCTGGTTATTTAAAAAGGAGTAATTTAACTAGTTTATTGTAAAATAGTTACTAAAAAATTTATTTATAATTTCTAATTACCCGTCTATGGATGCACCCGCCGCTGTTTTAAATTTATTGGCGGAGAAATAATTTTAAGTTACTACACAAACGGCCCCCTAAATCATCTAAACTCAACTAAAGGAACTACTTTTGACCTAATTTCTGATAATTGACACCTAAACTTCTAAATAGACGCTTGCCAAAGCTTTGCCTGAAATTTGAGATGTGAATGGAGGGGCTAACAGTTTTATGACGACTGCCGATGGTAGACTATTTTCATGACAGAAATATTCGCAACGGTTTGCCATTACCTACTGAGGTGCGACTACTAATAGAATACAACTTTTTCGTCAAGAAAATCACTTCACTTGACTTCTGCCTGCACCGAGAGATTTGGTAACTCCTGAGACACTCACACTTTAGTTGGTTTTTAAGGTGCGTAAAATTGGCCTTTGACCTGTAATGTCTCCTCCATTTTAGTGCCTTGTAACTAACATAAAAAGTTCTATAGCATGTAATTTTCGGCTTTTTGCTAGCGAAATGGTGTATATTTTTTACTTATGCCGACCAAGGTGGGCCGGTCGGTTGGCATCAACAAAACGCATGAGCGCACAAATCCGCAGTCGCAATGACGGAATTACATGAATTAGGCTTCGAATTACTCCGACATTCTGCATCCAATCTTCAAATTTTTAGTTGGCTGCAACTTTATTCACGGTTTCCAAATATGAATAAAATACCTTGAAAGGGGAATGAAGCGGTCTTAGTTGAAACGAAGGTTTATTTTCAAAACCTTTAATCGTCAAACTTTTCATATAGCAAGAAAAAATGGGGAACGTTCAATGAATTGTGGAAAAGTAAAACTTTTTTTTGTTTTCGTTTTTTTTTGCCAAGTAGAGGCGCTCTCTCTTCGGCGCCTTATTGCACCACCCTCGTATGTTTATATGTACGCACTCAACCTCAATGCCGTTCTGTTGCTACTAGTATTTTTGTTATTGAATGCTGTTGATGAATGAAATTAAAAACGCGTCGACAAAAATGACTGCAGAAATGCAAAAACAAAACAAAAAAACATCTAAGTTCAGCAAAACTAATAAAAAAAAAAAACAGCAATGCAAAAGCGGCGCAAAGTAGCAGAAACAGTAGCGAAATAAAAATAATACACATTAAACGGAGCAAGAAAATATAAAAGGAAAAGCAAACAAAACAAACAAAAAACGCAACAAAAACAACAAACAAATAAGAAACAAAAACAAATGAGCCATTGCGCTGGCCATAAAACAAAAGGCAACGCAAATCCAACGCAAAGCAAACAAGATTAAAACAAAAAGCGCTAAGCAAATACGCAAAGCGTACGGAATCAGCGAGTGAGCGAGCGAGTGAGTGAGTGAGTGTGCGCGCTGAACCGCAACGCCAACAACGTCGCAGCCGCAGCCGCAGCGAACTGTATGCAATGCGGCATAGAAGCGCGTCGTGGCAGCGCAACAAATGCGAGCGGGAAGTTGTATGTATAAACTTACTGCCTTTATCGTGTCTGATTGCAATGAGGAAGGAAGCATCGACGAAGAGTAGCAATCAGAGTTAGCCACGGCCTCAACGCAATGGGTGTGCGCGGGCAGCTAGCGATGGATGAAGAAGTTGACGCGCGGTGCGAACATTCACAAGCAAAATATGTGCGATTTTTGTTGGTTTCTTTCTTTCTTTCTTTCTTTATTTCTTTCTTTTTTGACTAAACCAACAACTAGCGCACAAATGCGGCAACTGCAATAAACGGAAGCATAGTTGCAATAATGATGTCTCTGATGCTTGAAGAGTTGTGACAGTGTGTGTGTTTGTGTGCATGTGCCTGTGCCTGTGCCTGTGTAATAGTGGTGGTGACGTTGCCGGCCAGCCACAAACTGCAGTAAGTGAGTTGCAATAGTAGAATAAAATTTAATCATTATTATGAATGCTGCTGCTTTTCTGTTGCTGTTGTTGTTGCAGCCGCTGCCACTATGATGTTTTACCTTGTGATTGTTTGTAATATGGTAATTGCTTTTGTCGTTGCTAGTTTCATTGCAAGTAGCATAGTTTTTGTCTGCTTCCGTCGTTGAATTTAATTTGAAAAAGTTGCCCTTTCACGTTGCGCTGATGCGTCTCACATACATGCTCGTATACACACTCACACACACACACACACACTCATTTCAAACGTTGCTTGTGAAGCCCTGTGAAAAGTGTAACTAGGTTAGGCAGTAATGCCGAGAGTAGGCGCACTGTAACCAGCACCACTTTCCGGTGCAGTCTAAAGATATCAAAAGCTACTGGAAATAAATTATTAACAATCCGATGCCCGTCAAACACAGCTCTGCATTACATCGGAGTACCTAAATAACCAGTTTAGATTAGGCTATTTTGCAGCTACACATTTATTTTATGCCGACTACGACGGCAGATGGTGTTTTATGCAGAGTTTTTTTTATGGCAAAAATACACTTGGAGGTCCGCCACTGTCTGCCGCTGTTAGAAACAATCGTGATTCATGGCCCCAGTGGGTTGCGAACTGAGCAAACCACGCACCGAGCGTCATTTGATTATTATAAGCAAAATCGCCGTGCACGAAACAAAAAAAGCTGTCCTCCCAGCAGATAAACGCAAACTTCTGAGTGTATTTCGGCCACGAAAAAGCTTCTGATAAAAATCATTTGCGCCTCTGCAAGTCCCTACATTTATGGCACAACATCAAGACGCACATCACAAGCAGGAGAAGAAGCTCGGTTAAACACCAAATAGAGGGTGTAAGTGGTGTGTTATACACTTTATATATAATCGCGCACAAACCTATTCGGCTATTAATGGTACACTTTTGTTTTCTGAAAAGACGGCTTAACACATGGGCTGAAAAGTCCCGGGCCTAACGCATAGATGACACTAGTTTTACTGCATTCGCCACTTTTTCAGTTAGTACTAACTTTTAGAAGACAGCTGTTCAAATTTCATGATATTCTACTCATTCGGTCGTGAGTTGTGGCGCTAAGAGTGACGCTTCGTTTGTTTATTTTCAAAACAATGGATCAAAAGTACTTTCGTGTTTTAATTTTGCACTGCTTCTTGATGAGAAAATATACCGTTCAAGCGCAGCAATGGCTTGACAAGTGGTGGGGACTCCACTCCCTGAGAAAGAACAATAAAACGATAATTTGCTGAGTTCAAACGTGGACGTAGAGGAACCGATGATGCGCAACGCAGTGGACGTCAAAATGAGGCGGTAACACCAGAAAACATAAAAGAGATCCACAATGAAAAAACATAAAAAAGATCCACGAAAACGTTTTGAATTAGCGAAAGTGAAGTTGCGTGAGTTAGCTGACATCGTAAAGATATCGAAAGAACGCGAGGACTTTATTTTGCATTTGACTATGAGGAAGCTCTGTTCAAAGCGGGTGCCGCGTTTGCTCACTGTTAACCAAAAACAGGTCAGTCACAAATCGCAAAACAATGGCAAAACTACAATACATTAATTGAACTTCGAATTGCACCCACATCTATCCTATTCGCCGGACTTGGATCCCAGTGACTACTGGCTGTTTGCAGACCTAAAAAGAAATAAGAAATTTCGCTCGAATGAAGAGGTTTTAGCTGAAACTGAACCCCACTTTGAGGCAAAAGATAAATCGTTCTACAAAAGTGCTATAGAAATGTTAGAGCGGCGCTGAAATTAATAAAATAATAAATAAAAAAATGAATAAAATATATTTTGAGGGCAAAAAACTTTTTTTTTGTTAGGCCCAGGACTTTTCAGGCCATGTGTTAGTTGCTTTTAACGAATTATTGGAGAAAGTCACTATTCGAAAAAAAACGAAGCGTCCCAGTTAAATGATGAAGATGTCAACTGCAGGTTTAACAAAGCAAGCGGATATTCGGGCGAATGCGAACAATAAGGCGGAGTTCGCAAAACTGCAGGCGCACTAAACTACGAATATTCGTCTCATGCGTAAAGGCAGTATTGTTGTATGAAAGCGAAACATGGCTGGTCTCTAACACCATCTCACAAAGGCTACAATCTTTCGTCAACAAATGCCTCCGCATCATCTGTAGAATATTCTGGCCAGACATCATCAGCAGCGACGCGCTGTCGAGGTCCACGAATGCAGAAATGAAATGCAGAAATTGGCGATAGAAAGGTCACACGCTTAGAACTGGACTGAAACCGGCAAGGGAGCTGAGGTGGCGTTCGACCAAAAACACTTGGAGAAGGTCGACGTTTCGCGAGTCGGAGATGCCGACATCTCACGCGGTGCAAAAGAACAGCATAGAACCGTTTATGATGGAAGAGTCCTGTCGAGGCTCTATGCTTCCGAGAGGAGTGAATAAAGAAAAGGGAAGAAAAAATATTTGGGCTCTGCTCGCTTGACGAAAAATTTGCATGTGAAAGCAACAACAAAGTTATCGAGTGAGATGCGTCGCTAGCGGGTATCGTTATAGCTCACGAAACTTGTATAACTCACTATTTTCAATGCTGCCAAATCTCAGGTCAAGTTTTATTAGACCGCATTCACACCGGACAACTTTTGTTGTTTGAATTTTGTGAATTCTTTGTAGATACTCCTGTCGTTCCTGTTTTCGGTCCACAGCTGACTTTATTTAAGGCAGCATTTAATAAATGTGAGTACTACCATTGGTGGCTGACACCTTAATTCTCTATGCAGCACCTATCTGGGCGGGAACCAAAAAGTCTAGTCTACGGGAAGTCACCCAGATGGTGTCTGCGGATAGAGCTGAACGACTGCTAACAATAGGCCGGTGGAAACAGCTGTGGGATCAGTCACAAAGCGGACGTTGGACCTACAAAGTCATACCTGGTTCATGAGAAAACATGGAGACACTGACTATCAACTCTAGCTCAGTTGCTCAGCGAACGTGTCTGTTTTCAGAAATACCTGCACTGTTTTAAGCTGGCAGACAGCTCTTTCTGACCAAACTGCCCGAATACTGACGAAAACGCAGAACAGCTTCAGAGAGCAACGAGCTATCCTCGAACAAGTCCTGGGTCATCAACTAGCCCCAGCAGCTTCATACGAGACATGTGCATAGCCAGCGGTAAGTGGGAGGTAGATTTATTTTTACTACACGAAAAATTGTTTATGTTAGTAGTAACTAAATCCGCGAGTAACTATTACGTAACACTTCAGGTGGTCCCATTCAGCATAACTTTGTGCCTGGTTGGAAAGTAGTACCATTTTTGCTATGCACAAAAACTAGTAGCAACGGTAAACCGGTGCTCAAATTTTTGCAGGGTAAATATCTGTAGCACACACACATACAGAAACAAAAGCAATTTTTACACCACATGCTTAATAATTCTATATATGTATATGGACATGTGCGGGTGTGTGTGTGTGTGTGTCTCATTTACGGGTGTGTTGAATAAATTATTTCGGTCTAGTGGATATTAGCAGAGCGTGAAGTTGACAACAAAAAAGAAATTAAAACAACAACAACCAACGAGAATCAGCGCTCAGTGTACGAGGAAGTGAAGAAGCAGCAACAAATAGTAAGAAATGTATCGAGAGCGGCGGCACGCTCGCATAGATGTACGTATGTCTGTATGTAGGTAGATACTACAAGTTGTTGTGTTGTAACTGGCAAAATTTTACTTGAAAACTTCTTACAAAAACAGTGGAAAACAGAAATATAACGGTGGCGATCGGAAGATTTGGAAAAAACCAAAGCGCCATTATGGCGTGAAACCAAACAAAAAGCTCCAAAATTGCAGCTAAAACTGTTTTCCCGCAAATGCGACAAAACCAAATCTATGCTCGCATTATGAAACGAATAATCAGACGGTCGAGAAAAGCATGGAGATCTTTTAACCAACTTCATACGAATGTGCCTTAAAATACTTTGGTACTTGTGCGGGCCTTAAGACGCGAGCCAGCTGGATCTCGCCCTCACCAAAACTATGTTCACCAGGTCAACACTATTCGCATCATAGTAGAACAATCAGTTGAGTGGCGCTCTCCGCTTTACATGCCGGTCGTTGACTTTAAGCAGGCATTGGACACAATCAAACGAGCCGCAATATGACTGGTGTTGAGTAGAAAGGGAGTTCGCGCTGAGATAATACGCCTCATGAGAGCCCTTTGGAATAACTCCGAACGCGCTGTGCTTCACAACGGCAGAGCAGCAGCGACCCATTCATCAACCACGTAGTCGTAAAGCCACTTCGCCACTGTCTCGCAACTTCTCTTCGCCACTCTCTTAGACGGCGTTATGAGCCGCCAATAGACGCTGCAGAAAAGAGGCATCGTATGAAGTTTCACCAGATATCTAGAGAACCTAGACTTTGCCAATGACATCTGCCTCCTCTCTCACAAACTCACTGGCATGCAAGCGAGGGCGGACAGATTAGTTTCGCTGGCACGCACTGTCGGTCCAGTCCAGGAGTCCGGTTCAGGAGGTCAACATCGCCAAGACGAAGGCTATGCGATAGAATAATGGTTGACGGTTGCATCATCTAATATTGGTATCGATATACCATTAGTTTACCAAGAGACAGGGAAGTATTTGTGTCTATCTCAGCAGCAGCTAGAACGATTTCAAACAAATACAGGATCCGTCTGCCAAAGCACATAATGGGATAACTTCTGCTCTTAAGTGACTCTGAATATGACTGGAAATAAAGCCGTGATTCTAGCCGTTCAATTTATCCATTTTATTTATTTAGATCTCTGACTATTAGAAATAATTCTTGCTAAGAAAAGATTTAATGGAATGAATTTTAAAATAAAAACTGGAGCTTGAATTATAAAGGGAGGTTAAATTTCAAGGGCCGATGTTGAATGTGAACCACACCTAAGCGTCAACGACACCGTTGGACTTCTTTCTTTGGGGTTATTTGAAAGAAAAGGTGTACGTCGATAAACCAGCAACAATTCAAGAGCTAAAGGTTGAGATAATTCGGCACATTAACGGTATAGAACCTCAATTATGCATCAGCGTCATCGAAAATTTGGACTATCGGATGGAGGTGTGCCGCCGAAGACACGGCGGCCATTTGGCCGATATTTTATTCCATACGTAATTGAGCCATACCAATATTATCATAATGAAGAGAAATGATAATAATTTCTTAAAAAATTGTATTTTATTCAAGATCAAAACCTGCCCTTGAAACTTAACCACCCTTTATATAATTTTTTAGTAATTGTAATCAAATTATTTTCTGAAATTTCTGAAAAAAATTTTTAAATTTGTTGCACTTTTTTGGCAATTTTTCTGGGCTTTATTATTACGTTAAAAGTTTATCGTTTACATTTTCGCAGCATAAAGAAAATATCGATACTTTGCTTTCGATACCAATAAAAGTTTTAGTATCGTTACGTATTTCTTGATAGATCTTCTGATACAGATATCGATAATTTTTTGGTATCGCGACATCCCTGCCAATTAGATTCTTCTTCCAACGGGCAGACTAGTCAAAGTCTAAAAGTCGATTACAAGCATCTCAAAGCATACAAAATTCCAAAAAAATATCACAGCTCTACAAGAAAAATCTTCAAAAAATATGCTTGCAAAAAAAAACATAGACTCGGCTGGCTACTCAAGACGGTATACAAGACACATCATTCTGAAAACAAATTGTTTAGTAATTTTTTCGGACCTTTAACATCAAAAAAAGGGTAAAAACGGGTTTTCTTCTTGGTACGTCCGCCATTTTGATATATATTTTTTTAAGATCATAGTTCACACGATAACGACATTCATACTGAACCAGAACCTTTTGGTATTTTTGATTTCAGACAACTGTGAGTGTCGAAATCCGTGTCGTACCTTGTTTTGAAAGACCATTTTTGAAGGCTGACAACTTTTTGAACAAACCTCGTATGAGCAAAAAAAAATTTTTATTTTTTAATAGATCAGAAAATAAAATGCGCAAACAAAAATTGAAAATCTTTTTTTTTTAAGTTTTACATGCTTCTAGAAAAACACCCAAAAAAACTATTTCAAATGAGGCGAGGGTCTTAAGGCAGTATTGCGTTCACTCTCGTGATTACTCAAAAATCTGCCACAAATTTACTCAAACTCTGGCAAATTTTGTGGCCATTTACTTTCTCTGGGAGCATTGAAGAGCTACATGTTTAACACTTTGTCTATAGCTTGTGTCTAATGGACCCGGATCGGATTTTATTGTATGCGGAGATTTGGCAAGATATGATGCTTTTCAACTCTGAAACACTTTTACTATGATTATTGCTATGGAAATATTATTCGTTTTTAAAAATTGGTATTGCTAATACGAATTTCTTAGTGGGAACTACCATCCGAATGATGGGTAACGCTTGTTTTTTTTTTTTGTGGTAGGCAAGAAGTTGTCCAGATGAGGAAGAGGAAGAGACGCTCTTGCACCCTTCGTGCCACTGTCCTGCCTATCCAGACGTAGACTTCCCATTTTAGGTAGACAATTGCAAGACTTTTTCTTTCGAAATCAAGGACCTTACAAGGTTTGATTAAAAAGTAATGAGCCTTCCCGCGCGGAGCGTCTGCCAAGCAATCAACCGAACCGGCTGGTGGGGGAAAATGATTGTTGGACCTTCCCCTTCCACCAGAAACCGGTCCCAGTGCGCTGGCAACAGCGGTGCAGTCAACATCGCTCCGCGCGTGAAAGCTGTTTTAAAAGTGTGTTAGGATTTTGCAGTGGCGAAAATGCAGCGTTCGTTGGAGCAACGTTACTCGATCAAGTTTTGTATAAAGCTAAACAAAACGAGTACCGAAACCATTGGGCTACTCAAGGAGGCTTACGAGGACCAATCTCTGTCCAGTGCTCAGGTAAAACGGTGGCACAAGTCGTTCAAGGAAGGCCGGGAGGACGTAGAAGACGAACAGCGATCTGGAAGGCCTTTGACGACGCAAACAGACGAAGATGTGAACGGGGTTCGTGATTTTTTGAACATTTCGTGCTAGTCTACGTGAGATCCCTACAGCCCAGACTTGTTCCCTCCGGACTTCTTCTTGTTCCCGCGCCTGAAAAGAAAACTGAAGGGGAGGCGTGTCGACTCCAACGAGGCGATCCAAAAACAGCCGAGTTGAACGCGATTCCGGCGGATGAGTTAAAAAAATGTTTCCTGCAGTGGAAGGACCGCTACCAGCGGTGTATTGACGCTCAAGGGTCCTATTTTGAAGAATTTTAGTTGTATAAGCCAAAAGGTTTAATAAAACTGCTTAAAAAAAATAAGGCTCATTACTTTTCAATCAAACCCTGTATTTAATTTTTGAAAAATACATACTGGTTTTAGGAGAGATAAGGACAAGTTCCACAATCGGCATCACAATGGGCTATGAGCCTGAGCCAACCGCTTCCACCTAACTTAACCTAAGAGTCGAGACTTGCATCACAAATAGCCAAGAAGATTTGCATAAAAAATTATGTGTAAAAAATTAGCTTTTTGTTTTCTTTAAATAAATATTAAAAATAAAATACAATAAAATAAACGCCGCACACAAAAGCTGCGATATTTTCAATGTGCCGCGGAGCAGAAAAATTAGCGGATATTGCATTTGAAAATTGTACAAACGTTTTAAATATTTTCAGCACAGCATTTCTTCCGCTACATTTTTGATTCTCTTTGAATCCTTGTAAATGAATAATAATTAAAACTTTCAACTCACCATAATTTTCGCTCACCGCATGCTTGACTGCTTCGACAACGCGCCGCGTCCTCCTTATCGGCTGGCCAAGAATGGTGAAGTTGCGCAAATCGACTTGCTGCACAAAGAAGAGATAGGTGCGTTGCAGTTCCAACTCGTCGCCGGGCACCAAACCGCGTGGCCGCAGTTGTTCGCGATAGATGTCACACTCGCCGCTGCTGTTGATGTAGGCGAATTGCAGACGTACAAATTGTTCGCGCTTCACCTGATAGCCAATTTGCTGCTTGTATGCGTTCAACACTTGCACTGTGGCGGCAAAATTGTGTCGGCGATCGGGTGACATTGATGTTATTTTGCCCTCGAATACGATGGGCGCCTCGAATGCCAGTTGGGCGGGATCGCGCGCCGAACAATAGCGACGCGATCGTTTGTGCGCGCGTTGGCGTTGATTGTGTTTCCTGTTGTTGTTGTTATTGCTGTTGTTGCGATTATGATTGCGATAGTAGTTGTTGTCGTCCCCATTATTATTGTGTTGGTGCTTATGCGTGTGTTGTTGCTGAAACGGCTGCTGGCGTTGGAAAATGTTGCCACTGATTTGCTGCCAACTGCTGCTGCTGGCGCTGTTGCTCTGCTGCAGGCGTTGAAAATGTTGCTGTGAATTCGTTTGTTGACCCAGTGTCGATCCACTGTAGAAGCCACTGCTAAATTTGCCTTCTACGCTCTGCGATGAGCCAAAGATGTGTGAGTCACGACGTGAGCGCGCCGCTTGGTCTTGCTGCAGCTGTAGCTGCTGCTGTTCGCGCTGATGTTGCAGCATGCGCCGTTGTTGCTCTGTCAGTGCACCACGATTGGGCAGCGAGGAGGGTATTTCATAAGCCGCTATGCGGTAGTGTGTGGCCGGCCAGAGGTGTACAATGCGCGTCAAATTCTTGCCGTTGACCAATTGAAACACTTTCTTGGTGGGGTATCGCACGATGGGTATTTGCGTGCTGGTAGACGAGTGTGGCACCGTATGAGCAACACCAGGCGCTAGCAAAGGTGCTGTGTCCTGTTTTTGTTGGTGTTGTTGTTGGTGTTGCTGCTGTGAAAGCCAATGCTGCCGCTGCTCGGCAGTGACATGGCGCCGTGCTTTGGAGCTGCGCCTGCCAGATTCATACCGCTGCGCACCATGGCTATGCGGGTTCACTGCTGTATTTTGTTGTAGTTGTTGTTGCAGTGGTTGTGGTTGTAAATGTGGCATGTTCATATTCCACTTGCGGCTGTAAGGATTATTGTTGTTAAGCTTATACGCTTTAAATAGATTAATTATGTGACTATTTTTTTTATTTGGAACTTTTTGTTGTTGCCGCCCCTCATCGGCGGCATCATCATCATTCGACGCATGCTCATTAACGTCGCCATCTTCCATATCGGCATCGCCGCCGTCCTCATTATCCACATCCAGCGCCAACTCTTCATCCTCCTCATCCGCCATCCCCTTCGCCACCTCCGCCACTTCCTCTTCGTCGTTATCATCACCATCAACATCATCATCGTCTTCATCATCGGCGGCAACATTTTCATCATTAGCAACATGTTGCACACTGAACTGGGGACTAAATACTGTTTGTGGCGCTACTGCTAACAGCGCTGTTGTTGCTGTTGTCGTTGTTTCTGCGGCTGATTGCATTAAAGTGGAGGAATTGAAGGTTACCGGCACTGCGCGGCGATAATGCGCATACGCCAGGCTGTCCGCATAGGTGCCAGCTGCTTGCTGGTTTAGCTGCTCTTTCTCATGTTGCTGTTGCTGCTGTTGTTGTTGTTTCTTACTTTTACTGCTGTCACTGTTGCTCACTACACTACTACTGCTAAATATTCTACTGCTGCTGCCGCTGCCACTGCCTCCACTCCTATAACTATTGCTACTGTGCAACCTTTTCTTACTGCTGCCCATATTTCCCTCCGCCCCCGCGCTTCTTCTGCCCATCAGCACATTGCCAACGTCTAGAGCCTGCACTAGACGACTATCGTAAATGTTGCTATCTACGTCGTCGCCATCGACGGGTATGTAGTAACTTTCTTCTATGATGTCGCCAACAGTTTCCGCTGCTGGTGCTGTGAGGCTGTGTGGCAGTGATACTGATTGTCGTGCTGCTGCAGCGGCTGCTCTGTTCGTTGCCGTTACTGTTGCTGGTACATGGGCAGTTATTGCCGACGCAGACGCAGTGGCAAACGCATACGCAGGCGCTCTGACACTCCGACTCACATGCATGAGGGTGGTGGTGGTGTTGCTGTTGGTGTTGGTTGTGTTGCATGTGGCCGGCGATGCGCACAGACAGAGCAGCAGCAGGGTGAGCAGCAGTAGCCGCCACATGACGATGGACATTTGCAGTTTCGTGTTTAGACTCCATTTGCGCAATACTCGCGCATACATGGCGTCCGCCCGTGGGAGAGTTTGTAGCAACTCTACAACGACGCACAGAATACTCGGAGTTGAAATAAGTGTGACGACAACAACAATATGCGTTTATGTTTTATTGTTTACGTCTGAGAGCCACTGCGTGCCTGTCTCGCTCTTGCTAACTGTTTCTCACTTCTTTCGTAATGAAACGAGTAATGTTTATTTTGGCGTGAAAGAAAAAAAAATATTTTTTCTTGTTTCAAAGAACTTTTGTTTAAAAAAAAAATAACGAAGTGTGTATTTCGAGAGGATCTCTTTGTGTGCCCAGTTTAATATCACTCAGTCACTTTGTGTTGTTGTTGCCAATAATTTCTTTCTGTTTGTTTTTGCTTTTGCCTTAACTGCTCAAATGCTTCTGGGTGCCCGCTGCACAGCTTTTAGCCTTGGCCGCGTGTCCGTGTTGTTGTTTCTGCATGAAATGCTGCCGTAATAAATAATTCGCAAGCCACATTGTCACGTGTTATTTGTTTTCGTTGTTTTTGCAATTATTGAAACAAAACATTGATGAATTCGAAGTATTAGTTTTTGAAGAAGGTTCGCTGGAATTTGTGTGGGGTTGTTTGATTTTATATTCAAGTCCTTTTTTTAATTTTCTCACTTTAGCTGCTCATGGACACAATTTTCTTATATTTTAGATGATTACTTGTGGAAAGGGATATCACGACACTTGTGATTTAATACTTTCTGTATAGTTACTTCAAGTATAAAGATAATTCGATGTTTTTCATAAATAATTTCGACACAAAATTTTTTGTTCCACTTTATGTTGATTTTCTGAAAATACAATAATAAAAAATAAAATTTATTCGAAGAAGAATTTTTAGCTCCCGTAGTTAACAGGAATTTTATGGCACATATCGGGCCACTTAAAAACCACCAACAATGTTATGGGAAAATTCTTCAAACATTCGTAGGCAGATAATTGCTTTAAGCACTCACTTTTCACTTTTCATATTTCATATTTTAAAATCATTTTTATTTTGAATTTAGTTTAAGCTTTGGTTTCTATTTTAACACGCAAACGATAAAAAAGCCACCAAATAAATTAGAAAAAACAGCATGAACGCTATTTACAAACTTTTTCTTGAGTTGTTTTGAACACTGTTTTAAAAATATTTTTTTATTAAGAATTTTTTTTTACTCTGAAATTCACTTAGGAGTATTTTTTATCTTCCAAATTAATTTTGGAACATTTCTTTATGCTCACATTAATTTTATAACACTGTTTTAAGCTGAAATTAATGCAGAAGTATTTGTGACCTTGAAATTGTTTAATTATAATTAATTTATTATATTTTCCAACTATAAATTAATATATACTTTTATTTCCAGATTATTTTTAGAACATTTTTTATTATATTTTTTATCATAGTTTTTCATTTATATTCTTTATTTCCAAATTATTTTTGAAGATTATATTACTTTTTAATTGGTGGAAAATATCAAGACAACCCACAAATAGGAAGAGCTCCGCCCAAAAACCCAACAAAGGGGATGTAAGCGGCCATAATAAGAGTTCATACATTGCGGGCCTACGAAGCCCCTCTAGAAAAAATTTTCAACTACTGTGTAATTCATACCGACATAGGCACTGAAATGCATGGAAAGACCAGGACAGTGGGAGGCCAAACAATTTATGCTTTCTTCTAAAGTAGGCACTCAAATCTGGATAGAGAAGATTTACGTAGATATCTCTGGCTACTACAGGATTTGATTGAAAAGTAATGAACCTTCCCGCGCGGAGCGTCTGCCAAGCGATCAACCGCATCGGCTGGTGGGGAAAATGATCGTTGGACCTTCCCCTTCCACTAGAAACCAATCCCAGTTCGCTGGCAACAGCGGTGCAGTCAACATCGCTCCGCGCGTGAAGGCTGTTTTAAAAGTGTGTTAGGATTTTGCAGTGGCGAAAATGCAGCGATCGTTGGAGCAACGGTACTCGATCAAATGTTGCGTAAAGCTAAACAAAACGAGTACCGAAACCATTGGGCTACTCAAGGAGGCTTACGGGAACCAATCTTTGTCCAGTTCCCAGGTAAAACGGTGGCACAAGTCGTTCCAGGAAGGCCGGGAGGACGTCGAAGACGAACAGCGATCTGGAAGGCCTTCGACGACGCAAACAGACGAAGACCTCTGAACTGGCCAATATGGGAGTTCCGGTGCTTCCCCAGCCTCCCTACAGCCCAGACCTGTTCCCTCCGGACTTCTTCTTGTTCCCGCGCCTGAAAAGAAAACTGAAGGGGAGGCGTGTCGACTCCATCGAGGCGATCCAAAAACAGCCGAGTTGAACGCGATTCCGGCGGATGAGTTTAAAAAATGTTTCCTGCAGTAGAAGGACCGCCACCAGCCGTGTATTGACGCTCAAGGGTCCTATTTTGAAGAATATTAGTTGTATAAGCCAAAGGTTTAATAAAACTGCTTTAAAAAAATAAGGCTCATTACTTTTCAATCAAACCCTGTATACGGGGCATCGTTAACAGGAACTGAATTAATCAATGAATCAAGCAACTGTCGGTTTTTCGCACTGAGCGCTCATCCGCTGCTTATGTGCAGCTCTCGTAAGACGAAGACTCACTCCCCTCAATGAGGTACACCATCCATGGTTCGTCCAGCTTTGTAAGTTGAGCTCCAGGAAGTGTTCAATTTCACTAGAAATCTTCAATTTCAAGCCACATCAGTGGTCGCATTGTTCTAGGCGCCAAAAAACCAACTAATAGAGAAATATTTATGTATTCTTAAAGAGATTTAGGAAAATCATCTATTCTATTTTAATTACGGTGGCCGCCATTAGGTTATTGTTGTAGCAGCAACACTAAACCCTGTCTTCGTCTACTTCTTCTTAATTGGCTCGATAACCGCTTACGCGATTTTAACCGAGTTTGACAAAGCCCGCCACTCGTTTCTTTCTCGTGCTAACCGGCGCCAGTTGGACACACCAAGTGAAGCCAAGACCTTCTCCACCTGATCTTTCCAACGCAGGTGAGGCCTTCCTCTTCCTCTGCTACCACCAGCTGGTGCCGCATCGAATACTTTCAGAGCCAGAGCACTTGTATCCATTCGGACGCCCAGCCGCTGGATCTTTATTCGCTACGCTATGTCTATGTCGTCGTAAAGCTCATACATACATTAAGCCCTGCCAGTGTAATGTAAATCACCGGCCGTCCTTATCTAGCTCGTCTAACGGCAGGCTCAGGAAACTTGATGTTTCGACAGGTTGGGTCCAGAGGGAGAGGAATGTTAGATGAGTGGGTTTGATGGGGCATATGAAAAAGTGGTTAATGTCGTGCGGGGTGCCTTCACATGCTGGCCATATGTTTGGTATGTGAGGGTCAATTCTGGATAGGTAGGAGTTTAATCTGTTACCGTATCTTGAACGTAGTTGTGCCAAGGTGACGCGGGACTCTCGGGGTAGCTGGAGCTCTTCATCTGCTGTGGGTGGTGGCTGAACTACGATTACGACATTCGGGAGTCGGGTTCGTGAGAAGGTGCTAATTGTCTCACAAGGAATGTCGTTTATTGCCCGTCTAAACACTGCCCGGCTCCGTACTTGCCGATTCATTTTGTCTCGGATCTCGTAGGCGTAGTTGAAGAGGTGCCTCATTACGCGCCTGGGAGGCGGCTCTGGTTCATGGGTGAAACCTGCGGCAGCACCCTTGCAAAAACTATTTGTTGAACAGTTTGTTGTGCTCCTTTGCAGGAAGCATTCCCATGGCAGCCGGTTGTCCCAAACAAGAGCTGTCGCCCCAGTGAACTAGCCCTGTCTAGTGCGGCCGCCATTATCGAATGGGTTGGTGCGTTTGAATATACGGTCTTGATACGCCAAAATGATAGAAATTTTGTTTCTAATAGCGGTCGCTCCTCGGCAGGCAATGGCAAATCTTCGAGTGTACGAGCATATCTGCCATGAAAAACCTCCTCATAAAAACCAACTGCTCTTCGGTATCGGCTTAAAACTTTTTCCATGCATGGAAAAAATGGCAAATAGGAGGAGAATCTGAACCAAAGAGTCAAGAATGGGGTGGCGCCAGTTATGAATATAAAGGGTGGTTAAATTTCAAGGGCCGGTGTTGAATGTGAACCACACCTAAACGTCAAGTTATTATATTTTCTGCATTTCATTTGACATTTTTCAAGGCCGGTCAGGCAGTTACTGTGAATAGTGTTCGCTATCGTGAGATGATAACGAACTTTTTATGGCCCGAATTGGAAGATCTGGATGTGGACGATATGTGGTTTCAACATGTCACACAGCTAACGAAACAACGGCTCTTTTGCGCGAAAATTTTGATGGCCGAATAATCTCACGTCGCGACGATGTCAATTGGCCTTCAAGATCATGTGATTTGACACCGTTGGACTTCTTTCTTTGGGGTTATTTGAAGGAAAAGGTGTGCGTCGATAAGCCAGCAACAATTCAAGAGCTAAAGGATGAGATAATTCGGCACCATAACGGCATAGAACCTCAATTATGCCTCAGCGTCATCGAAAATTTTGACCATCGGATGGAGGTGTGCCGCCGAGGCTGCGGCGGCTATTTGGCCGATATTTTGTTCCATACGTAATTGAGCCATACCAATATTATCATAATAAAGACAAATGGCAATAATTTCCTAAAAAATTGTATTTTATTCAAAATCAATACCAGTCCTTGAAACTTAATCACGCTTTATATTAATTTTGGGTAATTTTTTGAATTATTTTTTATTTAATTTTTTAAGCTCAAATTTATTGTATGCTCAAATTGATTTCGAAACATTATACAAGTTTAATTTTTTACTATTTTTTCTTTTCTTTCAATTTCATTGTAATATTTTTTCGCAATTTGTTCACATTATTTTATCTAACAGTTTTCTGTTTGAAGTGAGATCGCTTTAAAATAAAATAAATTATATTTTTTATAACAATTTCAAGTTTCAATTTTTTGTTTTTGTGCAATGCGTGTTTTTCTCAAAACACTTTCACTTCTTTACGATACGTTTTTTTTGGCATGCTTGCACGCTGTTGTTGCTAGAATTGAATACAATTTATTTGCCTCACTTGACATAGCACAAATTTAGCAGAACACAAATTTATGGCACACGACACTTTGGGTGGAAACGCAGGCACTTTTTCTTTAATTTTTTCTTCCATCGTATTTTATTTATTTTATATTCCTTCCTCTTTTAAATTAAACTTTTTTTTTAATTCCACTAAGTAGCTGATTGTTAAAAATTAAAAATTATTGCTACAATTCATTTATTTTTTTTTATTTTTGTTTTCATTTTCACTGTTGCCGCTGCCTTTAAATTTTTTGCCGTTTCTACTCGTTCGTAGCGTTTTTCATGAATCATTTGTCGACTTTATGCAGAAGAAATGAAAAATTAGCACAAAAAAACAGAAATTTATGGTTCAAAAAATAAGAGTGCACATTTTTTCCAAACAGTTTTTGTTTTTATTGCGTGTTCAGAAGAAAAAAACACGCAAAAATGTTTGTAAAATTTTGAAATATGTATACAACAATATACAACAAAGTAATGAAAAATTTCACGAAAAATTAAAACAAAAAAAACACAAAAACAAAAAAAGTAAAAATTCAGAAGTAATTTAACGTCGTGCTAGTTCCCACAGTTGCACAAAAAATATATGCACAAGTGCGTGTGCGAGCGCGGGTATAAGTATGTGAATGTATGTATGCATGTAAGCCTGTATGTACGAGTATGAGTGCGTATGGAAAGTTCCTGCATAGGGAAATAAAATTTGTCGCTTTTAAGTAGTTTCTCTCTTATTGTTTTTTGGTCTGTTTTAATACGATTCTCCTCTGTTGCTGATACACAATTTTTCCTATAGCACATGCGTGTTTATGTGTGTATATGCGAGTTTTTACGTTTACGGTTTCTAAAGCTTGCTACGGCACTTGTTGTTGTTTTCGTTATTGACCTGCCATTGTAACGTAACACTGCCGCTGATGCTAGATGCAACTGTAAAATTTATTTTATGATTTTATTTTCACTATCCTACACAGTGTTGTATTTCTATGCGCTGATAAGAGGTACTTAAGCGGCGTAAATTTTTTTTTATCAGCTTAATATGCTTTGTTTTTGTTTTTAATTTTTAATTATTGTCTGCATATATAAGAAAGTGCATATCAATAGCTTTGGTTGTGTTTTTTGTGAGTAATTGTTACAATAAAATGAAAAAAGAAAATAAAAAAAATTTTTTTTTTAATTAAAAAAAAGTTAAAAATAATTGATTTTCTTGCATATATTGTATAGCGGAAATATTTACTTTGCTTATTCAGTGAAAAATTGGAAAAATGGGGCAATAATAATCGCATCAGTTGAAATTTATTTGCAAATTATGCTAAGTCATTGTTGAGAAATATAATATAATATGTATATAGTTCTTCAGTAAAAACAACGATGCATTATTCAACAAAAAATTTTAATTGAAAATTTTTTTCACATATAACATTCAAAATGGTGCACCTTTTCAAGCTGTTTTGAATTACATTTTTACACAAGCGTTTTATAATAAAAATAAGGTGGCCACTCTTTTCAAAAATTTTACAATACATTTTTAAGCAATATTTTTGTAATAATAATTATGTGGCAACTCTTATCACAAGTCCTGAAATAAATTTTACTCTAGCATTTCATAAAAAAAAAAAACGATGCACTATTTTATGAAAGTTTGTAATTGCCTTACAATTTTTTCAACACTTAAGATTAAAAATGATAGCCGTTTTCAATTAAATGTTCAGGCAAGTATTTTAGAATAAAAATTATGTGGCAACTCTTTTAAAAAAATCTGAAATTAAATTTTAAGGCTACACTTTTAATAATAAAAATTAGATGGCAACTCTGCTAAAAATATTTTGCTAGAATAAAGTTGCATAAAACCATCTATACAAATTTAATCTAGCCATCTAAAAAATATTTCTCAAAATATGTAAGCAATTTAGCAAAAAAAAACAGTATACGCATAATGAAAGTAAGGTGGTAACTCTTTTCAAAAATCTTGAAATAATTTTTACTCCAGCATTTTATAATAAGCTGTAGGTGGCAACTCTTTTCAAAAGTTTTGAATTAAATCTAGGATCAAGAATTTTATAATAAAAATTAGGTGACAACTCTTGAATTAAATTTTAAGGCAAGCATGCTATAATAAAGAATTAGGAAGCAACTCTTGAATTAAATTTTAAGGCAAGCATTCTGTAATAAAAAATTAGGTGGCAACTCTTTAAAAAAATGTTGCTAGATTAAAGTTGTAGAAAACACATTCCATATAAAAAATACTTCTTAAAATATATAAGCACTTTAGTAAAAAAACATTAAAACCCTTAAAACAACTATTTTACGAAACATTTTAATTGTCTTAAAAATTTTGATCTGTTAACGTAGCAATCCTGCTTAAAATGATACCCCATTTAAATTCGTTTTTATTTAATTTTTAAGAAAGTTTTTTATAATGAAAATTAGGTGCCAAGTATTTTCAAAAATCTTGAAATAAGTTTTACCCAAGCAGTAGGTGGCAACTCTTTTCAACAATCTGGAATTAAATCTTAAAGCAAGCATTTTATAATAAAAATTATGTGGCAACTTTTTCCAAAAATCTTGAATAAAAATTTTAGGCAATCATAAAAAAAAAATTAAATGGCAATTTTTTTTTTAAATCTTGAAATAATTTTACTCAAGCATTGTAGAATAAAAATGAAATGGGAACTCTTTTCAAAAATCTTGAATGAACGTTCTAAGCAAGTATTTTATAATACAAATTATTGGCAACTTTTTCCAAAAATCTTGAATGAAATTTTTAGGCAAGCATTTTTTAATGAAGATTATGTGGCAACTTTTTCCAAAAATCTTTAATAAAATTTTTAGCCAATCATTTTATAATAAAAATTGGGTGGCAACTCTTTTTTTTTAATCTTGAAATAATTTTACTCAAGCATTGTGTAATAAAAAAGAAGTGGCAACTCATTTCAAAAATCTTGAAAGAACTTTTTAAGCAAGTATTTTATAATAAAAATTAAATGGCAACTCTTTTAAAAAACCTTCCCACATTAAAATCTAACAAGATTGCAAAATAATGCAACGAGAACAACTATTTGATCTATGTGAGATCTATTCGCAATACGAAACCGACCCTAACCTGTAACATTATGTCTCGATAATTTTCATGCTCTACTATGTTTATAGTCCGGGAGCCAAGGGTCGATTTTGGACTGCGTTTTTATACCGTTAAATTCTTGCCTATACTTGTGATTTTGCTTTCATGAACATATATTTCTGGTAAATTGACCAAAGGCCGCTTGAAATTTTTAAATATTATAGTGTTAATAAATGAAAATGGAAAAATAATCGTCAGCTGATTGTCCGTTGGGGGTAAAGACGCCAGTCGAAGCATTGAAAATTCCGCGCGCCGCCGAGATGTATGAACGCAATGATACATTCTTGCTTCAGCTGACGGTCTTCCCACCGCTATAAACGCAACTGACCATCATTATTACATTTTCATATGTGTCCAAAATTATGTAAAAAAATTTCAATCGGCATAAAGTAGTTTTACTATTCAATTTATTTTATACGATCACCTGCTCAGCTGACGTATTTTCCCCCCTCTACGGCGCAGCTGACTATTTTTTTTTATTTTACTAAATGTTAACAAAACACAAAAAGAATTTCAGCCGGTATTAAATGACAATTTTTTTTCGACACGTTTCGCAGCACCCCACGCACGTACCCACCGCTACTGGACCTGGATGGCGTCTACTTTCAGTATCAAAATCAGTCGGCATGAAATGATAAGGTCAAAATGACCCCTGGCTCCCGACTTATTATACTCAGAAGTATATTTTAGGGTTTCAGGTGTTCAATATAATTTTTTTAAAGCATAATAAATTGGCGTAAAATTAATCATCCAATTTTGGTTTTGAATAACTTTTCTACAAATGAAAAAATTAAACATGATTTTGAGTGATGGAAATCTTTCTTTTGACTGTTACGAACTCCATTGCTTGTCTGTTTCTATACACCAGCTGTTTACTGTGGCTGTTTCAAAGTAGCAGATATGATTGATCTACGACGACATTTATAAAAATTATAAAACATTCGATAGAGTGATTCATTTTGCGCCATAACAAAAAATTTCAATCCAGATATTATCACTTATCTTTTATCTCTCCAAAACTCAAGAGACTTCAACGCAAGAGCCACCTCTGCTTTGCTCTCTCGTTATTCTATCTTTGGAGTAATCTAAATTTCGATTAAAGTATTTAATATAGACTCAAAGTTTTGTTGACGGATGATGAAAGTCACAGCTGTTTGTTAATGGTGCGCGCTTGGCCAAGTTGTACGTCATTTTGACTGAGTTTGGTACACTGAAACAAAGCCAGAGTTCAGAAGGTAGCTTCTTGGGTGAGTTGATATAACACGTTCCATGGATGAGGATTCAATGAGATTTAAATAAAGCGCCGTTCTTTGTACATAAATATCCCTTGTAGACTACTTTTTTATATAACGAAATATGTGAGTGAGTAAAAAAACATGTGCACATAAATCATACTCGCATTTTAATTGTGCCCAGAAGAGTTTATTTCTTGATTTTAGACAAATGCCTGAAATGTTCCCTAGGCAAAAGTCAAAAGTTTTGGTAATAAAATGCTCCAGTGTTGGAATATCTGACTCAAAAAGTAAGCGGCAAAGTGGACAAAAATTAAAATTAAAAAAGGGATTCTAAATAAAAGACTAGTAGCACTTTTTTGAAGAAATTACAAGTAGTAGCAAAAGAATGGGGGGCTATAGTTGCCACAATAATCACAAAAACAACACTACACCATACGCGTATGTGAGTGCGAGCAACTTTGGGTGAAGTATTATGAAAACGTAATGGAAAACAAACGTGTGCCACTCCAAATCACTGAAGAGTGACGATAATCAAGCACAAGAAATCATTAAAGCCCAAACACACGGCACACATGCAAGCGCGTATACATGCAAATACAAGCAACATGAAACAACAAAATATACCATAACAACAAGCAACTTAAAACAACAAAGAATAAAGAATAAACACACGTCAAGCGAGCACAAACACATGAGACCCAAAAACAAAGCGAACTCATTGCGGTATCGACATTAAATGGAAAATAAAGTGATGGCACAGCGGAAAAAACTTCTGATTATTCTATTTTAGATTTAATGATATGTTTTGCCAGTTTTATAAGTGAAAATAGATGCACAGCAAGCAAGTTTTTCAGCTAAGATAACTCACATACAAGCTTAGTAAAATTAAAAAAAATGTGGAGTTAGCAGAAAAACTTTTTTTTTTTTTTTAATTTAAACACATCAAAAGTGAAATTAAAGCGCGACAATTCTTATTTATTTTACAATATTATTCTTATTTAAATTATTATAATTGCCAAAAGCTCTGCGTGCACCGTTGCGTATACGTAACATGCACATAAGTAAATGCATATAAACAAGCACTCTAATTGTAAAGTTGTCAAGTAAGCAGACAATCATTTCCAAACAAAATCATTGTTGCCATACTGCTTCCATACAACTCGTTTTGCGCTACGTCACACCACTTGAAATGCGTTAAAATGCAATGAAAGCTAGAAACTTCCTAGCTCTTGAAGACGCGTGCACACACACAAATGCGCGCTGAGTAAGCGGAATTGGGAGTTAAGTATTTGAGCTTCAATATGACGCTGATGCGCTCCTCACAGGTTTCATATAAGGACAAAGCCGCATAGCAAACAGCGAAGGATCGCTACGAACTAATTTTTTCAATCGCTTTTTTCATCGGCCGCCTGAGCCGAATGGGTTGCTGCGTGACCACCATTTGGAAGCGCACATATTCGAAATCCCTGGCACAAAACACCAATCGTTAAACATTTTTTTTTCTAATAGCGGTCGCTGCTCGACAGACAATAGCAAACATCCGAGTGTATTTCAGTCATGAAAAAGCTCCTCATAAAAAAGCGAAAAAGTGAAAAAAACTCATTTGCCGAACAACAGCAAAGTAATCGAACACATTTCAGAGTACCTGAAAATACCGTTATTGCATTGATAACCAAAGCAGCGTCGTCCACTAATGTAATAGAATCAACAGAACTTTTAACCCTTAGTTGGGCACCCGAGGCTGATCAGACCCTTTCGACTTTGAACGTGAATTTAACATATTTCTAGTATAACTAACGACTTGAGATGCCAGGTAGCTTTCTAAAACTAAATTTTCTATAGATTCATGGTTATGATCTTTTAAAAAGGATCCTCGAGCGAGAAGAAAAAAGCCAAAAAGGTGTTAAATGGGTTGAAAGAGTTAAATGAAAAATAAAAAGTAGATCTATGAACACTGAATTGTAATATAATCTATAATACCTTATAACTGAAATATCATAAACCACTATTTTTGAGACAAGGCGGATACTCGATGTAGAGAAAATGGCGCCATACCCAAGCCGCTGCTTTGTTATTCGACAGAATCAGCTGCTTTGTATGACATCAGCACAGAAACTAAACAAACCTTTTTGTGCACAGCTACTTGTTTGTGAATCAATGCATTTTTTGATTTTTAATTAAACAAAATACTAAAAATGTAGAGGCGCCTCTTAAATTGTGAATGCGCGTATGGTAATAAAGTCCACAAAGTTGGTTTTTTCCCTTGCCTCTTTTCAGTTGTTTTCGCTTATTTATTTTAGGGAAAAGCATAGGAGAAGCGAAAAATGATAGTAGGCTGTAAAAAGTAAAGCCCCATTAGGCATTTTACTTTTAATAAATCACCAAATTTCACACAAAATATTTTTAGGGCAAAAACTGTTATGTGAACTTATTTTTATTTGGTTTGTTTATGTGATGCTGACGTCATGGCGTTGCCCTTGTATTCTAACATTTTTGGTGCGAAATACTTTCTCACAAAACCTCCGATGCAATTGGGTAGCCCAGTGTAACTGCGGAGCAATTTGTGTGCACTTTCTTTCTATGGCAATATTGACGTAAAATTGGGATAATCGAGTCCATACAGCTGCGAATGTTTCAGAAAACTACACACAACGGCCGGTTTCTATTCCAATTCTACAAGTAAAGTGCGAGGTGACGTTGTGCAAGGAACAGTCAATCTTGAGCCAAAAAAACTGAAAACTGAATTCTATGAGAAATTAAGGTCTGAAAATTGTATTATTTGTTAATAGTCCGGGAGCCAGGGTTCGATTTTGGACTGCGTTTTTATACCGTCTAAAAAAAATTCTACCGGCTGAAATTTTTTTCATGTATTGTTGACATTTAATAAAATTAAAAAAAAATAGTAAGCTGCACGATGGGAACGGGGGGGAAACACGTCAGCTGAACAGGAGAACTTGTAAAAAAAATTGAAAGGAAAACTACTTTATAGTCCGTGAGCCAGGGGAGATTTTGACCTCATCATTTCATGCCGACGGATTTTAATATTGAAGACAGACGCCATCCAATGGATGACGAAACCAACCATCAGCTGGTCTAGTAGCGGTGGTTACGTCCGTGGGATGCTGCGAAACTTGACGAAAAACATTTTTTAACAACTCATTTAATACCGGCTGAAATTTTATTTGTGTTTTGTTAACATTTAGTAGAATAAAAAAAATAGTCAGCTGCGCCGTAGAGGGGGAAAATACGTCAGTTGAACAGGCGAACTTGCAAAATAAATTAAAAAGTAAATCTACTTTATGCCGATTGAAATTTGTTTACATAATTTTGGACACATATGAAAATATAATAATGATGGTCACCTGCGTTTATAACGGTGGAAAGACCGTCAGCCGAAGCAAGAATGTATCATTGCGTTTATACAACTCGGCTCTCCTTGAAGCAATAATGCCCTCCATATAACTTACAAGATCTCTCCAATCATATGTCTTTTAACTTAATAGAAAACAGTGTTAATTTAACAAAAATAGAAAAAGGAATTGCCCACATTTTATGCTTCTAATGAAAATTCGCAAATCACTGCTAAACTTCAAATTTAATTCAAGCAGACTTCAGCATATTTTACAGAAATGCACGCACGTAAATTCATTTTGGTGTATTAAAAGCGAAAAATTTGCGCTGCTCATATTAAGGTGAAGATCTGTAAGATTCTCAGAAATGCACAAAATAAATACACGCATACATTTCGGATTCCACTACCATCAATACGACTTGACTAGTCGTAATACCCACGAGCTATGAAACTTCAAAATTTCTGGTGTTTGTTAGAAACTTTAAAGTGTTGCAGTTGCCTTGGAAATTTGTGATAAGCAGCCTATTCAAGATCTTGCTATGCCCACATGTTTCTGCCACCGTTCAGCACGCATAAAGTACCCCTCATTTGCGAATATACTCGTATACTCGTATCTAAATCGATGAATAACTAAATTGCCTCACTAAAATACATCGATGACAAGTGTGAAATTCTTATGCAAAAATAGTCAGCGAAGTGAGAAAAATGTATTATGTCTAATCACCGGCACACTCAATCATTTTGAATGTTTGCCTACGTGAATCAGTAGAGAGTGAATAAGCTAGTCGAGATGAAAGAGGATGACCACCCACTAGCCCGGCAACGGAAGCCGAATGCTTACGATATTCCCATGTCTGTCATAATTATACACGCACATGAATACATATATGGCACAATACAAATATATGTATGTGCAAGTGTAAGAGTTTCATGAGCGGAACAACGGTAAAAGTCATGTTTGTTTTTATTGTAATTCGTAGGTGTGTGGAAATGAACAGAGTCTGAGAATCCTGTGAAATTTGTATTGTACAGATCACATATTGCAGTTGCTATGTTATTTATGTCTTTATTGTTGCTCTTGTTGTAGCCGGTATATTTTTTTTTGCCAGATAATAATAACATTAAAATCGGCGAATAGCAATCGGTTGTCTGCTGTCTGCTGTCGGCCACTGTTGTCTGATCGACAAATGCTCGGCCAACTTGTGAACGAGCACACGCGAATCGTAAAGGTAAGAAAAGAATACGTACTCGTGCGCGTATGTATGTGAATGTACGAGTATATACAAAAGCATTGTGAGCAAGCCTGTAGGGAAATCAAAATGGGAATTGGTACGCTAGTGACTAGCGATGGTTGCTATACTAAGAGCAGTCACATTGTGGTATTTTTACGTTTTTGTTTTTTTCTAAGTGAAAACTACTTATTATTAATTATTATTGCATGCATTGCGACCAGTACTCAGAAATTCGTCGGTAATTTCAACTAAATTTTCAAGGGTAAAATTTAAATGTTTCTTCAATTATAAAAACAATAGTTATAAATTGGAAAATTTGACATCATAGGCAAGCGAAAATTTTCATAATGAAGATGCGGAAGCATTTATCTTTCAAGACTCATTCGAAAGTAGAGCTTAGATAATGAGAGGGAGCGGCACAAGCAAAATGTTTAATGATTCATAAGACACTAAGATCCATAAGAAGCTTAAAACGCGCTTAAAGTCCCACATAACAGAAATGCTTCTTGAGTGTCACAGACGAAAAATCTAGCTTTTCCATCGAGTTGCAATCGCCAATCAAGAAGAAGAAGTTTATAATTTTGCTATGGCGTTCATTTGCGAAGTATTCGTGCGGAAGGAATTTATCAGTGGTTAGGCCAAGTATAATATATATACTTTTAAGAATATTTAAAATGTTTGACTAACTCAAAATGCAATGTCATTTTGAGTTCGAGCAATTGGAAGTGATCACGGAGGACTACATAAAATTTGTTGAAACATGCATTTCTGAGCTAGGTAAGAGGTCAGTCCTTTCTAAGGACCATTAGGGCAACAAAACTCTAATATTGTGACACGCTTTATCAAGCCGAGTTAGCTCGCGTGTTAAGCTCTCAACTCGATATAATTAAAGGTAAATAGTCGTAAATTAAAATTTGACGTTAGACTTAAAAGTAAGTAGAGTGATAGGTCAATTTGAGTAAGAGAGATTTGATTAAAAACATGCCTTACCCGCAATTTTTATTAATTAATGCTTGCAGCAGCTGGTTTGGTTCACCAGTCTTGAATATAGTGGAAGAAAATAATAGATTATTGGCTTGAAAGGCACACGGCTCTAAATGACAAAAATTTGTTTTTAATTAGTTTTTAATTTTTCGGACAACTCTTGACGAATTATTAATAAAGCTACCGTTTATATAAATTTTTAATAATAAAGAAATATTTTAGGTATACCAACAAATTTTTTAGGTATACCAAGAAATATTTTAACTACCAAAAAGTTGCTTATCTATAGAATTTTGTAACTTCCAAAGAGATTTGCTGCTTTAAAGTGCACTACTCCAAGCAGTCATCCCATGCATTTTATCTACATTCACAATGAAAAATGTAGGAACTATAGCAAAAAATTTTGGCGACCGGTGCAATTGATAATCGTAAAAAAGCACAATTTCGACAGATTCATGGTTCTTAACTCATTAAAGCGTGCCACTGCGTAGCTAATGAATTTTCCTACAGGGGCATTATTCGTGCACAAATATATGCATTAAATATTGTATATGTAACTATGTTTGTGCACCAAATGCTGATTCATGCGAGGTTGCTGACGCCGCCAACGTTCAATTTTTCGTCCTCGTCACCGGCGTATGCTTGTTGTCAATACGACGACGACGGCGACGGCTCAGTGACAAACAACGAGTGCCGAAAAACCACGACGACTAGTCTCGCCAGAGGATGAGCTCTCAACGAACTGTGGTAAGATGAGGGGCAATAAAGGGGTTTACTGTTTTTGTTATTATTGTCGTTGGTGGTGGTGGTGGTTTTGGTTTCGGCGTTGGCGCTAACGTTAGCGGTGGCGGTGGCGGTGGCAGCGGCGGTCGCTAGAAATGAATGTTTGCAGCCATTCTGGCACTAAATCTCGATCTCAATTTGACTTTGATGTCATTGACGACTTCGCCACTGAATCTATTGAGACTGCAAGTATAAGTATTATATTAACAGCAGCAACGGCAGTTGCTACTACTACTACTTCTTCTTCTTCTTCTACATCGTCTTCGTCTCCGCCTTGATTTTGCAGCTACTCGCTTGAGCGCTGTGATGTGCGATATGCCAGACACACCACGTTCTCTAATTTTAGACAATGTAATTATAACAAAAATACAACAACAGCAACATTGATAAAGCAACTAAAAGCAGCAACACGAACAACAACCAAAGCATAAGCAACAAAAAATAATCAGAAAACAAAAGTATTGTATACGCGAGCACGCTCGTAAAACGATCAACGATCGAGTCGAGAGTCGAGTTGAGTGAAGTGAAGTAAAGTGCCGTAGACGTCGACCGACTATGAAGGCAACAGCTGCTGTTGCTGTTGCTGTAGCTGTTGTGTTGGTGGCGATATGGCGATTGTGGTGGCGACGGTGGTGACTGTGTTGATGCTGCTGTTGATGAGAGCCAAGTTGAGGAAAATTCAAAAGATTTTCATGCACGAGCATCACATTCGTTTGGAAGCATTTAGAATACTCACACACACACACACATGCATACGTACATATGTATATGCATGCATGCATATCGCACGCACTCACATTTAGGGCCAAGGAGGCATATACTCGTACGAATGTACGTGTGCGTGTTTGTGTTTGCTCATAAATTCAGACTCTCATATGCATGGATATGTGCACAGATGTTTGTGTGTATGTATGTACGCCTACATATATTCTTACATTTAGAGCTCATGCCGCCACTACGAGTACTTGGACGTGGTGCTCCTATATTTAATCTTACACACATCCATATGCACATACATACAAACGCACATTACGATATCGAAAGAAATGAATGTATCTCGTCGCTTGACGCATTACATACGCACTCGCGCCTTATCGAGCGTATCATATATTGCATATATACACATACACATGCATACATACATATAATTATATCGGTGTATACGACTTAGCATGTTGGGGTCTAGCGAAAGCGCGCCCGCAATCCGTTTGTGGAAAATCAAAAAAATGCCAATCTTTGCGTTATCCGACATGCAAATTAAAACTTTTTTACTAAATAATAGTCACATAAATATAACTGTATGGAATACTTCGCGCGCTCGGGACTACGCTATACAGTAACTTGGGATTATTCTAGACCCTAAACTCAAAACTCAACTGGAACCGAAATATCGAAGACAGTTCCAGAAAAGCGGTCACATGGCTGTATGTATGCAAAACGGCTATAGGATGGAGCTAAAAACCGCGCACAATACACAGGCTACACGCTGCGGTTATGCTCATCACCGAAATCACCGTTTGGTGACCAACATTAGAGCAGATGGTGTCCAAGAGCAAAATGAATAGGATACAGAAATAGGATGCTTATCACAGCAGTGCCGCCTTCTACCCCCACCAAGGGCAAATTTCGTGCTAATTGCAACGCATCCAAACTGAATGCATGCCTACCCCGGAAAGACTTCAAATTTGGGCACTCGAAAACTCGTAACATAGTGAGCAAGATTACACTGATCCACAAGCCAGTTTTGAAAATAATTTTTTCACACGAGTACCAAAAAAAAAATATGAATAGGACAACCCTTAGGCCGTTGACCCAGAGTAGGCGGCTCAAGATTAAATAATAAGTTTGGGAGTGCCATCAACTCAAAAGCGCTGCAAGTGAACCTAAAGTGACTACGGCAGCGCCTTTCAAGCTGAAAATGTCGGTAATATCGTAAATGTTTATAAAATCACAGAAATAAGCGAAGTTGACCAGCGTGTTAGTAGTCGTAGCATAGCCCAGGGGTGTTAAAGACCGACCAAAAAACAGTTTTAAATCATTTCCTAAGAAATCGCTGGGAACATTAAATTGAATCCTTTGTAACAACTAGCGACAATCAATGACTCCAGTAACTAAATGTATTATGAGTAAATGACAAACACAGTAGAAGCCTACGAATTTCTAAGAACATGTAACTTCTAAGCATGAAATGAGTAGAATATGATGGCATGGGATCAATGAAGTTCAGAGACCAAAGGGCCTATTTTAGAAAAAAACTATGGCACACGTTCTATTGACAGCTGGCTGACTGCAGGAGACCTAACATTTGATAGTATAGGAATCAGTGAGCTTAATGGTAAGTCGTCTGACGAAGCGTAACATGGAGAAAGATTTTGAATTAATATAATTTGTATGATTATTAAGGGGACACATACCTGTAATATTTCGAAAAAAAAACTTTTTTTTCATAAAATGTTAACATAATCCTTTAAGAATATGTCAAAAAAATTTTAGAACGTAAATTTAAGTATTTCTTATATTAAAGATCGTCAACCGTGACGACTCTATTCTTTGCCTTCGAGCGCTGGGAGAGGTATAATTACGTTGTATTCAAATTTTAGACGCGTTTTACTCAAAATTACATTTTTCGAATTGGCGTAGACGATAACTCGAAAGGTTATTGACCGATCTCCCTGAAATTTTGCACACGTCTTTTTTATGATATTACTTTCTATGTGAATTTACAATTCGAAAATTTTTAGAAAAAAATAATTTCCTCCAAGCAAAATAGTAGGAAAATTCGCCACAAAATTCTTCTTTTTTTTGAAGCATTTTATTTTGCAATTTTTTTTCCATTTTGTTTTAATTCATATTGAAATTATGACATTAATAAACAAACAAATTTGTGGTTTTTTCTATTCAGGTCACTGAAGTTGCTGCTACAATGCCAGCCGATTGAGAATCCCCGCTGCGACCTACCTGGAGAAATTGAATTTTTTTTTTTTTTGTTATTTTTTTTTTTTTTAATATTAATTTTTATTGATTTGTTCTTATTTTTATTTATTTTTTATTCTTATTTTTATTTCAATATATTTTTCTTTGTTATTTATTTATTTTTGCTCTTTATTTTTATTTATTTTTTACTTTTCATTTACTTTTGTTTGTTAATTATATTTATTTTTATTAATTTTTTTTTATTTTAATTTTTTTTTATTCTTAAATTTATCTTAATATTTTGTTTTGTTTGTTATTTATTAATTTTTTATTCGTATTTCGATTTTAATCTATTTTTTATTTTTATTTATTTTTGTTCATTTTCTAATTTTTATTTTTATTTTTATTTATAAAAATATTCCTTATTCTCTTTTATTTTAATATTTTTTGTTATTTATTTATTTTTATTTATTTTTGCTTTGGTTGGTTGGTTTTAGGGTGACCCCGCATCGGAGTGCCACATAGACCGCAAGTTGGGTCCGTTGTGTTGCCCTAGAGCTCATTATGTTATATGATTTCCCCACCTGACCGAGATTTTTACTATAGATTTTGGTCCAAGATATTAATTCGTTTCGAGAATTTGATGAAAGAAATATTGTTCTTATTGGAGAGCCTAGAAGAGCGAGTCGACTTCTGGCTAGGCCGGGACAACTGCACAGCAAATGCCTGCTCGATACTTCCTCATCTTCGTCCTCGCAGTATCTGCACAGGTCGTATTGAGGAACCCCGAGCCGACTTGTGTGAGTGCCCAAAAGGCAGTGGCCGGTGATAAGATATATTATATGCTTTAGTTCGTGTTTCGAAAGACTTATAAAGAGTTTTGTCTGTTTTAGATTGTAGGATGGCCACATTTGTCTGGTCGTCACGCAAGTAGTTTGCACTCGCCACCTCCGATCAGCAATGCTGTGAAATTCTCGATCGATGAGCATTTTACATGTTGAGAGCGGAATGTGGATTGTGGGTAAGTTACTAATATTTGATTGCGCAGCTCCAGCTCTTGCGAGCTCATCAGCTTTGCAGTTACTTTCGAATCCACTGTGGCCCGGTATCCAGATAACTTGGACAGAATTCTGAACACTTATCTCGTTAAGAGATAAGAGACAGGATCGAACCACATCTGAGTGGGTATAAGAGGAGCTGAGTGCTCGAACGGCCGCTTGACTGTCAGTGAAAAAGCGAATATACTCTAGTGATATTCTCTTTTCTAAGAGAGTTTTCACAGCATACCAGATAGTGCATATTCCTTATTCTTCTTTTATTTTAATATTTTTTTTGTTTGTTATTTACTTAATTTTTGTTATTTAATTATTTTTATTTATTTTTGCTTTTATTTTTATTTTTATTTATTTTTTATTTCAATTTTTATTTTAATACATTTTTTCTTCCTTATTTTTTATTTTTTAACTTTAAATTATTTTTTTAATTAATTTTTTTTTCTGTTTTTCATTTATTTTTGTTTGTTAATTTTATTTATTTTTTATTTGTATTTTAATTTACATTTTATTCTTATTTTTATTTTAATATATTTTTGGTTTTTTTTATTTATTTTTATTTATTTTTTATTCTTATTTTTATTTAAATATATACTTTGTTTATTTATTTATTTTTATTAATTTTTTATTTGTATTTTTTATTTATTCCTTATTTTAATTTATTTTTGTTTTTATTTTATTTTAATTTATTTTTCTTTTCTTACTTTTGTTTTAATATACTTTTGTTTGTTATTTATTTTGTTTTTTGTTTTATATATTTCCGCTTTTATTTTCATTTACCTTTCTATTTTTATTTTTATTTTTTTCACGTATTTTTTTTATTATTTTTTTAATATTATTTATTCTTTTTTTATTTTAATATATTTTTTTGTTTGTTATTTATTAATTTTTTGTTTTTGGTTTTATTTTTACTTGTTTTTTAAAATATTTATTTAAATATATTTTTTGTTTATTTATTTCTTTTTATTCTTTATTTTAATTTATTTGTGCTATTATTTTATTTAAATTTATTTTATTTTAATTTATTTTTCTTTTCTTCCTTTCTTTTAATATATTTTTTTTGTTTGTTATTTAATATATTTATTTATTTTTTTTTATTTTATGTAATTTTGTTTTTAATTTTTATTTACTTTTCTATTCTAATTTTAATTTTTTGCCACGCTTTTTTTTATTATTTTTTTATTTTTATTATTATTTATTCTTGTTTTATTTTAATATATTTTTTTTGTTTGCTATTTACTTATTTTTTGTTTTTTGTTTTTTATATATGATTATTATATTATAGTATTTATTTTCTTTAATTATTATTATTTATTTATTTATTTGAGCCTATGGTTGCAACTAAAACTTAAAAAGAAAACAATTTCTATATTTGTTGGCATAAGGCATAAGCATTGAGAAAAATATTATATATGTATATCTGGGAAAGGCAAAGTCTGGGGTAATGCTTCTTGGAATTCTCTTAGGCTCATTCGGAAAAAAAAATTTTAGGATTTTTTTCTGATTTTTAATGTCAAAAAAAGGGGTTTCACCTTTGAACGTCCGCCATTTTGTCAAATTTAATTTTTTTTTTGTTTTTAAAATCGTAGTTCCTACGATAACGACATTCATACTGAACAAAAACCCTTTTTGTCTTTTTGATTTCAGACACCTGAGATTGCCGGAATGTCATACCTTCTTTTGGAAGAACTTTTTTGATGGCTGACAACTTTTTGAACGAACCTCGTATGACCGAAAAAAAAATTTTTATTTTTTAACAATAGATCAGGAAATAAAATACCGAAAACAAAAATAAAAAATCTTTTTTCGTTTCTGTTTTACATGCTTTTAAAGAAACACCCAAAAAACACCATTTCAATTTAGCTTATAGCGCAATTTATTAAAATGTACTATAAAATCGTTGGCCATTTAATCTCTTATAGAAAAAAGTAAAACTAAAAAATAAAAGTACAAAAGAAGTGAATGATCCTCAAATAAAAGATAAGAAAATATGGGAAAACAACCAATTCACTGCACGGAATTTTCGCAATTTGAGTTTGGGAAAGTTTCGCATAACATTACAGTTGGCTCACAGTTACGTCATAAGATTTAAATTAAAGCGCCTGGGTAGTCGACAACCGAATTGTTTATAGGGGCAATACTCATCGGGCATTCATATACGAGTAAAGTAGATGTCCAATGTAACGAATTTTATGTTATGCGCCTAGTTCGTAAATTCGAAAAATTCGTTAAATCGAGTAATTTTTTTCTACCCACAATACCACCAACCTTTCATCTAAATAACTAAATGCATTTACTATATGCAAAAGTGTACTTGTATATCATCTTTAATTCAAAGACAACAAAAATCGCACATTTTATCTATTGTTTACATGAAATGTCTGCAATTCAAGCTTTTCTTGCTTTGCCCTTAATACCAAAAGTTTAGAGCGTTCAATGTTGTTTGATATTGCCCAGGTTACACAGTTCTCTAAACAATTTATTGCTTCCTTTTGTGTAGACTAATTTGCAGCATCGGAGGTTAACCTTTCTTTGGTGTGCCTTCCTGCCGGTGCAGTTGATTATGTGCCTTTTCAGAAAGCAGTTTCCAAAAAATGCCACTTTCATTCGCATTGAAAACTACAACGTGGGAAAGATTATTATTCTCTATTACGTCACTAGAGCTTCTTTATAAATGGCTTCATGCTATCTGCATTAGATGTCAGCTTTTCGCCACATTCTTTAAGAAGACGTATTCAGAAGCTTCGTTTTTTGAATTAGTCGTCGAACCTTCACTGGCGTACAAATTGGCATCGTAAAATTTAGAATGACATTGAGCCATACACCATTTGAAGAGGGTTTGGAAAATGGAGATTCTACCAAATTCACTTTAATTTAGGTACTTTCGGACTGATTTCAAGTGATGCGCTTTTAACGTAATATTCCTGGATTTTGAATTTCATTCCGGAGCTCCACATTTCGTCTTCGAATATAACTAAACAAGTGGATGAAAAAGCAGAATTGAAGTGCAAGTGATTCATTTTCAAAAAAGGATAACAGAGAAAAACGTGCATACTTTTTAACCAAAAAAAAAAAAACATTTTCATGGAGTTGATATACCAGGTTGTTCAATAAGTTTTGCGGTTCGATAAGAGAGGGCTTTGCTACTAGCCTCCATTTTTGTTTTATACTATGTTGGTACACTCTTCCCAATGACATATTTGATGTTCCATTTCAAACTGTCAATTCGTTCTTTCTTTTGCGTTTTACAAGTCATTTAGTATCGACGTGTCACAGTATTTTCTACAATGGAAAAAATCAAGTAACGTGCAGTGATTGAATTTTTATTTTTGGAAAGTTCAAAAGCAAAGGAAATTTATGAACGAATCTTGAAAGTGTAAAAGGACTTTTCGGCATCAATTAGTACAGTGGAAAGATGCATTGCTGAGTTTGAACGTAATCGTACAAGCCTTGAAAACAATTCACTACAAAGACGTCCATAAACAGAAACAACACCAGCAATCGTAGAAATAATACAAGGAATCGTATTGGAAAATCGTCAAGTGACTGAAAGGGATTTAGTAGAAGCGCTAGGCATCTCATTCGACAATGCAAGCAATATTTTGACTGAAGTACGATTATTAGGTTTCAGAAAGCTGTGTGCACGATGGCTGCCGCATTCGCTAACAATGAAACTCAAAAACACATTCGAATTCGACTGTCTCAGCAGCATTTGGAGCGTTTTCGAAAGAATAAATTGGATTTTGTGTCTCAATTCATTACTATGGAGCAGACTTGGGTCTGTCATCCTGACCTTAAATCAAAACAAGAGGCTAAAGAGTGATGTGAACCTGGTGCTTCGGCTCCGAAACGAGTTCGTGTCCAGAAATCGGCCAAGAACTTGATAACATCAGTGTTTTTTTTTGGATGCGAAAGGAATTTTGTTTGTGGACTAACTGCAAACTGGTAAAACAATAACTTCGAAAAATTATTAAAGCCTTTTAGAACAGCTCAAGGAGAAACTTCTTGAAAAAATACCCAATTTGCAAACGGAAAAGTTTATTCTTCATCAGGGCAATGCACCGTGGAACAAGAGCATTTAGCAATGTCTAAAATTGTTGTTGGAACATCCACCGTATTCACCATATTTGGCCCCTACCGACATCCATCTGTTTTCAGACCTCAAAAAAATGCTCGCCGGTAAGAAATTTCACTCGCATGACGGGGCTATCGCTGAAACCGAGGCCAATTTTCAAGCAAAAGATAAATCGTGCTTCAAAAGTAGTATTGAAATGTTAGAGCAGCGCGGGAAAGAAACTATTTTTTGGGATACCCTTTTACTACTTACACACATATGAGTTCCACTTCAGTCTTCATATGGAATAAAATGCAAAAAAAAGTTTAATTATAGCAGTTTTGCGAGAAACGAAAGCGCGTACATTCTTTTTTGGGTGTTTAGTCAAGCTTCTCCTTCTGTTTGTGTTGGGCTTATTGATGGTGTTTCACAAATGGAGGGACCAGCAGTTTTAAACGGACTCCGAACGGTAAATGTTTTTAAAGAGGTAGTTTTTCATAGCAGAAATACACTTCGCCCCATTGCTTGTCGAGGGGCGCTCGCTATTATAAAAAACCTTTTCTATTATTTTGGAGTTCCATGCACGGTAGATGAAGCCTACGCACTTCCGAAAGATAGTCAACCGCCAACCCGCATGGCCGCCTCATATCTAAGTACTTTAGCACTTCTTCTTCTTAGCTTCACCGTTTGTGGTAAACCATAGCCCATCACTTTCACGTCTGCTTCGACGTCATCAAGCCATCTCTTTCTTGATCGGCCGCTTCTTCCCCCCGCTATTGAACGTAAAGTAAACATTTTTTTGTTTGAATTCTCTCATTGGCATTCTTAGAATGTGGCCAATCCATAGCTTGATTCGCACTACCAATAAGACTTTCAATTTCGTTGTTGTAACGTAGACGATACGTGCCGTCTTCAAGCCGAATAGAGCCCCCGATTTTTCTCACAATGCTTCTTTCAAATCGTAATAGCTGATTTACATCATTTACATCCAATGCTCAGATTTCAGCACCATAAGTAAGAAGCAAACGCATCAAAATTGTATACATTTTCTGCTTTTTTGATAAAGCTTTCGTGATGCACATCGGTTTATGAATTGCTGATAACTACTTAGCTCATTCTGTACGCCACCTGATAAGATAATTATGTCGTCACAAGTAATAACTGCCTAAATCGGCGCTACTGTCAGCTAACGAGAATTATTGCGAGTATTTACTATATGTGGAATTCCTGCCTCCCTAACCTTTTTATCTTTTTTAAAAAGGTATGAACGAAGCATATGGATTCGAAGTATTCAACGCACTGAAAACGCGCTCAACCTCTGCACTTGAGTGTGGCAATGACAAGAGCCGAATTTCCAACAAGTTGCCACATTTTCAAATGAATCTGGTCCAGCTGAGTCTGCATGCGTCTTAACTTGCACCCATTTCAGTGCTTTTAAATTTATAGATTCTTGCAAATTCAGTGCTGGTGCAGCTTTAAATATTTGAAATTAATTCATATGTTTAGCTATCCATGGGAAATGTATGTACCAGGTGGCGCAAAATTAATCATCCAATTTTGTTTTTGAATTACTTTTTGATTAAATTGCTTATCTGTTTATACACTGCAGTTGTCTACGTCAAAAGAGTCAAATATGATTGACTCGCGCCGATATTTGAAAAAATTATAAATCTTACGAAATGGTGGTCAATTTTGCGTCACCTTAAGGGTGGTTAAGTTTCAAGGGCCGGTGTTGATTTTGAATAAAATACAATTTTCATGCAAATTATTTTAATTTCTCTTTATTATGATAATACTGGTATGACTCAATTACGTATGAAACAAAATATCGGCCAAATGGCCACCGCGGCCTCGGCGGCACATCTCCAAAGACCACGAAATGCAAATAGTTCCTTATCTTAAGGGTGGTTAAGTTTCAAGGGCCGGTGTTGATTAAGCAAAAACCAAAAAAAAAACACAAACAAAAAAAGGGCATCTATTCACTGAACCAATTTTTTTTTTTGCATTTTGCTTTTGAAAAATCCACAAATCTTTAAGCGCCAAGTTGGCAGCTAACAGCCGGGAAAGTTAGATTAAAGTGCGTTAAAAATTAGCAGAGATGCCGACAGGGAGCTTTAAAGGTTTATTTTTTAGACAAGTGCAGGCGTATTTTAAATTTCTATTCACAATAATTTGTTTATAATCCTCAAAATATGCTCATTTTGTTTTATTTGTTGAGTTAAATTTGTGTATGCCAAAAACTGCAAATTAAACAGAATCGGTTGATCATATTTGGAATTGAATATAAAAAGAGCAAACTTTATAGTTTTGCTTTTTAAACCGTTACTAGCATTCGGTTGGAGCCGTTCTCTATGTCCACTGGGAGCAAGAAATACCATATTTAACGAGGCAATGGCAGTCCGCCGAGTGAAAATGAAAAAGTTTCGAAGGAAAAAATGTGGTAAAGTTCAATAGCTTCTCAAAAATGTGTGTTACCTTTTACAGATATTTTGAAGTTAAGGAGCAACGCTTGGGAAAAATTTATATATTCAAAAATTGTTCTTATCTTTTACAGATATTTTGAAATTAAGGAGCCGCATTGGGAAAAATTTATAAAGGGTAGTTAAATTTCAAGGGCCGATGTTGAATGCTAACCACACCTAAACGTTAAGTTTTTTTCTGCATTTCATTTGACATTTTTCAATTTCAGACTAACTCAATTTGAACCATGGAAAGATACACAATCGTGCAACGCGTTAAATTATTCAAGCTTATTATGAAAACGGGTGTTCAAATCAGAATGCATATCGCGCACTTCGTGATTTTTTCGGTCAATTTAATCGTCCAAATGTGCGTACAATCGGAAAAATTGTGCAAAAGTTTGAGCAAACCGGGTCTGTAGGAGATGTGACAACACCAGTGCGTGCTCGTACAGCTCGTACTGCAGAAAATATTGCTGCTGTTCGCGATAGTGTGGTTGAAGAGCCGTCCACCTCAACTCGCCGTCGTGCCCAACAATTGCACCTCTCACGCTCGTCGTTGATGAACATTATGCACAAAGACTTGCATTTACACGCTTACAAGGTGCAATTGACTCAAGGACTAAAGCCTCTTGACCATTTCAAGCGTTGTCAATGGTCAGAATGGTGGCAGGAAATGGCATCTTCAGTGATGAGACACATTTTCACCTCAGTGGATTCGTCAATAAGCAGAATTGCCGCATTTGGGCGAATGATAATTCAAGAGTGATTGCCGAAAAACCAATGCACCCACAAAGAGTGACTGTTTGGTGCGGTTTGTGGGCCGGCGACATCATTGGACCGTATTTTTTCCGAAATGAGGCTGGTCAGGCAGTTACTGTGAATAGTGTTCGCTATCGTGAGATGATAACGAACTTGTTATGGCCCGAATTGGAAGATATGGATGTGGACGATATGTGGTTTCAACAAGACGGTGCCACTTGTCACACAGCTAACGAAACAATGGCTCGTTTGCGCGAAAAATTTGATGGCCGAATAATCTCACGTCGCGGCGATGTCAATTGGCCGCCAAGATCATGTGATTTGACACCGTTGGACTTCTTTCTTTGGGGTTATGTGAAAGAAAAGGTGTACGTCGATAAGCCAACAACAATTCAAGAGCTAAAAGATGAGATAATTCGGCACATTAACGGCATAGAACCAATTATGCCTCCGCGTAATCGAAAATTTGGACCATCGGATGGAGGTGTGCCACCGAGGCCATTTGGCAGATATTTTGTTTCATACGTAATTGAGCCATATCAGTATTATCATAATAAAGAGAAATGATAATAATTTAAAAAAAAAATTGTATTTGATTCAAAATCAACACCGGCCCTTGAAACTTAACTACCTTTTATATTCAAAAATTGTTATTATCTTTTACAGATTACAGAAACTTAACCACCCTTCATATTCAAAAATTGTTGCTACCTTTTACAGATATTTTGAAATTGAGGAGCAACGCTTGGCCAAAATTTATATATTCAACAAACTGAATTACAAACATTTTTCGAATTTCTGAATTGCAATAACTCCAAAAATTCAGCTGCCATTAACATTTGTAGTGATTCTTTTCATTTTTAAATAACTACGAAACGTTGAAGAGCTCGCAGAGGGAGCGAAAAAAGTTGTATGTTTGCACACGAAAACACTTAATGCACTTTTTTAACTGGTGTATTCTCCTGTTTTTGCTTTTCTCTCCATTCCATACTTGAGTGGTACTACTTCTACTAGGGCACTACGGTTTTTATGGCGCTTGCCGAAATTTTCGCTAACTTTGGACGGTCGGTCATAAGTTAACCGCGCCACTTAGTTGATGGCTGATGTCAAACGGCGTGCGAAAATTTTATTGAGTTATTCTCAACTCTGCAACAGGAGCACCGATTGAGTTACTTTTTTGAGCACAAAAGTTTTTCAAACAAATAATCAACTTTTTGGGCTTCCACGTTTTTGCAAGTTTTCTAATCAAGTGGCGCATATTTATTCAATCCAAGTTAGCAATACACATAAACAATCAGCTCAAGAATTTTCGCATTTTCGGCAATGATTTCTTTTTGAAAATTTTTCTCTTTTTGAAATGCTTTCAATAAATATTGTTTTCCATAATTTTTTGTCGCACTGACTTTTGAAATGTGAAAAAAATGTGATTTAAACAAAAAACTCTTCCACCTAGTTAAGGTTTTTCAGAAGTCACAGTTCATTATAAAGGCGCACACACACACACACGCACACGAAATGTATAAACACATACGCCCACACGCATACCCATACGCACACACCGCACACTCGAGGCGTTTCATTAAGTTTTCGAAAACACTGAAAATGCATTTTTCAAAATTTTTTGTTTTTTCTTCAGTTTTGTTTTAAGTTATTACAGTCTCTTAGAGGCCTGCCGACGACTACCTATCGCCAGCAAGCTGCCCCAATTTTGCCGCTACAGTTCACAATTTCCCAATTTCACGTCTCTTTGCTCGCTAAAAATCAAAAAAAAAAACCCAAAAAAATACGAACATACAGGCGCATACATATATATATATATACATATATTCTTATTTTTATTTTTATACACTGCTTTTACTTTGCCGATTTCTCATTTCTTCGCAATCTTCTTACCGTCCGAACCATGACTTTTGCGTCGCCTCATGGCATTGTGGGAACGCGGGACGCTGCGGCTACCGAGGTGGTGCAATGAATGTTCGCGCGACGCGTTTTCAGTTTTCGCATTTTCTACGGTCACGGCGGCAAAGGAAAATCAAGCTTTCGCTCGCGAGTAATTTTCGAAAATAGATCTTCCACCGATCAGCAAAAAAAAAAAGCGAAAAAAGCGGAAAAAATCCACGCAGCCGGCGGACTGTGGCAATTTAGGCAGCGGAACCAAACCGTTAAGCAAATAGCAATAAAACGCTATGAATAAAAAAAAAAAAAAATTATATTGCACTTAATAATTTAACTAACTGTGCACGTTTTCATAAACCGTCGTTGTTTTTTGGTTATTTTTTTTTTTGTTTTTTTTTAATAATTCACATTTTGTGCTATGTTTTGTGATATTCACATTTTAAAACTGCTCTTCGTTGCAAAATTTGTATTTAAATATTCATAGGAAATTTGTTACTGTGGTTTTTTATGATTCACCTTTTGTTACTTTTAAATTTTTTTTTTTTGGTTTTCAGAATTAAATTCTTCTAAGAATTATGCACATATTATTTTTTTTTTTGCATATAATATTTGCTATTTTCATTCTCCAAACAGCTGAATCATTTCACTTAGATTTCCATTTTTAATAATAATTATTTTCCAATGGCATTTTTTTTTAGTTGTGATTTTCACGACATTTTATTCATTGAAATTCATTTACACAATACCGGCCGCATTAACATCACTATTGCTTCCAACACATTTTGTATTAATTTATGTTTGTATGTTGTGTAGGTGTTGTTTTATGACGACACTACGCGCATACTGATGCACATACATACGTATGCCTCACACATAGCATATGGAGATATTAATTTCATACAACCTCAATAAAGTTTCTCAAAAGGCAGATGCGGAACTGAGAACTGCGACTTCCGACAATAGATGTGAACACATTGATTATTAAACTACCACTAAACCCGCTGCTAATTCGCATCCGTCGCATTGCGTTCGGTGGCTCGCACTCGGTTGTTAACAGTGGCCCGTTCGGAATGATTCAGTGGTTCGCTCGCACAACAGTGCTGCCCGGTGCAGTCGAGCATGTTTGCGGTAGTAGTAGGCTGTTAGTGCAATGTTAATAGCATACAAAATGTACAAGTAGACAGTTGTTGTGCAGCTGTGGTTAACAGCAAAAGCGTGCGAAAATAACTAATTTGTAGGATTTTAAGTAGAATACTTATGGCGAGACCAGCTGGCATTAACCAATTGGTGTGGCCAAGCCATAGTATAAAATAAGCAGAAGAGGGGAAAAGTTAGCGGTTGAGCACCACAATTAATATCATACTTTGGGTGTGCATTGCGAGGCGGTTCAATAAGTGCGCGTGTTTCAAATGAAGACACCATTTCTTCAATCAATTTTTTTTTTATTTTTCAACATAGTCCCCTTTCAGAAAGATGCACTTCTCCTAACGCTCCGCGCAATTTTATCACCCCTCCAAAAAAAAAAAAACATGTATTGAGGTATAATAAAGGGTGGTTCAATTTCAAGGGCCGATATTGAATGTGAACCACACCTAAACGTCAAGTTTTTTTCTGCATTTCATTTGACATTTTTCAATTTCAGACTAACTCAATTTGAACCATGGAAAGATACACAATCGAGCAATGCGTTAAAGATATTCAGGCTTATTATGAAAACGGGCGTTCAAATCAAAATGCATATCGCGCACTTCGTGAAGAAAATCATCTTGAGTGATGAGGCACATTTTCACCTCAGTGGATTCGTCAATAAGCAGAATTGCCGCATTTGGGGAATCATAATCAAAGAGTGATTGCCGAAAAACCAATGCACCCACAAAGAGTGATTGTTTGGTGCGGTTTATGGGCCGGCGGCATCATTGGGCCGTATTTTTTCCAAAATGAGGCCGGTCAGGCAGTTACTGTGAATAGTGTTCGCTATCGTGAGATGATAACGAACTTTTATGGCCCGAATTGGAAGACATGATTGTGGACGATATGTGGTTTCAACAGGACGGTGCTACTTGACACACAGGTAATCACACAATGGATCTTTTGCGCGAAAAATTTGATGGCCGGCGATGTCAATTGGCCGCCAAGATCATGTGATTTGACACCGTTGGACTTCTTTCTTTGGAGTTATTTGAATGAAAAGATGTACGTCGATAAGCCAGCAACGATTCAGGAGCTAAAGGACGAGATAATTCGGCACATTAGCGGCATAGAACCTCAATTATGCCTCAGCGTCATCGAAAATTTGGACCATCGGATGGAGGTGTGCCGCCGAGGTCGCGGCGGCTATTTGGCCAATATTTTGTTCCATGCGTAATTGAGATATACCAATATTATCATAATAAAGAGAAATGATAATAATTGAAAAAAAGAGTTGCATTTTATTTAAAATCAACACCGGCCCTTGAAACTTAACCACCCTTTTATATTTAAAAATTGAAATAAATTTATTAGCGGTCGCTGTACTCGAATGAATTGGTGCCTGACTACCATTCAGCAGTGCCAAAGTATGAAAATTCGAGTATGGAAAAAGCTTTTTCTTATATCCTGCCTCCCTCAGCAGACAATGGCAAGCCGCCGAGTATATTTCTGCCATGCTAAGGCTCCACCTAAAAACCCAACTGCCGTTCGGAGACGGTTCTCCATTTGTGGAACAGCATCCAAAGGCACACCACCAATAGGAGGAGAAGCTCAGCCAAACACTCAATAAAGAGTGTACGCGCCAATTATATTATATATAAATCTAAGTTTTGCAAGAAATATAAGCGCAAATGAATCAAGAGTATGATGGCTTTTATATGAACTATATAAAGGTGTTTATACGCCCAGCTTAAAAGTGTATGCAAGTTTGTGTTGGACTGTTACCGCAGCGTTTATTCCAACAAATTCCCATTTCAATGCAAGCCGCCTTTTTCACATGACCGAAAGCAGCTCTGACGCTATTCAGAAATTTGTGAGTGCATCGACAAGCTCTGATTGACATTCATCAAGATTCCATCACCAACTTCACTAGTTCTCGCCGCAATCACCACTTTGACAGGTGAAAAACTTCAAGTGTCTTTGTAGAGCCGCGTTGCACTGACACAATTAGATTCTGGATATTTTAGCAGGTTAAACTCGCATTTATCGGGACTTACCCCTTAAATACTTAAAATATGTTCCGTTTGTAAAATGAACCCACATGCCAATAACTATCCCTTCACCTAACCCCCTTAACCCATTAAATCCCAACCTAATATAAAACATTTTTTTTTTAAATGCGTTTATAAAACGTTTATTGAAATAGTGTAATTAAGCTCCTTAAAAAAAAAAAACACGAAAAAAAATCAAAGAAATGCATTTTTTGGGCTGTACCCAGACGAGTACAATGGGATAATATGTATATACATTGCCTGTATATGAAAATATGAAGTATTAAATAAAAAGACACTTTCAAAGACTTCCTTGGTTATTAGTTCGGTTAACAGTATGGAAGTTTTTGAAACATTCTCTCTCTACGCAAAGGGCTACATTGCATAACTCGCAAATCCATCGAATTCTTTGGTGACACTCCCTGCACCTCAGCTGATTCGATATCCTTTTGGGAAAATGGTTATATGAGGAACCAGCTATTGATGCCGTTGTCGATCGTTTTGAAGATATGTCCCGGATATTATAATTGCGTAAATAAAATTGCACAATTTCACGTTGGTATTGCAACAAGTCGCATTGACTCTTACTTGCCATTTTATAAAGCTTCCATGCGTTTACTACGCACGAGCTTATCATTGTGGTGAAAAGAGGCCACCACCATTTCTTTCCTCTAAACTTTATATTGTAAGTATTCAAAGCTTGGTCGTGGAGGTCAACTCCTCCCATTCCTGAGTTGTATTCCGCTATCAACTTCGGCTGATGGGCATTCACCTTGCGCCTCTCTTGTCTTGACCATCGTTTGACGGTATGTAAAGGTTCAATTCTATCAAAGTTTGTTCCCACTGTCACAACGCTATTGTCATTCCACTTCACAAAAAGTATTCCTGAGTCAGAAAACCTACAAAATTTGGTACAAAACAACTATTCAAATAAATCATTATGATAAACTTACATAAAATCAAACGGGGAGACCGTTGCTTCTTTTGTAGTTCTCTGCTCGTTTTCAGAGGACATTTTTTGGTTCGCCGTTCACGAACAGTCCCAGTAGCCTTAAATCCTTGTTCTTTCAAAATTCTAAGAAGGTCATATGACGTAAAGAAGAATCGAAAAATACGATTCCAAGGTTGGAATATCATAACGCAATATATTATCCTCTTCAATGTCCTCCTCATCTGTGTCACAGTGGGTATTTGGCGGTATAATAGTGAAGTCGAAGTGACTACGGTCGCTTGGTTCAATATAGTCGGTGGCCGCAGAAAGGTTATGAAACCTCTTTCCGTAAAATTTTTTTACATCCATTACCTAATCTACATGAAATATGCACACAAAATATATATGAATGTTCCCACTGTACCCATGCGAGTACACTAGAATCTAAACCTACCGAAATGCACTTTTCCACAACTTTTTTCGTTTTTTTGGTATAAAGTATACAAATTATATGTATTATGAATATTACAACACTGAACTTTTTCCGTGATAACTTAGATTTTGTCAAACAGAGAGATTATTGCAAACTAAACCATGAAAAGAAGAAAAATAGCAAAGGTGCACGCAAAGACAAGTGAATAACGGATAACGGGACTCAAAAAAAAGAAGGAGAAACATGTGTATTCCTTTTCGACAGTGCTCTGTATTATAAAGTGGCGAGTACATTTAAAAATTTGTAAGCGTTGGCTTTTGACATCGTTTCGAAAAAGATGCTTTTTCTGTACTCAAGCGAGTACAATGGGATGGAATGGGTTAAGCCAACTCTTCGCGCATCCCTTTTCCTTTTTCCCACCCGTTGAGTGTAAAAGTGTTTCTTGAGCTTATTGTTTATTGACATCAAAGAGGTCTATGAAAACTATGAATAAACAAGCCAACCAGGGCAGTGTTTTGATAAACTCTTACAACACAGAAGTCAGCCTTACATGAAAGCATGAAATATTTATTCACTTGCTTTTTAGGACACTTTTTTTCATATTTAGCAAATAAAATTTAACCCCTTTCGCCTTTTAGCGACGCTAAATCCGTCGTTATGACATTTAATGCTGTTAAGGTCTGCCTGCCTTACTACCTACCTACTAGCCTACCTAAATATGTATGTAAGTATGTATGTAGGTATGTTAGAACTTTTTGTGCGTGCCCGCCGCAATCAATTTATGATGCCCACTTTTAACAGGCGCCACTTGCAACATGTTCGCATACAACATGCAGCCTGTAACATGTTGTGTTTACTCTTTGCAACGAACTGGAATTAACTAACGCCACATAAGTTAATCGCTTTATCGCTTCTGTGCGTGTTGGGTAATTTGCAGCCGCTTCCGCTGCTGCTGATTTTGTGGCTGCTTCTGTAAACGCTGCCGCTTTCGCTGCTTTGACGTACTGTTGCTGGCTCTGTTGCTGTTAGGGATACAGCAATCGCGCGTGCTGCACTAGACACACATATATATGTACATATATATGCATGTATGTATTTGTATGCGAGGAGTCGATTTAGCCGTGTCTAAGCGTCAGTCCATGCGTCTGATAACTCGGGCGAAAATTAATACATTTCATTGAAATTTTATGCAATATTTCAATGATATTTTTGTCCATGGGAGATTGGTTTTCAGAATGTATGAAATCAGTCAATAAATAGGCCCACCTCAAATATTGCGGTAATTAAAAAAAAGGAAAATCCATTATATCTTTGTTATAAATGAAGCAAAACTACAAGAAATACAAATAATGAACATAAAAAATAAATACAAAGCAGGTAAAGTTTTGAAAAATTGGCGGTACGACGCCCACAAAGCTGGTACTTCGACAGCAACTTAAAAAAATTCACCAAGTCTTGCTGCCCATGTTGTTCCCTCCCCTCATTTGGATCTAATATAAATTGTATTGTGGTCGAATAAAAACCACGCCTACTTTTATTGCTGACTGCATAAGCCCGCTGATAGTCGAGCGAAATGTCTGCATAAGCAACAATCTTAGTCCTTTGCTTGCTCATGGTACTAAGCAAGTACCACATGGATCTATACGGCTATGATAAGACCGATTATCACCTAGGCATCAGTGGTCTGGATGAGTAGACTCTCTCTCGTGGGAGTCAGGAGGACCTTATCGAGACTACAACGCACTGTGGCCATCTGTTGCACCGGAGCTTTTCCGACTACTTCAGGCACGGCATTAGATGCTCTGATTGGGTTGCCACCACTTGATGCTTTCATCCAAGGAGAGGCCTTGAAGGCCATCTGCAGGCTGAAACACAATGGGAACTGGTACAGCCCCTATCTGGCATTGGAAAACAGAGAAGGCATGGACTTCGATCCAACGATTCTTTCCATGCCCCTTGACTCCATGCCATCAAGAGCCGTACTTGAAAAGAGGTACAGTGTAGTGCTGCCAGAGGCTCAGTCGTGGTCAAACTCTGAAAGTGAGCCCGGCAAACACTGTTTTCGTATTTTCACGGATTGCTTCAGGACCGAGCTTGGCTCCGGCTCTGGGGTCTACGTGGAATCCAGCAGGACAAAACTGCACTATGCTCTTGGAATGCATGCATCTGTGTTTCAAGCGTAGGTGTATGCAGTTCAAGAAGCGATGAACTTTGTTGTGGAAAACCGATGAAGAGGCAGATCTATATGTGTCTGTAGCGACAGCCAAGCTGTGCTCATGGCCTTCGACAGCCTCTAAATTACAACAGGGGTAGTCGAGTCCTGTAAATCTAGGCTGAACTATGTCGGTAGACATAATAGCCTGATGCTAACATGGGTCCCGGGACACGTGGGTATCGTGGGAAACGAGACCTCTGACTCCTTAGCTAAGGTGGACGAGCTAGGCAGACTGAGAAAGGCTGCAGATGGACTAAACTGATGTTACCTGTCATGTTCGATCGACTGTCGAAAACCCTACTATCATTAAGCAGAAGGGAGTGCAGACGGCTAGTTGTCCAGACAAAAAAAAAACCGCAGTAAGTGTAAAGAAAAAAGGGGAGTGCCTATAATATCATAAACGTTCAAGAAGAAGAAGAAGAAGCACTACATTCAATAGCACCAAAATGAATGGATCCTTTGCTCAACTCCCTAAGCGGGCGGTCAGCTAACCCAAGCCGCACATTGAAGCTAAATTTATGAAAGTGAATAGAATTAAAGCCAGATTTGTTCTAATGCAATGGCAAAATCAATCTTAAATCATATAGGCCAGCGAAAGGGCGAGCAAAGAAAGCAGTCTGCTCAATGCGAGTGGCAAATGTGATTATGTGCATAGACCTCATATGCCTCTCATATACACATGTGCATGTGTATGTGTATAGTCACTACTTTTACTTGGACATATATATTTGTAAGTATCTGTGAGTATATAAACGCTAGTAGCACTCGGGCAATAGACGAATGTCGCGTACGACAAATATCGTATGATGAGACCGACGGAATGGTTTCCAAAAAGTGCACACTAATCGTAGATAATTAAAATTAAATTAGTGTGTGCAGATAGAATAACAGAAAAATCCACACGCACACACTACCGACTTCATCGTCATATGCTTCGTGTTTGTGTAGTTTTTGTTGTTGTTGAGGCATATTTAAAACATTTCATGCGCAATGTTGTTTTTATTGCTAGTTTTTCTATTTTATTTTTTTGTTATTGTTACTTGTTGGTTTACCGGCCTGCTGGCTGCTGGTTATTTTTATTGTCAACAGTGCAACCAACTGTCATCAACGCCGCTGAATTACGGCATAGACGCTGCCGGGGGCATGAGCGATTACGATGACGATGACGAGGCTATCGACAGGGTTTCAATGTTGTTATTGCTAATTTAGTTATTTTTTTTTTGTTTCTGTTTTCAAACTCTGTTGCTGTTGCAACTTTGTTGCACTTCCGACTGACAGTGGGATATTTTATGTTGTTTTTATTGTTATGATGTGAGTTGTTTTCATATGAGTAAAACCAATGCGGAAATTCAGCGTGAGTTGGTGATCGCAGTTACAAAAACAAAAGTATTAACGAAAATTGAATTGAGGGGAAATGGAAAACCGAAAAAAAATTTTACAAAATAAATAAAATTAACTCTGACTTTCACAATACTTAATGTTTGCCCTTTGCTTTCAACTAAGTGGCTTGAAATTGTACGAATTTGAGAACTCGTAGTGAGATATTACGCGCCTTTGAGGAACGTTTTGGCATTTGAAAGATTGCTGAATTATGGCGTTTTATGTATTTAATGAAAGGGTCCGGCACTCGAAGTGTAACCAATTAAAAAAGCGATAAATTTAGTTTGGAAAATTACTTTCATTCAATTCAAAGTAAAATATGTTTGAAAATAATACAAAATTAAGAATCAATTTACTTTTGCTGGATATGGTAACCTTTTGCCTTGACTATGGACTTGAGATGGTCCAGAAATGAATCGCAAGCTGCCGGAATGTGAGTTGCAGGTACAAGGTGGCGCAAAAGTAACCTTGCGATGTGTTTTGGCTGTAATTAAAAAAAAATTAAAAACTTTGATTCTTCTTGTGGATTATTTTTATTTGGTCTTTTAATTTTTTTTACATCAAGTCGAGAATATGATGTCATGTAAATGGCCGCCGCCACAGTTGATTGCCACTTGAGCCCTTTTTATGGCATTTTCCATCACTTTGGCCAAAACTTCCGGTCCTCACATTCTTGACGGATATTGTCTTTAAGAGCTGCAAGAGTCTGAGGCTTGTTGACATAAACCCGCGACTTCAAAAAGCCCCACAAAAAGAAGTCTGGAGCGGTCAAATCAGGCGATCTTGCTGGCCAGTGCAAATCGCCAAAACGGGAGATTAGGCGCCCGGGAAATGCATCCTTCAGCATATCGGTTTTGGCACGTGCAGTGTATACCGTTACACCGTCCTGTTGGAACCACATGTTTTCCAATCCCAATTCATCAAGTTGCGGCAAAAAGAGCTCGTTGATCATTGCTCTGTAGCGCTCACCATTCACAGTAACCGTTTGGCCCGCGACGTCTTCGAAGAAAAAAGGTCCGATGACTCCTCCAGCGAAAACAGCACACCATATAGTGACTTTGAGCGGGTGTAATGGCTCTTCGTGGGTTACACGCGGATTTTCAGTGCCCCAGAAGCGTAAATTTTGCTTATTTACGTACCCGTTAAGATGGAAATGGGCCTCATCACTCATGATTATTTTCGATGAAAAATCATCTTCCTCTTGGTGGTGATTAAGGATGGCTTAAGCGTATGTTAGACGCGATTGGCGGTCAGCAGCTAACAGCTGATTCACCGTCTGGACTTTGTACGGAAACATCTTCAAATCTTGTACCAAAATTCGCTGTAAAGACCGTCGACTGATACTCATTTGCGTGGCACGTCGTCTGGTCGATGTCGACGGCGCTTCCATGACATCCTCGGCTACAGCAGCAATATTCTCTGCAGAACGGCTACTCATGGGTCTGCCACGCCTGGCAGCATCTCGTGTTGTGCCAGTCTCTTTGAGGCGAGCGGCTAAACGTCGCAGTGTTTCACCAGTAGGCGTTGGACGGCGAGGAAATCTGCGACGAAATTCACGTTGTACCAAAGTCACCGACCGATTACACCGGCACACAAAAAAAAAAAAGTGGGGAGTACTTTTGACTAGACCCATATATCCCTATGTATTTTGACGCGCTGAATCCGAATTCGGTGTCCGTTTTGCCCGTACACCCGCAAAATTTTAAGTAAATAGCGAAAAACCGTGAACCGATTTTCAGCAATTTTTCACGGTTTTTCACGGTTTTAGCCTATTTAATCAAAATTTTGGGGGTGTACGGGCAAAACAAACCCCGGATTCGGATTCAGTGCGTCAAAATACACTGAAATCAGGTATGATACACTCATAAGAAAAGTTTTTAAAATTGACAAACGTCTATAAATGCGATTTTCAGCGATTTTTCATGGGGTTTCACGGTTTTTCGCTATTTACTTAAAATTTTGGGGGTGTACGGGCAAAACGGACACCGAATTCGGACTCAGCGCGTCAAAATATATAGGGATATATGGGTCTAGTCAAAAGTACTCCCCACTTTTTTTTTTTTGTGTGCCGGTGTTATTGGTCAAATAAATAGTCAGCAATATTCCGCGTTCTGGAGCAGTGTAGCGTAACATTGTTTATTAACGTGTATTTCGCATGTGTTTACTACACAAATGTCAAAACAGAACTGACATTAGGGGCCAATCGCAAAATTTATAGCATTTTCTGATAGGAGGATTACTTTAGCGCCACCTGTTATTTTGGCCCACTCACGAACAATAGCTTTCTTGGCTGCTGAATCGGAACTGGCTCTCCAAAATAGCCTTAAGGGGTTACATAGGTTTCGTCGGGTAAGAAAAAGCCTTTTTTTTCTATGTAAAAAATTATTAATTTAATTCAAACTTTTTTCTGTCTTATAGATACATATTTAAAGAATAATTTCTGAAAAAAAAAGGTGTGTCCGCGTTGTCAGCATAATTCCTGACAAGATCATCAAAACTGAAAAAACAAAAATAAGTGTTTTAGTTAAGACCATAAACTCGTGCTTGAACGAAGGAAAGAAAAAAAAGTAAAAATTGGAGTTTTGGCAGACATTTTTCCAAAAAAATGAAAATATCGGTCATATTTGCTTGACATTTTTTTTTTTTTAATAGTTTTAATTGAAAAAAATCCTTTTGTTCAAGCACGAGTAAATTGTATCACGAACACCTGTGTAAAATTTCATCAAGATCGGTTGAGTAGTTTTCGAGAACATTTGAGCAAGCATTTGAGCATTTGAACAAGTTTTGAGTAACAATAAAAGTGGTCTGGAACGCACACCTTCCAAAGGCTGTATCTCCGAAACTATTATTCGGATCGACTTGAAAATTTGGGATAATATTCTTGAGATGTTGTAGAAATTACTAAACCATCGAAATAATAAAATCGATTTTTTGAACCCACAAAACCCATGTCACCCCTTAAGAGAATAATCCATCGAGCTCCTCCACAAATCGAGGGGCCTACAGTTTCAAGCCGACTCCGAACGGCAGATATTTTTTATGAGAAGTTTTTCCATGGCAGGAATACACTCCGAGGTTTGCCATTGCCTGCCGAGGGGCGACCGCTATTAGAAAATTGTTTTTCTTAATTTTGATCTTTCACCGAGATTCGAACCGACGTTCTCTCTCTGAATTCCGACTGGTAGTCACGCACCAACCCATTCGGCTACGGCTACATATACATATGTATTATGCAGATTGAATGAGTATACGAGGGAGGTTCAATAAGTACCCGTGTTAGAAATGAAGACACCATTTTTTCCAATTTTTTTTTTTATTTCTCAACATAGCCCCCTTTAGAAAGATACTCTTCTTCCAACGCTCCAGCAACTTTTTGAACCCCTTCAGAAATTAGGATTTGTCGAACTCTTCAAAATACGCCTCTGTCTGGGCAATGTCTTTCTCCTTTGAACGAAACTTTTTTCCGCGAGCCATTTCTTTATGTTAGGGAACAAGAAAACGTCGCAGGGAACCAGATTGGGTGAATGCGGGGGTGCGACAGCAATTCATAATACAATTCATGCAGTTTGGCGGCGACAACTCCGGATGAATGTACCGGTGCGCTATTGTGGTGAAACAGCGTCTTTTTTTCGCCAAATGCGGGCTTTCTTCAACTTTTTGTGAAAGCGGTCCCATAACTCACTGTAGTATTGTCTAGTGATCGTTCTTCCTTTTTCTAAAAAAACCATAAGGATGACGCCGTTCGCATCCCAAAAAATCCTGGCCATGACCTTTCAGGTCGATGGATTTGTCTTCGCCTTCTTTGGAGCAGATTCAACGGGTGAAATCTATTGTTTAAATTCTTACTGAGTTTCTGTTGTGTAATAACAAATCCAGGTTTGACCAACGGTGACAACTCGATGCTAAAACTCCTTCGGAACTCGCTTAAATTGCTCCAAACACTGCTTCGAAGTTAACTGCCGCACCCGCTTGTTGTCCACCGTGAGCAATCGCGGCACCCATCGAGCCGACAATTTATTCACCTCCAACTTATCATGTAAATATGAATTGCACTTTTGTTCGTCGATCAGCGAGAATCACGTCGTGGGCTTTTTGAATGATTCCTCGGTAACCACAGTTGCCGTCCTCGGTAACCACTTACCCGGCGTAGAGGTTAACCGGGCCCGGAGCCCGTTTTGCCACTCCCTTCTGCGGCCAGCAAAGCCACGGTTAGCAAATGGGTAACTACAACCCACAAGCGAACTTGGCAGGCTGAGAAAGGCTGTAGATGGACTAAACTGATGTTACCTGTCATGTTCGATGGACTGTCGCAAACCCTTCTGTCATTAAGCAGAAGGGAGTGCAGACAGCTGATTGGACTGATGACGGACCACTTTATGTGGGCGAAGAACATGGAAAGTTTGGGCATCTCAGACAGTGTACTCTGCCCAGTTTGTGCAAAGGAGGATGAGACGGCGAACCACTTTCTGTGCGTCTGCCCCGCCTTCATTCGAATCAGGTTTGAAGTCTTTGGCACTGATGTGTTAAGAAGCGGCCACTTTGGTCCCTTGGCACCAAAAGATCTACTCAGATTTCTTCAGAGATCGGGTAGATTCAAAGAAACTTAAAATGGAATCAAATGTAGTACAATGGACTTAATTAATGTCTGAGTGCCGCATTTGCTAGTTGTCCCGAAAAAAAACGTCTGCCGGGCGTTCTAGTCGCTCCTCCGTTTAATTCGTTGAACCAATATCTAACTGACGTCATAGAAGGCGAAGCGTCCTCATAGACAGCATCCGCTTTTCTTTTACCTCCGCGCATTTTTCCCCATCTAAAAACAAAAAGCGAATTACCGAACATGAAACACGTCTTACTCGAATACTTGCCAAGTCCAAACTAATCTATCAGTCAGTCTGAAATTTGTTTTGCCGTCATTTGGCAGAGGGCAGCACTCGACGCTAACACCAACTTCCCTCAGAAACGTCCTCTGTCATCAAACACGAGTACTTATTGAACCACTCTCGTATTAGACAGAGATGCTACTTATTGCTACTGACCACCCAGCAATGCCTGTTGCTTCATTGTAAATTCCATATTATTGTTATTCTTTAAAGATGTGGCATCTCTGTAAAACATGGTTCAGCGATGTTGGTATCGGAATCGCAGTAAGATCTGTTTTGTAATTTTTATTTTCTTAACCAATTATTTTCTCTCTTGCCAACAAGTGCTACTTTGGACTAAGTAGGCAATTGAGTAGTAAAGTCCTCTCTCGACGAACAAAAATAATATTTATAAGGTGCTTTCTTAAACTCGGCCGGCCAAAATCGCTAAGCGGTTATCGCCCTAAGCAAAAAGAAATAAATCGCGCTTTTCAAAGATTTTTAAGACCGAGTCTTCTTTTGTAGTGAAAAAAGGAGCAAAATTTCAGCATAAATTTCTCTATGCGCGTTCTTCATATATCCACTTCACCAGCTTTCCTCATTTAACTCCTCTGCGCTTTTCTTGATGTTTATTTATTTAATTATTTTTAATCGCTTGTATAATTTATGCTCGATTTTTTTGCTCATTTTCCATATGGCGAACATGCGTGTATTAGTGTTTGATGTTACTAACAATTTTTCGGCATAAAATTACATATTCAACTTACACACACACACACACACACACATGTGCACGGCTGCGACTGCGCGCTATGTTGTTTTAGGCGAAGGCATCGTGTTGGATATGTGTATATGTGTGTATGATTTATGTGTTTGTGTGAGTGTGAAATTTGTGGTGATGATGCGTTGACGTTGCGGTTGGCAGCTGCTGTCAGCAAGTGCCAACTGTAACCACAAACAGAGGAAAACATACAGACACATTCGTAGCATTATTTGTAGTAACCCTGCAGAGATGGTAACTAGTACTGAACTAGTGGGAGTTTAGTAATACTTCGGTGGTCGTCACTAGTCCACGCCAATCCTTGTCATCAGCTGGCGTATTTAACGTTAACATGTCGTTGGAGGAAGAACCTCCCTCTTCATTACTATTCGACAGCTAACTCGTTAGTTCTGGTAAGCTAACTACTTCAACGTACTAACCAGGTAGATGGTACTGGTATACTGTCAAGCTCACTAGTGCCATTGCTCTGTACACTTCATTAGATGTAATAAACCAATTGTCTTACTGGTTGCTGGGCAATAAACATTTCGCTAGTTCATTTTATTTGGTTTCAACCCAACATTTGTGTATAAAATTTTAGGATTCTTTGCTAAATAAGGCATTTGAAATGATATTTTTGGCCGTTTCTTTAAAAGCGTGTAAAACGGAAACGAAAAAACATTTTTTATTTTTATTTTGAGGATTTCATTTTTAAATCCTTTTTTAAAAAACCAAAATGTTCTTTGGGCCACATAGGAGGTTCCTTCAAAAAGTTGTCAGCCTTCAAAAAATGGTTTTGCAAACAAAAGTATGTCACTGGCGACACGGATTCCGGGGCTCATAGTTGTCCGAAATCGAAAAGACAAAAAGGTTCTTGTTCGGTATGAATGTCGTTATCGTGTGAACTACGATCTTAAAATAAAATAAAATTTGACAAAATGGCGCGCGTTCAAAGATGAAAACCCGTTTTTTGACCCTTTTTTGTGATTTTAAAGATCCGAAAAAAATACAAAAAAAATGTTTTTCGGAATCACGATAACAACATCAATTATACGCCATTTAAATTCTACTTCATCAAAATCGGTTCAGCGGACCCGGCTATATACAGGGTGAACGATATGAAGTGTTACCACTTCACACTGCTTGTATCTGTAAATCAGTTCATGACATCAACGTCAAAATTGTTCTAATGACAGTTCAATATATTGTTTATAAGTCATCAAAAGCATTTGAGTCTCAGTTTTGTAGATTTTTTTTTTCTGTGATGGAATTCAAACGTAATAGTGTGATTGCGTTATATTTGGCTGGAAAATCGCAACCAGCCATTGTTCGTGAGCTCAGTCACCTCAAAGTGAATAAAATGTTTGTGTATCGCACTATAAAACGTTACAATGATACTGGTAGCATTGCAAAACGCTATGGAGGTGGACCAAAAAAACCGCAACAACGCCAGAAATGGTTCGGAAAGTGAAGGCTCGACTTGAACGAAATCAACGTCGAAGAGGAAGAAAAATGGCCAAAGAACTGAAAACATCGCAAGACAGCATTCGACGCATATTGAAAAATGAGCTCAAGGTCAAGGCTTACAAGTTCCAAAAAGCACACGATCTTTCACCCCAGCAAAAAAAAGTTCGGTGCGAAAGAGCAAAGGAGTTGTTGCGCTTGCGCGAACGTGGCGAATTTCCTAACATTGTTATTTCTGATGAAAAAAATGTCCCAATTGAGCAGTTCATAAATACTCAAAACGATCGTGTTTACTTGACCGAACGCTCATACGAGAATTTGAGCCTACGTATGGCCACTCGAAGCAATTTCTATCGCATGTAATGGTTTGGGCCGCAGTGACCGCTGATGGACGCTCTCCAATCGTTTTTATCGAGCCTGGTGTCAAAGTGAATGCGATTTATTATCGGGAAAATGTTTTAGAAGCTGCTTTAGAGCCGTGGACGTTCCAACAGGATTTGGCACCGTCTCATAAAGCTCGTGTGAACCAAGAATTGTTAAAAAATCATGTTCCACACTTCATTTCGTCCATACAATGGCTTTCGAATTCGCCAGGCACAAATCCGATGGACTATTCCACCTGGTCCATTTTGGAGATCAGGGTGAGGACTAAAATATATGCCAGTATGGATGCGGTGACAAAAGCGATTATACGAGAATGGGCCAAAATACCTCAAGATCACATTCGTGCAGCATACAACTCATTTTTTGACCGTTTGAAGGCTATAATCAAGGCAAAAAGGTGGTCATATCGACCTAAAGTTAATATATGCTAAAATTGTAATCATTTTTGAACAATTTTGTCTTTGAAATCAATAAAAACTAATTTCACACAAAAAAGTTATGGTATTTTGAATAGGTAACACTTCATTTCGTTCACCCTGTATGTGCCTATTTTGTTTTATTTAACGATTTATAAAATACTGAAAACAAAAATAAAAACACCATTTCCAATAAGGCGTTGGCCCTAAGGCGTCTTAAATCTTTGTGTTTTCGGCGAATGCTGTTGCTCCTTTTCGTGTTTCCTCCCCAATTCCTTGACTTATTGGATTGTCTTTTCTTTCTTGTTAAGGTCTATACTATTAAAAGCATGCAAAATGAATCATTCTATCGGAAGATTTATACTTTTAGCAAATGCTGTCGCACGTCAATCATCTTGTGAACGGTTCTAATGCCATGTAGTATAATTTTACGCAAGTTTCTGGTAGCGAGTAGACTAACAATCAATCACTAATCTTAAAACACCACAGACAAAAGTAAGAGATGAAACGATCCTTCGACGCATGTAGGGATTTTAGTTAGATTAATTGGCAACTGGCTTTGTAAGATGGAATCGGATCAACAAACCAAGGTGAACGGAGGAGAAAACGTATGACGGATTTTTGGCTTTCAATATGGCAATCATGGTATGGTCGCCAGATATAGACGGCATATTCTATTTAGTTAAGGTGAAGCGTGAACTGGTAGTCTTTTAGTTCATAACAGGCATTTTTCCAGCAGGGTAAGTATGAGCACAATAAAATATACAAACATACGAACTAATTTTGTAGCGTTGTAAAGGCATTGCTGGAGAAAGGAAGTTCTTATTTATTCGTGTTTTGTTTTTGGTTTATGTTAAGCTCAGCTCTTCAAATACCCAATATTTAGGTTATGTTGTTTTCTTTTCAATCAAATTTGTAACGAAACTAAACTTTGGGAGTATCTCAGCTGCAAAAATTAAACAAAAAATGTTGTAATTATTTGCCAGCAACCTGCAGCTTTAGTGCTTCAATATTCCCTCGCCGAAAAGTGGGCTTGGCCAAATTCAATATACACCCTCTATTCCAGAAAAAACCCAAACTTGCATCTTTTTGTCAGAATTACACTTATGACACGCGACCAATGAGTTGGCGCATAATCGATTTCTTGGCCGTCTGTCAGCTTGTCCTAAACTGAGTAGTTCAGTTTCATTTCATTGACTTTCAAAGACGATTGCATGTAAATTTAAATGAATGAAGTAAAAAGGCTTTGAAATGTCGCGCCCATATGTTGTTTTAAAATAAAACAAACAACAATTTAGATACTTTCAGATTTCACTATTTTTATTCAAAATTGGACTCTTAAGAATTATATAGTTTGGGGAAAAAGAAATCCATTATTTTCTCGGTAGATGGCTGTAGTGATCAGTGTTGCCAATTTAGCGACTTTGTCGCTAGAACTGACGACTTTTACTTGAGTCTTGGCGACAAAAAAAAGTTTTGACGACAATAGTGATTTAGCGACATATCTGGCGACTTTTGGCAATATATACTTTTCTGTCAACTTGGTTACCCGTGAATGCCCTTTACCTTCCATACTCTAGAGTAACAATTTACTGACTATTGATAAAATAAAGCACTACCTATTGGTGTATTATCGTTGATAAATTATCGATCTATAATTGAAATTTAAAATTTATTTTTACCTCAAAATTTTTTATGAAATTAACAAAAATCATACGTTGTATTAAGAAATAATAAAATATATTCCAATTCAATTACTCCTTGTTTCACACAATTGTACTAGGTAACCAAATTATTTTTGCCACTGATCACATAAGAGCAATGCGGTCGGGAAATCCCCGGATTTTATTATGTTCTGTACGTGAAACAATTGAATTGATTCATTTTAAGTAAATATAAACAATTTAAATCTATCTCGAGGTTGCTTAAATAATGGATTTACCTCTGAAAAAAAGCAGTATTTTAGGAGATTGAAACTAACTTCCGTTGATCTCAAAATTTCAGTAGAGTTGGTATTACTGGTTTAATTATTATTCATCTAAAAATTTTAAGTCCGCAGCTGGCCTCTTATACATCTCTCAGAATGAAATTTAGGATCCGCCCCCGAGGGAGTTAGCGACTTTCTAGCGACTTTTGATATTGGCCTTAGCGACTCACATTTATTGGCGTTGGCAACACTGGTAGTGATCGATATTTCGTAAAGTAGACAGAACCAGTTTCTTCAAATTTTTTCACCAACCTTTTAATTATCGATCCATTCGGGCGATATTTCCCACCGAAAAAAAAAATGACGAATTTTACGCTATTTTGTTCGGTTGTTCTTAAAGACCGATTATATAATAAGTTTCAATAATTTTATTGCATTATTCTATCGTGCAAAATGTGCATCTCCTTACCTGAAAAATGTCAAAGATGATCTAAAAAAAAGCTACCGTCTAGAAATTATTCACCATCGACAGCTAGGCGTCACTTTTGAAAGACGAGATTTTTAATTTTTTTTTTCATTTTTAAATTTTCTTTTCGGTTTCTGTTTTGTTTTTTGTAAAAATCTAGTTTTTTTTTTGGAATAAGGTATGTATGTGTGTGGTTTCCATACCATCTTCCTCACCATATGTACATACACGCATACACATCTGTGGCCTGTTTCACCTGCTACTTACTTTGGCTACCAAAATTTGTCAAAATTTAAATTTATTGTTTTTGTTTTTCGTTTTGTTTTCCGATTCTTATTCTTTGGTTGCAAAGAAAACTACAGAGCCGAAAGGCACGCAGCAAAAATAAACCACCTGTGCGCACACACAATTACATTGAACTTAAGTAAATAACAACAACAGCAACAACACCAACAGCTATAACAATAAGTATAATAGCGATGGCGTAGACATCAACATTATCGCCACCAACTCCGCCACCGATACGAACACCAAATATAACCAGTGTCAGCGCCAAGGCAATCAACCGCGCCGCGGTTTGCTTTCGGTTTCGGGTGGTTGTGTATCAGACCACAGCGGCAGTGTCATTTAGCGGCATTTGAAGGAAGCCTTTAACCCGCCTCCATGCAGACATTCTGCCGCAAATGTGAAAATGTTAATCGCGCTCGGTGTTGCCATTTTCATGAAAATTAATCAAAAGTTGGCTCGCTTTCTCTGAGACTTTTTTTTTTAACTGAAATTCAATAATGGACGTCAGACTTTCGGAGACTTCGACTACTTTAGATGGAAATAAAATTATTTTTTAAATATTTTCATCCAATCTACTTTTATTCAAAAAGTATTTAGTGTCTGCCATTGAAACAAAAACGGTACAATTATCCATTGATATTTAATTCGTTCAAAATAATCTCCATTTCATTAGTTTCTGCTTCTCTCAATCACCAAAACACTTTTCGTGCGCCGATAGTGGAACAACTTTCAAGTCATTCTGCGAATACTTTTTCATCGCTTTAATCCTCTCAATAGACTTTTCGTGAAGTATGGGCAAATGATATCGAAGTAGGGAGCTTGCCGTGGTATCAACTTTGTTTTTAACCAGTTCGAGAAGTGTAAGTCGTTGCATCGTCGTGTGAAAGAAACCAAGAGTTCTTCCTTCACGATTCCCTTCTCATGTGATAAATATTCTTATCAAATACTTCAGTATACTCACATAAAACCCTTGTGGATTGGCGAAAGTGTGGAGTGTATCCCGCCACGGTTAGACTTTATCGTCATTTTTTTGGCGTTTGATTATTCTGAGAACCACCGTTTCGATTAACGCCTTGGCTCAAAGAAAGCATTTTTTCCATTTCGGCGCATCGATATCCGAAGCCCTGCACCGATCGGCTGATATATCCCTGAAAGCTATTCGACTATTATCTTCGAAGCTATTCGACTATTATCTTTTAACTCACCTTGGTCTGTCTATATTTTATGAGATTAAGTCCTCACTGGTCGTTGAGTGTGTCGAGAAACTGAATGTGTTAGGAATGCACAAACTATATCTGGCTAATTTGGGTTCTAGTACACAGTGGTATAACTGGGAACGAAGTAGCGGACGCATAGGCAGCAGAGGCTACGGCCTCGCCTGCAATAGAAGCTGAACTCTTCCTTGCTACGGGACAACCCACTATCAAGGAGAAGTTTAGGATTGAAGAGCTGAAACTAAGGAAGGTTAGCTGGCACCAAACTTTGTAACTACGCGAGGTGAAACCCTTACTGGAGGGGTACAAACAAAAGAGTTTTACGCAACACATAACTGTTCCCAAGGATAACATGGGAATGCTTGCGGGCAGTCACAGGCCACTGCAGACTGCTAGTTATCAACACATCATCGAGATATGGTCCACTGATACTCGTCGTTTCTGCCACTAATCCCAGGAGACTCCAATGCACCTTTTCCTTGCGCTATTGCGCTACACGCAAGGAGAAGGACCATTCAAAGTTCCGGTCCGTTTTTGAACAGAGGAGTTTTCGACGCGGCTCTAAGAATTACGGAAAGTAAGAAATTCCGATGTTTGTATGTAATATTAAATGCCATTTCATCTTCTTAATTGGCGCGGTAACCGCTTTCGCGATTTTAGTCAATTTTAACAAAGCGCGCCAGTAGTTTCTTATTCGTGCTAACCGGTGCTAGTTGGACACACCAAGTGAAGCCAAGACCGTCTCCACCTAATCTTTTCCACGCAGAGCAGGCCATCATCTGCCTTTGCTACCACCAGCTGGTACCGCATCGAATACTTTCAGAGCCGGAGAGTTTGTATCCATTCGGATGACATGGCTCAGCCAACGTAACTGCTGGATTTTTATTCGCTGCGCTATGTCTATGGCGTTGTAAGGCTCATACAGCTCATTGTACCATCGCCTGCGATATTCGCCGCGCCACCGTACAAAGGTACCAAAATCTTCAGCAGAATCTTTCTCTCAAACACTCCGAGGGATCGTCCACGCTTCTGCACCATACGTTAGGACAGGCATGATAAGAGCCTTGTAGATTCTTGGTTTTGTACGTCGAGAGAGGACTTTACTACTCAACTGCCTACTTAGTCCAGAGTATCACTTGTTGGCAAAAGAGATTCCATGTTGGATTTCCAGACTGACTTTGTTATCGGTGTGAATGCTGGTTCCTAAATAAACGAAGTATCTTACAACCTTGAAATCATAACTGTCAACAGTGACTATTGAACAGTGGGTACCAATACGCGAGTGCGCCGACTGTTTGTTTGAAGACAGGAGGTACTTCGTTTTGTCCTCGTTCACCACCAGACCCATTCGCATTGCCTCTTTATCCAGTTTGGAAAAGGCAGAACTAACAGCGCGGTTGCTAAGGCCGATGATGTCAATGTTATCGACCCACGCGAGCCACCTGAGCGATTAGGTTCTCCGGCCCGCACGATCTTTTCCAGCATCAGGCTAAAGAAGTCACACGACAGCGAGTCGTTCTCTGAAACCTCGTTTGGTTTCAAACAGACCGGAGAGCTCCTTACCAACTCTGACGGTGCTGCTGGTATTGAGCTACGTCTTTTTACATAGCCGTATTATTTTCGCGGGGATACCAAATTCAGACATCTCGGCATAGCAGAAAGTCACTGTCAAGTGACATGACTTTAAAAAATAGAGTAGTCAGTTTGTGTTTTGTCATGCCGATCCTCGGTTGAATGGATGCATTCCCCAGTACCATTACGGGCAAAACTCCGAAATAGCAGAGTAATGCAGGTTTCAGCTGAGTACTTGGCTTAGCATCAAACCCAGTTGTGGGATATATCCGTGCTAGCCCACTTTCAAAGCGCGTCGAAAAGTACATTTCTTCTGTTCCTCACCCTATACGCTGTAAGTGCTTTACTGTATGAAAGATATAATTGTAGAATTTTCAAATAGCCCGATAGCTGTTACTAAAGTAAAATTCTCAAGTATTTCCATGAGCATCAGTTTCATTCAATTTATTTTCAAAACTCGAATATCTTTTACAACTTTCAACGTCTAACAAAGCATGTTGGCAACCCTACATATACACCAAAAAAAAAAAAACAAGAAACACGATCATGAGCATGAGAGCGCACTTGACACTATCAACTGTTCGGCATAGCGACGTCACGCGTGGGTGAGCCACACTTGCCGGCAATCGTCAGCCAAACAGTAACCAACTTCTATGTTGCGCGTTGGGCCAACAAGCTCGCCAACCTCGCTAGCAACCAAATCATGTACCAGTGAGAAAATGTAATCTTGCGCAGACGTCTGTCTGACTGACAGATACTACGAATGAAATAAATGGAGAGAGTTAAATGAACTGGCGAGCAGTTGAACGCACACAAACGTGCAAGTATCTGTATGACTTGCAATAGCAATCGGCTTAGTTGCTTGGACAGACTTGGAGTACTCCAAAAAGACTGGACAAGCAGAGTGCAACAAGTGCATTTCCTTTCTGGATGCTACAATGCGGAAGATTGCACTATTGTGCCACACACGCACACACACACACGCTTGTTTGCCTCCAATTTTAACTTCTATTTCTGCTCTTCCTGTTACCATTTTGCTGCTTCTTTTACTTTTTTATCATTCTTCTTCGTCTTCAATTCTTCAATTCTACTTCTTTTCGCTCAGTGCTTGCCGTGCTTTTATCTGATCTTTTTCAGCTTGCTATGTTCTGCATTTAATTTATGTTTGTACGGCGAATAACCAAATTTGTTTAAGCCAAGTGAAGTTGGGTTCTGTGCCACTTATTCGCCACTTCTATCATCCACTAACTGTTGTGCTTGTGTTGCATTGTCTTCCGGACATAAACACCCCTGCAAACGGACGCGGTTGCGCATTGTGGTATTTTCGATTTCAAATTTGAATTTTTTAACCATTATAATTACACACTTTAGTGACTTAAGCAACTTAGCATAGACGTGTAAGCGCATTTATCAACTTCCGAAAAGGGAAACATTTCTTCTTACAATTAAGTACTTCATGTGTCTTCTTTTGTGCGGCCAACAATTTTTCTACACTCGGTTGGTTAGCAATGGTGCAACTAACTACTTTTCTTACTATTCTCCTATACTTGGTTGCAGCAATTTGTGGCGAGAAATTTGAATTCTTCATATCACGTGACTCATTTTATTCGCGCCACTTAACCATCACGCATACATACACACGTACATAGGTACTCATTAATATTCACTTATTCCGAATTGGCTGAAAGTAAAATAATTTATATAATTTCTCTTCTTCAATTACTTTATTCTGTATATTTTATGTACGCGATGTGGCATTCAATAACGAGACTCACGTTTCTACATAGAGAAGACGTAAGCCTACGCCAAATGCCACCTACCGCCAGCTGCTCAGCGTTATTATTAACCAGATATTAAGACAAAGCAATCATTGCAATGAAGACTGAGGACAGGAACTATGTTTAGGGTAACGGGGACAAAAAATTAACTTATCGTCGAACTTCGCTGATTTCTTCATGACTCTGAAATATCTTTAGGGGAATAAACAATCTGGCTAATCAATTCGCCATACATCTGATTTAAAATAGTTTCTCCCTAGTCTAACGAAAACTGACAGGAGAGTCAACGATGATTTCCACGGCAGCTTTAAGAGAGAGTCATAATGAATGCTACCACAGATCGTAACTCCTCCCTATTCAGCTTGAAGAAGAATTTCGCGAATTCCCAGTTAGACTTTTCCAAGAAGCGTTTAGTTGTTCTATAGGTGCTGAGACAGCATCAATGGTTTTTGGTCTCTCTTCAGTTGTCGAATAAATCTTTCGTCTCTTTCGGGTAGGCTGAAGCGGTTGTCCTGCGTGACACACGCAGGTTTATAGCCCATTGTGATGTCACATGTGGAGCTTGTCCTTATATCTCCTTAAACCACTCTGTACTTTTCAAAAATCTTAGAAGATGCTCGATTTCCGCAGAACTGAGATCTTCCAAGTCAGTAAAACATTGTCTACCTAAAATCGTAAACCTACGTATGGATAGAGCAAGACAATGGCACAGAAGATGCGAGATCATCTCTTCCTCTTCCTCATCTATACACCTTCTGCAGAAGTCATGTGCTTCCACACTCATCCTCTGCGCGTGCATACTTATTACGCAATGCCCCGTAATAACTGAAATCAGTGTAGTAAGACTGTGCTTATTTTGGCTTTGCGATTAACATAGCATTGAGAGTCGGCTGTAATTGTTGGGTGATTCTGCAGGTGGTTTCATTACGCCATCTTTCATTTGCTGGTCTTACGATTTACTCGAAGTAAGTAGCTTACATGTTTGTAAGGGTGTGCCTATATCAATGTCTATGTGCTCGTCCACGACATGATTCTCTCTGATCGACGAACGAAAGTGCGCGTAGTAACAGAGGCCATAGATGTGTCGACCGGAACGGCAATTAATATTTTACATGATAAGTTGGCGATGAAAAAGTTGTCAGTCCGATGTGTGCCGCGATTGCTCCCAAGCGACAACAAGCGGATGCGGCTGTTAACTTCGAAGCAGTGTTTGGAGTAATTTAAGCGAGATCCGAAAGAGTTTTTGCGTTGAGTTGTCAGCGTTAGGTTAGGTTAGGTTTGGCAGCCGCATCGTACATAGAGACAACGATGTCACTTAGACCACGAAATGGGTCCGTTGTGAGCCGCGGGGGCTGGGCTACATTTCCCACTCCATATTGAACCAGCTTAAGCTTTTGACAAAGCGTAAAAGGTTGTTGCTACCTAAAGTGTATAGATTATCTATATTCGTTCGAAGTAGGATTTTAAAAATCGGTTCCTGCTTCTGGCTAGAGCTGGGCATGTGCAAAAAAGTGTTGAATTGTTTCCAACGGACACCACCCATTTTTCCAAATTTATCCGGCGTCGATTAATGTTTTGGGTTCATTATTTGGGGGTAACTTCGCTTTTTTACGAAAGAGATTTTTGCTCACATATGTCTAAATCTGCCTCGATTGTGCGAACAAAATTAGAATACCCTTGAGCACAAGTATGCGCGAGTATAAAAATTCCTAACTCCCATTACCTGAAGCAGTTTACTCGTAATTCACTTGAACAACGCAACAATGCCCCAAAACTAATCAGGAACTTCTAAGCCAGTGGATGTGTGTTTGTCTGCTTGAAGCCAAATGCGCTGCGTTCAACATTTTCCCATGATTATTTGCTTTATTGTCTTATATGAAAAAGCCATAAACTCGCGATTGTCAACAAAGTCCTCACTAGTTCAACGAAAATAACAATAATAACAACAACATTGAACATTACCAAATGTCGCTTTATCGCTACTGTACAACAGTAACATTAGTTGCAAGTAGCACACAACAACAACTAACCTAATGATGAGTGTGAAAACACTAACAAAACTTGAAGAACATTAACAATGAAACCATAATGATTTTAAAACAAGCTCAAAGCCTTCAAAAATCTGAACGCATACTCGTACATACAAAAAACGAAAATAAATTCGAGAATACCCATACCTTGTAGGGAAACTCGGTGGTGCCCACTACTTGTAGTTAAAGTTAGTTTTCTTTTGTGCTTCTTTCATAAACGATTTCGTGGTGCTTTCACGGCGAAGTACTTTTTATGCTCTACACTAAATTTGAAAGTACTTTTTTCAGAACAAATTCCCGACTCGATTTTTTCATTGTGTAGCAGTGAATTTTTTTTCGCAGAAAATTTGTAAAAGAAATTGTAAGCTGTGTTTTTTTTTTCTTACTAAATCTAGTGATAAATCAGATTCTCATCAAACTTGGAGATTACGGAACAAAACTGACGGCATTTGCTGACGACTTGGCTGCTATCATCTCAGGTGGGGTTCTTCAAACGATGAGTGAAATACTCACTTGGACTCAGAGATATCTGCAAATCGACCGAATTCGCAGGATTGGAAGTAAATTCAGATAAGACGGACCTAGTACCTACTATTCACAAGAAAGTGCAAGACTCCCAACTGGTCACTACCGATACCTGGAGGAGTTGAATTAACGTTTCAAACATAGACTAAATACTAAAGTGTTATTGTAGATAGTAAACTGCCTTGGATATTTAATATGGATGCCTTATACGCGTGCATAAAAATGCTCGGCAAGACTTAGGGTTTAACCAAGTCAGCCAGATATACTTAACGCACCTTTCTTCTTGATAGCAATAAAAATAGACATTGCAATGCGTTCACAATTTTCCAGACTGAATTCACGAAGCTTTCGCATTACTGAGGGCAAATTCAACGTGAAACCGCCCATTTGATGGCAAATACTCTGGTATAGCGAACATTTTCAAAACAAAATGCGAGCAACCTCGATGAAAACCAAATCAGAAAATTAATTGAATCCCCTTGATGGGGGGCGCTCCGCTGGTGCTTTCTGACAAGGTGAAGTACCTAGGTCTAATCCTTGATAGTAAGCTAACGTGGAAGCGTTAGAGAGTAAGGAAGGCAACAATCGCCTTGTATGGATGCAAAGGCGCAATTGGCAAAAGATGGGGCCTCTCGCTTATAATTGTATTTTGGCCCTATAATTCCATAATAAAGCCAATCTTGTTATATGGAGTCCATGTCTGGTGGAACTCACTGGAGAGGGTGACATCAGTTAAAAAGCTAGAGAGAGTTCAGAGGTCTGCACTCATTGGAATCAGTGGGGCGCTTCGAACTACTCCTACTCTGGCGCTTAATGTAATGTTAAATGTGGTACCTGAAGACATCGCAGGCAGAATTGCCGCTGCACGTAACGCAATTAGACTGAGGGGCTTGGGCTATAAGCTCAATCTCACATATGGGCACTCAATCATCCTCAGAAACTTTGAGTTCATCCCCTCGTCGATGGATCAGTCGCTTGGTCCAAGCGGAACTTTCTCAACCCATATTCCACCAAGGGAGGAGTGGACCGGGGGCAACACTTGGGGACAGGGCCTAGTTAACCTGTTCACAGATGGCTCGAAGCTGGACGGTAGGGTTGGAGCAGGAGTATTCTGCAAAGAGCTCCCCATCAAACTCAAATTTAGGCTACCGGATCACTGCAGTGTATTCCAAGCAGAGGTGGCCGCAATTAAAAAAGCAGCTGACTGGCTACGTCTTCTATATAAAGATAATTTGGGTACCTGGTCACAGTAACATTGCTGGAAACTACGAAGCCGACGAGCTGGCCAGACAAGGGACCTGTGAGATCGTGTGCCCGCGAAAGGAAAGGATCGGGATCCCCTTGACAACCTGCGCTCTACTCCTGGAAGGATGGGCTTTGCACCAACTCAGCGAGCGCTGGGCAAGTACACGAACGTGTAAGGTCGCGAAGTCCCTCTGGCCACGTTTGGATAGGAGGCGGTCGAGGGATATTCTGAGGATGACAAAATGTCATCACTCAAATTTCTTGGGCATCCTCACGGGGCACTGTCTGCGGAGTATACATGCAGTGAGACTCGGAATTATTTCAAGTCCTTTTTGCGTCAGCTGCATGGAGGATGAGGTGGAATCATCTCAACATCTGCTCCTCAGCTGCCCAGCTCTCGCGGGACTAAGATTGAAGCATCTGGCAGCAGGTCTTGATAATAAAAATCTGATGAACTTCATCAGCAGCACAAAGAGGTTAACACAACCTCAGACCAGTCACCGTTCATAGTCCACAAACACTCAACCCTCGCCATCCCTTTCCCTTTCGTCCTTCACCTCTTTTTCCCCTCTTGCAATGATATCACACAGGATGAACCAAACTTCTTTCGTCCAAGTGAGCCCACTCTTTGGGCAACCATCACTACCTAACCTAACCTAACCTATAAGTTATATAATTATTGAAATTAACTTCTATCTATCTGTCTATCTATTTATCTATCTATATTTATAAACGGTTTCAGTTGCTCAAAGTTTTCCTAAAGGGTAAGCAAATAAATAGTGTATGTGTGTGTGTTGTAGGTATTTATTTATAAATATTTTAATAATATAGTTTTCTTTGCTTTCATCAAAACATTGGTAATCACACCTCTTTGCATGGCATTCAACTGGTAACTAGTACACTTTTATATTTACTTGTATGTGTCTACATGTACTTGTGTGTGCATGTGTATGTACGCATTCACATGTATCCAGTTCAGCATGAGATTAAATGTTGAATTGCCTCTGACTGACCAAAACCATTGACTGCCACTCGCTTCCAAATGGCTTCTTTGTACGAATGTATGTATGTACGTATGTGTGTTTGTACGTCACCATCATCAACTCAGTTAGCTGTGTCATCAATGGGCGGCGAACGACGTCGGCGTAGGTTTCAACGATCGCTAGCACAGTGGGCATTAGCGCATTAGACGTTAAATACTCTGTAGCAAAGTCAAGATCAACGCCGCCACCGGCAGCTTCATTCACGCGCTTCATAGAACAACAATCACAATGGGTGTTAGGAGTAACAATGTAGAAAACAACAAGAATAACAACAACACATCTTTTGATATTTGTTTTGATAGAAAGCTATCAAAATCAAATTTTAACTTAGAAAAAATCACAGATTAACATTGTTTGTTGTGTGACAACGAAACTATCATAAAAGTAAAGAAAAAAAATTGTTGTTATGTGGGAAAATATGTCTTTTGTGGGAGGATAAAAAAAACATAAATTTCATATAGCGGGCGCCATAGAGGAATGGGTTTGTGCGTGTAGGGCATTTGGTAGGGCACGCGTTCGAAACCCACAGTGAGCATGAGGCAGTAAATGATAGAAAAAAGATTTTTTTTTCTACTAGTGGTCGCTTCTCTGCAGACAATGGCAAGCCGTCGAGTGTATTTCGGCCATGAAAGTAAATAATAATAATAATAATAATTGGCGCATACACTGCTGTTAGGTGTTTGGCCGAGCATCTTCTCCCATTTGTGGTGTGCGTCTTGCTGTTATTCCAATAATAGAGGGGCCTATAGTATCTATTATTTGATGTTCATGCACGGAGATTCCAATCTATGTACTAGCGAATGGTAGTTACGCATCAACTCATTCGGCTACGGCGGCCGCCTCTGCCATGAAAAAGCGCCTCACAAAAAACCATCTGCCGGTCGAAGGCGACTTGAAACTGTAGGTGCCTCCCTTCATGAAACAGCATAAGTAAGCTCATCACAAATAGAAGGAAATTTCGAAATTTTTGCTCAGAATTTTTAGAAAAATTTCGGGTATGCAGTTTTATAGAGCATTTTGGTATAACAAAGTAAGAGTTCAGGTGGTACAAAAACTGCGTTGATTTTTTGGCCATGTTTTCTTCTCACTCTCATATAAAAACAAGTGTAGTACGCGTGGAATGAAGAAAATGCACAAAATCGCGTTCGAAAATAGTTCTAAAAAATCACGCTGATTTCTTCTTCTTCTTCTTAATTGGCGCAATAACCGATTACGCGAGTTTAACAATCGTTTCTTTCTCGTGCTAACCGGCGCCAATTGGACACACCAAGTGAAGCCAAGTCCGGGTCCCGCACAACCAGCTATCCTGGAATGTTTCGCCTTCTCACTTTAGCTCATTCCCGAACGGGTTTTCGGAAGCTACCCAGAGGATACTTGAGCTAATTCGGGGAGTTGTAAGCTGTTTGAACCATATGCAGAAGAATCGTCCGGGCCACTCCCAACTGAATGGTGATCAGTAACTTTTCCCACTTGCGTGGACTTCTACATATGGAACCATCCTCCTTAACGCTGATTTACTTGACTCAAAAAATGGCTTGATCCGTGGATAGCCTCAAAAGATGAACAGTTTTGCCGCGACGGTATACGAGATCTACCAGAAAGATGGGAAAAAGTAGTAGCCAGCGTGGACAATACTTCCAATGATTCACTTGCAATCATTATTTCAGAATAAAGTTGTATTTTCATCAGAAAAACTGCGATAACTTAGTTGCTTACTTTATCAGGGCCGGATCAAAGGGAGGGAAATAGGGGAACTTTCTCATAGCAGCTTTGTGCAAATTTTAATTTATCGTTAGGCTTTTCTGTTTGTGTGATATTTTATCTTTAACTCATTCACTCAGCGTACTGCTTCGGAAAGAATCCATCGATAATGCAAAAACATCGGCAATGATAGATACGCTGCCTGCAACTTTTCAGAATCGAAGAGAAGAAGCTGATGCAAACTTCAGAAGTATTTATTCAGATGCAAAAGGACTGGCACAGAAAATTGATATTCCCGAACAGAAACCAAGAACTTGTGGACGACAAACGAAACACGAGAATTACAGTGTGAGCACTTGCGAAGACCGGGTTTCGGTGTACATTCCTTTGTTGGATACCATCTGCGAAAATCTTAAATCACGTTTCTCTAGACAAGTTCTAGACGGTTTCCAATTGAGTTTGCTGCTTCCTCTAAAAGTATATGCGCTTGATACGACTGAGATTGAAAATCTTATCAGCTGTTTGATGGAAAGATTCAAAGGTCTCATATCTAATGGCATCGTATAACGTTTAAAGTTCAAAGGCGAGTTGAACCACTGGAAATGTTATTGAAACAGTTCTGATATGCACTTTTTGGTACGTCCTTGAGCTGTCTCAGCGATTCGGTTTTTATCTCCTCAATCGTCGCAAAACGCCGTCCTTTCATGGGTCTCTTCATTCTTGGAAACAGGAAAAAGTCGCAGGGGGCCAAATCTGGTGAATGCGTTGGCTGAGGCATGATAACGGTGTTGTTTTTGGCCAAATAATCCTTCACAAGCAAAGATGAGTGAGCAGGTGCATTATCATAATGCAAAGGCATGAATTCAGGGTGTTTTCCCCATATTTCTTCACTCAAACGGCGCATAACTTCAAGGTAATACTCCTTACTTATCGTACGGTCTTGTGTAAGAACTCCTGATGCACTACACCATAGTAATCGAAGAAAGCAGTGAGCAAAACCTTGCCATTTGATCGATCTTGGCGTGCTGTTTTTGGTCTTGGCTCTCCTGGACTCTTCCATTGGGACGATTGGGCTTTGGTTTCGATGTCATAGCCATACGAGTCATATCCATGATTCGTTACCAGTTATGACCCTTATAAGCAAATCTGAATCATCGTTGATGCCATTCAACAATTCCTGAGCGATGCTCATGCGACGTTGTTTTTGGTCACAATTCAGCATTTTTGGAACGAACTTCGCAGCCACACGCTTCATGCCTAAAATTTCTGAAAAAATTGCATGGCACGAGCCAACCGATATCCCGATATGCCGAAATCCTCAGCAACTTCTCTAATTGTGATTCGACGATTCTCCATAACATTTTTCTTCACTTTCTCAACATTTTCATCGGTTGTTGATGTGCTGGGACGTCCAGAGCGAGCGTCGGCATTTACATCTTTTCGACTTTCTCAGAAAAGATTGTACCACTTGCAAACATTTTGTTGATTCAGCGTACCTCTCTGTATGCCACTGTCAACATTTCAAGTGCTTTTGAGCACTTAATTCCGTTTTTTACACAATATTTGATTGGACTTCTTTCATCCATTTTTTTCGATAGCAGAAAGTCGACGAACACGGAAAACACTTGCCAATGACAAACCATGAATATATCTTCGGGGCGAGGGTACCAACATAAAAAAATTATAATCGAAAGTCGAATGTACGTAGAACGCGAAATTTGAAAATTCATCTTATTTTTGAACACACCTCGTGTATGTATTTATATTGTTCATTCTGCTCTGATATACGAGCTTAAATAGGCGTCTTTGTTAAATACGAATAAAATATTTTTAGAAGGAGTAATACATAACAGCGCTTAAATATTTGCATATTGAAAATTATTGTCACAGGTTCTAAAAATATGTGTAAATATGTATAAATAATGCCGATACAAAGTCGAAATGTATGCAAATTTCTCTGGGCTTTGCCGAATATTCAATTGGTTTTCTAACAGGTATTCACATATACGATTAGATGTATAAGTCCACATTGATTCTTTCTTTCCGTTTTTTTTTTGTTTTTTTTTTTTTTGTTTTTTTTTTTTTGCGATTATAAATTTGTAGCTCTTTAAATAGAATTGAAAATAACACGGATTTCTTATTATCCACGTACTATTCGATTGTCTCTTTGAAATCACCTTTATCGCGCGACAAATGTTGAATTTTTTATAGGAATTTTGATGACCGCATACAGTAGCCATTTGTAAATATTTAGAATTAGCCATGGATGCACACGGCATTGAAGTTCTAAAAATTTCTACTGAAAAGCATAGAATGCTTGGCCATACTTTCCCATAGTAACTCTTTCTTTCACTCGACTGTTGTTTGAATAAACGGCACTTTGTCACTCCTTAAGTAGCACTAAAGCGCCGTTTTAATACCATCATAAGACCTCAAACAGACAGATATATACAGCCAGCCAGAGCTTTGATGAAATGGCGAAGATAGATGGGATTTAGGTTGGCGCACTGCTCAAGCTGTCAGAAGAAGGAGCACTGTAACCACAGATGTGGGGTCTCCAATCGTTTTCATCGAGTCTGGCTTCAAAGTAAATGCGAAATATTATCGGGAAAGTATTCTGGAGGTTTCTTTGAACCTGTGTCTGACAAACATTTCGCTGGCAGACCAAAGACGTTTCAACAGGACTCGACACCGTCTCACAAAGCCAAAGTGAACCAAGAATGGCTGAAAAACAACATTCCAAACTTCATAACGTCCACACAAGGGCTCTCAAATTCACCTGACGCGAGTCCGATGGATTATTCTCTTTGGACCATTTTGGAGAGCAAGGTCCGAACTAAAAGATTCACCAGTCTCGAGGCACTGTCCGCGAGTGGACCAAAATACCTGCAAGTCACATTCGTTTGCGATTCGTTTCTGCACCATCTACAGGCTATAGTCAAGGCAAAAGTTAGTCGGTCATATCGAGAAAAAGTAAGTTGATTCTTAAGTTTGTATTATTTCCACACATTTTTTACTTTGAATTGAATAAAAGCAATTTTCCAAACTAAACTTATGGCCGTTTTAATTGGTTACGCTACCGAGTGCCGGACTCTGTAGTATACATCATTTTTGAATTGCTGAAATGCCTATGCTTCTGTCGATCTAAATGTAATTGGCGTCTTTTCTTGTACACTTTTGTTATTCAAGGAGAAATTCATCTCTGACATCTAACATCTCTTTTCCGTTTTCCTCCGCCCATTTTGCCGTACAAGTTTTCAAACGCAAGACAAGTACGGCAAGCAAAGCCAGCACCTTAAGAATGAAATAGCTGATGATTATTTTCTGCCTAAGCATGGCAGAGTAGAAGGAAATGCGCAATAAAGGACCAATAGATTGAAGAAAAGCGGTAACTTCGGGAATCAATGGAAGCACTTCAATATGTTTCATACGGAATAGCAGAATTTGGGCTAGTTCGAAATATTTTCCATGGGCTGACTTTTTATAAGTGATCTGGGATATACGATAATGGATGGTCGTTAGCGGAATTTTCTCAAGTTAATAATTTTTTAAGTGCCTATAAAATCCTATAAATTACAAAAAAAATATAATATTTAAAGGCTAGAGTTTCTACAGTTATTTAATTCCAACGAAATCTGCAATCTAATCGCTTTACGATAATTATTTAATAAATATGTACATACTATATACACATATACATACTCATGTAATTGAAGAATTTTTTGTTAAAAGAAAAAAATGTTTCTCCGCCGAACAATTACAGATAAGATACTATCCAACCATATAAAAGGTATTTCTTCGAAATATATAATTTATTTTAGGAATAACGAAATCGTGGCTGTCAAACCTAATAAAGCCCTTTTATTACGTTTTGCTATTTTTTTGTTGAACCCAACTTTACCACAAATTCTGAAATACCCAACAGAGCTGACCAAAAAAGGCTACTTTTACATATTGCAAAGTGTTTTACACCGTCAAACTGATGACATAGCCTTGCCAATAATTCTGTGACACATTTTGCAATGCATGCGAGAAAAAGTTTGCAGAGAAAAGTTCCGTTCTTTTTGCTTTTGTTCGTATGCATTGTCTACTCAAAAATTATACTCTGTTTCGTAGCGAATTTCGCCGGTTAGCAATTGAGTGGGGAGCTAAGAAAAATCGCATTGCAGTGATTGCATTTGTTAAGTGTGGTAAAAGTGCAAGTGAGATTTACGATTGTCGAAAGTGACACACGGAAAAACAAGTGATCGTCCTCACGTGGCTCGAACCAGTGCCGCCATAAAAGCCGTTCGAGAAAGAATTCGCAGAAATCTCCTTAGAAAGCAGAAAATCATGCCCAGGGAAGTGAATGTATCGACCAAATCCATGTCAAGACTGAGTAGAGATGATCATATCTATAACGGACTTAACTTGTAACAGAACTTATAGCAGGAGTTAGTATATGATCCAGAAGTCTTCTTTGATGGTATAGTCCGGCGAATACTTTTTTCAAAATATGTTTTTTTAACTGATTCCGCACATAATAAAGTAAATATAATGAATTTCAAGAATATACGTCAGATCTAAGAGGAAGGATCCGATGCTTTCGATTTCGAAGATGTTTCCTCTGAAAGCTCCGACAATTTTCTCCCAAGTTAGAACAATATTTCCAATTATAAGGAAAAGCCTTCCAGTGGGGAGCGCTCAAAGGGTTAAATGTTTCACCAGAGAATATAGAGACATAAACGACCGCGCAACAAATGCCAGTGAGCAGCTATAAAGTGAAAACATTGATAAACAAATTCTCAAAAGTGTAAACAAGACATTAGTGTCCAAGGTTGGGTTAGGTTAGCCAGGTTGCTTGTCTAAAACAAGACACTCGGTGACCTCAATGCCCATTGTCATATCTGCTTTGATTTCCAACCCCTCATTCAGTTGCTCAACCATTTAGATCTTTTTAAGAAGGTAACTATGATACTTCCCTCAGTGGGACATTTTGCAAATTTCCCAAGTCTTCATAGATATAATCGCCCAGATATTTTCTTCATCTCCATAACTCCTGCAGAAGTCATTCTACTGGCTAGAGCATCAATCGCACAGTGAAGCGGTATAACACCTGTGAGGTCGCTGGTAGTTGACCTATTGAATCCAAGCGCACATTTTGTCCTTTTAAGATTTTTAACATTCAGTTTTGGCCAGAGCGTTTTGGATACCCTGCAGATAGTAGTCAGAGAACACCTTCTATTGGTTTCCGCTTTTACGCTCAAGTCAATCATAATGAATAGTTACTAAAGAATTGATGAAGCGATGGGCCGCTGCTCCCTTTAGCATTCAGTTGCTTCAGTGTGATGCTGCAACAGGGTTCACATGCAATTTTAACATATTTTTTTATTGATATTAAATATCAAATTTTGTGCATTATTTTCATGTAAAAAATGAATTGTCATATTTTTATCTAAAAAAGAAAAATGTTCTCAGTAAGTTTTAGAGGAATATCCTGGATAGTGCCATGATTTACCCTCGCCCTCTGAATCAACCTGTATAGTTCTAGGTCGCAAAGAGTAAGAAGTATACAACTGAAATCGAAGAAAGTAATTTTTTTCTCTGTTGATAGAAAGTTTTATAACATCAATAAGGGATATCACCTCAACTGCTAAGTTAGTGTTTGACATGTATCTTCCTGAAGCACCTTTTTCGAGCATTTGAAGGCAAGAAGGGTGCCCACTAGAAATGAAGAGAACACAACCAGTTTCTATAAACAAGCCGGAGGCGTCGAATCACAAGATTTTAAAGTAACTATTCGAACATCTGGCGGGTCTACGTTATTGGAACGCCAAAGATTTATTTCCGGCTAAGCACTGCCAATTCAGCAACATATCCAAAAGTTGGATATAAGACTCTCATCATATCCGTCCGAACATATGGCGCAGCAGCTTGGACGATGACAACATCCGAGGAGGAGTCCCATAGAGTGTGCGGAAGATTTTTGAACCTTTGCACGTTGGAGACGGTGAGTATCGTAGACGAAGTAAGAAAGCTCACAGGCAGCTTTACGACGGCATAGACATAGTACAGCCATTAAAGATCCAGCGACTACGAGGGCTGGACTTGGCTTCAGTTGGGTTCACCATCGAGAGCTCCCCCAGAGTTGGGTACTCACACAGATAGTGAAATACTGTGTCTTTAGATTCTTCTTGATTGCAGCTTCTACATTTGTTGTTGTACGGCCACACCATCTTTCTGGCATGGTCTCCAAAAGACCAGTGGGCGGTTATTGTTCACGTAATTCTGAAATTCTTAAACAACTCCTCAATGAGCGACTTGTTGAAATTGGGCCACGTTTCTTTAAATATTTTGCAGGTATCCATGTTAGTTCATCTCTCAAAGACCTGCTTTTGGGATAGCGAGAAGATCTCCCTTTTGCGCACGCTTAGGGTACAGCCTATTTCTACAGTTTCGGACTTCTTCAGTTCATCAGCTTTCTCAGCTCTTCCTATGCTTCTATGACCAGGTACCCAGATGAGAGTGGTGTCCGCCAAGTACGTTAAAATATTAAACTCTTATTTGCAGTGTTCGACGATTTTTGAATTGGTTATAGGTGGGTTTAAAGCTAAAATGGCTACTCGACTATCTGAAAAAATGCATTATTAATTATCCTGCAAACTTCTCTTATCCTGAGAAGTTTTGCTTGAAAGATACTATTCCAGTTCCCCAGGCGAAAGGACGTGGAAGTTTCGAGGTCTTTCGAAGATACGCCTGCGCCGGCGCCACAATCATGTCATGTTGCACTGTCCTGATGAAACCTTCTTGACCATGCCATGATCACGCACTTTAAGACTTGGCTTTAAAACGGTCGTCAATGAGAATGAAAGGTACATTTTCTTCATTCTGAAGGAAATATCTTTCAAACGATGTATTGATAGCAGGAATTTGCACCAATCGAGGTTCGACACGCAATTTATTCACAAGAAAATTCTAGGACTCGAACTTGAGAACAATCAATCGCATTGTATAGGAGATACAATTTTTGTTTGCGCTAAATGTGAGCTCTGACCCACTGTGCTTCGACTTCTGCTCGTTTCTTATAAAAATCGCAATAAAACCCATTCAAATATCTGGCAAAATTTAATATTTCTATGCATTAGCGTGACACAGAGGAAATGCCATTCTAGCGCCAGTATTATCGCTACATTTAATAGTGGCTGGGACACTAAATTGTTGTTAATTGTCTTATCTATTATTGTCGCCGTAAATGCAATTGAATTGCGAAGTCGTTCAGGAGATAGTATTTTGAAAATCTGATGACGTTGTAGATAGTCGAAATAAATACTTGCACATCCAACAAACGTTCAGGTGCACTTTGATTTCCCTTATCAAATATAAAATTTTATTTAATTTTTCACTGTTTATTATTTAAAATCTCAATAAGCGTTTGATGCGCGCTGAGAGTCGGTGCTTAATAAAAGCTTTGTTGTTATTAAAATAGGCATTTTCTATAATGGATTTCTCCAACGGGCGTTAATCAGTTAATGGCACTACGAGAGGCACTCAGCTCCACTCCCGGCAATTTAAGTGAAAAGAATGTGAATATGAATTTAACTTTTTATCAGTAGCCTTCCCATACACTATCATTTGTCAACTGATTGGACTAGGGGCATGGTCTAATAAACAGCAATCAGCTGAGTACTTCGATAAACAAAATATTCACTATCTCTTCGCTTGAACACTGATTATGGATTTCTAATTGCCAAGGTATGCACTGACATAATATGAAAAGTGAATTAAATAAATAATTAAAATAATTAGCAGGCACTCGAAGTGTAACCAATTAAAAAGGCCGTAAATTTAGTTTGGAAAATTACTTTTATTCAATTCAAAGTAAAAAATGTGTGAAAATAATACAAAATTAAGAATCGACTTACTTTTGCTCGATATGACCCATATGACCTTTTGCCTTGACTATAGCTTTTAGGCGGTCCAGAAACGAATCGCAAACGAATGTGACTTGCAGGTATATTGGCCCACTCGCGGACAATGGCTTTTTTCAGCGCCTCGAGACTAGTGAATCTTTTACTTCGGACCTTGCTCTCCAAAATGGCCCAAAGAGAATAATCCATCGAACTCGCGTCTGGGGAATTTGAGAGCCATTGTGTGGACGTTATGAAGTTCAAAACGTTGTTTTTTAGCCATTCTTGGTTCACTTTGGCTTTGTGAGACGGTGTCGAGTCCTGTTGAAACGCCCATGGTCTGCCACCGAAATATTTGTCTGTCAAAGAAACCTCAAGAATACTTTCCCGATAATATTTCGCATTTACCTTGAAGCCAGACTCGATGAAAACGATTGGAGAGCCCACATCTGCGGTTACAGCGGCCCAAACCATTACCTGTGGCGGGTGCTGCCTCCTGGTGTCTAATCGATGACTCAAATTCTCGTATGAATGGTCGATCAAATAAACCCTATCGTTTTGGAGGTTTACGAATTGCTTAATTTGAAAAATGTTTTCGTCAGAAAACAAAATGCTCGGAAATTGACCGCTTTCGGCCAAGCGAAGCAGCTGGTTCGCTCTCTCAAGTCTGACTCCTTGCTGCTTTCGTGTGAGACCAAGCACCTTTTGCAACTTGTAAGCCTTGTCTATGAGATCATTTTCCAGGATGGTACGGTCAGATATTTTCCATTCTTTCGCCATTTGAATGCCACTTTGTTGCTCAAGTCGCTTCTTAACTTTTTGAACGTTTCATTTCACGTGACGGTGCAGTCTTTTGATGTGCACCTCCATGACGTTTCGTGATGCTACCAGTATCATTTTAACGAGTAATGGTGCGATAAACAAAAACTTTATTTACTTTAAAGTGCTCGAGCTCACGAACAATCGCTGGTTGTGATTTTCCAGCCAAATATAATGCAATCACACTAATACGTTTGAAATCCCTTACCGATTTTATTTTTTCGCGCTTACTCTCGGTGAAATGCTTCCGCGCGCTTGTAAACAATACTCTGGACTCTCGTTTAGCCAAATAACAAACAGCTGATTCTCGTGCATCAGCTGCGCGAGCGATCTGAAGTTGATTATACTTCGAGTGCCGGACCCTGTAGGTGGTTCAATAAGTTTTGCGATTCGATAAGGGAAACACAATTTTATGGTTTTAAAAACACTTTATTAACCAGTGTAGTCTCCCTGAGCATCAAAACACTTATGCCAACGAAATTCCAATTTATGAATTCCATCCCTGAAGTGAGAATTTGGAAGTGCTGCAAAATATGTTTCATGGCTGTTTGGCCTCATCATTTTATGAAAAACGTTTTTCACGCATGCATTTTTCAGGTCTGTAAACAGTTGGATTTCGCTAGGGGCCAAATCGATTTTCTAATAAGATTTCCTGTATTTTTTCTACGATTTCTGGTAAAGTTGCTGTTTTTGAACGAACTTCACGTGGATCGTCTTGAACGACCTCGATTAAGTCCATGCAATTCATCTTTTTCGACTGTCTCTTATTGAACCGCCATTGACCTCGATGAGAAGCAAAGAAGAGTAGGTTTTTGCCTCCTGGGTATTCTATTTCTAAGCCTCAAAACTAATAAAAAATTAAATAACTCAATAATAAAATTAACATAGTTTTGTAGAGCAGAAAGTGTGCTATCGAATGAATACTTACCCTTTGCCAAACAGCAAACAAATCGTTGTAAAATAAAAGAAAATATAAAATCGCTTTGAACTTATTTCCCAACCCAATATATTAATATTTGAAAACTTATTGTTAGTCCCTAAGTAATACTGAAGATACAATAATATATTAAAGAAAAATATTTAAAAAAAATTCAAAATTTATATGTATACCTGTATGAATTGGTACTAATCTCATCGGCTTAATTGCCATGCGAATCGTACATTTTGCACTCCTCCAACAATAATGTGTATGTATGCACTCGTAGATATGCACCAGCAAACAAGTCCAGCTATTCTGCATAGAACACTAAAAATTGTTCAGTTCAATTAGTTGATTTTTACAAGTTGATGTCGCCAACATACTACCATATTTTCCTACTCTATGCACACACGCATGCACGTGCACATTTCGCATGGAAAATTGAATATTTATTTATAACTTGTCTCGCCGGTGTGCTATTTTCAACTCAAAGACAATATTTGCATTGCATGTTGATGAACTGGAGAGCAAACTTAGTGCGCCCAGTCACCACTGCAACTGGAGAACGGAGTGCTGCGTACTGGGCAACAAAGCGGCAACTAACGAAAGGGAAACGCATTTCCCTCTTGCAAGCGACAAATTTGCGAAGCTGCGGCAATTATTGCATGTTGTCACTGTCTAAAAAGGGCAATCGTCTTTTTGTCAATGGCGGCGAGGTAAATGTTTTTCTATTTTCTTGCTTGTTTGTTTGTTATTTTGTTGTTCTCCCCACCCTAACAAAAGGTAAATATTTCAAACCTGTAGCCAGATCATAACTCATTGTCACTTTGCTGAAGATGTCTCTTACGCCTCGGAGAAGTTGATCGTCTTCGATTGTCAGCGATGATATTTTAAAACATTCAGCTGAAGAACGCAGTTGTTATATGTAATGAAATGTAGTTACAAGTATATGTGTGATTTTTTATAAGAAACTTTTTCAGGGGTTGGGAAATAAGTTCATAGCGTTTTTATATTTTATTTTGTATTACAACGATTTGCTTGCTGTTTGGCAAAGGTTAAGTATTCATTCCGTAGCACACTTTCTGCTCTACAAAACTATGTTAATTGTATTTTTGAGTTATTTAATTTTGTATTATTGTTGAGGCTTAGAAATGGAATACCCAGGAGGCAAAAATACTACTCCTCTTTGCTTTTCATCGAGGTCAACAAGCTGTCGAAGCATCCCGGGATATTTGCGACGTATATGGAGAAGGGGTCATAGCGAAAATGGTTTGCAAAGTTCAAAAATGGCAACTTTGACGTCCATGACACGTCCCGCAGCTAGACGCAGGCTTTCTTCGATGAATAACGTCTCGAATCACTTTTGAAGAATGTCTCAGATCACTTTTGAATGAGAAAGATCGCCAAATCAGTCGAGAATTGGCGAAAAAACCCACTGCGATCATAAAACGATTCTCAATCAACTTCATTCAATGGGATTTACCGAAAAATTAGGAGTCTGGATGTTTCACGAGCTCAACGAAGAAAACAAAGATCGTCGCCTTCAAATTGCTTCTCAGCATCTCGTCCGCCATCGAGCAACACGCGGTCATAAACATCACTTTTTGTACTGTATCGTCACGGGAGATGAAATGAGATGATGGTGCCTATACATCAATAAGAAGCGCAGAAAGGAGTGGGTGGCTCCTGGAGATACGCCAAAGCCGAGAGTCAAGATTGTAGAAACGTAACTTATGAATAAAAAAATAAAAAATTAATAAAGAAAAGAAATATATGGTAATAGAAGCAAAATGAAAAATAAATAAATAATCACAAATAAAAAATATTAATTATATACATATATAAGAATAGAAAATAATTAATAAATATTAAATATTAGTTTAAAAAACATAATTTGTAAATAAAAAAAATTCAGTTAATAATTCAAATAATAAATAAGTTAACAAAAACAAAATAAAAAAATCTTGAAAAAAAATTAATAAATAAACACAAAGTGAAATAGAAAAATAAAAATTTAAAATATATAAATAATATATAATTGATAGAAAATTAAATATTATTTTTAAAATTATCATATGCGAATAGAAAAATGTATAAATTAAAAAACTAGATAAATAAGTTAATAAAAACAAAATTAAATAAATTTTTAAAAAATTTAATAAATAAATAGGCACAAGGTCAAAAAAATATTAGTTATAAATATAAGAATAAAATATAATTAACAAAAAATGAAATATTAATTTTAATTAATAAATAAAAAAATATATATAAGTTAATAAAACAAAATAAAAATATTCTTAAAAATTTTAGTAAATAAATAACACAAAATAAAAAAAAATAATAATAGTAATAACACGGTGCTACAGTGAATAAGAACTTTTGAAGTGACATGATGAGCATTGTAGATCTAGCCCAGATCGACGCGGAACCGTGTTTAAAAAATTTTTAACACCCTCAAATTCTCTAAAAGTAAAACGCTTATAGTATTATTAATTATTAATTAATTGTTCCAGCGCCAGTTTTCCCTGCAGGTGGGTCAAGGAATTAAGGTGACAGATACCTGTAAACGGCCATATTTTCCCTGATTTTCATTAAAATTAAGTAAAAAGAAGAAGTTAAGATATTTTTTTCAAAATTGGCATACAGTTTATTTATACATTAAAATAATATAACATTTTTTGTTTTTAATTCTAATCATTTAAAATGGCGGATGTACCCTCAATTCTTCCAGGAAGGTCGCAGCGGGGCTTCTCAATCGGCGGGCATTGTAGCATCGGCGTCAGTGACCTGAATACGAAAAACCAAAAATTTGTTTGTTTATTAACGTCATAATTTCTATGTCAATTAAACAGAAATGAAAAAAAAATTCCCGGAATAAAATGCTTAAAAAAAGAGTTTTTGGGCGAATTTTCCCACTATTTTTGCTTCGAAAAAATTATTTTTCCTAAAAATTTTCCAATTGTAAATTCACATAGAAAGTAATATCATAAAAAAGAAGTGTGCAAAATTTCAGGGATATCGGTCAATAATCTTTCGAGTTATCGTGTACGCCACTTCGAAAAATATAGTTTTGAGAAAAACGCGTCTAAAGGTTGAATACAACGTAATTATACCTCTCCCAGCGCTCGAACGCAAGGAATAGAGTCGTCACGGTTGACGATCTATAATATAAGAAATACTTAAATTTACGTTGTAAGAATGTTTTGACATATTCTTAAAGGAGCTTGGCCTCCGAAGACAATTTCCTGTAAGACATAGCAGCATCTTGAAGCAGATCTCCCCTTCCTTGTCTGTTCTTCGCACTGATTTCTATATCCGCAAACTGTGTTTTGAGGCTTGTGCTAGGGCTATCTTTCCGAGCAGGCAAGACTGTAAGGAGGGGAGAATCGGCACGGATATAGGTACCTCTGTTTTCACTGACGGATCCAAAATGGAACCTGGAGTGGGAGCGGGGGTTTTCTCCTAATCAGCCAGCATTTTGGTCACCTTAAACTGCCGGAAAGGAGCAGCGTTTTTCAAGCAGAGGTCTTCGCGATCCTGCAGGCACGCAAAATGCTTCGAGATCGCTGTTGGGAGGGAGACATTAATATATTTTCCGATAGTCAAGCTGCGATCAAGACCCTGTCGTCACCGTTCTGGTGAACTCCTGTAAGGAAACATCTCTCTTATCTGGGTTCCTGGGCTCAGGAATATAGAGGGAAATGAAATTGCCGACGAGCTTGCCAAGAAGGGGTCGACAGAACCGGTTTCAGCAGTACCCATCTCAGGCATCGGTGTCCCTTTGTCCGTTGTTCAAGGGAAACTACACAATTCCTTTCTAAGAAAATCGCAAGACAGATGGAGGTGTATCTCATCGTGTGCTATTTCGAGAACACTATGGCCTCAATACGGTAGAAACAGAACGCTTAAGGTGATGGGAATCCCCCACCATTCAATTTCCAAACTCATTGCGGTATTCACTGGTCACTGGGTGATCGGTACTCATGCGGAGAAGCTTGGAATTCCATACAACCCCTATTGCAAAAGCTGTGGGGATCCTACAGGATCCTACAGAGAAAGAGACTGTTGAACCCTTTCTCTGCAAATATCCAGCTTTGGCGGCTAGACGGTTGAGATTCCTTAACGTGCCCTTTGGGGATGACTTGAAGAAATTCTCCAGCCTAGATCCCTTTTCTCTCCTCCGGTACATCAACAGCACTGGATGGCTGTAGAAGGTTTTATCTTCTCAATAATTTTTCTTTGCACAGGTAATGGTCCACATTATGTTATCAAAACGGCACGTTAGTGCTACTTGAAGTGTGCCTGTGGCACTCTTGCCTACCTACCTACCTACCTTAAAGGATTATATTAACATTTTATGAAACAAAATTTTTTTTTTTCGAAATTTTACAGCTATCTGCCCCCTTCATCGTCTATTCCTGTTGCACAGAAAGTATTCCAGGCTACTTTAGAAATTATTGGCTGGTAATTTTTAATGGCTCAAACACCGCAATGTGATTGCCATACGTAACAAACTTGATTGCCCAGCTTGCCTTAAGTTGTATGAGGCGGAGGAACACCTTTGTGCTTCTGCCCCAGCTTGGAATTCAAAAAAGATAATTATTGATTAGTACAAAAACTCAAATTAACAATTTGGAGTGATTATCGTAAAAACTAAAGAAATACGCCTAGCCGATGCTAGTGGCTCATTTACTTTATCCATCGTTTGGAAATAGTTTTGGATTCCGTAATCATATCGTACCAAACTATAAAAACACCTTTAAGAAACAGCGTAAAAACCATTACTTTCGCAGAAAGGGAGCATTCCGTAAAGTGCTTGCAGGCATCAACCCTATAAATTCGAGAACCCATACTTCATTGTAGCGCATTTCATAAAGTATTTTAATGGTATTCGTAAAGTATTTTAATGGTTTCATTGATGGTGGCATTTACGGCCTATCAAAACTGATTTAATCATCAAAACAATGTTCATAAAACAACAAACAAGAAATGCATACCCATACAGCAGCAGCTACTACAAATAATTCCACCGTGTTCCAGAATTTTATTCGAATGCAGAAAACGTGAAAAAGTGCAGAATTTTTGTGCAAGAAACTTTTAACTCCTCAGAATTTAGCCATACGACCACAGTCACCGATAACATTGACTGTGACCGCAACGTCAACAAAGTGCGCCGAAATAAGAAATAACAGTGTCCAGATACATACAGCAGCGTTCATGTGTTGTTGATTGGAATGGGCTTTAATTTATTTCGTTTTGAGATTGGCCGAAATGTGCGCCTCCTTTCGTTTGTATGCGCAAAGGAATTCTAAGCTTTGTTTTGCTTAGTTTTGCGGAGTGAGTACTCGGCTACCACCGGCACTCATGCAGCATGCCGCATGCTTTACAAATATATTTTTTCGTTTGTTTTTGTGTTTTGCTTTGGTTAAGTTTTATAGCTATAAACGCACCTGCTTGAAGTCTACTGCCAATTGACGTTTAATTTCATAATATTTATTTCTTTTTTTTTTACTTTTGTTGTTGTTGTTGCTGCTCACTTGTTATTGCTTTTCGTTTATGCGCTAACATACCCATGCACATCAAGGGCCACTCATTGCCACCGCATCGACGATTTCGCCCATATTTAGTAAAGCAAACAGTCATTAAAAATAATCAGCAACTGAGTCTGGGAGTGAGATTTTATGCCTTCTGTTGCCCTGCTTTAGGTTGCGCATAATTAATATTTCATGATTTCACAACTGCACAACAAACAACAAAAACAAACAAAAAATACTCCATCGCATGCAATAAAAAACAATATAAATATTAATATGCTGGTTGTTCTACTAGGGAATCGAGCATCATCGGCATTTCGCGCATGCTCAATTCACGCTTCACAACTTTTATCCGCCGGCAGCAGACATCGCATGCATGGCCTGAGTGGATACGTGAATGTGTGCCTTCACGAGCGCGTTACCTTCCTTTTCGCGGTTACCACCCTGTGCGTGCGACAATAAAAATTTGGCGCACCATCATAAACCGATGGCGTTATTTCACTCTCTAATTTGGTATGTGCGCCGTTCGTCACCATAAAAGTAGCTGCTCTACGCCCTTTCATCGTATATTCACCTTCTGAAAATGTATTAACTTGTTTAGCCTGATCAGTGGTGCCCTTGATACAATCAAATATTTAGCATGACTTCGTTACAATTCACGCTTTGCTTGAAGAGTTGAGGCACTCGGTTTTTTGCAAAACCCATTTTTAAGGGTATTGTGAAACCTTACAAATGACGTCCAGAAATATTATTTCCAGAAGAAACTTCCTAGTTATCTTCTTACCCATTTTAACTTTGGCTTTTGAACTATATATCCTGGTGAATGGAATAGTTTTTGCGAAATGGAATCATAAAATATTTAGTTTTCTGGTTTCTCGATAATGAGATCAGCTCTTACAATTTGTTCGTCGCTGGAATGAGTTGTGCTTTATATTTATTTACAGTATGTCGTGTTATTTGTTTATTATATATATTACCACAAAAGGTAGTCCCACACCCTGTACCCTCACTCGTTACTGTCGCAATGTTTCATTCGGTAACTTTAGCTTTGGGTAAACTTATAGAGCCTCATCCGATGAAGCGTCAGATGTTTGAGAGAAAGATTCTGCGCAAGATTTTTTGGACCTTTACACGCGGCTGTTTATGAATATCGCAGGCGATGGAACGAGAAGCTGAATGTGCTTTACGAGCACATAACCAACGTAGCCTTTGGATCTTCATTCGCGCTATGTCTATGTCGCCGTAAAGTTCATACAGCTCATCGTTCCATCGCCTGCGATATTCGCCGTTGCCAACGTGCAAATGTCCAAAAATCTTAGGCAGAATCTTTCTCTCAAACATTCCGAGCGTCGCTTCATCGGAAGTTGTCATCGTCCACGCTTCTGCGCCATACGTTAGAACGGGCATGATGAGAGTCTTGTAGAGTGTTAATTTTGTTCGTCGGGAGAGGATTCTACGTTAGATTTCAAGGCTGACATTCTCATCGGTGTTAATGCTGGTTCCTAAGTATACGAAGTCCTTTACAACCTCGAAATCATAACTGTCAACAGTGACGTGGGTGCCGATACGCGAGTGCGCCAACTGTTTGTTTGATGACAGGAGGCACAGGTACTTCGTTTTGTCCTCGTTCACCACCAGACCCATTCGCTTTGCCTCTTTATCCAGTTTGGAGAAGGCAGAACTAACTGCGCGGTTGTTAAGGCCGATGATGTCGATATCATCGGCATACGCCAACAATTGTACGCTCTTATAAAAAATTGTGCCTGAGCGATTAAGTTCTGCGGCTCTTACCATCCTCTCCAACATCAGGTTAAAGGAGTCATAGGACAGCGAGTCACCCTGCTGAAACCTCGATTGGTATCAAACGGCTCGGAGATGTCCTTCCCAATTCTGACGGCGTTGCTGGTGTTCAGCAACGTCATCTTGCATAGCCGTATTAGTGTTCCGGGGATACCAAATTCAGATGTCGCGGCCTACCAACAATTCGTCTACTAACTTTTAAAAGGTACAACAACTTTCATCCCTTTATGTCACGGCAGCAGTACCCTCCATGTCTCAGGTAGCTGCATATTCCACTAATAGATATTTCTTTAAAAAAATTTAATAGGAGTGTGTGCCCTAAGTCTTAGCGCGTCGAATAAGCAACAGATAAAGGACAGAGAGTAGGCATCCAACTCAAACATTAGGGGTAATGAATATAGACTACAACTTCGTGGCTGACTTCTGCGACAGAAATAATTGGGAATCTGCTATCTTTTTGTCGAATAACGATGACGTGATTTCAAGCTTCGCAGACGGTTCAAAAGAATGTAGAGAGTGGGTCGGGAACATTTTATCTCAGTGACACCAATTAAAGCTTTCCGGATTCTCTAATGTTTTTCAAGACGAGAGCTATGCTAGAGACATGGCGACAAAACATAAAACCATAATGGAACTCGGCAAATCAAAGCTTGCTTTTCTTATATACAACCAAACTGATTTCAATACTTTGAAACATGTCGGAGTCTTAGTGATGTTTCGAGAAATGATTGAGTGTGAGGAGTCTGAAACAGGAATTTATTTAACAGATCTAATCTAAAGCCCCGCTGGGTTTTTGTGTTCACAAGGTGATGAGGAAGCTGGCGCAAGTGCTACTACTAATTTAGACATCTGCAAAGTGACAAGTTCACTTTATTCACTTGCTGAAACTTTCAGAAACGAATTCGATTTGCCACGGCTATACAAACGGGCCGCTAGGCCATTGGGTACATTACTGTCTGGTTTAGAAAACTTCGTAGCGATACTTGTAGGACCTGTATGAATGAGAAACAGAGCTGGTAGGAATCGTCGAAACACAATTGTTCAATGCCACGTTAGGATGGATCTAGAGAATTGTTTTCTGTTCATTCCGTAGGTCACTCTGGCTGTCACAATAACTCCTTTTACTAAGTACTAATCTATTTTTTACAAAGTTGCATAACCAAATTATAATCCAACAAGCAGTACCAATACAATGAGCCGTAGGGAGCAATTAAATCATACGGTAACTATGGTTGAACTATGGTTTAAAACTTAAAGTCCTGTAAAATGTTCTCAGGAAACTAGACACTGGGCGATTGCTGTCCATAATAGTGTACTAACTTTTTACCTACGAGACCATGCACTAACTCTAGCCGAAGAGAAATGAGCTGGCGATAAAATTCGGCCAAGAGCTGACGAGTGCCCGAATATTGTGAATGGCGAAACTGTGTCGTAGCGGTTCAAGCTATAAATTCATTTTTCATACAGAAAATTCATTGGTTTAATGTCTAATGTCTATTATTACTGGATATAGTTGGTCGTATGTCTATGTTGATTGTTTATACAAAAGATATCAATATAAACTAGTTTCGTCTCATCAAATCACTCTCTTTAAAATAAAGTGCCCACGAAGAAGCCACAAAGAGAAGAAAACTTGACGTTCCTACTGTTTATTTTAGCTCACTGAGCAAATTGAAAGTCGCCCTGCCCTCTCTCTCCCCGTCTCTTTCTCTGCCGCATCCCCACAGCTTCTGCAATGAGGGTTGTACGGAAGTCCAAGCTTCTCCGCATGAGTTACGATCACCCAGTGGTCGGTGAACATCGCTTTGAGTTTGAAAATTGAATGGCGGGGTGTTCCCAGCATTTTAAGTGCCCTGCTTCTATCGTATTGAGGCCAAAGTGTATTTGAGGTAGCACACGATAAAATAGAACTTCATCTGTCTTGCGCTTTTTTAAGAAAGCACGTGCGCAGTTTCTCTTGAACAACGATCAAGAGGGCACCAATGTCTCAGATGGGTAAAACTGAAACCGGTGCTATCGACGCCTCGCAGGCAAGATCATCGGTAATTTAATTTCCCTCTATGTACCTATGCCCTGAAACCCAGATCAGGAAATGCTTTCTGCACATTCGCGACGTTTGATCTTCTCTTAACAGAAGGTGACCAGAAGAGAGCTGAAACATGCCGACGACAGGGCCTTGATCGCAGCTTAACTATCAGAAAAGATATTTATGTCTCCCTCCAGGCATTTTCCATGCCTCCACGAACGCGATTTATACTTATAACTGTAAACGCAATCGGATTCAAGGGCCAAGTTAGCTCGGTCATATCGCAAGTCCGAATTTTGTCGCTTCAGTGAGAGGTGTTGGCATAAAGATATTATTTTTCGTAAGCCAACAAAGAACTACAGTAAGCGACTGTGATCCCGGAGATTCTAAATATTTTTATTGCTTGTGTAATGAGCGCGTGAATGCTCTGACCATACATGAAAAAACATACTCGAAGTAGGTAAACACACATCCAAGAGGACTCACAATTAACAAGATTCAACTTAATTTGTTACAAAGTTGCGAAACCGCAGTCATCAACCAATTGGAATTGTCCGAAAGGATAATGTCTTGCCGGCATCACAAGCGGCGATTATACGTGACGGCTGGTGATTGACCCGAACCGCATCAAATGTACCGACCGCCAGGTAACTGGTTGTGAAGGCTGCAATAGCTTGGGGTGCTGCTGTGGCTGATCAAGCGCATGATTACTTGAGCGCCCTATAATTTTCGCGTGCATCTTTTGCGGTTGCTAATGCCGAAGACGCAAATATCGCAAAAGTGCCGGTTAACTTTGCTCCTGCCGCCTTGGATGTGACCCAGCTGATTGCGTCTAATTATGTTGATCATCGGAATTGGCCAAAATCTGATGGAGGTTGGTCAGATGGGCTTTGATTTTAGCGGATTAACACGTCGTGAGTGTTGGCCTGTTGCCTTCTTGGCTTGTTGCGTGTTGCACTTTTGTTCTCTACCGCCACAACTTCGCAGGCGTACGAGTGTACGTATGTACATATGTTCATATGTTATGTTTGTTTGTGTTTTATTGACGCCGATGATTGCTGATGTTGTGCGATGATTTGGCGGTTACCGTCGACGATTATGATGATGATAAAGTTGAATATCGCACATTTTCAATATTCGTGCACGCAAATCCGCGATTTTTAAGAGCCAGCCGGTCAAATGTGTTCAACAAAGGCGCCTTCGGAATGGGCCATCAACGCTGATTAGCGAGGAATTATGATTTTGGTCAGTAATATGAGTATCGAGACCACCGCAAGTGATTTTGTTTATGAAAAGTAAAAAGAAAAACTACTGGTGAGGAATTCAGTAAACACATGAAATTGAAATAAATTACGAAATTTCTTTATATGAGAAGCCAATTTTTTACTTTCCCATACAAATGAAAAATGAAGGAAGTAATTTTGTTGCTGTTGAACTTGCAAACAAAATATTATGATTTTTATGCTATTCCCGCCATCATATCCATGTGACATCAGTGCCCACTTCTGGCCTGCTAATTTACACATTTGTAGAACAACATCAAGACGCATGCCGCAAATAGGAGGAGAAACTCGGTCAAATACCTAACGGAGATAATTTCAACTTTGCTTTAGGGTAGCTGAGGCCTGAATGGCATTATTAGCAAAGCTTCGAACCTGCGCGCTATATGGTAAGAAACTTCCCAAACCACAAAAACAATGTACTGAAAAGATACTTCGCAGATGTTGTGAGTAAAATATTGATAGCCCAAACTAGCAGAATAACCGAAACCTGGTAAACAGAAATTGTTGAAGGGTTCACCGAAGAATCATCAGAAATAGTCAAGTTCTCCAATGGCGAGTTTACGTTAACCCGACAAACCTGTCAAATTACCCCAAATGAGTTTGGGTTAACTCCCTAAATTGATAACCGCTTAGATTCGAGTGTGATTAGGAATGGTATATTGGAAAAGGTTTTCCGGACGGGTTAGGCCTGGCATAAAGAACCAGAAAGCAAGCAAGGTGTGAATTTCATTACCCTAACTTAAGATAGCTTAGTATCATTTGCAGCTTGAATACGAGACCTTAAGGAATCAAGCAGCGACCACATCTGAAAGAAGTGGGAAGTGGTAGGGGTTTGCGTGTACCCGTGTTGCTGCAAAGTTGGTCACAAAGAACGTGAATTTCATGCGAAAACGAATTGCGTTGACCTCGTCAAAGACATGATTTCTAAGACTGAATATGACGCAATTTACATCAAACGCATCATTCCTGGAGACGAGACGTAGGTTTATGAGTACCAGTCATCAGCCGAGTGAGTGGAGAGCATCAAATGGACCAATACCAAAAAACCATGTCGTTTTCAGTCAAAAAGGGAAGCGATGCTCGGGGCTTAGTACACCACGATTTTTTGCCGGAAGGCCAGACAACTTATGAGAACTAATTTTGAGCGTTAAGACACGTTTACGTGAAGAAATTCACCCAAAAAGAAAGGATTTGTGGGAAAGTAACTCTTGGATTGTGCACCATTAGGACGCACGGTCGCACAGTGCCATCTTTATCCGTGAATTTATTACCAAGAACAAAACAAATGCCATCGAAGTCCCCTAATATGACTACGATTTTTTCTCTTTGATCGAGTCAAAACCCACTACGGAGAACCACTTCGGCGTTCTAACAGCCGAAAGGAAGTAATGGAAAATAGAAAGACGGTTCTGATGGCTATAACGAGGATAAAGTACCAGAAATGTTTCGAGAGCTCGATCGAACGCAGGCAAAAGTGCATTTGCAGTTGATAGGAAGTATGGCAATATTCAGCCCTATCATAGAATCCCGCGTAGACTGTTTTTCGTAGAAACTAAGAAATTGTAATCAGGATTATTTGAAAGAACCCATTTTTCATCACCAGTAACGATACGGTTCAAAAAACTTTCATTTTCAAGCCGTTGCTGCAGCTGAGAACACATATTCAATCTCTGCTGAAGGTTGGCGACGGAAAGTCTATGCGGGACCCATTTTCCTGGCTTTCAAACCTTTCCCAACTGAACCAGGTGCCTGTGAACTGTTGCGTGAACTGTGAACTGAATTCGATGAACTTAACCTTTGAGCTATCATATCGACTGTCAAATTTGGCTCAGCTTCCACGAGTTCGAGCAAGGCGTCGGAGTTAAAGACTTCAGAACGACCAGCGCGCGGGGCATCCTCCACGTCGCAGTTACCACTTCGGAATTTTGAAAACCACTTTTGCGGAGACCTTACACTCACAGTATCCTCTCCTTGAACAGTGTTTATTTTTACCACTTTTATGAAAAAAATTCAAAATATGCCTCTTATACGCGTTCGAAGATTCCATTTTATTTTTTAACAACTCGTGCTTCCATCCGCGATTAAAATCACTTGTTGAATGCACAATATATCAAGGAAAATATAAATAGTTCTGTTATATACCGCGAATAATTTTTTGTATGCAAAAATCGTACAAAAGTGAAATGATGGGTAAAATACGCACGAACTTATGGACTGACCTGACATTAAAATTTGACATTTGAGTTTGCCAGCACTTTTTTCGTATTCACATGGAACCCACGATTACAATTTTTTCGTATTCGTAGTAGACCTTCGTATTCGTAGGTTTTCTTCGACGGATTCTATGACAGGGCTGAATATCACTTTTGAGAAATAAACTGGTGAATTTGAATTTTCTGAATATATTTCGTGGATTTTTTTGATCAAGATGGTATATTGTGGAAAATTTCAAATACCTAAAAGTGAAAAAATTCTATATAAAAATCTTACACTCTTACAAAAACGTTTATTGATCACTTGAAGCGCTGCAACTTCTTCGTCTGAAAAAAAACAGCAAAGGTTGTTGTACGAACCTATTGAGGCCACCTTTTCCAGTGTCATTAGATACATTCAACGCACGAGTATTTCTTGACTTACGGTTTCTCAATCTCATTTTATTCAGTGATTTTGAGAATTTCACGAAAATTAACTAATAAAAAATGACGAATGGCTCTTTGGTGGCAACCAAATTTTCTGCGCTCTAAAAGATCACATCGGTCCATCAGCGGAATTCAATAAAAGGCACAACAGGAGGTTTGCCCGATACCAATGGGGTATCCTACGTGTACCCATGCACAGATGCATACAAATAAGTATGCAGTGCCCGTGCGGTTGTGAGGTTATGTGAGGAAAGAGCCGACACACACTGGAATGGGGCGCCGAATAGCCAAAACACGAAAAAAATTACAATAATAATAAACCACTCGTATAGAAAAAATTACGATAACCAAAGGAATTGAGGGTGAGAAAGCAAGTAGAGAAGAAGAAGAAGAAGTAGAAGAAGAAGCAGAAATCCATTTTCCAAACAAAGCACCAATAGCGACATAAATCATAAATAACCAAGTTGTTGAGAGTTGCTGCTGGACAACGATATTAATACCAGCAACGACAATAAGAAAAACGACAACAAAAACGACAACAAAAGCGAAGTAAAACCTTAAACAAAACAGCACATCAAAGGCAATCATAACGCGAGCAAAAAACCTATAACACACAAATGAAATGAAAAATAACAAGAGTGTTCACAGCGCGCCGTCGTACGCCCGAAAAACCAAAAACAGCAACACAAAAACGAAAACGAAAATGAAAAAAGCCAAAAAGCAATGAGCTGACCGTACACGCCAATTCTCATAAGCGTAATAATATGTGGTTAAAGAAAAAATCATCAAAATGCTGCAATTTGAGGGCGGAGGTGTGAAGGGCATACTGCGCCAACACCAGCCAACACCGGCCAAATCACCAATAACAACAACAAAAACAACGACAATAACGCTAATGGCAGTGAATACCAACACCAGCAACGACAGTCGAAGTGATGTTGCAAGGCGGCGCGAAGATAAATTTGCGAAGCGCCATCATGCGCTGTTGCAGCGACGCAGTGCAGGAAGGGGAAACTGCCGATTTTAAGCAAATCAACTGGCGTAGGACCGCGATAAAAAACAACAGCAACAACAACCAATGGCTACAGTAACAATGAAGTTGACGACGTTAAAGTTAACAATGGCATGAATGCCACGCGGTTCAACAAGCAGACGCCGGCAATAAGTGAGGCATGTTGCATGCAACGGGCCGGGCTGCACGGTAAATGGACTCTGTAATAATAGCAACAGAGGAGGCAGAAAAGGTAGCAGCAGGCCTGGCAGCGGCTAGTGAACGTGAGGTCTACAAATGGCAAAATTTTACACATTGCACAGAAGACGCCCAGACACACACATACACACCCATATACATGCTTACATGCAAGTGCAACACCTAGGCAGCCCACAAACACACTTACATTTCTATAGAAAAATATGCCATATGCATAAGTGCATGTTAGGAACTTACGATCGTAGTTTAGTCGATAGCTGCTGCACGGCAGCCAGGCAAGCGCATATCAGGCGCAATGGCCGTGCGACTTCTGGGCTTCTGGGTTTCGGTGCTTGCAGAGAGTGGCAGTCAGCACCTTTGCAGAAAATGACCATGAAACGCGCGTCGCTCCCTACAACCTTCCCAACAGCCGGCAGCATCCAAATACGAATACTCCTCCCAAGCACTTCAGCAGCTTATATTTATTTGTATGTATTTATGTATTATGTGTGTGTGGGAACGTCGTCGTTGTCAATGGCGGTGCACCAAAGAAATGCTCCAACAAGATGAGGTGCGAGATGAGCTGCGTTCATGAGCACCAAGTTAATAATTGGCAACGAGCGTGCTGCTACTGCTGCTGTGGCTAGCCGCTGTTGCAGCACGCCTCCTTCACTGTTGTTATATCTAGAGCCATGCATGTTGTTGCTGTTATTGCTGTTGTCGCTTGGAAGCGCATACTCACTCATTGGCACGTACGTGGCAGCATCACGATCATAAAATATGAAATGTATCAGAGGCACCGACAACTAGCAAGCATCCACACCAGCCTACTTGCAACATGCTGGCGCTGCTGTTGCCGCAAGGTGGCTGGTGCAATTGGCACTCTTTCACGGTTTTCTTTAGTTATGCGGCGCAAAAAATTATTTCTCTACTGACGTCCAAAAGTAGAGCACGTGTTTAACCTTTGGCTCGAGCAGCAACTGCTGTCACTGGCCACTCGAAGCGTGAGAGCGCATAATTGTTGCGAAAGAGTTATTATTTATTGCAATGCTTTTAGTGTAATTCGTAGTTATTACTATTCTCAAGGAGTACTTACACAGCTAGGCACAGATTTTATTTCCACCAAATAACATCTTCAAACTTCTAATTCCTCAAATTTTCCTATCCTCTGTCACGTATGGTGAAAAAAGCTTTATTGTAATTCTCTATATTTAATTGTTTGGTTGGTGAAGCTACTCAGAAACTAATTAATGAGTCGAGGAGCCATCTTCGAATCAATATATGATAATTTAGGTAGATTAAGGGGCTGAGATAAGAAGGAGTGATAGAAGATTATTTGTTTCGCGACATTCATCGAGCTCAGACAAGAGCCCATCTTAGCGTTACTTGTTAATCCCGAAATTTTGGGTCATTTTTAGAGAAATCCTTGAATTCCAAAATTCGTTCCTGGGCATAATTTTTCAAATTTAGTAAAATGCGACCAGTCTTTTAATTTATTTCAAAAACTAGAAGCATTCTAAGCAGCGCTCGCACTTTACTCCGATCATAGTATGAATTTGACAATTTACTCCGGAACTTTGCTGCATTTTTTTTATTATTTGTTGAATAAACATTTCAGCGGACGAACTAACAATGCTCATTTATGTATAAGTATATTCCCATTTCCACTTTGTGTAGTGAATGGCGAGTAGGTACTTAACCTTGTTTTTGGTGGCTGTAACAGCCGAATGGATTGGTGCATGACTAGCATTCAGAAGAGCTCGGGGTCGAAACCCCTTACAGGAAACACCAAATGAGTTTTTTGAATAGCGATCGCCTCTTGGCAGACAATGGCAAGCCTCTGAGTATATATTTCAGCAATGAAAAAGCTTCTCTAAAAAAAAAGCATTTGCCTTTCGGATGCTGCGTAAAACTATCAGTCCCAACACAAATAGGAGGGAGAGATCGGCAAACAACCACTAAAGGTGAACACGCACGCTGGCCAGTACAGCCCGCTCCAATTTTGGCACTCGATAAAAAAGACAAAACAAAAAATGTTCTCGAAATGTTTATATTTAGACATTTTGCAGGTTTATTCCAATTGTAGCTATTACAGGTATTACCGCATAGTAATACTGCAGCTAAAAGAAATTTTTCGAAAATGATTCTTATTAAAAACAAAATCATAAACAGGCTTAATATCAAGATCGTTGAAAGCTTAAACTTCGCAGAAAACGTGATTAAAACATGATCTGATAAGCAGGCCGCAAAAAAAAATGTAACACCTCAACACCGCTTATTTTTCTTTTTTAAGGGGGGAGCCTGGCTTATAAGGTCAAAAAATCAATTTTTTTTTTCGTTTTAAGCGATTCCTAATATATTTCAGAATATTCACACAAAGTTACAGAGCCTAATTCTCAATATTTCCGTAGATACAAAGCCAAAGGTAGGCGAGCGTTAGGTAGTTACGCTGTGACCGGACAGCTATAGTACAAACTTTATCTTCTTTTCTCGACTTTTCATTTTTATGATTTCTTTGAATTGGCGTACATGAATGAAAAAAAAACTAATGAACCTTTTGAAATGGATCATAGCTTGTTCCCTTCAGTATTAAATTCTCTTCTATTTGAACTAACAAAATAGATAAAAAAAATTTTTTCAAGATTTTTATACCAAGTTGAAGTGAATTTTTTTTTATAGAAGGGCATTTTTTTCTTTAAAACCTCCAAAAAGTTGAAATTTTGGAATTTCTCTCAGTTTTCTTAGTTCATCTAGAATAAAAAATCATGATAATTAGAAATCCATTTGAATTTTTTGCTTTAGATAATAATTACGAGCTGTATCTTGTACGCCAGTTGGAAACTCCAGCGCTGCAGCGCTCTACTAATTTCTATGTTAAACATTTTTTTCAACTTATTTTAACCAGTACAAACATTTTTTATACTTTTTAAATGTTCATTAAAAGATAGAAAAACCTTTGCAGTGCTAAATTAATTTTTTCCTTAAAAAAAAAAATCGCAAAGAGATGCAATTTTTAGACCTCATAAACCAGGCTCCCCCTTAAATATTCATCTGTAAAAGTAGTTAGCCTCATTTTTTTAGATAGGTGGCGACCCTACTCAAAAATATTTCTGTATATTTTAAACTGCACTTAAGTAGTAAAATATTATGCATATTGCAATACTTTAATTAATTTTGAGTTTTGGAATAGTGGCAACCCTCTAAAAAAATAAGCTTAGATTGAAATTATTTTAGAAGATAGCTTTCGCTTGATACCAATATTATATTTTTTTATACCATCGAATTTAATTCGTTTTTTTATTTTTTTTTTAGTTCTTTTACTTTTAGACAGACGGCAACTCTACTCAAAAATATTTCCGTTTTAAACTTCTCTTAAATAGCAATATATTATTCATATGGTACTATTTTAATTAACTTAACTTTTTTGCATTGGTGGCAACCCTATACCAAAATAAATTTTGATTGGAATTATTTCACAGCTTAGCTTTCGTTTGCTATCAATATTGTAGTACTTATTTTTTATACTATAGAATTAAGTTAGACTCATTTTTTAGATAGGTGGCGACCCTACTCAAAAACATTTGTTTATTTTTTTAAACTGCACTTCAATAGCAAAATATTATGCATATTGTGATACTTTAATTAATTTTGATTTTTGTATTAGTGGCAACACTATAACAAAATAAGCCTAAATTGAAATTATTTTAGAGGATAACTTTCGTTTGATACCAATATTATAATACATATAATACATGGTTTTTATACCATCGAATTTATTTAGTTCTTTTATTGATTCAAATAAGTGGCAACCCTTTTCAAAAATACTTCTGTATATTTTTTAAACTGCACTTAAATAGCCAAATATTTCTGATATTGTAATATTTTAATTAAGCTACGTTAGTTTTAATTTTTTATATTGGTAGCAACCCTATACTCAAATTAATCCTAACTGAAATTTTTTCATAGCATAGCTTTCGTTTTATACCAATACTAGCAAACCCGACCCGCTTCGCTGGGCAAAGACACGGTGGGTCCACGTTTTGGCATATATTTCGAGACCCTAGTCATCAATAGGTATGAAAATTGCCCCACGTTAAAGCACTTATCGACAGCTTTCATTTGATGCCCATATTGCACATCCACAACCAAAGGTTACCCGGGCCCACGTTTTGACCTATATCTCGAGACCCCAGTCACGGAGCGGCATGAGAAATACTCTGTACTAAAGCATTCACCAACAGCTTCCAATTGATATCCATATTGTACAAACACATTCTAGGGTCCACGTGTTGGTCTCTATCTCGCGACCCTAGTCACGGAGCGGCATGAAAAATACTCTGAACTAAAGCATTCACCAACAGCTTCCATTTGATACCCATATTGTATATACACATCCGAAGGTTACCCGGGCCCACGTTTTGACCTATATCTTGAGACCCCAGTCACGGAGCGGCATGAGAAATACTCTGTACTAAAGCATTCACCAACAGCTTCCAATTGATATCCATATTGTACAAACACATTCTAGGGTCCACGTGTTGGTCTCTATCTCGGGATCCTAGTCACGGAGCGGCATGAAAAATACTCTGAACTAAAGCATTCAACAACAGCTTCCATTTGATACCCATATTGTATATACACATCCGAAGGTTACCCGGGCCGACATTTTGACCTATATCTCAAGACCCCAGTCACGGAGCGGCATGAGAAATACTCTGTACTAAAGCATTCACCAATAGCTTCCAATTGATATCCATATTGTACATACACATTCTAGGGTCCACGTGTTGGTCTCTATCTCGGGACCCTAGTCACAGAGCAGCATGAAAAATACTCTGAACTAAAGCATTCACAAACAGCTTCCATTTGATACCCATATTGTATATACACATCCGAAGGTTACCCGGGCCCACGTTTTGACCTATATCTCGAGACCCCAGTCACGGAGCGGCATGACAAATACTCTGTACTAAAGCATTCACCAATAGCTTCCAATTGCTATCCATATTGTACAAACATATTCTAGGGTCCACGTTTTGGCCTATATCTCAAGACCCCAGTCACGGAGCGGCATGAGAAATACTCTGTACTAAAGCATTCACCAATAGCTTCCATTTGCTACCCATATTGTACATACACGTCCGAAGGTTACCCGGGTCCACGTTTTGACCTATATCTCGAGACCCCAGGAGACCAAATTGTGAATCTAAACCATTCTCGAATCCCATTGAACACACACAAAAAATTTCATCAAAATCGGTTCAGTCGTTTAGGAGGAGTTCAGTGACAAGCACACGAACATAAGAAATATATATATAAAGATTATAATACTTACTTTTTAAGTCAAAGAATTTAATTAGTATTATTTTTTAGGTAGGCGGCAACCCTACTATAAAATATTTCCACATTAAACTGCACTTAAATAGCAAAATATTATTCACATTGTAATAATTTAATTAACTTAATTTGTTTGCATTGGTGGCAACCATATACCAAAATAAGTATTGATTGAAAATTTTGCATAACATGGCTTTCGTTAGATAACAATATTGTAATAACTAAATTTATTCCATCGAATTGAGTAAGTTTTATTTTTTAGATACGTGGCAACCCTGCTAAAAATATGTCTGCATTAAACTGCACTTAAATAGCAAAACATTTTTCATATTATAATATTTTAATTAATTTAGTTAATTTTAATTTTTTATAATGGTGGCAACCCTTTATCAAAATAAGTATGGATTGGAATTTTTGCATAGCATAGCTTTCGTTTGATACCAATATTGTAATACTTTTTTTTTTTTAACCAACGAATTCAATTAGTTTTATTTTTTAGATAGGTGGCAGCCCCATAGTGCTTTCTCAAATCCATTTCATTTTATATTAATATTGCAATACATACATATATTCTTCTACGTTGTATTTGAGGATGCCATTATCTCTTTTTATGCCTTGCTAGGAAATTGCATGTACAGGGTGATATGAAGTGTTACCTATTCAAAACACCATCACTTTCTTGTGTGAAATTAGTTTTTTATTGATTTCAAAGACAAAATTGTTCAAAAATGATTACAACTTTAACATATATTCACTTTAGCTCGATGTGCCTTGACTCAAACGGTCAAAACATGAGTTGCATACTGCACGAATGTGATCTTGAGGTAGTTTGGCCCATTCTCCTATGGAATAGTCCATCGGATTTGCGTCTGGCGAATTCGAAAGCCGTTGTGTGGACGAAATGAAGTGTGGAACATGATTTTTTAACCATTCTTGGTTCAGACAAGCCTTATGAGACGGTACCGAGTCCTGTTGGAACATCCATGGTCTACGACCGAAATGTTTGCGTGTCCACGGCTCTAAAGCAGCTTCTAAAACATTTTCCCGATAAAAAGTCGCATTCACTTTGACACCAGGCTCGATAAAAACGATTGGAGAGCGTCCATCAGTGGTCACGGCGGCCCAAACCATTACTTGCGATGGGAAATTGCTTCGGGTGGCCATACGTAGGCTCAAATTCTCGTATGAGCGTTCGGTCAAGTAAGCACGATCGTTTTGAGTGTTTATGAACTGCTCAATTGGGAAATTTTTTTCATCAGACAACACAATGTTAGGAAATTCGCCACGTTCGTGCAAGCGTAAAAACTTCTTTGCTCTTTCGCACCGAACTTTTTTTGCTGGGGTGAAAGATCGTGTGCTTGTTGGAACTTGTAAGCCTTGACCTTGAGCTCATTTTTCAATATGCGTCGAATGCTGTCTTGCGATATTTTCAGTTCTTTGGCCATTTTTCTTCCACTTCCACGTGGATTTCGTTCCGGTCGAGCCTTCACTTTCCGAACCATTTCTGGCGTTGTGGTGGTTTTTTTTGGTCCACCTCCATAGCGTTTTGCAATACTACCAGTATCATTGTAACGTTTTATAGTGCGATACACAAACATTTTATTCACTTTGAGGTGACTGGGCTCACGAACAATGGCTGGTTGTGATTTTCCAGCCAAATATAATGCAATCACATTATTACGTTTGAGTTCCATCACAAAAAAAAAAAATTAAATAAAACTGAGACGCAAATGCTTTTGATGGCTTATAAACAATATATTGAACTGTCATTAGAACAATTTTGACTTTGATGTCATGAGCTGTTTTACAAATACAAGCAGTGTGAAGTTGGTAACACTTCATATCGTACATTAAAATATTTTGGATTAAAATCAGAATTTCTTATAATGGCAACATGGCAACAGTATACAATGCCTGTATTTAGTATTGGGCCTCTAGTGATGAAAATTTATATCTGACATAATTGCATCCGAAACTTATATGCAAATCCAAAAACGTATTCTAGTTTAGAAGAAGTTTTCATAGATGAGTGGGAATTTCAACTTCGCTGTTAATGACAAAATTCCGGAATCTATATTTTCGTTGGCAGTTGCTCTTATTTAGCTTATTCGAAATCAGGTTCATAAGAGAATTAAGAAAATATTCTAAAAATTTTAGAATTTTCCTAAGCACACCTGTGTGATTTGCATTGAACTGAGTCTTTCTCCCTCGGTAATAATTTATTTAATTTATTTAATTGCAAAATCCGTTGCATTAGAACAAAAAGTTAATCCTCTCTAATACACTCACACATATAAATACCTACCTACTCGTATATATTTTAAATTTGATTGCCATTTCATGTATTAAATGCATTCCATTAAAATTCCCATAGCCAGCATAAGTTGGGCGTCACCAACAAACTACCTCCGCAAACTACCAACTAGCAAAAGTGTACTCGTATGCCATGAGATTTTAAGTGGCAACAGCATATCGGCAATGGGCCTTGGAATCACCTGATGACTAAATTAAAACAGAATTCTTGTGGAATTGTTGACTGCACCGATTGCGACTGTGTCGTGAAGTCTTGTGAACTAATTTCGCAAATTTTTCGAATGATCTCATTCCTGGCGGCGAGCACTCTAAAACATGAATTTGTTTCAATTTTCTTTTTTACTTTATTGCAATTTTCCACAAAGGCGCACAAGTGAATTTTTAATGAATACCAATGAGGAATCACGGTGTGCGGTCACGAGCAACAATGTAAACAAAGCACACACACACACATACGAATATAGTCAGCAAATGCCTGGCATGAACGGAGGACTCGAATGAGGGCCAAGCGGGCAACCAACCAGCCAACCAAAGCAAGTGTACCATGCCTACGTTGTTTGTTGTTGTATTGCTTTGCGCTGAAAATGTTGCATGTCAAATTTAAAGTGCACTACAACAAAAATAACTACTACAAAGCCATAAACAAAGATTTCTGAAAACGCAAAAGAAGTTGCCAAGATAAAATTCTACGAGTATAAGCAATGTTGAGGGCGCAGGAAGACAAAAAAATGGGCAACAACAACAATTGCCACAGCTACTCGTATGTGTACATTCGCGCCAAGCGGCAGTAGAATCATGTTAAATATTTCATTAAAATAAAAATGGAATTTTCAATATCAAGTTGTGCCAAAGCAATGCGAATCCAATTCAAGCGCAAGCCGAATCAACCTTCCCAAAAATGTTACGAAAACACGATGTGCAGCAAGCATTTTCACAGCGAGTCAAGTCACAGCGACGCTTGTGTGCACCCAATTCGTTTGTTTGTCCGATGGTATGCGCGCTCGTCAGAGATACAGTTGGACCACCATCGCCGCAACAATGCCGCAGCCAGCCGTTCAGGCAACCAAGAAATCAATGGGCGACGCGTTGAAGGAAACCAAAAACGAAGTAACATTTTTAATTGGTTTTGCTTCGGCGGTGTTGTAGTCACCAAAGTCAATGTGTGAGAGATCAAATTTATTTTGCTCGTTGTGCAACTTCTGGTAGTGTCTCGCCACTTTATTCCAGTTCTTGTAAGATACTTTAAAGTGTAGTTGATGCACAGCGTTGAAGAGAATAGATGGATAAATTTTCGAGGAATGCAAGGGTCCTTGCTGGATGTTTTTGGTATGTCCGTACATATATACGAGTATTTCTTAGCTCGAGGGTATTAATGAGAGTAAGATTTGACGAATTCTGATCCAAGCTCATTTAGTGTCTAACTTCGGGGCAGAACTATAAACTCTGCACGTAAAAGATACTAATAGATCAGGATGTATGCGCGGTATTTTAAGTGTTTGTGTATATGTTGGCTTAACCAACAAAATACCTATGGACTGATAACGAGTAACTGGTAAGTGCCAGGGTAAGAGGCAGAAGACTTAGAAGAGTAAGTCTTCTGCAAATCTTTGTACAACGGAAATGCATGTCGCGATGTCAATGTGACATTTCCAGAAGGTAAAAGGCAAGCAGGTATCCACAAGCGCAGCTGTGTTCATTCGCACAGATGGCAAAAAAAAAACACAGTAATGCTGTGTTGGATTCGTAAAGACTGCAGGATTGTCAGAAACGAGGTTACGAGGCAAGAGAAGTTTATCAGCTGGTCCACTAGGACCATAACTATATAATCGCCTTAACTGCCCCACCTCTCGCAGACGGCCAAATGAGTAGCTCCGCTACGAGCTGGGTAAGTATTACGGACTTATAGATTTCAGGCTACTTAACACTTGATCTCCATCGGAGATGTCCAGTTTTAATGAGAATTTGGTTAGCCCCAATTGGTTTTAACACGATCGTTCGAGATCCCAGTCCAAACCGATGAACGGGTGCAGAGGCACATAGGAAGAGAAGAACCACCGCAGAATGTGGTTGTCACGAGAGGAAATATTAGTAGAATACGTTTTGGTACAGCCTATGAACAAGGAGGGCATGAATGTTCCAAGCATCTGTCACGCGCTAGGAGGCGATGCAAATGGATCTCGGAGTAAGAGAGTGAAAGAGTGCACGAAATTTAGTGTGTGCACTAAAAATAGCATAAAATGGTATACGAGGTGTGTTCAAAAAGTATCGCGAATTTTTGGTTTTTCAAAAATTATTTATTTATTCATTAATATCTATTTAGTCCCCTTCAAAGTAATCCCCATGAGATATTATGCACTTATGCCAAAGCTTTCTCCAATCTTCGAAGCACTTCAAAAAATCTTTTTTATTATCTTGTTCAGCTCCTTTTTCGTTATCGTCTTTATCTCATCAATCATAGCGTAGCGTCGTGCTTTCCTGGACCTCTTCAGTTTCGGGAACATGAAAAAGTCACAGGGGGCCAGATCTGGGGAATACGGTGGCTGTGGCTTGCAGGTAATATTCCTTATTGACCGTTTTACCCTGTGGCAAGAACTCATGATACACAACGCCCCTGCAATCAAAGAAAACGGTAAGCAAAACTTTTACATTCGACCGAACTTGGCGCGCTTTTTTCGGTCTAGGTTCGTGCGGCAGCTTCCATTGAGATGATTGAGCTTTGGTTTCCACGTTATAACCAAAAACCCACGATTCGTCACCAGCTATGACCCTCTGGAGCAAATTTGTGTCGTCGCGGACAGAGTTCAGATACCAACATCTCATTAGCAATGTTCATGCGATGCTGCTTTTGGTCGAAATTGAGCAGTTCTGGTACGAATTTTGCGGCGATCCGTCTCATGCTCAAATCATTGAACAAAATCGAATGACTCGAGCCAATCGACATGTCTAGGTCCTCAGCAACTTCTGCAACGGTGATTCGACGATTGGCCAATACCATTTTCTTCACTTCAGCAATTTTTTCGTCTGCTGTTGAAGTGCTCGGGCGTCCGGCACGCTTTTCGTCGTTCACATCTTCTCGGCCTTCTGAGAATATTTTGTACCACCGATAAACGTTGCTTTGGCCCAAAGTTGTTTCTCCGTATGACATAGTCAACATTCGGAATGCATTCGCGCATTTAATTTCGTTGTTCACACAAAATTTGATACAGCTTTTTTGATACATCTTTTTGAATAGGTAAAAATCGACGACGAGCCGAAACACGTGCAAGCAAAGCAGCTGTCAAAAAATAACTGAACATTCGAAATGGCCGAACTCATCGGCATGAGCGAGAGACATGAGTACCAAAATATCGCCACAAAAAAATTTAAACTCGATTATACGTAACCTGCGAAAATTTAAGATTCGCGATACTTTTTGAACACACCTCGTATACACTTCTTGATATCGACTGTGCTACACTTATAACGCAGGCAACTATACGCAAGCTCCGTGCGTAGTATTTTGCTCTTTGTAGCCCAAGTACGGTTCGAAGTTTTCAACACAAAGTCATATGCACACGAGACCAAATCAGTATACCGACTGCGGGCTACAAAATTATGCAGTGCATTTTCAACTATGTTCCATGATTTGAATGCCTCGACGTTAACGATATGCTAAGCACCTGCAAATCAGGCGAACCCCGATGGGTAGACTCAGAGTTGCTTATAGCAGACGGAATCGCGCAATCAACGCTCGTTCAAAGTACCGCCTAATAACGTCGATTCCAAACTTGGGTTGATAACCGAGTGAATACTGTGTTTGAGTTAGAGGAAAACTGGTCCATTGTTGGCAGTATGGCGAAAGGCAGAAAGGCATAAGGCGTCCCCTCTCCGCAAAGTAATACACAGCGGTAGTTCCACGGAGTAAGGGGTGGATCCTTAGTGTGGTGAGTTGAAAGGTTAGTCTCACATATTTCGGCTTTCAGTGCTTTGTGTTACATTTATAAAAAAACAAAACTAATTCAATGGAATGCCGCGTCTTCTTCTTCTTGTTTGGCGCGATATCCGCTTAAGCGATTTTGGCCGGGTTTAACAAAGCGCACCAGTCGTTTCTTTCTCGTGTTAACCGGAAACACCAAGTGAATCAAAGTCCTTCTTCACCTGCTTCTTCCAACGCAGAGGAGGTCTTCTTCTTCTTCTACTACCACCAGCTGGTACCGCATCGAATACTTTCAGAGCCGGAGCGTTTCTTTCCGTACGGACGACATGGCCAAGCCAACGTATCGCTGCTGGATTTTTATGCGCTGCGCTATGTCTATGTCGTCGTAAAGCTCATCTTTCAATCGCCTGCGATACTCACCAACGTCACCAACGTGCAAAGGTCCAAAAATCTTGCGCATAATCTTTCTCTCAAACACTCCAAGCGTCGCTTCATCGGATGTTGTCATCGTCCAAGTTTATGCGCCGTACGTTAGGACGAGCATAATGAGAGCCTTGTAAAGTGTTAGTTTTGTTCGGCGAGAGAGGACTTTACTACTCAACAACCTACTTAATCCAAAGTAGCACTTGTTGGCAAAAGAGATACTCCGTTGATTTTCAAGGCTGATATTGTTTTCGGTGTTAATGCTGGTACCTAAATAAACGAAGTCTCTTACAACCGTGAAATCATAACTGTCAACAGTGACCAACGCTTGACTAGTCAGCAGTTTTGCCCAAAAATATATGAGACATCAAATGAAGCTGTTGCGACGACAACGCAACTTTATAATCAGGAAGACTTTGTGCAACTCTTAGGTGTAGCTTCTACTGAAGACAACTCAACCTTTTACGCTTTACCATTTTTCTACTATTTCCATTTTCGTCACTTAAAGTTGCATCCACAATATGTCTTGTTTTTCTCACTTCTTTTTATATTTTAATTGTTGCATTTCGTGAGTGACAATACAGCAGTAAAGCTCCTTGGTCACAACTACGCCAATCTCGGGCAATGCTCATTACAATTGCCGTTCTGTTGATGATTTTGTTAACCCTTGTCATAGTGTCAACCGCGGCCATCAGCTTCAAGGCTGTCTGCCAAACCAAACTTGTACATCGCCTTGTGCGCGCACGTGCATTCGTCACATGTACACACACACACACCCGCGCGTATGCGCTTAGAGTAAGTTTCCACCGCCTCCTCGTAGTCATTTCGTTGGCAATGCGTGCGCGCTGACATCACCAAATCGAGTCAAATTGAAAACTCAATATAGCACCGACCCGTCGAGGCGGTTTGTTCATAGCCTAAAGGGCCAACACAACTCACGGCCGGCACATGCATTATAGGCAGGACAGCTAAGTAATCACCAGAATAAGTGTATGTTGAACTGCGCGCAGGCGCATGCCAAATCCCAAACTTGGGCAATTTATCCTTTATGAACTCACAAAATAGCCGCTGTTTATACCAAAACAAGTTAATTCGCCACCGTCGCTGCCGTCGCTGACGAGGGACCATACCATAATATTGATGATTTGATGGGAGTACTGGTACATTTCAGGCTGCCGTGTTACCAGCCTACAAATATATATGTCTGTATGTGCATATGAATGGTTAAGTTTATGTTTGTGTGCATCGCTTGCATGAATTCGCTATTTCAGCAGTTCTTGTGGTTCATATGAAATGAAAGCATTCGTCTTCTTTTACGTACCCTGCGCACATGCGTATGTATGTATGTATGTTATGTATAACGTGCATACAGTGGGTGTCAAAATTTTTAGGTACGGAACAGCGGTGTTTGTATGTTGTAGACTAACTACCTTTTGTGACTAAATATTTAGACTACGACCATCAGGCGGGACATTTACGCAGTAGGCCTGGAGTCCTTTTCTACTCCATAAAGGTTTTTTTACAATGGTCACCTCCGCCCGTCAATTACAAACCTCCGTTGGCATTTCCACCAAAATAAAGCTTTTTTAGCTACACAGGGTGATGCATATAGCGGGTTCTTTTAAAAAAATTGAGAAAAAGGCCAACTGTAGTAAAATACTCTATTAAAATGGAAACTAACAAATGGGCTCAAGCAGATCTCGAGATGGCAAACACATTTGCTCGTCACTTAAACCGAGTGTTCTGCCCGCTCGGAATCGAGCACTCTCCGAGCCCTGCTCAAAAAGTAAAAGATACCCTAGCACACATACACCAAATGGACCCACCCATAAACAAGTTCTCGAAAAATGAATTAATAAAGACGAGCAAATCATCAAAAAACCTCACTAACAGAGATAAAGCAATTAATTTCGACATTAAAAAACAACAAATCCCCTGTATTTGACCTCATCTCGGGAAAAATTTTAAAGCAAATGCCCGACAGAGCAATAATTTATCTCAGGAACGTTTTTAATGCTGCTATCAAGACATGGAAAATTGCCGAAATCATTGCGATCCCAAAGCCCCAAAAGACGCGACGTTTGCATCGTCGTACCGACCAATAAGTCTACTGCCGACAATATCAAAAATATTTGAGAAGCTAATCTTTGATCGCATAGAGCCCATTATAACAAAAATAAATTTAATTCCCAAACATCAGTTCGGATTTAGGCGAAAACATTCGACCATCCAACAAGTGCATAGAGTCACTCACAAAATTAATAAAGACTTCAACAATAAACAAGTTCGGGTGGCTGTATATCTCGACGTAGCTAAAGTCTTTGACAAAGTATGGCATCCTGGATTACTGCACAAACTCCACTCTTGGTTGCCATATGACTACTTTCTAATGCTAAAAAGTTACATCCAAGATAAAAAATTGTTTATTACATATAACGACGCATGCTCATACATTGAGTCTATGAACGCAGGAATTCTCCAAGGCAGTGTATTAGGACTCACTCTGTATCTTATCTATACCACAGATTTATCGGAACCGACTACTGGAAATAGCATGATTGCGACGTTTGCAGATGACACTGTACTAATGGCATCTCATAGATACCCGAAAATAGCACAAACAAATTTTCAAAACGACCTCAACAAAACACTGGACTGGTTCAAAAAATGGAACATAGAAATTAAAGGCGACAAAACAATTCAAGTCAATTACACGAACAGAAAGGTAACCATTGACTCATTAAAGATTGGAAACTCTGACGCGATTACTGATAGGAAAGCTAAATACTTAGGCATTACAATTGGCTCTAAACTAAACAGGAAGAATCATATAGTAAAAAAAAGGAACGAAATTAAAAATTTTCGTTTTCGATAACTGTACTGGCTCCTGGGACCTCAGTCAAAGTTCTCGCTGCAAAACAAAACCTTAATTTACAAAACGACAATTGCACCAATTTGGAAGTATGGTATAGAAGTTTGGGGCACAGCTTCTAAATCCAATTTGACAATACTGCAACGTGCCCAGTCGAAGATACTTAGGACAATAACAAATGCACCATGGTATATACCAAAGGCTGACATTCACCGCGACTTAAACATCGAAACAGTTGGCGAATAAGCAGACTTCTGAGGCACACAAATTCGACGATGGGGAAGCTTCCTGCTGAAGAAAAATTCAATAAGAAGAGAGTAAAACGAAAAACCCCAACTGACCTCTTGTAATATAATAATAATGCTGATGTAATTACCTAATTATTATAGTAAATATTTTACAAATGTACTACATATGTAATTCTAAACGATCCTGAAATGCAATGGCCTTATAGTATCACTTAACTATCCAAATATCTTTTAAACAAATTACTTATTGTTCATATAGACAGGTGATATATTTTTTGGAAGCAATAAAAAAAAATTAAAAAAAATTTAGTTAAAGATGTGACTTAAAAAAGAAAGCCCCTGGATATGATCTCATAACAGTAGAAGTACTGAAACAACTACCAGAAGAAGAATGAGCCCTTTAGTAAATACTTATATATAATTGTATTTCATTGCCTCGTTATGTTCCGCTTCAATGGAAAGTAGCTCAAGTAAAACTAGTCCTCAAACTAAGAAAAAGCGCTGAAAAAATCGAATGATATCGGCCCATCACCTTTTGCTCTAAAGTAATGGAATTCCTTTTCCTTAAAAGAATGACGCCTACAATTGTGAACCGAAATATAATCCCAAATCAGCAATTCGTTTTCTTGAAAAAAAAACAAAAACACAGTACTATCGAACAAGTCCATAGACCCATAAGCAGCATACACAAAGCATTTCAACACAAAAGAAATATTGTATAGAGGCTTTTCTCGATATATCACAAGGCTTTGACCCCGTTTGGCATGATTGCTTATTCTATAAAATAAAAAGACACTCTACAAAAAAAATTATTACATTTAAAAAAAATTGAAATTCCATATTTCTTTGCCAAACAAGGCGTGGAACCGTCTGAACAGAAAGTTCAACTGGTGTATTGGTAGTGGGCAGTACAGGGTAGCCAATATTCGACGGACCCATCTGGCAACCTTGTATCTTTTGACAGAGACGTCAGATCGTTTAATGACATACCGCGTTGGAAGCGTCAGTCCAAGCAGATTTTTACCATGGAACAGTACACGCCACGCAAGCGCTCCCAAATTGTTGAAATTTACATTCAACAAAAGAAGTCAATTGTGAAAACTCAACGTGCGTATAAAAAATGAAATAATGTGAAAAGTGCGCCTTCTAAGAACACCATTAAACGTTTGTACGAAAGGTTATCGACTGGTGATGCTCCCTCTAATCCAAAGAGGCCAAATCAAAACCGACCAAGGGTTGGGCATTGCTCGGACCACTTTACAACGAATTATCCGCATTGATTTGCATTTATTTCCGTATAAGATTCAATTGACGCAAAGATTGTTGCCTGCGGACAAGCCTCGTCGATTGGAATGGGCCCAAAAAACACATGGGTCCGTCGAATATGGGCAACCCTGTATTATGAGCTCCATCCTATACTTGCTATACGATCTAACAACTTCAGAAGAAACAATAATCAAAAACTGTTCGCGGATGACACTGCCGTAACTCACATTTTACACCCACCCATATTCTAGAAAGGACTTGATAAAATAATTCATAGGTTGTATGAGTGGCGCGTTAAACCAAAGAGATAAAATCTTCCCAAGTCACGTTTTCCCTAAAGCGAAAAACTTGTCCACCGGTTAAGTTCAATAATATAATCATCCCAGAAATTAGCGCCACAAATTACATCATATTTTCACCAAACGGAAGGCTCTATGAATAAAAGTCAGCAGCCCATTTTGGTAACCATATTAAAGCTATCTTGTTTCTCTCGAAAATAAGCCCTCACTTTATTCAGCTATCTTGGAACCGATATTGACATATGGCATTCAACTTTGGGGCTCTACAGCTAACTCCAACAGCGAAATACTTCGAAGATTTCTGTCGAAAATCCTCAGACTGATCTCAAATGCCCAAATTAGAAAATATACCCTTGTCAGAGATATAATTGTGAATCCCATCAACTTCACCAAACTCAAGAGATAGTCCCTAACAGACCTCATATGATAATAAATTAGTCTATATTACATAGTATTTACCATAAAATTACAAAGTACACCACTGGGTGTCCTGCCTAAATGTTTTTTTTTTCTTAAATGAATTAAAAAGCTTTAAGTAAAAAATTTTTTTAATATTTAAAAAAATAGATCGCAATAAAAAAATAAACTAAAAAAAGAAATCAACTTTCGTTTATCATTACTCTGTAGGGCTCATCATTTCGGACAATGGCGTTTGCAGCAACTATTTCAAAGAAAAATGGGCTAATGATGCCACTGCTCCAAAACTGTCGTTCTCTGAAGATCCATTGGCTTCTCGGCAATCACACAGATGCGGCAGATGAGTTTGTTAACATAGCCATAAAGATGAAACTGTGCTTCATCAGAAAATATAACTTTAACCTCTTTTCAACAGATACTCCCTGTTTGGCTTGCACAACATTGACTTTGGAAATACATTTGCAATATCTGCAAGCCATGGGACCGAAATTACCATATAATACCTTTGTACATTCAATTGTGCGCGATTGTTAAAAGAATTTGAGTAAAATTCCAGACCTTTCTAAAATTGTTCATATCAAATGTCATGTCAAAAATCGCATTAGGAAGAAAGTAGTTGCGTAGACTTCTGCGGAGTTGTCTAATTAAAAGCATCTTTTTGAATTATATTAGGTTGGGGAATGAATTCGTAGCGTTTTTACCGAAGACTTTTATTCTAACAAAAAAACGCTAATTCAATCAATAAGTTAATCAATTATATATTCGCCGTTGCAACCTCTTTCCACCTCTCGACCAATTTGTTAATGCCTTTCCGCCAAAAATCGACAGGTCTGGTGTCAAAGAAGTTGGTGAGCCAGTTTTTAAGGATCTCTTTGTTATTGAAGATGACGACCGTCATATGTTTCGACAGGGAGCGGAATAGATCGTAGTCAGTCGGTGCAAGGTCCGGAGAATACGACGGAGAGTGGCTTTGACGACTTGTGCAACATGGGGTCTGGCACTGTCGTAAAAGAATACCGAATATGAAGATCTTTTCAGTCGAATAGCCTCATTCACGCGGTGTAGCTGGGCAATATAGAGCTCCTTTTTGACCATGGCATTCTTTTCGAGCATTTCCCAGTGCATCTTTGGATGAAAATCCGGCTTGTCTCTCGGCTTTGGCGTATCTCCTGGAGCCACCCACTCCTTTCTTTGCTTTATATTGAAGTACAGGCACCAATTTTCCATCTCACGTGACGATACAGTACAAAAAGGGCTGTTTATGACCGCCTGTTGCTCGATGGCGGGCGAGATGCTGAGTAGCAATTTGAAGGCGACGTTTTTTGTTTTTTGCGTTGAGCTCGTGAAACACCCAGGCTCCCAATTTTTCGGTAAATCGCATTGAATGAAGGTGATTGAGAATCGATTCATGATCGCAGCTCATTTTTTGCGCCAATTCACGATTGGTTTGGTGACTGTTCTCCTTTAAAAGTGATTTGAGACATTCTTCATCGAATTCAGAAGGCCTTTCGCTGCGACGGCGGTTCTCCGTTCTCCTTCAAAAGTGATTTGAGACGTTCTTCATCGAAGAAGGCCTGCGTTCCGCAGCGGGACGTGTCATCGACGTCAAAGTTGCCATTTTTGAACTTTGCAAACCGTCCGATTTCCGTGCTGTAGACTCGCCTATGACACCTGCTCCATGGACATCGCAAATGTCCCGGGCCGCTTCGGCAGCTTTCGAACCTCGATGAAAGAGAAAGAAGAGCAGGTGTCAAAAATGTTGATTTTTGCCTCCTGGGTATTCCATTTCTGAACCTCAAAACTAATAAAAAATTTAATAACTGAAAAGTGCAACTAACATAGTTTTTGTAGAGCAAAACAAGTTCTATCGAATGAGTACTTACCCTTCCTCAAACAGCAAGCAAATCGTTGTAAAATAAAAGAAATTATAAAAGCGCTATGAACTTATTCCCCAACCGAATATGTTTTTTTTATTCTATGCAGTTAATTATGTATCGAGAAAACAGCTTACAACTTGCATATATTTTGGCTGTGTAAAACACACACGCACACATACACATATTCTTTTACATCTGTGCACATTCGGTGTCCTACCGTTTAATTGCAGACAAGCGAGCTCCTTCAATTTTTATACCCGCGCGAACCTGTGTAGAAGGGCATCATAATTTTATTTCTTGCCAATTGGCTAGGCAAATATATACATACATACAGAGGCATGCAGGTACAACTCAAATTGTCTAAAAGGTGATCTGCAGACACACTGTTTCAAGTGCGTTCCGCGTGCTGATGTGGCAACTTTTTCACTATGCCGCAAATGGTTGTGGCTGCGTGGTTGTTATTGTACAATACGTATAAGTATGTGTGTGCGTACTATCATATGTCAAGTGCAGTTTTTCGCGAGATCATCTCGAAAGTCACTATGCGGCAATTGTAGCAGCATTATCATGCTGCTTGCCACTCAAAGATTTTCCCCTTTTCTTTTGTGCATTTCTGCGCGCATCCGTCGTTCCTGAGCTTTTGCTCGCTTTTGTTTTGTCACTACGGACCATGAGTGTGTGTGTGTGCTTATTTTAGGTATATACATACATATGTACATGTTCGAATGTATACATACGTAGTAGTAGTGTATGCTGTCTGCTCATGCGGTCGTCTCACAGTCTCACAATCCCATAATTCCATTCCTCGACTCAGTGCTGAGCCGTCCTTGACTTGACAGTCTCAAGCGGCTGCGCGCGCTTCTCATAATTTTCCACATTGGACTACATTGGCTACGTACTCGTAGGCACATCGATCGGCTTGCTGACTGCTCAACTGCTCAACTGGCTAACTGACTGACTAACTAGTTAACTGGCTGACGGCTAGCTGGCCATCGTGTCTCCTCCAATCACGCTGATGGAGTGTGCTACATTAACAGCATTGTTGGCAACACTGTCATAGATGTCCAAACCGTGGACGGACTTTGTTGGCCGTATAGTTTTCTGGTTTCTTCAACATGCCATTGTTGTTGCTTTTCGCGTAGTAAATAGCCCGGAATGGTCAAATATTTGTTAAGGTATAAAAATAAATTTTTATAGTAAAACGGAGTGCACCACCGCCAGCAATATTCGCATATAGTATGTACGCATGTGTGTAAGTAATACTATGTTTGTACGTAAATGCATGGGTAGTCTACGTGGTTGTCACACGCTAAATAAACACAATAAAATACTACTCACTATAGATTCGTGTAGTATTTACTAACTTTTTCCTGCTAACTTCATTTATTTTTATTCTGAGTAGTTAATCAGTTTTACTGTGTGTCCTGGTATCCTGGTATTGGCTAATCGTATTCCTAAGTCAGTTCGCTCATTTCGTAGTGTTGAACTGTCAAGTGCATTATTAACCAATCATTTTAGTTGCAGAATTTTTACGTGACATGCGGGTTGCTTTTGCTGTTGCTGTAGTTGTAACTATGCATTGCTATAGTATTTGTTGTTACTGCCACAATGTGTGGGAGTTGTTGTTGTGATTGGAATGTGCATTTTGCAGTTAGAGTAGTAGACAGCGCGTCGGCACGAACGAGTTGTTGTGGAACCTTCTGGGAAAATGCTAAATTTTTCATAGCAACAATTGGCGTTCGCGGCGAGCAACTTTGTGCTGCGATTAGGAAAGTAAATTTTCCGCATTGTGGCAATACAATCGAATATGTGATATACTTGTTTAGCACAGTAACAGAGCCAGGGAGAGTAGGAACGAGATGTAGAGATTGAAATGGCATTTTGCTTAATAATATTTTTGAGCAGTAGTAAAAAAAATTAATAAGTTCGGTATATTTTATTTTTTTTATTTTTTTATTATTTACATTTGAATTTGAATTTGAATTTATTTATTACTAGTATAATAATACATTATAATTTACAATAAACTGTAAGTCCTACAGAGACTATTAAAAGTCTGTTCGTAGGCTAGTAGCATTTATAATGACAATCTTACAAACTAAATATAACATTTAACAAAATAAGTTTTGTATGTGACATACGTAACATACATTTGACTTACTAACTAACTAACAACAAACTTAATTATATCTAGCGGTTCTATGAAGAACATAAAATAATTTTTTTTTTTTTTTTACAATGAAATAGCGCGATATTAACAAATATCATAGGTGTAAATTTGTTTTTGTTAACCAGATTTTTATATCTTTTTTATTCTTGTCGTTAATTACATCATAGGCTTTTAACTTCTTTGGAAGCTGATTAAATATTTTAATGCTATGGTTTATGTAACATTTTGAACCAATACGTAATTTACATTTTATGTGCTCAATTTGTCTATTTCTAGTATTTATTATCCGTGATAGAAAAGAATTCTTTAAGTTGTTTAATTTTGTATTAAAGCTGTAAAGTAGAACAACTTTTTTATCGAAAGAATGTTGTTAATCTTTAAGGAATTATCTGTTACTGAGCTTTGTTTACTCTTAAATATTATTTTTAATATTTTATTTTGTACTAATTCAATCCTATTTAGTTCAGATTTGTACGCACCTCCCCAAGCTACGATACCGTAAGGGGTGACTGACTCAAATAGGGCATAATAAATAGTTAATAATTGTTCTTTGTTTAATATATATTTTAATTTGGCAAAAACGAAGATTAAATATCTATTTCGCTTTATTAAATAATTAATTTGAAAATCCCATTTTAACTTATAATCGATTAAAATGCCTAGATATTTAGTGCTTTCAACCCGTGTTATTGGAATACAGTTACATTTACTGTTAGGATCATGATTATGCATAAATATATTAATATTTCCAGGTACAGAATCTTTATACACTCCAAAAGTTAGAAATACCGTTTTATTAATATTCACAGATAACTTGTTTTGACACATCCATGTAAATATTTTATTTGCAATTAAATTTGCATTTAATTCAGCATCCTCCCAAGTATCGCCACTTATAAGAATGGTTGTATCGTCAGCATACGATATTATATTGTGAGGGTTTTTTTGGCTAAATTGTACAGTACTATATATTTCATTTATGTATATCAAAAATAATAAAGGTCCTAATACTGTTCCCTGAGGGACTCCAATATCCACAATCGTTTCACTACTAACAATATCATCTACCTTTACACATTGTGTTCTGCCAGTAAGATAATTCTTTATAAGATTCAAGGCGATTCCACGGATACCAATATCGCTTAATTTTTGTATTAGAATTTTGTGGTCAACCGTGTCAAAAGCCTTTGCTAAATCTAAAAATATTGCAATAATTGGTTTACTATTATCAAGATTTTTATATATATATTCAGCAAAATGGGCTAATGCATCTTTTTTTGATTTTCCTTGATTTTTATTTAACACGTTATAATTGTTAAGAAAGGAAAGTAATCTTTTATGTACTACTTTTTCAAATATTTTTGCTACATTAGAAATTAATGATATTGGCCTATAACTAAATTCAAAATACTTTTCTTTAGCTTTGTGAACTGGTATTATAATTGCTTTTATTGTAACTAGTTAATAAATTATAAACTAACGAACAATTTGGATTTAATTTTGTGCAATACAACTAAATTTAATAATTCTCTGCCTAAGGCTTGCAGAGAAGTAGGCTACTGCGTGAGTTGGTGCGGTTTTTTCCGTTTGAGCCTTTCTTTCCATTTACCGGGATCAATTAGGGCTGAGGCTTCGCTATTTACATGGTGGCGTAGTCTTTCCATATGAGACTTTGCGTTTATGTTGATCGAAGTGGCAACTGATTCGATGCCAAGGTCGCGTTCGATATCGGTGTTGCGGACATACCAACGTGCATTAACAGTGCATCGTAGTACCTTATTTTAGAATCTTTGTATAGATTTTATTTTGGTTGAGCTTGAGCAGCCCCATAGCTGGATCCCATAGGTCCAAATTGGTTTAAGCACCTACTTATGTATATAAGTTCGGTATGAAAATCTCCAAGTCAAAGGGTTAATTTTTTTTCTTGGGCTCTACGCGCTTACTGCGTTTCGAGTAGTTTATTATTTCAAATAACTTGTATTTTAGTGGAAATATTTTCATACTTATGTGCATTATGACATTCAGATAGCTTACAAATATTTTCGATTAAATATTTTCTAGTTTAACAAAGTCAACTGAAATACAATGCTTGCGATTGGATACAAGCAGTTTGATAGTTATTCTACTATATTACTATTGGGATTAAGTCATGAGGTAGGAATGTTTGAAGTATTGAAGTTTTTTAAATTATCGATAATTTTTTTGACAAAATCATTGAATGATGTTATCAAACTAGGATACTTTGAAATTTATTATTACTATTATTATTATTAAATTTGTATAATAACAAGTTATACAAATATAAGGTTAACGTTTTCCGCGTTTTTTTGTACACCCTATGTGGGTCTAACATATCGGCATAAGTTTTTAAATACTCGTTGAACTTTTTTGACAATGTACTTAGTCAGTACTTGGTAAATCTCAGTCGATCGTCTATTACTACACGCAGGTACCTCATTTCTTTGACGAAGATTAGTCGATTGCCATTTAAAAACAGGAGGACCTTATCAAGACTACAACGCACTGTGACCATCTCTTGCATTCACATCAAGGCATGGCCTTCGATCCAACGATTCTTTCCATGCCCCTTGACTCCATGCCATCAAGAGTCGTACTTGAAAAGAGATACAGTGTAGTGCTACCAGAGGCTCAGTTGTGGGAAGACTCAGAAAATGAGCCCGGCAAACACTGTTTTCGCATTTTTACGGATGGCTCCAGGACCGAGCATGGCTCCGGCTCTGGGGTCTACGTGGAATCCAGCGGGATAAAACTGCACTTTGCTCTTGGAATGCATGCATCTGTGTTTCAAGCGGAGGTGTATGCAGTTCAAGAAGCGATGAACTTTGTTGTGGAAAACCGATGGAGAGGCAGATCTATATGTGTCTGCAGCGACAGCCAAGCTGTGCTCATTGCCTTAGACAGCCCCCCAATCACATCAGGGGTAGTAGAGTCCTGTAAATCCAGCCATAATAGCGTGATGCTAACATGGGTCCCGGGACACGGGGGTATCGCGGGTAACGAGACCTCTGACTTCTTAGCTAAGATAGGCTCTGAGGCCAACTTCTTTGGCCCAGAGCCCGTTTTGCCACTTCCTTCTGCGGCCATCAAAGCCACGGTTAGCAAACGAGTAACTACCACCCACAAGCGAGCTTAGCAGGCTGAGAGAGGTTGCAGATGGACTAAACTAATGTTACCTATCATGTCCGATCGACTGTCGCAAACCATTCTGTCATTAAGCAGAGGGGAGTGCAGATGGCTGGTTGGACTGATGACGGTCCACTTTCTGTGGGCGATGCACATGGAAAGGTTGGGCATCTCAGACAGTGTACTCTGCCCAGCTTGTGAAGAGGAGGATGAGACGGTGGACCACTTCCTGTGTGTCTGCCCCGCCTTCGCTCGAATCAGGTTTGAGGTCTTTGCCACTGATGTGTTAAGAAGCGACCATCTTGGCTCCTTGGCACCACAAGATCTACTCAGATTTCTTCGGAGATCGAGTAGATTTAAAGCAAATTAAAAAGGGGATTCGAATGCAGTACAATGGACTTAATTGTGGCTGAGTGCTGTACTTGCTAGTCTGTCTCGACAAAAAAACAAAAAAAAATATTTCATGCTTTCGAAAATGCAATGCAATGGATCAAAACAAATTTCGTTCTTTCATTTTGCACTGTTACTCTGTTTCATTAAGAACGGAAATTAACGTTTCAAATAAAGCTTATTTTGTAATTTGTTTATATGACACAATAATAAAGCCAGTTTTGCTGTACGGAGTCCTCGTCTGGGGGAACTCGCTGGAAAGGACAACAACAGTTAAGAAGCCGGAGAGGGTCCAAGATCTGCCCTCATTGGAATCAGTGGGGCGTTTCGGACCACTCCTACTCTACCACTTAACGCTATGCTCAATGTGGCACCCGTGCACATTGCAGGAAAACCCGCTGCTGCACGCCGAGCAATCAGATTGAGGTGTACAGGCCATTGGTTCATCGCTTCCGCAATTACTGTAAATTATGGAGGTAAACATTTACTCCGACAGTCAAGCGGCAATTAGGATCTTGGGCTCGTTGTTTGTGCGTTCAAAATTAGTCAGGGAATGCCTGACTTCTCTCCCGATTGCATCGAAGTACATCAATTTTAGACGCATTTAGATCCCCGGTCACAGTGGCATTGAGGGAAACTGCTGGGCTGAGAGGGGACCCTGGAGATGGATTCATCGCAACACGAGAGCATTGAAGTTACCTTGAGAACCCGTGGACTGCTACTAGAAAGATGGGCCTCACGTCAGCTCCGCGAGCGTTGGGCTTGTGCGCAAACGTGCGAGATCATTCCACGGGTAGATCGGGGGCGCTCGAGAAAACTTATAAGACTAGCAAAGTCACAGCTATCGAATTTGATAAGTATTCTCACCGGACATTGTCCGTTAGGTGTCAAAGGTGAAGGTTAGGATTGCTTCAAGACATTTCTGCAGCAGCTGTCTGAAGGACGAGGTGGAATCATCTCAGCACCTTCTTCTCAGCGGCCTTGCTCTCGTCGGGCAAAGATTTAGACATCTGGGCTCTCACTTTTCTGCTACACCTGCGGATACTGCCGGTTTAAATATCACACATCTGATGAAATTCATCAGTAGCCTGAAGCGGCTAACACAAATAATCGTCACTATTGGTCGTTATCATCTAGTCCAAGCCCCTGCCCTTCCTCCTTTTATTCCACCTGTCCGGTCTCCTTTCCTTCCCCTTTTCCCTTGCCCTCCCCCAGTATGGGATCGCAGCGGACAAATTCCAAATTTTTGTTCAAGTAGGCCCCTAGCAAGGGCAGCCATTTAACCTAACCTAACCTAAAGCTAATTTTGCGCTAAAAAAACATGTTTAACCAGAAAACTGTGATCAAAGGGTCGGCAGCTCTTAGAAGAAGATTTTTCTATGACTAGGTGTTACAGATCCGAAGAGGACTTTAGCCCACACCCATCGAAGTGTAGTTAGGCCGAAGCGCATTCGGCCGCCTTGATACTATTTAGAACTTGGGCAGTTGCCAATCTAAAGGGCCGTCGAGGTAAATCCGGAAAACACTTCGAAAGCTCTGGAGCAGTAGCGTTAAGTCTAAAACCGCTGATAAAGGGACAGTGTGTATTGTAAAGTGTATTGTTTTCTGATTGACATTGGAGTGACGGAGTAAGTGTTAGTGAAACGATGAGTCGAGAGCGGGACAGAAGAGCTGCGATACTAGAGTCACTTCGCGCCGGAAAAAGCCCTAAAGAGATAATTGAGTGGTTTGGCTACAAAAAAACGCAAGTTTACGAAATTGCAAAAGTTTTTCGTGAAGCCGACTGCAAAGATGATGTCTTTTCTGATCGAGCAAGTCATACAAAGGCTCAGGCTTGGCTCCAGAATAACCTACCCCACCACTGATCACCAGATTTTTGGTCACCTTCAAGCCCAGACTGCAATCCTCTTGATTATTTCGTGTGGGGCACAGTTGAAGCAAAAGTTAACGCGAAGCCTCATAACACTAAGGACGCTCTGAAGACAACCATCGAGGAAGTGATCACCACAATGGACAAAGAGGAGGTAGCTCGCGCATGTGGGCGCTTCAGGTCCCGGCTGGAGCAAGTAATTGCACGAGATGGAAGTTACATTAAATAATTTTCAACTATGATATGTGTACTCACATTATACAAAGTTAAGAGCAAATAAAATTATTTTTAAGTAAATATCCAATAGTTTTGTTTTTAAGTTCAACATTCCGGATTTACCTCGACGGCCCTCTATAATGCCTTTATAACGATAACTCCTTAAGCAAATCACCAACTAAGCTTAAACCATTTAATTACAAGAACAGCAATGCATTACATTCTTTAATAAAATATTCATTAAACTGCCTAAGCGAACTATCTTAAAAATGCACTCGATCACATGCGCAAATATATACATCACAGCTTAGTAGTTAGTTTCTCGACTGCAGATGCGAATCAAAATCATTACGAGCATCATTTACTGACAAGATCAAGAAGATCAAGCAAACTTACTCGTACTCGCACTTGCACGACACACCACGCCACGCCACGCCGCGGCATCTCGGCACCACAGCATTTCACTGTCCGCTTTAGTACACTTACAAATACACACATGCACACAACGGCCACTTGCTGCAGCAAGTACTCTTCAAATGTTCCACTACGTCACTGTCAGTATGTTGTTAGCATGCTTGTTGCTGTTGTTGCTGCAGTGGAAACAAGCAGCATTTTTACGGACATTAAAGCTGTTGCTGCCAGTTGTTGAGTAAGAGGTGCGTTGAAACCGGCCTACTAAGTACTAAACTCGTGGTGACTACTGCAGTTGAAAGCGATTTAGCTGCTGCTGGTGCTACTGGTGCCACCGCTACTGCTGCTGCCTACAGCTACTAGCTGATCGCTACTAGCTAGGAATCACTAACTGCAACTGACTATCATTTAACTTCTGTCTGTCTACTCGTCTGTTCTCTGCATATAACTTCAGGCGCGCTCCTCTGACAGCTTACCGCCTGTGTGTCCGTGTGGCCGTGCGGCCGTCCGTCAGACTGGCTGCCCGTTTGTCTGCCTGTTTTTCTATTTGTTTGCTTATTTGTTTGTTTATTTGTTTGTTCAGTCAGCCAGTCTGCCAATCGACAACTTGTCTAGCTGGATTGTATGCCATTGCCATGACCGTGCATCACTGATGCTGCTATTGTTGTTGCAATCGCTGTCGCTTTAGCTATTACTAGCAAAATGTTGCTCCCATCCGCATTGCTGTTGCCAGTGTGTCTGGGAAGTTGGTCGTTGCCGCCACAGCGGCTGTTGTTGCATTAAAATAGTGAAAAATGTATTCAGGATAATGATAATGTTGGTGATAATAGTCGTGGGTAAGATAACTTGTTTATTAGCCGAGGGCAATGTAAATAGTTTTGCAACTGCTCTGGTGTGTGTGCTTGTGCATCGGCAGTAACAACAGCAGCAGCGCACTTGTGCGCACCTGTCCGCATTGCCGCACAACCACTGTTTTTGTTGTAATGCGATCGTGAATTTGTTAGCGTGGTTGTTGCTGTTGCAAATACTGTTTTTTCTTTGTGTGCTTTGTTTTGTTTGGTTGCCATTACATTGCCTAGATGGCAGCTCTCCATCCTTGCCGCGATCGTTGTTGCGCACTCAGCGCTAAGCGTCAAACTTAATCAAAGTAATCGTTGCCAGTGCTGCCGTGCGCTTGATGGTGTGTCTGTGCGACTGTTTTCGTTGCGAATGGGATCCTGGTGGTTGTTAGTTATTGACTGTTGGCTGTTGGCTGTTGGCTTTTTCTACTCCTAAGTGTTTGTGCAGTAGTGGCAGGTTTTCTGCTACTGATACAGCTGTTGCTACTGCTATTAATATTATAATCGAACCATGTTGTTGCCACGGCTTTCGTCGCACTTTTTTCTTATTGCTGTCTGCTGCAGTAATGATAATAGTGATTGCTTGTTGTTCTTATTGTCTATGCATTTTTTATTGCAATTGCAAACAGTCATTGCTAATGCAGTTGTTTATGTTATTTAGGCGGGATCACGAGGTGAGAGGATGAGAGGTTTTAAATGAAAATTTGTGAGATGTAAATGGAGAGTTTTTCAAAACTTGAAGCTAAGTGATTTTTACTCGGCAATTTGAGAGGAATTATGGTTTCTCTCGACAGAAGAATGAGGCATTGGGATAATTTTGAAGCACAACAGATGTAAATGTTGATAATTGAAAGGCGGAATTCGACAGTTTTAGCATAAAATCAAATTTATATACAGACGTCACTTAATTTATTGGTACACCCTGCGTAGTACGTAAAAAAATTTAGGTTTGAGCAAAATATTTTCTGTGAAAATATATTGGGTTGGAGAAAAAGTAATGTCGTATTTTGTCAATTGAGCGCGACATTTAAACATATCTTGCGTTGTACTTATTGCATCGGGTCACACTAAACGGCGATTTGAAGACGACAATCTGTACTACAAGTGTCTCTTTGACAGTGTTGTGATCGTACGTTTCAGTCTTAAGTTATAGCTCGTCAAAGATGGAGTCCACCAAGCTAGAAATTCGTCATATTTTGCGTTTTTACTACCTTAAAGGTAAAAATGCAACGAAGGCGGCGGCAAAAATTTGTGAAGTTTATGGGCCTGATACTGTAACGATTCGCACAGCACAGCGTTGGTTCGATCGATTGCGTTCTGGTGTAGTAGATGTCGAAGATGCAGCCCGTACTGGTAGGCCAATCGTCGTAGAGACTGATAAAATCGTTGAAATTATCCAAAGAGACCGGCATGTGAGCATTCGCTCGATTAGTCAGGTGCTAGGTGTAGACCACAAAACCGTTTGGAACCATTTGCAGAAGATTGGATTCCAAAAAAGCTGGATGTTTGGGTGCCACACGTGTTGACGCAAAAAAATCTCTTCGACCGAATCAACGCTTGCCATTCTCTGCTAAAACGGAACGAACTTTACCCATTTTTGAAGCGGATGGTGATTGGCGATGAAAAGTGGATAACGTACGATAACGCCAAGCGAAAATGATTGTGGTCGAGAAGCGGTGAACCGGCCCAAACCATCGGCAAGCCCGGATTGACCGCCAGGAAGGTTTTGCTAAAGGTGTGTTTGGTGGGATTCGAAGGGAATTATCCACTATGAGCTGCTCTACTATGGCCAGACCCTTAATTCGATCCTCTACTGTGAGCAACTTGACCGTTTGAAGCAGGCGATTGACCAGAAGCGGCCAGAATTGGTCAATAGGAATGGTGTTGTGTTCCACCAGGACAACGCTCGTCCGCACACATCTTTGATGACCAGCCAGAAGCTACGGGGGCTCGGATGGGATGTCCTATCGCACCAACCATATAGTTCGGACCTGGCACCAAGTGACTATCATCTCTTCCAGGACCGGACTATATGGTTGGGTGCGATAGGACATCCCATCCGCTTCTTGACTGGAATGGCTTTAAGAAGATCCATCACCTTATAAATCCGCAAAGGTCTACGGAACGGATCTAAAATGGATACCGGTGTAGGATCACGGTTACATTGCGAAGAGCTTTTATCAGTAAATTTTTTAAAGCCCTCGCCTCATTTGAAATGATTTTTTTTGCGCGTCTCTTTAAAAGCATATCAAATAGAAACGAAACACCAGTATTTTATAGGCATTTTTTAATAATAATTATTATAAATAATTATTATAAATAATTATTATTAAAAAATAAAATATTAGTTTTTGACAATACGGGGTTCGTTCAAAAAATAGTCTTAAAAAAAAGTATGTCGCTGGCGACACGGAACTTACAGATATCAGAAATCTAAAAGACAAAAACGTTCTTGTTCAGTATGTCGTTATCGTAGGAACCACGATCTTAAAACAAAAAAAAAAAAAAATTGCCAAAATGTCGGTCGTTCAAAAATTAATGGACGTTTATTGGCACTTAGTTTACTTCAAAGGTCGTAAAAAAATACTAAAAAAATTGTTTTCCGAATGATCGTAGTTTATTCAGGAACGACATCAGTTCTACGTCATTCCAATTTTACTTCATCAAAATCGTTTCAGCACAACCGGCTATATCTGTGTCGCCAGCTTGAAAAACGCGGTTCCACAAAATAAACTATCTTTTTGTGTATAAATATCAATTCTTGCTTTCTTTTGCTTGAAAACTAATTTTGAAGTTTTGCTGCAGAGGCTGCATCACTAAAATGGCTATGTCTCTGTAAATATTCGGAACTTTGAAAAAACTGTTTGGCGACGATATTTTTGAATATTTAATCTACATAAGCATAAACATAAAAAAATTACAAAAAAAAAATTGTTTTTTCAAATGAGGCGAGGACCTTAAACCTGACGGATCACTGTAGTGTTTTCCAATGGAAATAAACGCTATCTATTCATGAAGCCTTAGACGACCAGTGATAAACAGAATATAATCAAAAGATATCTGCATTCTATCAGACAGCCAACCTGACCTACGGGCTCTGGAAACATTCCAAATAACAAGTAGTGTCGTACATTGTCGCCAATCTCTCAATGAGATGGCCAAACAATATCGTATTATCTAATGCTGGGTTCCAGGCCACAGAGATACGAGTATACCAGGGAACTGTAGGGCTGACGAACTTGCAAGAAATGGCACCCGTATGCCGGACATGAATAATTTTATGGCGTTACTCTTCGCAACTTGTAAGCTGCTTGTTATGGACGGATTACTGCCAATGCCTGTGAATTTGCTAAGCAAACATAGACAAAGCTAAATTTACGTCTTTCCAAGAATATTATAAAATTTAGTAGACTTCACATTAGAACTTAAGAGGGGGCCCTCACAGAGTACCTTGTCTCATAGGAAATCATGCAAGATGTTTAGTAATGAGGAGGAGTTGGAAACATAGTTGGGCAGTTGCGCATACCCGGCTCTAGCCAGAAGCTAAAAAAGTTATTTAAGGTCCTGCTTCTTAATGAATATGAATAATCTATACACTCAGCAAACCTTCGAGTGTATTTCTGCCAAAGCTCCTCATAAGAAACCATTTGCCCTTTTGAGTCGGCTTAAAACTGTAGGTGCCTCCATTTGTGGAAGAACATCAAGATTCACGCCACAAATAGGAGCAGAAACTCGGCTAAACACCCAAAAAGAGTGTAAGTGCCAATTATACATAATCTTATATAAAGGGTGGTTAAGTTTCAAGGGCCGATGTTGAATGTGAACCACCCATAAACATCAATGACACCGTTGGACTTCTTTCTTTGGGGTTATTTGAAAGAAAAGGTGTACGTCGATAAGCCAGCAACAATTCAAAAGCTAAAGGATTAAATAACTCGGCACATTAACGGCATAGAACCTCAATTATGCCTCAGCATTATCGAAAATTTGGACCAGCGGATGGAGGTGTGCTATTTGGCCAATATTTTGCTAAATACACAATTGAGCTATACCAGTATTATCATACTAAAGAGAAATAATAATAATTCTTAAAAAATTGTATTTTATTCAAAATCAGCAGCGGCCCTTAAAACTTAACCACCCTTTAGATAAGGAACTACTTGCATTTCGTGGTCTTTGGAGGTGTACCGCCGAGGCTCAGCGCTATTTGGCCAATATTTTACTTCATACGTAATTGAGCTATACCAGTATTATCATAATAAAGAGAAATGACACTAATTTCTTAAAAAACGTGTATTTTATTCAAAATCAACACCGGCCCTTCAAACTTGACCATTGCATTTTTTAACACAGCGTTTTAATTTTCAAGCTACAGTCCACAACAACATTGAGAAGAACAAAAGCACAAAGTTTGGAACTAAATTTCGTTTACGAAGTTTCCACTCTTGATATTGTTACTTGTGTTGCCTCATATGTTTGATTAACGTCATCTTAAGTAACAACGAATCGAAACAATTGAATATCTACTAAAAATCACCCCTTTCCTCTTGGAATAAAACGCAAGAATCAAACCAACCAATGAATGAAATGAAATGTAATGAAACACGGGACAAAGCATATAAGCGAAAATTAATTTCTTAATAGGATTAGTTTCTTTACGTTCGCTTATGCCAAATATTTGTGCATGAATGCGAATAAGCGTTGGTATTATTGCAGAAATTAATACATAAATAAACACAAAGAAAACACACGAAAATACAAAAACCGCAGCTACAACTCCCTAACAGAAAGTGTGATAAGTAAGGAGCAGCTGTTGCACTCAGTTTTTTGAATGAGCCCTTAAAGGCATAAATAAGCAATGAATTTGAGCTGAAGGTGAAGGTTTTCCTTTGCAAACAGACACATGCACAAACGCGTATGTAAGTAATTGGCAGTGGAGTTCTGCAATAAATTTAGATTAGCAATTTAAAATGTATTTAGGAGCTGAAATATGTATGTAGCTGTCGAGTATTAAGGTGGGACGTTCTCACTAATATATTTTCAGCAATATTTTTTTATTTAAATTGCTTTAGACGGTGTAAATACTTATTTTTGGTGGTATTTTTAGCTGCATGAGAACTATCGATATCGATAATTATCGAAACTGGCAAACTGTGTTAACATTTCTGTTCAGTAAGATCTGGCGAGCCATCATAAATTGTCTAAAGCCAGAGCAACGCTTCCAAATTGTAGAAATTTAGTTTAAAAAATAAATTTTTGCACGATATTCGTAGAGCGAAGTGTGGAAAAAAACGCCGAAATGTCACTTTGTCGTCATTCTCAACTTGTTGGTCTTTGACCTTCGACTACGTGAAAAATTTTACTGGCTTATGTGCCTATAAAATGCAGCTCGTGCAAGAATTGAAGCTAAATGACTATGGTTTGCGTCGCCTTCATGGCGATTGAGCTAAATATGGGTTAAAAAAAAAGAATAAATAAATAATTGGCGCGTGCTCTTCTGTTAGTAGTTTGGCCAAGCTCGTCCTTTTATTATATTTGTGACGTGCATCTTGATGTTATTCCACAAATTGGGGGCCTACAGTTTTAAGTCGACTACGCACGGCAAATGGTTTCGGAGTTTTTCCATTGCCTGCCGAAAGGCAGTATTTATTATTCAGATTTCTTGGAAAAAGTAGTCAGTAATTGGACTGATGGAATGGGCTATGTAGCTCGTAGTCGCGGCAAACATATATCGCATTTCAAATCAAATAGTAAATACCTTGAAATTATATACCATCATCATCATTCACAGCATTACAACGCGGGGTGCGTCAAAGCTTCCTTCACAAAACTCCTCCAAAGTGTTCTATCGCTTGCTTTTCCTTGGTAGTTGTGAATTCCCATTGCTGTGAGATAGCTTCCTACTGCATCTATCCATCGGTTTCTCAGTCCTCCCTTCGCCTTCGCACCAATTATCTCTCTAGTCATGGCTTTCCGCGAATTTCAGCGAATTCAGCAGGAATACGGAGCACGTGACCTAGCCACCGCATACGTCACCATAATAAACAAAATTCCCTCCAACAACACTTCTGTTTCGTATTATCATTTTCAATTCTCACGCTTGTAAGAAACTCCTCGATACTATACATGACGGTTATGGTGATGGTGGAGCTGTTATCTGTGTGACACAGCTCAGACTCAAGTAGCACAAAAGATGCCATTTTGATGCACCACCAGTAGAACCACTGCTTTTGACTGTGAATATGCCTATGTTGTATATTTTCTTTTCTGCGATTTCTTTCAAGTTGGCCAACGAGGATTCGCCCAGAATTCTATATCGTAGAGCACCCAGATAGATGGGCACTCACACAGAAAGTGAATGACTTTTTCCTTAAATTCTTCCTGCTTGCACCTTCTACATTTGTTGTTGTATGGCTACCTTATCTCCTGCCAAGCTCTCACAGAATCCAGTGGCCGTTTATTGTTGACGTAATTCTGAAAATGTCTGCTCGTGGCTTTTTTAACAACTCGTCAGTTATGGAGTTGTAAATTGAGCCTGATCTGTTTAGACCATCTGTCAAAGGTTTCCTTCTAGAAAAGAGTGAAAATCTCACTTTTGCGCGTACTTTGGAGACAGCCTATTCCTACCACTGCGGATTCGTTTTAGGATGACCCCTGCCTTGCCAGTTCATCAGCTTACTCAGCTCCTTCTATGTTTCTATGGTCAGGCATCCTATAAGAGTTATCATGTAATATGAGCTAAGTTTTGATAAAAAGTACTAGCATGCAATTAGAGAATTATAAGTTAAAACATTGTTGAATTTTGAAATTTGAAAATTGAAAATTTCGGCTGCGGCTTCGGCCCAATTTCGCTTCGGGTTCGGCCAAAAAGTTAAAAAAGTCGCTTTAAAATGCCAATCAGCTTTAGCATACTCAGCCGCCGATTAATGAACAATTGTTCAGTGCGCTAAGTCGGATCGACAAAAACGCCAATTTGTATTACTGTTATCTTAAGTTTTACATTACAGTAAAAAATGTATTAGATGCACAACAAAGTTCTCACTAGTTTTTCTGATGAAAATACAACTTTATTCTGAAAAAAATGGTTCCAAATGAATCATTGAAAGTATTGCCCATCACTGGGTATTACTTCTTCCCACCTTTCTGGTAGATCTCGTATACCGTCGCGGTAAAACTGTTCATCTTTTGAGGCTATCCACGGAACAAGCCATTTTTTTATGTCTTCATATGAATGAAACTGCTGGTCAACTAGTCCATGTTCCATCGATCGGAACAGGTGATAACCGGATGGCGCAATATCTTGAAGAATATGGCGGGTGGGGTAGGATTTCCCATTTCAGTGTTCCCAGGTAGGTTTTAACGGGTTTTGCAACGTGAGGGCGAGCGTTGTCATGCTGTAGAATCACTTTTTCATGGCTCTCCGCGTATTTCGGCCGCTTCTCGCGCAGTGCTCGGCTAAATCGCATCAATTGAAGTCTATACCGATCTCCACTCTGATAGTTTCGCTTGGTTTTAACAGTTCATAATAAATAACACCAACTTGGTCCCACCAAATACATAGCACAACCTTTGCAGCGTGAATATTCGGGTGAGGCGACGACGTAGAAGCATGACCGAGCAGTGCTCATGACTTTCTTTTCTTTGGATTGCTGTAATGAATCCATTTTTCATCACCCGTCACGATGCGATGAAAAAAACCCTTCCTTTTTTGCCGCTGGAGCAGTTGTTCACAGGCGTAAAAACGCAATTCAACATCCCTAGGTTTTAACTCTTAAGGAACCGAGGTCCCCTGTCATCAGCAAAGCATGCAATCTCTTGGAAATGGATTGGTGGATAATTCCTAATACTGGAGCAAGCTCTTTTTGCATTTGACGTGGATCCTCATTGAGCAATGCCTCCAATTCAGCGTCTTCGAAGGTTTTTGGCCTTCCTTCACGCAGACGGTCGTCAACATTAAACTCACCGTCTTCGAAGCAACGCAACCAATCACGGCACGTTGTATCACTTACAGCAGCATCTCCATAAACTTTTTGTAGCTCTCGATGCGCTTCAGCCGCCGTTTTTCTTTCGAATGAAAGAGGAAAATCAACACTTCCCGCAAATGACCATTATTCGGCGCAAAACCAAAAGTATATGTAAAAAAAATTGTTTACCATTTGTCTAAGCTTGGTTTGCGACGTTTAGATTATGTTAGAATCGACTAGCACACACTGCTGGCGGCATCTATTGACAAACAGCGGGAACTTAGTTGCGCACCTAATAGCAATTTGAGCGCTAACTAAATACCCTATAAGGCATTACATTTAATGCAAATGCTCTGTAAATTCGAAAGACGAGGAACTACCCCAGGCTTCTTAATTTTTTTTTTTTTTTGTAAATGTGCGTCTTGGTGCCACGGTGCTGGTCTGGAAATTAAGATCATACCGAAAAACTCCTATCTAATTTATGCAACAACCTCCGCGACTATTGGGATTACAGTAAAGCTCTAAGACCTCAAATATCACTTTAGATTTTTGGGGAGTTGGACAAGTCCAAGCACTCAGTCAGGAGGCCATTGTACTACCCAAAAATAACTGATATTAACCTACTATTTCTACATTATCTAAATATGGCTAGATATAAAGAATTAACGCCACTTCGAAAATTAATTTTTATGATTTTGCTTTCCTTCGTAGGCGAGAGCGCGGGAGCGCTGTGTGTGTGTGTGCTTTGCTTATTATTTCTTCCCACCACAACATACGTCGATAATTAATATTTCACCGTATGCTATACTTAAGATTTTAGCCGAATTTCCAAGACATTGCGGACATAACACCTTTGAAGTATAGGAGTATGGAACCCCCTCAACTTTGCTGCCAACTTGCCGAAAAGCAATACCGACGAAAGGTGCAAAATTAATGACCCCATTAGAAATAACATTGTCCTCGCTGTGTGCCATCAATCTTATGCGCGGCCCAACTGTGTGCCGCCTATACATAAGTACATATACCGCGGGGCATAGCAGCCCAATCCAGTCCGAATGCACGCGCAACGAAATCAAAAGACTTAAGGCACGAACCTCCGAAAAATGAATTCAACACTAATGGTCTGCAAGACAAAATATGTGAGAAAAGAAGTGTTTCAACGCTTTAACGACATACTTATAGCTTGAATTATACATATCGATACCAATATTGTACGCAGGTGGATGAAGCAAGCCGCATCCGCGTGGCCGCATTCGGTCCACCACACTCAACGTCAGCAGATTTTAGCATAAGAATGCGCAAAATTCCATAGATGCCACAACAAAGAAGGAGGGAAAACAATTGCAATTTATTTTTTGCTCGTGCCATTGAATGCACATTCCATAGAGGTGCAGGATTTATTGTTACCTAAATAAGTGAAGAAACGACACAAAGGACACGGACACAATCACACAACTGCAAATCTCGATGTTTGCGCAACTTTTATGTTTGTTAAATAGTATTGGTACGTTGGAGACAAACCAAGTGTTAGAGCGAAAAAATGTCGAATATACACATATATATATGTATGTATACGAAAAAACAAAAATCCAAATCAAATTTGCCCCTTTAATGCAGTATCAAAAGAAAAAAGGCCACTGCTGGTGCAAAGGAAATGTGTGAGAAACGCAGCTCTGCTGTGGCATTCTTCGCAAATAATCCCATAGATGGAATTAAATCCCCAGCTTAACGTAAACAACAACAACAACCTTGCGCATTCTGCATTGTCTACAGCGAAATTGGAATAAAAAAGTTATAAAACTACATTGCAAGAAAATCTTGTTAGCCTGACTTTACATAGGACTGGCATAAAAGCTGTAGCCGCGAAAAGTGGAACGTCTCCCAACTCCTGTCACATTTACATAAACGCATTGCAGTGCAGCATGTGGCGGTCGTCGCATGGCGTCAAGATTATCGCGATAAGATCAATGGAGTGTCGCATCAATGCCCAATAAAATTGCTCCAATATGGAATTGCAATTGCCGCCGCCATTGCAAGCTGTATACGATTGGATGCCACAGCCGCCTTTGCTTGTTGGGTTGTTCACAAACACGAATAAGGGTATCGGTTGATACTGCCTGGATTTATACAATACTCAACGGGCAGTTAATTCTCTCAACTTCTTTAACCGCGTGGAATCTTGCGAAATGCTGCGCGTTTACTGTTAGTATGCGTAAGGCTACACATGCCTGAGTACGATTTTCTGCAGTTTTGGTATTGGTTGCAGTTGGTTTTAGATGAGTGTTGCGCATATTTGCAACTCAAATACTTTTGTGTGATCCGGAGCAGAAAGCTATAGTGGAGACCTATTAGGCGTTTGGCTGAGCTCCTTTTCCTATTTGTGGCATTTATTCTGGTAGCCAAATGGCAATCCAAGCATTAAGCTGACTAATAGTGCCATCGAAATTGGCCGAGGGCTGTCTGACTTCAAATTCTATCGCATTTCAATATTTCACTCTGAAGCTTATATGGGTACCAGATCTCAGTATCAGTACAGGAAACTGCAAGGTTGTTGAGTCTGTAGAGCTCTTTTGGCCACCTCGACTGTGCATTTTTATAAGAATTCCAAGCGTCTTTAACTAAGAGTACATCGGAGGCAGTCAAAAAATTGTCTGAGGCCAACATAATCACACTTCTTGTTACTGAAGGGGATCTAACTGGTCACGCAAGAGGAAGTTTTTGATGTTCAAAAAGCGATGAACTTTGTAGTAAAAACAGATTGAGAGGTAGATCTTTACTTATCCGAAAGGACAGAAAAGCTGCGCTCATGGCCTTAGACAGCCCTCCCACCACTCCAAGGGTAGTTGAGCCCTGTAAATCCAGACTGAACTATGTCGGTGGACATCATATCCTGATGCTAACATGGGTCCCGGGACACGTGGGTATCGCGGGTAACGAGATCTCTGACTCTTTAGCTAAGATGGGCTCAGAGGCCACCTTCTTGGGCCCAGAGCCCGTTCTGCTACTCCCTTCTGCAGCCATGAAAGCCACAGTTAGCAAAAAAGTGAAAGAGAAGGGTTGCCCGACCGACTGTCGCAGATCCTCCTGTCATTAAGCAGAAGGGACTGTAGGCAGCTGGTGCACTGATGACAAACCACTTTCTATGGGCGAAGCATATGAAAAGATAAGCATCTCAAAGAGTGCACTCTGCCCAGTATGTGTAGTGGATGAGACGGCGTACCACTTTCTGTGCGTCTGCCCGACCTTCGCTCGAATCAGACTTGAGGTATTTGGCACTGATGTGTTAAGAAGCGACTACCTTGGCTCATTGGCACCACAAGATCTACTCAGATTCCTTCGGAGCCCGGATAGATTTAAAGAAAATTAAAAAGGCAGCCCGAGTGCAGTACAACGAACTTAATGTCTGTCCCGACAAAAAAAACTGGTTCAAATCAACATAATTTCCCGAATACTCTGCAATAGCTACACAGAAGAAATAAAGATTTCAGCATCTGGACCCTCAGTTTCTTCACATGGATGATGAACTATCAGCATTCTGCACATCTCACTTGTCATTATTCAAATATTTCACTTGTTCCTTCTTTCTTCCTCCCTCTTCCACTTTTTTGCTTAACCTTGTCTATACATTTTGAACTACACGTTACCTTTTTGGTCGTCTTCTTGGTGATCAATTCTAATCAGTTTTATAGAAATTATGGAACGTTGAAGAAAGAAACTCAGATATATTCTAGGCTAACAGAGAAAATATTGGCTCAAAGCCGCAACAGTACAGATAAAGCAATTAGAAAAGAACAGGGCAGGTATATTCCGGTCGAATGCGATCTTTCTAAGTAAATGTAATGGGATGGGATTGTGGCTGACTGAAACTTGTTTCCCCCAAACACTCACGCAATATTGCCCATTGCGCTTAAGCCCAGTTCATTGACATTTAAACGATAGGCCGAGCCAGGTGGGATGAGGATTCATTACGCATCTGCAAACTTCCCAGATATTGTTTATGAATCGTCCATTTTTAACACATCCGACCTAAAAATGTACAACCTATGAAGATGTGGCGAAAGCCGGACACCGACAGAGAAACTGGGAACATCCGTATCCTCTAAATAATATTTTAATAATAGGTCGTCGATATGTCGTCCCCTTGGCTTGTGTATTGTAATTAATTCTCTCACTCTTCCCATATCTTGGATTTATTACTGAGCGCTTTGATGTGCCTAAATGTTCCCGTTATGCTTTTCTCTAAAATTAACTTCGGTCTAAGGAACCACAGACACTCCAAGGAATCACAGTTCGCCAATTCTTTAGTCATTTCATTGCTTGGAATACCACAGTTACCCAGTACCTCCCATAAGGTTGCTAGAAGTTCGCACTAGAATTTAGAACAGAATTAAGCCTGATTGTATATTTCTAAAGTAATTTTGTAGAGAGACAAACGGTTTGTATGGGCTATATGTTTAGCTTAATTCCTTGCCACATTTTGCCAATTACCCAGACTTCCGACAACGGTCTTTACCGTCATACCTAAAGCAGTAAAGCATATGGAGTTACTGTACAAATACCATCCCGCCCCAGTACACATTTCCGCCTTCGAGCCATCGGTGTAGAAAGTTCTTCCCAATAGAGTTTATAGATCTTTCCATTACTCGCTTATAGTAAAGCTAACGACATACTTCCATCCGAAAGAGATTCCATGTATCAACTTGCCCAAAGGTGACAAAAATGGATCGTACTGCTCTGATAGTTACCTGTGAATAGCTGACCTTTTAACGTCATATACGTACGCACTTTGTCTGGGCTCCCCTTCAAAACGATGCATATAGAAGGTAGCTGCGAGACTGAAAGACTAAAGTGAACTATCCGAATAGATTTAGCGTCGAAAAAGCATTTAGGAGTATGACATATCCGACAACTTTGGACTAAGTACACGACGAACAAGGCTAACTCTTATAAGGCTCTCATCATGCCCATCCCAAAGTATGGCGCAGAAGCTCGGACGATGAGCATTTCTGATGAGGCGTACCATGGAGTGTTTGAGAGAAAGATTCTGCGAATGATATTTAGATCTTTACACGTTGCTGACGGTGAGTATCGTAGACTATAGAACAATAAGCTGTATGAGCTTTACGACGATATAGACACTAGCGCAGCGAATCAAGATTCAGCGGCTTCGATGGCTGGGTCATGTCGTCCGAATGGATGCAAACGCTTCCACTCTGAAAGTATTCGTTGCGGTACCAGCTGATTGATAGTAGCAGAGGAATACGAAGGCCTCTTCCCCGTTTGAAAGATCAGGTGGAGAAGGACGCTTCACTTGGTGTGTCCAACAGAAACTGTTAAACTTGGCCAAAATCGCCGAAGCGGCTATAGCGCCTATCAAGAAGAAAAGAGTTACATATATACTTACACAGGTTTTTTTTATTATAAGGCAGCATCGAAAGCCTAACCTCATCAGTGTGGGTCTTCAAGCCCAACTAAACCTCCTAACTTCAAAGTATCGATGCTCTAGGTGCTACCAACAAGTACTTCATCGGGAGGCGGTTTGAGCACTTAGCTGAACGTCAGTTAATACTGATAACAGTATTTTTATTTTTAAAAACATTTCAGGAGAGAATCACCCCGGCCGAATCCATACCATAGAAAAGTTAAATTCTAAGTGTGGCATCGTGGTTACCTGCATTCTCACCTTTGCTTGGGTTTGCCCGCATATGCACATTCTTGACATTTGCTGCTACGCCTTGCCTGCTCGCTGTGCCGGGATTGCTGCATCACTTCGGCCGTCATGCGTCGTGGCTCAACGGCTCATCAGTGGCACTAGATTCTCGGGCGTGACATATCTTTCAGTTTAACTTTTAAACTTGCGAAACGGGGACACACTGGTGCAACTGCTGGTATAAACTACCCGCAGTATAGAGTGTCTTCGTGCACCAAACGATGAAGGTGCGCTTTAAAACAGCCATGACCACTTCGCATTTGGATTTCGTAGTACTGCACATTTCCATGCATTCTCCAGATCCAACCTTCGACACTGGCTCAGGCGGTGAATCCACCTGGCTTTTGCAGCGCTGGTTTATGATTTTTCTGCATGCCAACTGATCGCATTAGCTTGGTTGTGCTTCAGCGCTTTCACTTCACACATCTCCTGCGCTATCTGGTCGAGTGGACAAAGACCAGCTCTGCCAGCCTACTGTATCTCCTGTCGCTGTTCTAAAGGCGGAGCAGACTCTAAGAGCCCACAAGCGGTATATGAAGTTAATATTTCGTACAAGGATTCACCTCAGCCCATACAAATATATATATATGTATATACGTACGTACGTATATTTGAAGTCTTGAAGTTGGCTACTTGCGCTCAGCAGCTCACACGAATACCCGAATTTATGGCCATACTGCCATGAATAAGTAAACTTGAGGTACTTCCAGCAAAAAGACACAAAAACTAAACGCACGTGCCACATTTGCCTTGCCGTCTGACATAACCTCATAACTCGCACATACGAGCATTTACGAATAGCTGCGGCTATTTTCAACCCCTACAGTTCCTGTACTGAATTGAGTCCTTCGAGCACAAATTTAAAACAAAAATAACCAAAAACAAATGAATATTGTAAAAAATTGCATACACACATACATACACATATTCTCCTTCCACTGTCAGTGCTCCTTCCTTCCTTTCATGAACTTATCAAACTGTCTGCTGTTTGCTGTTATAATAAAAATTAATCCTTGTCTATAAAGAACAAAAAAGAGTTGGCGTAGGAGCAGCTGTTGCCGTGAGCTGGCTGTTGTAGCCATTTGCGCAGGAGCAGGCATTCTGGCAGGCAACGACGTGTTTTGAACTAAAAATTTGGGGAAGTCTAATATTTTTTGCTTTTATTTTGCAAACAAACAAACAAACAGTGTAAAAGGAATATACGAAAATTAAAGATATTTCGCTTATTCTGTGAAGTCATGTGCGGGGCATTAAATCCAGCGCACTTTAATTGTATAGGGTTTTCCAATAAGAGCAGGACGGGCTGTGTTCAGATATTAACGAAATTCTTGCTTATTTCAAAGGTTCAAACAGTAATTTGACATTCCACGGATTCGAGAGGTTAAATTTGCAACTCTGCTGCATACATCCGCTGAAATTGAAGCAATGGCCTTATTGGCATAGACCTGTCACTTCAGAAAACTCAACAACAAAAACTCTAGCGGAGTCGCGATAACACCAGGTCCTCACATCATTCGTATTAAAGTTTTACACTTTGCAGGTGTTGCTCAATCATGTCAATTGGGCATCAGTGATTAAATCAACTAATTTTACAGATCCCGCCAAACCGATATGGCCGCCACTGTCTGTCAACAACGACCTGCCCCTTTTAGAGAACCCTATATGTGCGCATGTGTGCAGTTCGTGCTGTGTATTTTGGATGCAGTTGGTTTTTGGCGTAACACCTGCTTGACACGAGCTAAATGTGGAGAATAAACGAAATTCGCAAAGAAAAGTAGAAGCACGTTATTCTTAATTTTTTTATGTTCATTTTTATTTGAGCAGAGCAAAATTTCGAACGGAATTTCTTAGCAAAATTTTGTTGACCAAATATTGTCGCTCAACATTAGACTTTTTGGCTTCATAAAATAAAAATAAATAATTGGCGCGTACACTTCTGTTAGATACTTGGCCGAGCTCCTCCTCCTATTTGTGGTGTGCGTGTTGATGTTGTTCCACATATGGAGGGGCCTACAGTTTTAAGCCGACTCCGAACGGCAGATATTTTTATGAGGAGCTTTTTCATGGCAGAAATACACTCGGAGGTTTGCCATTGCCCGCCGAGGGGCGACCGCTATTAGAAAAATGTTTTTATTAATTTTGCTTTCACCGAGATTCGAACTAATGATCTCTCTGTGAATTCCGAATGATAATCACGCACCAACCCATTCGGCTACGGCGGCCGAATTATAAAGCCAATTCTGCTGTACTGAGTCCTCGTCTGGTAGAACTCGGTAGAAAGGATGGCATCAGTTAAGCAGCTGGAGAGGGTTCAAAAGTCTGCCTCATTGGAATCAGTGGGGCGCTTCGGACCACACCTACTCTACCACTCAACGCTATGATGAATGGGGCACCTGTGGACAATGCAGAAAAAACTGCAACTGCACGCGCCCCAATCATATTGGGATGATCGGGTCATAAGCTAGACTTCAGCTACGGACACTCTAGCATACTTAACAACTTTGAGTTCATCCCCATGGTGCTGAATCACGGTACACCCTCGCTAGGTCCGAGCGGAACTCTTTCCTTTCATATTCCTTCAAGGGAAGAGTGGGCCGGGTTCAACATTTGGAAACAGACATGGCTAATATGTTTACGGATGGCGCGAAGTTGGACGGAGGAGTTGGTAGGGGAGTATTCTGCGTGGAGCTCCCCATCAAGCTCAAATTTAGGCTTGCGGACCAATGTAGTGTTTTCCAAGCAGAGGTATCCGCAATTAAGGAAGCAGTGGATTGGTTGCTCGCTTTCGTCTTTACTGTAAAGGAGGTAAACATCTACTCCGACAGCCATGCGCCAATTAGGGCTTGGGGCTCACTGTTTGTGCGACTTGTCTGACTTATCTCTCGATTGCATCGGAATACTTCAATATTAGGCTCATTTGGGTTCCCGGTCACAGCGACAGACAGGGAAACTGCTAGGCCGATGAGTTGGCTAGATAGGGGACCTTTAAGACAGCTTCATCGCCATATAAAAGAATTGGAGTTCCCTTAAGAACCTGTGGGCAGCTACTGGAAAGACGGGCTTCGCGGCAAGTCAACGAGCGCTGGGCTAGTGCGCAAACGTGCAAAGTCGCTAGATTCTTCTGGCCGCGGGTAAATCGGCGTGCTCGAGAGAACTTCTCAGGCTAAAAAAGCCACAGCTATCAAATTTAGTAGGTATTCTTACCGGACACGGTCCGTTCGGTGTCCCTGCAGTGAGGCTTGGCATTGGTGAAATTCATCAGAAGCTTGAAGCGGTTAACACAAACTTAAGTCGCCACTCTTTGGTCGTCATCCTCAAACCCTCTAATCCAAGCCTTGTATTCTGTCGAGTTCTCTCCCCCTCCCCGGACTAATTTTAAATATGCACAGACAGCAGGTCCTAATTTCAGGCCATAAGCAACTATAATAACTCCAGTCACATTATTGGAACCATAAAAAATATCCTGATTTCTCACCCTCAGGTTACTAAGTCATTCATGCATCAACGGCCATACAATTACTGATACTACTGCCAAGGATATGAGCGTTACCCCTACTATCACATTACATCTTATATATAAAAATGCGGTTTATCGACTCAAAGGGCAGCAAAGGCAAACCAAACTAGTAGCTGACTGCGTTCACTGTAACCATCATTGCTCCACGATTAATCCTAATCGCACTAAACCAAGTTACCTATCATCCCTCCCATCTAACTATACCTCACCCTATACTCACCTACGCATTGGTCACAGGGTAGTCACTAATGCACATCTACCACTAGGGAAGCAATCAATGCTGTGCCCTTTTCGCTATATTCCAGCCAATATACTGCACTGCATTAGACTTTGCCCTTGACTAGATAGACAAAGACATCAACATTTTGACGGTCATGCACTATCGCTACTAATTAACCTTTCCGATTCTAAATTTCCAAAATCAAGGAGGAGAAATATAGGAGGAACTCCAGAAATAGGAGGAGGAACTCTGAAACAAAAACATAACAGAAGTGTACGCACCAATTATTACATTTTTTTTTAATAAAGATAAGGGCACCCACAGAGTTCGAAAGCTGGGGCTTTGTTAGGTTTATAAACTCCCTTGATACTTCTTCTTCTTGATTGGCGCGATAATCGCTTACGCGATTTTGGCCGAGTTTATTTAAACGCATTGTTTCTTTCTCGCGCTAACCGGCGCCAGTTAGAAACACCAAGTGAAGCCAAGTCCTTCTCCACCTGCTCTTTCTAACGCAGAGGAGGCCTTCTTCTTCCTCTGCTACCATCATCTGGTATCGCATCGAATACCTTTAGATCGGGAGCGTTTGCATCCATAGCAGCGCTGTGGCAATGTCGTCGTAAAGTTCATACAGCTCTTTGATCCACCGCCTACGATACCCGCCGTCACCAACGTGCATAGGTCAGTTCGTTTGGAGTGGTTGTCATCAGTGTAGGAAAGCTTTGTTCGTGTTTTCATTGGAGGGTTTTACGTGCTGGGTCCCAAGCCCAGCGCCCAACCAGCAATGCTGGGTTGCTTCGCCTTCTCACATCAGCTCGCTCTCGAACGGGTGTTCGGAAGCTACCCAGAGGATACTTGGGCTAAGCCCAGAAGTTGTGAGTGGCAATCAGATACTTTCCTCACGTGCGTGGACATCTACACACGCAACCATCCTCCCTCGATTACCATTAGTATTAAAAGGTATCTCAATTCACTCGGTTCGCTCGATTCGGCCTCATAGCTTGTTGCTCTGGCTACTTCACCACCCAGCAGTTTCCTTAAATGCTACTGTGACTAGGTATCCAGTTGAGCTTAATATCAAAGAGTTTGGATGCAATAGAAAAAATCCTGGTACTCCCAGACTAATTTCGAGTCTACCATCATCAAGCCCTTATTGCCGTTTGGCTGTCGGAGTAGATATCTACTTCCATGACAGTTATTGATACGTTACTGACGCTTGGAACAGACTTCTTTGCTCCGGCAGCCTGAACTAGAGTTTAATGGGAAGCTAATCCGATAACACTTTCTCCAACTTTGCGCCATCCGTGAACAGTTTAACCAGGCCCTGTCTTCAAATTCTGCATCCGTTTACTCTTCGCTTGAGTCGTGCGAAGCGCCTCACTGAAACCACGAAGGGAAAGCCTTGGGACTCTCTCAGTTTCTTCACCGACGTCGTTTTCTCCAGCGAGTTAATCCATGCAAAGACTCCGGACCCAATTTGCGCTAAAACACTTCTACATCTATACAAGAGGACTATTGCCTAGAGTTAATATAGGCATTCCAAAAATGCGAAAGTGCAGAAGCGATTTCTACATATATAATTGGCGCTTACACCTTTTTTGGGTGTTAGGCCGAGCTCCTCCTCCTATTTGTGGCATGCATCTTCATGTTGTTCCACAAATGGAAGGACGTACAGTAGGCCGGGTCGATTTGTGGGGAGGCAAAAAAATCGTCCTTTGCTCTGTGAAAATGATATTCTATAGATCAAAATAAGAAACTTGCCAAAGGAACCATACCTCTAAAACGAATTATGATGTCCCCCAATTTGGGTCGAACTTTTTAGTTTCTTTTCTCATGTAAATTCCAAGAATGGTATATTTTGAAATGATTGCATGGGGAACCCCCCAGGGGAGTTCCAGGGGGTGTGCCACTGGCATGTTTGGATCGGCCGTCCAAAGTTAGTGGGGGTCGGTCATACATTTGGACTCGATTGGAGCACTCTAAATGGGTCAAAGTGGGATTTTTCGTTCGACCCAAATTGGGGGACATCAGAATTCGTTTTAGAGGTATGGTTCCTTCGGCAAAGTTTCTTATTTTGATCCCTAGAATACGATTTTCACAGAGCAATGAGCGATTTTTAAATCGACCGGCCCTAACGTACAGCTTTGAGCCGACTCCGAAAGGCAAATATATTTAAGGAAGATTCTTCATGGCAGAAATACACCCGGAGGTTTTCCATTACCTGCCGAGGGACGTCCGCTATAGAAAAATACTCTTTCTTCATTTTGGCGTTTCACGGAGTTTTGAACCTACGTCTTCAGGAATGCTAGTCATGCACCAACCGATTCGGCTACGGCGTCCAAGCAGAACATCTTAATAAGGATTCCATCTAACAAAGATGCAATAAATCTCAAATTCGTTAGTAGATTTTCCCACATTTCGCATGCTGTGCGATTCCCGTTAGTTACGATTTCATATGAACGAACATTGCATAAGCTAGTAACAGCGATAAGTAAACATGCGACGATCTTAATGGTTCATAGGTGCTCACACAAATGGCCAAAGCGACACACGCACCAAAAAAGATGTCACTGATATCGTTGGGAGCGCAGCAGTTAGCAGTTGTTCGTTGTTGGTTGTTGGTTATCGTTTGACGATGAGCATCTGGCGGTTGACGGTTGGAGGCACCGCAATACCGGGGGAACTTTCCGTTTCACTGATGCCCACCAAGCGTGCCTGGTGGTCGCCAACACCAAAAATTGCCTGTTACCCAACAACAATTAACAACAACATAAAATTCGCAACGCCAATAAGTTGACGATGGCCAGCACTACCACCACAAGGCCAACGAGAGGCCGCTTACTCACTAGCGCCAACGACAACAATAGCAGCAGTTTTACGAACAACAATGCCGAATGTCAACATTACTGCCACCATCAACACGCTCCCACTATTTTATTCATGACTTTTTCTTTTTTTCCTGTTGTTTTTTTGTTTGTTTTGTTTTGCTGTTACAAGGCATCAGCAACAACACTGACGCAGTAGTGGCGGCGCCTGGACCTCACAACAAGCGTACCACCAGCAAAGTCCAAAAATTCGCAACCAAGAGGCAACAACATAAGCATTGCAGTGCAAGCGGCGAACGGCGAACGGTGAACGGTGGACAGTGGCAGCAACTAAGTTCACGCAAACTCTAAAACCACCAAAAATGAACCGAGACAATCGAGAGTCGAGTCTCTGCATATATTAATGCTAATATGGTCAACAGCGGCGGCACTGACAGTACGGCTGGTTGCATTGGCGTATTGGTGGTCCAAGCCGTTTGCAGCGGTGTCAGCGGTACTTTGGAAAAAGTTTAAACTTCATTTCGAAGTTGGCAAGGCGAATGCGAAGAAGCGTTTACGGATGCTGGTTGGTTACTGTTGCTGATATTGCTGATGTGTAGCTTGTTTACCGGCGTCGGAGGTAATAACGGCAAAGATACGATTGCCGACAAACTCAACGATCCTGTGGGAAAATTAAAAATGAAGCGAAATTAAAAACGAAAAATTGCTTTCACTTTGCATTTTAATTAATGAATTTTTTCACTGCAGATGTCAAATAAACTCGGCGCTATTCAAGCAGCTTGAAGTCAGAAAATATCTGCTTCATTTTAAAATACCCACTTGCAGCGCTCTTCTCTACTTTCCAATTTACTTATACATGTAAATTAGTGCAGAAAGTTCTGCGTTGTGCGTACACGTACGTGGCCAGATAAGCAGATTTAGCACGGCGTTGAAGAAAATATTGCCATGAGTTGCATCGAAAAGCAAAGAATTGCTATGATAGGACCTACAGATTTGCCAAAGAATCTGGAAAATTCTCACAGGACTAACTATCTCTATCTCTGTCTCTATTCTTTCCCATCTCTTCCTCTGATACTTTTCTCCTTCCCTCCTTGACTATCTACCCCCCTTTCCAGAGCTATAAATACAATGGGCTCTTTAGCCTGAGGCTTTTAGGAGCCGCCAAATCTCCTGGTGCTCCTTGGCTCGACCTTTTCAAATTTCATTTTCAGGACCTGGCGTCATCTAAACTGTATCGAATTCGCTGCCAGCCGATTTTTCCTCTGGACCAGGGCTGGAAGTGCTACAAGGGCACAGTTAGTCATCGATTTTTAGCTCATTCGCTGCAATTTCTCAGATGAAAATGACGAGCTTGCTCGTTGAAAGATGAATAATATATATATATATGCGGTCCTTTAACTCCGAGTTGGAGCATAGGGCGCCAACCACTCCTCTTCGCCAATGAACACAGTTTTGTGCTAGGAATCTTAGTTCGTTCCACGATAAACCAAGAGACTTCATTTCGGCTTCTGTTGAGCGCAGCTGAAATGGATTCCAGCGTAGCCCTTGTTTAACGACGTTGTCGTCATTTTTCCTTAGCGTGTGACCAATCCATTGCCATTTCCTTTTATTGATTTCTGATGCAACGTCTACCTGGTTAGCTTGCGCCAACAACTCGACGTGGGTTAGAAAATTCGCAAAACCCGGCGCAGGCAGCGATTTATGAACGTTTACAGGCGCTTCGTGATCTTTGCAGTTACTTTCCAGGTGATGCAACCATATAATAGAACGAATTTCATGTTCGAGTTAAAGATGCGCAAATCCGATGTGAAGGCTGATACTGTTGTTTTGCCACAATGAAGCGAGAATGCTGAAATGGGGCGACATCCACCTCAGAGCCACCATCCGCGGTGACTAGACAGCCGAGGTAGCAGAATTTGTCAACGGTTTCGAACTGTTGTGCACCCACTATCAGTGGTTCCGATGTGGTGTCACTGAGCTGCAGCGCTTTCGTTTTTTCCACGTTGACTTTGAAACCGGTTGGATTCAACTTCTGCTGCATAGCTTGTGACAGCAATTTTAGGCCACACAGCTTGTATGCGAGCAAACAGATGTCATCAGCGTACATATGCCAGATATCTGAGGAATGTGTTGTTAATCTGCCGTCAGCGCTCTAGACGTCTTCGACGACAAAAAGAAAGAGAATTGGTGACAGAATGCAGCTTTGTCGTACACCACTAAGCACGTGAAAAGGCTCTGACAGTTTTCCTTTCTGAAGGACATAGTAACTTGCATCATTTTAGCTCTCTCTTATAAGTGCAACACGTTTTTCACGAATACCTCTTCTTCTCAGCGCAGCCCAGATGGTCTCCCGCTTGACACTCTCAAAGGCCTTTTCAAAGTCGATAAACAGTAGATGTAGGTTAGTCTTATATAGGTAGATATATGAGGTTTGCACTTCGACCTCTTGGGATTTTGTACCACCACATTGCTCGATGACAATTCTAAGGGTATTTATTTGTTCGGCACAGGAGGAGCCACTGCATTTCGCGGTGCCACTAAATTATTTTCTCGCATTTCAGAAGCTATTATTCTTTTAATTATTGGCATCCACAGAAGCTGGAGAATATATTAAGTGAGGGCACAACTACCCAACTTAATTCCTACGAATTTCCGCTTGCGACTGTAAAAGAAGATGATGAAAAATGGGTGTCAAGGAACAATGGAATACCCACTTGAAGCGGTTTAGGAATTCACAAGGAGTTTAATTATGAATGAAAGCATAAAATATGGTAATAAGCTCATATAGGCTTTTGTAATATGGGTAGATCGATGATGGCAAGCTGTGGGCAATCGTGTTAATGTGGACGTGATTCGTCAAATCTACTGTTTACTACTTAGTGACTGATGGCAACTTTACAAAATTGAGCAAACCTCGCAAATCACCCTCTCAAGGTGATATGTAGATTGGTATATAAGTGAAATGATTGAACTACTACTCTGGCACTTTGGCACTCCCCAATGCTCAACAGTCCCGTTCTCTGAAATGTCTGCACAGCTTCTACAATGGGGGATAAATGGTAAACCTAGGGTTTCCCCGTGCGTGCTCATCGCCCATAAACATACCGTAAACATAACTAGGACTTTCTGAGTCTTCCGTTGGAGCTCCATCTCTTCTGCACTTTCTGAGGCATAAGTTGTGTGATTCAATTTCAACAACAGTTAGAGGGGTGCCGATGACCGGGTAGGAGGTCTCTGACACCATCTCAAACCCTTCGCTAGCTCATCAGTAATTTCATTTCCTCTATGTTCCTTTGTCCTGGAACCCAGATGAGGGAAGTTTTACCTGCGCACCCAAGACATTTGATTTTCACCTTGCAGGAGTTGACTAGTTCGGATCTGTTACATGGCGTCGTCAGAGCCTTTCTCGCGGCTGGACTATCAGAAAAAATGTTAATATCTGACTCGCTACCGCGTTCTTTAAGCATTTTGCAAGCCTGTAGGCTCGCAAAGGCTTCTGTCTGAGAAACACTTTGCAGTATTCGAAAATTTCGATAAAACTCCTGCTTCCGTCTTGGACTGAAGTACCAGCTTCGGTGCAGATTCTTCCCTTGTTGTAATCCTGCTTACTTGAAATTGTTGCCTTGTCACGACTCTCAAACTCTAGTTTGCGGATAGAGACAGCTGTACGAAGTGCAGAGAAATACGGGTTAAATGCCTAAAAATGCTACAAGATCCTTTGAGAGATTGTCTTCAGAGGCCAACCTCCTTTAACCTGATTGCATTTTGAGCAGCTATGGAAATACCGTAAAAATCGATGGGAAGTAAATGCAAGACGGCATTCAGGGCAGCACTGGAGCAAGTTCTACATGATCTGATGATGCCAATGCATGCAGTCCTTTGCACCCTCCCCAGTTTGGCGATATTTTAGCTCTTCCCAAGGGCTTCACAGCAAACCAGGCATTCATACGAATGCAAATTGGCAGAACCACTACGTTGTTCATCCACAGCACGACCTGTGACTTGAGTACCCACTTTTTGTCGAACTTAGATTTGCAGGTGTAGAAGGTTGATGTGTACCTGCTAAACTTTTTCTTGCAAAGTTTACAGCTGTTGCAGGTCTATGCCAAGAATCCGCCTTCCAGCGATATTCTCAATGCCAAAATAGTCCAGGACTGAAGTTTGGGAGGCAATAGTGGCAGCGTCATTGAACAAAGACAAGCATCATCCGAACCAGTTTCGAGCTTACCCAATTGCCGCTTGGCTGCCTGAGTCGATATTTACTTCCGCGAAAGTTATTATACAAGTAAGCCACCAGCTGGTTCTTTGATTGCAGTAATCTAGCAATAGCTTTTAATACTGTGTTAGTCATGAACTAGAGTTTGTTGAGAAGCTCCGCCGACAAACCTTCCTCCAACTTCGAGTCATCGGTGAGCAGGCTTACGGAGCCCTGTTTCCAAACGCTGTGATGCGTAACACCGTGCAAAATCATGGCTGACAATCGAAAGCATTTCAGACTTCATTCGTAATAGCATACATGAGTGTCACAAAGGGGCATCAAATAACTCAAAGAACTTTCTTTTATTTTATTTTTCAGCCGCTCCACTTGGCACACCCTTTATGCAAGAAATCAAAAACCAAAATACAAATGAATATACTATGTCAATAACAGTTAGGTTAGGGGAAGTCAGAGGCCCGAAAAAATGATGATTTTCAATATTTTTTTTTTTGCTAGTCAATTGATTTATTTTACTAAAATAAAAACATAGCATTAATAAATCATATTTCGACTTGGCTTTGGCAAAATTAAAAAAAAAATTGGTTATTGTAAAATTTATCGCTGTTTGCGTGGCGCCCGTTTCTCCAGAAGTCCCTTGCGGGGATCATCACAAGCCCTTGGAAATTCATCTCAAATCAATCGGACAAGAGAATTATTATAGTTTTATTAATAGAAAGTTTTGAGCCTAATCAAAGCTTTTTTCACAATTCAACATATGACGGTCTCAGGAAATTTGTTTCAGATTTTCGAGGAAAAAAAAATTATATTGTTAAAAAAAATCGAAATTTTTGAAAAACAATCCTTCGACCAGGCACGAGTGTTTTATGTTTTTCAAAAGCAGTATAAATTGTATTGAAATCTACGAAGCGATTTTAAATTACAGTGATCACCAGTTCAAAAAGCATCGTTTTGAGAAAAACGCATTTAAAGTTTTGCGATCGAGCTCCGGAGCGCCCGAGCGCCCTTTGTTAATTGTTGAGTAACTCGAAAAGTATTTGTCGCATCCACTTCAAATTTTCACACAATATTTTCAAGATATTATACTTTAAGAAAATGCAAACAAAAATCCAATGTTTTGAAAATTCTGACTACCCCTAACCCCTTAATGGGCACACCTCGTATGGTGCAACTTGTTTTACTAAGTTTTCAGTTCATGCCAAATTATTTCCTCAGTTTCAGTTTCATTATAAACGTAACATTTTGCAGCAACAAGAAAAGCTCAAGAGCAGCAAGGGATACACTGTCACATATTTGCATAGCTGCATGTGGTAAATATGTACATACTTAGCTACAAAGTTATGCAACTAGAAGAACTAAAGGACAAGCAAAGCGACGAAACACATGAACGCAATAGCGCACAGAAGATTAACGAAAGCCTAAAAGAAAAAAATAAGTAAATATATTTTCAGGTATGTACGAGTGTAGGGCTGGGGAGTGGAAAAGAAAATAAGATACGTATGTATGTATGTCTGTATGTATAAAAATTAAATCAGAAAAAGAAGTTGTTTGAATGGTCCAAACGGCGCAAAAGCAACAAGTGAGCAATAAAGGTGTGGTGTAGTTTGGTGGTCCCATTCGAAATAAGTTCTCAAAATGCCATTTAAAAACACCATAAAACCGAACTTCAAAGGATGACGCGAATGTGTCTACTCTGTGACTGCAAACGCGGCCGCAAATATGAATGTGCATGTGCATGTGAATGTACATGTAAATGTGATCGTTATGTGGCGGCCAGTTGATGATGGTCAATATAGTTGCAGAGCTGTGGCAACAAGGCGATAAAAAACCTTCATTAATTAAGTACGCAATCAGTGCAACACAACAACAAACTGTACGATCGCGCGCACACACACACATACACAAGCAGACAGAGTTGTTCACACCAATACACGCGCATATATAAAAACTCAAATATACTACATACACAGCAACATACAATGTTGGGGCCTGTGTGCGACGGCTGGACAATTTGCATCGACAACAATGCGTCTACTCTTTCTGTCCATTAGTTAGCTCATCGGCTCATCGGCTCATCGCCTCATCGCATTGCCTGCCGACATCTGCGGCGGCAGCTCATCGCCAGCGCATAGCACAGTGGACCTCACATGCGCAAATGAAACCAGCACAATTACCAGCCGCAGGCACACGCTCTTGTACGCCCCGACCGCTATGCTGTACAATTCCTTCCATTCATTTTCAGCGCATTTCATTTCGTTTCGTTTCGTTTGGATATAAAAAATGACTTTACGATTAGCATCACTGTTTGATGTCTGTGAGAACGAGGATGCTCAACAGCTTGGACTGATATAATTTTCCCTTGTTGCTTGCACCACTGTTGTGTACTGTGATTTCTGTTGTTGTTATTGTTGTTGGTTTGTGTTTTTTATGTTTTTTGTTTTGAATTGTGATGCTATGATAGGAGCTTGGATTCTCGGACAGACATTGAGCGCTTATCGCATCTTTTCGCGGACATTAGTACTAAGGCGTCTGACAACACAATTGATAAGATTCTCAAATGGGCTAATGTATATTTTTTTTTGTTTTTTTTTTTGTGCATGTCATTATTGTCTTGACTCTGGTGTCCGCACGTTTGGAAATTGAAGCGAGCAGAGTGAATTGCTTCATTGCCTACAACTGTAAATGTGTACGCATGCACCAATTGATAAGTTCAATATGCGCGTAGTCAACTTTTTTTTTTTTTTTTTTTTGAATAAATATTTTTCAAGTGGTTGGCGTTATGTTACACATGTCTTCGCATTCCGGCGATATGAGTACAGAGATTCGAGAAAATACGGTAACTGAACCAGAGAGGTGTTGATTTATCAATGTCAGCCTCAACATTTAAGAACAGAAGAGATCAGGAGAGATGTTTTGATACCAAAAGGATATGAAAAATCATTATTCTTAAAATCAGTGTTGATACGGGCTGGTTGGTTGACACGAGTAGTAGCGTCGCCAGATTAAATGAAACATAAATAATTGGCGCGCGGACTTCTGTTAGGTGTTTGGCAAAGCACTTCCTCTTATTTGTGGTGTGCGTTTTGATGTTGTTCCAAAAATGTTTTTGGAACCGACTCCGTATAGCAAATGGTTTTTTTGAAGATGCTTTGAAATGGCAGAAATACACCCGGAGGCTTTCCATTGCCTGCCGAGGGGCGACTGCTATTAGAGAAAAACGGTATCCATTATTTGATGTTCATGTATGGAGATTCGAACCTACGCACTCCCAAACGGTAGTCACGCACCAACTCATTCGTCTACGGCGGCGCTCATATTAGCTAGCCCGAAACTCAATTCTGCAGTGCACTTTGGTATGCTTTCAGCTGCTTTTGAGGTCATTAAACGCTATTCTCACACCACTTGGTCTTTTCAACACACCTACTCATTTACGTTAGTCAAGGTGTACTTGAAGATCTCCAGAATAGTTTGCTTTGTTGTTGTTGTTGTTGTTGTTGTTGTAGCAGCATAAACATTCCCCACACGTGTACGGAGAATGCTGCTGAAGCGACAGTTCTTGACCGGATATAAATCCGGGTCGTTCCAGTTAAGAAGAACCAACTGCCGTGGGAACGCTTCGAAAGATTATCTTGTGTCGGTTTTCTATGGTGGACTAAGGCAGTGTAGTCCTAGAGCTGGTGAATAACCGCGTCCTTACTGTACTCGAATTCGAAGCACCTCGTGTTGTACGCGTTAGCCAAAGTGGATGTCAGGTTAAATGGCAGCCCTAGCTTAGGGCACACTTGGACAAATATTCAAAATTCGTCCGCTGTGATGAAAGTGGGTGTTAGTTTGAACAAATCTCTTGACCTTCTTAGAAAGTGTTTGATTGCGACTTTTCGTATTTGAGCCAAATCTACTTTCCAATCTCGTGTAACTTAATCTATCTTGATTCGGCCCTTCGTGTGAAACGCGAATGTAGTTTTATCTTACTTACTCGAGGTGGGTAGCGTCGCTGCTTCGGGCAGCTTATAAACGATTCCCACTTTGCACGATTTTTCAGCTCTCTATGGTAGGGATCGGCACTCAGACAGACTAACTAACAGACATTGTTGAGATTTTCGATATTTTTGAGCACATTTTGAGATTGTCGTTAGCTACTTAACGCTCTTGGTGTCAATGAGCGTGACAGTCAGGTGAGTTTTGAAGGAGGTGCAGCCTGCTAATGAAGTCTATCATTCTTCTCCACTTTGCCCTGATATTAATTGCGTACATTTCGGCTTAAACAACGCGGCGATAGCCTGCAAGTCTTGAAGTTTACTAGGAGTAGACGTCAGACCATGTTTCATAGTACGTTTTTTAAGAGTTTGTTAAAATCGCAATTCTGTCACGATATTGAAGGGTTTAGATCCATACAAAACGCTATAATTTTTATTAATTGGATGTACGTAGCGAGCTTTTCTGCAGAACGAAGGATTCTCTCTAACTTTACTTCAGAATTAGTGCAGAAGATATTTTATTAATAGCGCGGAGTCTAATATGCCTTTAAACGCCATGGAAGCTTCGTCCCTGCGACTGCATACTTCGCTACGTTGAGTGGCATTCAAAAGGGTAGTAAAATTCCTAGAATTAGAATCATTGGAATGTTCGCTTGAAGAAATACTTATGTAAGGTGTCGAACGTGTCTTAAATTATCCAGGTATAATTTAAAAAATCAGTAAAATCAAAGCAAACGAGCTCAACTGAGAAATTAATTAGTAAATTGAATGGCATGGAGAATAATTTTTTTCCACTTGTGCCTTTATACGAGGGGTGCCTTTTATATGTCGGGATTAGAGAACAAAAACAAATTTTAATCATCGAAAATCACTTTATTGTTTTTCAAAATATTCTCCAAGAAGATCTATACACTTTTGCATGCGTTTGAAACAATTGTCGAAGCACTTTTGCCGCTCTGAATGAGGTACCTCCGAAACATGCATTCTGAATGCCGCAACCGCTTCTTCAGGTGTCGAAAAACGTTGACCTCTCAGTTTGTTTTTTACGTACGGGAATAAAAAGAAGTCATTCGGTGCCAAGTCAGGACTATACGGCGGATGACCCATTAATTCGATGTTTTGGGTGCTCAAAAATGCAGTTGTTTGAGCCGATTGTGAGAGCTCGCATTGTCCTGGTGAAGAGTGATCCGTCTTTGGCGATTGGTTTTCCTAATTTCTTGGAAGACAACTGGCAAACAAATGGTTGTGTACCACTCAGCATTTACTATTCTGCGTTGTTCTAGTGGTACGGTTGCGGCATGTCCAGTTTTTCCGAAAAAACAGGCGACTATTTGCTTGGAAGTGCTTCGTCCGCGAACAACTTTTGTTGGATTTGGCTCATCTTGAAACACCCATACAGTCGACTGCTGTTTACTTTCGGGCTCATACGCGTAAATCCATGATTCATCACATGTCACGATGTCATAGACGTGGTTCGAAGCCCCGCGATCGTATTTTTTGAGCATTTCCTTCGACCAATCGACACGAGCCTTTTTTTGAGCGATTGACAAATTGTGTGGGATCCAACGCAAACAAATTTTTTTGACAGTCAAATATTTATGCAATATTGAATGTATGCTGGTCCTACTAATGCCTGAGATTGTCTCAATCTCCACGATAGGTCACATGACGATCTTGCAATATCAGTTCGCGCACAGCATCATTGGTTTTCGGAACAACAACTGATTTGGGACGACCTTCACGAAATTCGTCTTGGAGTGAACTAAGACCACGATTGAATTCACCATACCATCGATTAACACTGATCCTTGATGGAGCTTCATCGCCAAAAACTGAATTAAGTTCATCCATGCAATGTTGCTGAGTTAATCCACGTCGAAAGTTGTAAAAAATAATCGCACGAAAATGTTCACGACTTAATTCCATTTTTGGACCGAGATGAATCTTTTAAGTTACTGTAAACAACACAAATAGCGTTGGTATTTCAAAACGTTCTGAGTACGTAAAAGCCAAAAAATGTCAAACTTTGCGATACAGCTGTCAGTTGCCAGATTGCAACACCAGGGTTGCCAAATCCCGACATATACAAGGCCCCCTCGTAATAACTATTCTTACTCAAAACTTATTTTTTGTGCTTATGAAATTTTTAAAATATTTGACCCTCAGTTCCTCTTCTTCTTAAGGGGTTAGGTGGGTTTCAGAGGTTGATACAAAGAAGATTTTGACTATTTTTTTCTTAGTATATAAAATCATATATTTTATTTAAACAATTCACTATATCTAAGATACATATATAAACAGTATTTTGGAAATTTTTATTTAAAAATTTCGAAAACTCAGCCGTTGGTACCCCATCTTCCTTGACGTCTCAAAAAAAATCATCTTGCCGTGGACAGCATAACTCATTATTGGTTCATCTAAAATCAAAAAACCAAATGGATTTCGTTAGTACATGGATAAATCGCGTTGTTGTATGAAGGAAAAAAACAATCAAAATTTGAATTTTTGACAGGCTTTGAACCAAAAAACACATTTTTTAGTGAAATTTTCGACATACATTGGCTCAAAAAAAATTGTTGTGATTAAAAAAAAACAATCCTTCGTTCAATAACTAGATAATGTTATTTCAAAGATTTGTACAAAATTCAAACTAAATCGCTTCATAACTTTTCGAGATATCGTGTCCACCGACTTAAAAAAAGGAGTTTTGAGAAAAACACGATTAAAGTTTTAAATTAAAATAACATGCAAAAAAAAAAATTTGTTTTTAACTCACATAGATTCATCGATTCCAGCACCATAAAGCAAAGTATCTGTTGCTGCGGCAATATCGAGAGCATCCTTTTGCTCTTGCCTGAGACGAATTCCTGCTGCACGAGTCGTAGAGCTAGCTTTCTTTTCGTCAATAAGTATGCGATTCTCATCTTCTTTTAGGACATACTCGTGGCTGTTTCGGCCAAGTTTCAAATCCATGCCATGCATGAAATGCAACAAAGCTGAGGCTCCTTCGTTGAAAGTGCCAGCAGCGACATATGCAGCAATCTCTACTATTTTTGTACCAGCAGGAAGTATTTTTGGGGTAATTTTCCAGATTAACTGGTTCAAGCTTTCATTATTGTTTTGTGTGAAGCCACCAATACACCTCTTCAAGAGCTCTTCTTTGCTGAGATCTTCATAAATTGGCTTGATAGCTAATGCCACATCGGTTGGTAATGGATCCTAGTCGTGTTTGTATGATGAAAGCATCTTCATTTCGGAAGCACGCTGCCAAGTGCACCATGAGTTAGGGCCTTTTGGACAGTTATCGTGCTGTGGAGTTTTGTCTGTGGAGATATAATGAAAATAAGTTGCCCATATACTGAGAGTACAGACAGAGTTTTTTTTTAATTGTTTTACCGGTCTTGGTTTTTTTTTTTTCTTCAACGGTTTTATTGACCAAATCACGTAAACGCTTGCCTATCCTCTTCTGCACATATTCTACGCATTCTTTTTTATTTATAATAAAATCGTCGCCGTAAGGTTTAGCATTAATAACTCCGGAATATGTTTTAGAGTCCCCGTCACCAATATAATTTGAGTACTTCAGGCCGTATTTTTCAAAAGAACGTTGAAACATTGCAACGATTGATGAAACTTCCATATTACCAGCTGGTCCTTTGTGATTGGCACTACATTCGTTTTTTTTTCTAAATGATCTTCCATCCATTCTTCATGTTCGGATGTGTTCAGGCTTTTTTTCCAAACTTCACATAATTTGCAATATGAAGATTTTACAAAAATATCCAAAACTTTTCCGCTATAATACCCAATCAAGGTAGACACACCATATAATGATGAAAAACCACGCTTTTGCCAAGTACCATCACCTGATACAGTTACATCTGTCGTATCATCAATGTCATTTTCATCAGACGTTAATTGTCTTTCTTCTTTTGCAGCCGATGAAAGAAGAGTTTCAGCAACCGTCTGAACACAATCATAAATTTTCTAAACGCAAAAATTATATGTTGGCTTATTCAAAAAATAACAACTAATATCCATCAAGCCACAGAATTTTTTACATCCGGCTAATCCTAGGCCTAATATTTGCATCACAAATATAAACCTACGATTTATTTCATACGATTTACCAATTTTTTGACAAGACAAAATGTATCGAGGCGGACATTTTTCACACTCTACGACAATTTTAAAACCAGTTAATTGTCGCGATAACCGCTTGCGCGATTTTGGTCGAGTTTAACAAATCGCGCCATTTGTTTCTTTCTCGTGCTAGTCGGCGCCCATTGAACACACCAAGTGAAGCCAAGTCCTTCTCCACCTGATCTTTTCAGCGCAGAAGAGGTCTGCCTCTTCCTCTGCTAACACCAGCTGATATCGCATCGCAAACTTTCAGAGCCGGCGCGTTTGTATCCATGCGGACTACAATGAGCACTTTCGTGCACCTGCTATTCCTAGCCATATTTCCATCTATCTGCAGTTTACAGTTGAACGCAAGAAAAGCACATAAAAAATGTGCATAAATTCATTACAAATTTCGCTTGTTTCCACAAATTTCGGTGTTCAAATTTCTTGCCCGTCCCTTTGTAAACAAAGCCGCTGTATAATTTTCTGCGGTCATCCCATTTTCGTATATCAAATCCAGGCAGGTGCCTTGGAATGGCAACATACATACATATCACCCCATAATGAGGACGCCTCCGCCGTCCGTTAGCTGCACGCCAATGTTTGCATTTCAAATATTTCAAATACCGGCTATAGATTCAGAAAAGGTGATCTATTAAATAAAATAAAATTAAATAAATGCCGAAGCAAAGTCTAAGAGAAAATGCAACGAAATGAAACGAACAATGGCGCTTTCGGTACGCGGCAAAACATAAAACGCATTGTAGCGAATGTGGCACAAAAAGGGTAACAGCGCGTATGCATTGTTTGTGGCACATTTTGCCCGAAGTCCTGCAAACCAGCCGCATAATTTGCAAATTGACTGGCTGACTAACTAACTGAGTGAGTGAGTGAGTGAGTGACTAGCTACTTGGCTGACTGCCTGGTTGGATGGATAAGAAATTGCTAACCGTCTGCTCACAGCACACAATGCGACGTCGATCGACGGCCTTAGGACGAACCTAACTGGCTGGCCGCCACAAAGCTCCGTACAGTTTGCCAGACGCTGTATGCCTGTACGCTTGTACGCTGTGACTGTATGGCTGAACGGCCGAATGAGTGGTTGGCTAGCAGCCGCGCAGACAACTTAAATTAACTTTTCGTTTCACTTGGTTAAGTTGGGTGTGCAGAAATATTGCTTTTGTCTTTCCCGCTTCTGGCTGTATATATAACAATTGTACACAGATACACACACACGCATATATATATGTATATAGTACACATACTCAGTTGCACCTTCCTACCTTCCACTGGAGTGGTACAACAGTACGTCGGCGCACGTCTTTGTCTTCATCATCATAACCTTCAATTGCCGCCGGCGAATTTCTCAAGTCATTATCGCTGTCGCCTAACAAGATTCTCGTTTATTAAACTTACAATACGAGTGCATCTATAACAAAAACAAAACACATAGTAAGTGCACAACAATAGCAATAAGGAGGAGTGAAAAAATTACAATAGTAGCACGAAAAGTTGAATTTTTGCATTCCAATTATCGACTCGGTCGTCATTGCCGCACAATCGATTGAACGCTTCAACTGTGATTTGCATCTGCTGACACACCGCAGTAAAAACATTACTGCAAAAGATGGCAGCGAGCAAACCGACCGTTGAAGCACGTCCCATATCGGTCGCAAGTGCTGACCCTTCCTAAATTAGTGACCGCACGCCGACGGTTTAATTGGTGAAAATAAAACACCTCTTAGCCCTTCAACGTCACTGGGCATAGTGGGCACTAACTATCCTTGCTGTGGTCGCGACGACTGTTTGTGCTTCGTTGATCGTTCGCTTATTGGCGTACGCATAAATCATCTGCGTAAATTTACACTTAGCATCGTAGACGCCGAAGGAATTTCTTTACTCTGCCGAGTGGCACAAATATATACATACATACATTGACCTGCTCTAGAACTCAACAAACTGAAGGCACCTGAGGTATGCGCATACAGTTCATTTGTTCAAGACGCCTCGCATCCGCCGCATCTTAACCGCTGCCCGTCACTTAGCTCGGCGTATTGATTGAAATGACTCTCTGTTATTCTCGTAGCTGCTGTTCGGCAGCTATTGGCTGCTGGTCGCTGTTTATCGGCGTAAAATAATCAAAGTTGACTTAACCAGCAACCAATGCAAAATTGAGACAGCATCAACAACAACAAGAGTGGCAACAATCAATGGCATTGGCGGTTGTAGGCTTCAACTGCGCCATATGAAGCTGCGACCGGGCTGGCGGCAAAGGTGCGGGCGGCAAATCCATTTGATTGAATGCATTTATGCGGTTTTCACATTTCGGTGCGGTTCGTTTGGCCGTACTTGATCTTTGCGTTATTGTTTTTGTGTTATTTTAGTATTATTGCGAGTTGGTTCTCACCAAATCAATTCCATATACCGTCGTCGCTTACACTTTGTTCGCTGGTATTGACGTTTCGTCGCGCGCAAATTCAATTCAATTCAGCTCAGCTCGTTTTCGTTAACTTGATTTGAGTTACAATTTCGCATTGCCTTTCGGTAGTGATTTGCGTTAACGAAATTCCTCGTAAATGTTAATCGAAAGGCGTTAAAGTGCACTGAATACATCGACGCCGCCATAATTTATCACCGCTGATTTTTTATGGGCAAATATTTTTGGGTTTTACTGTCGACTTCTTAAGTATTTTCTCAGCCCTTTGCTGTATTGTTCTGCCTGGGGTGAGGACGTCTTGAAATGGTAGCATTTACGTATGTATTTGGTATTGATTGATTTGGTATAAATTAATTTTTTACAGAAATTTTAGTAACCAACCGGCTCTTGCACAGATACAAAATGTTTAGATATTATTTTTGGGAGAGCGATTGGTGTGGAAGGCTTTCAGGTTTGAGGGCGGTTCTTTTGAACAGAGGACGTAGTGAGAAGCGCTCACTTTCAAAACACAACTCTGGATATACAGATGCAATCAGCTGAAGCCTAGGTTAAGTTATAACTACTAAGTATCACATTTCATAGAACTCGATTTAAGGAACTTACAGGGGCGGTCACGCATAACTTATAACTCTACTTATTCAAGTGATCGCTTTTTTCTCTATACTTGTATCGAGTGTTTAAAAGAATTTGTAAAATTGTGCGATGATGTGCAAAAATTTAATAAAAAATATTCACTCGTTAATAAACAATGACCAAATACGCATCGCGATACAAAAAAGTGCTTGGTGCGCGCTGGAAAAGTGCCTATTTTTCAGGGGTATCCGAACGTAAAATAGGAAGATATTGTCCAACAGTGGAAGTAATGAGGTCCTCCGCGGCAGCGCCCTTACCGCGGTAACGCCACAATCACTCGCGAAGGCGATCGGATATTCGAGAAGGGTGCTCCGTTCGCGATGCACATGTTTTAATTCCTTGCACCATTCAGTCCTCGGCACTATTCCAAGCACACCTTGACTTGTGAATGTGTTGATTGGACGAACACCACGCGCGCCGCTTCGCGAATGGATGGTCAACCAATACCCATACGGAGCATCCCTCTTAGTTCATGGTGGGTTAAATTCCTGAAGAGAACTTAACCATTATTTAAGCGCCATCCGCGCGGCAAGGAGACCAACAATGACAGAGAGAAACACAAGACATCATCACACGAGAACAGTGATAGTAAAACGGTGCTGGTCGCTAATTATGATTACATCAGGTCAGTCCATAAGTTCGTGCGTTTTTTAAAGGTGGTTTTAAAATTAATAAAAAAGATGTTGAAAGTATTTATTAATCAATCAATAATATATTTTCCTTCATTATTTACAATGTCTTCCCAAGGTTTGGGCAAATTTTTAATTCCCTGCTCAAAAAATTGTTTGTCCTTGGAGCCAAAATACGCTTCGAGATCCCTTTTTATAGCTTCTTTTGAGGAGTAGTTCTTGTTAGTCATATGGGATTGAAGTTCACAGAAACGGTGATAATCACAAGGTGCAATATCCGGAGAGTATGGTGCATGCGGCGTTAGCTCCCATCCGAGCTCGTTCAGCTTGCTTAATGTTTGCCTTGCGGTATGAGGTCTTTCGTTATCGTGGTGTAACAAAACTTTGCGTCTATTCACTAAGGACGGTCGATTTTTTTTAAGTGCCTCATTCAGGTTTGGCAGGTGATGGGAATAATAATCAGCAGTTATCGTCTGGTTTGGTTCCAGAAGTTCATAATAAACAATGCCGGCCATATCCCACCAAATAGACAAGAGAATCTTCTTGGGATGATGGCCATCTCTAGGGGTCGGTTCTGGTGTTTCATCTTTATCTAACCATTGGCGTTTGCGAACAGGATTATTGTAAAGGACCCATTTTTCATCACCAGTAACGATACGGTTCCAAAACTTTGATTTTCAAGCCGTTGCAGCAGCTGAGAACACACATTCACTCTCTGCGGAAGGTTGGCGACGGAAAGTCTATGCGGAACCCATTTTCCAGCTTTGAAACCTTTCCCAACTGAACCAGGTGCCTGTGAACTCTTCCATGCGATGAATTTGACCTATCATATCGACTGTCAAATTTGGCTCAGCTTCCACGAGTTCGAGCAAGGCGTCGGAGTTAAAGACTTCAGGACGACCAGCGCGTGGCGCATCCTCCACATCGCAGTTACCACTTCGGAACTTTTTCAGACGTTAACCGATTAATCCTGACTTGGCAAGCCTCAGTGAATAGGTTGTTAGATTAGCGTGGTTGCCCAAAGAATGGGTCGTCCTTTGTGTTACCATTGTTAAGAAAGTAAGGTGGAGGAAGGGCGATGGGACGAATGGAGAGGGCGGAGAGAGGTAGGGTGGGGTAATTAGGAGGATGGGCTTAGAGTGTATGTATCATGAACGAAAACTGTACTGCGGTTGCGTCAACCGGTGTATGCTGCTGATAAAGTTAATCAGATTTTTAATGTCAAGGCCTCCTATATCAGCAGGCGTAGCAAAAAAGTAGAAGCCAAAATGCCTAAATCTTAGCTCCGCAAGAGCAGGGCAGCTAAGGAGAAGTTTCTGAGAAGATTCCACCTCATCTGCCATACATTCGACTCAAAACGGACACGAGGAAATTCAACCTCGCGATTTGTGTCCTGTGAGAAAACCCCAAACTTCGAGAGCTGAGGTTTCGTCAACTTCAGTGCTTGCTCGAGCGCCCCCGATCTACACGTGGGCACGAGGATATCGCGACCTTACAAGCGCTCGCTGAGTTGGCGCGAAGCCCATCTTTCCAAGAGCAGACCGCAGGTAGTCAAGGGGATCCCAATTATTTCTCTTCGCGGGGAAATCACCTCCTTTGTCCCTTGTTTGGCCAGCTCGTCCGCTTCACAGTTTCCTGCAATGTTGCTGTGAACAGGAACTCAGATGAGCCATATGTCGAAGAATTTGGATGCAATCGAAAGTGACGCCAGGCATTCTCTGACCAGTTTCGAATGCACTATCACTGACCCGCTTGGCCCTAATTGCTTGGGGGTTTCGGCTGAAACTTGGATAATTTTTTATTACCATTTTAAAGAAGTGCTTTTCTAATATTTTCTAGTAACTATTACGCAGGTTCCACTGTAGCTGCTGACACATTCATGTACTGGTATGTATATAACCTGCTGTAGCTACCGTACAGCATAACAACAGTAGCATCTGGATGCAGCCCTTAAAACGAAGGCGATGCCTTGGGTTGGGCAGCGGTCTCATGGCTTGTATTTGACTTTTGTACTATTCCTTTTGTTGTTGCACGTACAATTAGGCGTGGACAATGCGTTTGATCTACCGGTTGATGTGTGGCAAATTGCCATACAGATAACGTTAATAACAACAACACAGGGTGTATCCGTTTGTCAGCGCCTAAATAAAGTGAAAGGCTCGATCAAACTATTAGACTCACATGCGCTTGCATCAATCAAACAGGCTGCTCCATAATTAATCAGGCAATAAATTTTGTTTGGAAAACTATTTTTATTCAATTCAAAGTAAAAAAAATAATACAAAATTAAGAATCAATTTACTTTTACTCGATATGACCACCTTTTGCCTTGACTATGGCCTTGAGACGGTCCAGAAATGAAACACAAGCTGCCCGAATGTGACTTGCAGGTATTTTGGCCCAATCGCGGACAGTGGCTTTTTTCAGCGCCTCGAGACTGGTGAATCTTTAGTTCGGACCTTGCTCTCCAAAATGGCCCAAAGGGAGTAATCCATCGGATTCGCGTCTGGCGAATTTGAGAGCCATTATGTTGACGTTATGAAGCTCAGAACGTAGTTTTTAGCTATTCTTGGTTCACTCGAGCTTTTATGAGACGGTGTCGTGTCCTGTTGAAACGTCTATGGTCTGCCAGCGAAATGTTTGTCTGCCCACAGCTTCAAAGAAACCTCCAGAATACTTTCTCGATAATATTTCGCATTTACCTTTACGCCAGACTCGATAAAAACGATTGGAGAGCGCCCATCTGCGGTTACAGAGACCCAAACCATTTCCTGTTGCGGGTGCTGCCTCCTGATGGCCAATCGGGGACTCCAATTCTCGTATGATCGGTCGGTGAAATAAACCCTATCGCCGGGTAGTAGGCGAAAATGTAGATAACATTTCCCGACATCGCTTCACACTACTGGCATAGTCACGGCTGTAATTATTCAAATTAGTCCAGCCTACAAAACACTGCAGTAGTTGTATGGAGCCGAAAACAAAAGGAGATCACCATATCTTGGGTGATACCTGTAGGCAGGAGTACATAATCGGCCATTCGGCAGAGCTTTGAAATATCGATCAGGATCTCCGGAACTGAAGATTCCAGCAGCATTTTCCAAGAAAAATGCGCGAAATGAACCGCTTCGAATATGCCTCAGCTTCTTGACAATCTTGACGTGTGAGTTTTCCGATCCACAAATATGTATGACAGTTACAGATGTTAGCATAGCCGTCGAACTAAAAACTCGCTTCGTCAGAAAGTACGCTTGTGAAATATTCTCAATAACCGCTCTGTTCAAGCTACACAACATGGATTCTGGAAATAAGTTTGTAAGTTCCTGCAAGCGTAACGCGATACCAACTTTTTGTTAAGATTTCCTGCGAGAAGGAGCCGTCATTATCAAAATAGCATATGATTAAAAAAAGCACTTTGGACCTCTCCGTATATAGTGGCGGGAGCTCCGCCCAAAAAGAATTTCCTTCGTCAATTCTCGGGCGAATGAGCGTAGCACTCGGCGGGTAATTTGAGTTTGTTACATCATCGAAAATGCTCTGACTTGGTGATCCAATAGACTGCATTATGAATAGTAGTTTAAGTGTTAACCTGCAATCGAGTTGCCCAAAAAAAGCAGCATATTTTGTCAAATATTTTCAAAAAGTGACTAGTTTCTGTGGATCAGCGGTTCCCCCACAGGAATCATGACTTGGATCAGCGATTATGTAGGCAATTTACATAAAGAGCGATGGTCCGGTCTAGAACCCTGCAGAACTGCAAAGTGTTTTGTGCCGAACAGAAAACTGTGAAACTTTCTACTAAAACTTGGAAGGACAGGCGTTCTCTTGATCTTCTTCTTCTTCTTTCATAGCGTTACAACGCGTGGTGCGTCAAAGCTTCCTTCAAAATGCTCCTCCAAAGTCGTCTATCTTGAGCTGTTGCTTCGTAGTTACGTATTCCGAGCTTCTTAAGATCGTGTTCCACTGCGTCTATCCAACGGTTCCTCGACCTGCCTTTGGCCTTCACGCCCATTAGTTTTCCTGTCAAGGCTTTCTTCACGGTACAGTCAACAGGCATACGGATCACATGACCTAGCCATCTTATACGCTGCGCTTTAACAAAACGCACAGCTGTCTCGTTCTGAGTTAGATCGTTCAGTTCAAAGTTCAATGGGATTCTATAGGTACCATCATCCATTCTTATTGGGCCAAAGATCTTTCTTAAAATGTTTCTTCCTTTCTCTTCTTCTTCTTTTCGGTGGATGGTCGGTATTATTACAGGACACAACCCATGGGGTCAGCATATGACGACCATTGGAATCATTGAGGACCCCATGTGCCTGTCGTACTTGGAGCAGGCGGATAGCACTGAGCACTTTCTCTGTGAGTGTCTTGCCTTTGCTAGAGCACGCCTGCGAGTTTTGGGTTCCGATGTCGTGAGAATGAGTAATATTTGTTCTCTAAAACTGGAGAATATTTACAGGCTTGCCAACGAATCTGGAAAACTCTCACAGGACTAACTATCTCTATCTCTGTCTCTATTCTTTCCTATCGCTTTCTCTGATACTTTCCTCCTTGACTATCCACCCTCTTTCCCATACAATGGGCTTTTTAGCCTCAGTGTTTTAAGAGCCACCAAATCTCCTGGTGCTTCTTGTCTCGACCTGTTCAAATTTCAATTCAATTACTCATTAGGTTGCGCGCCTTAGAAAAATATACCGCCGAACTCGGTTCAAAAATCTATTTCGTATGAGCTAAAACAATAGAAATTTCCTTGCCAGGATTACTTTTACATTTGCAAAAATATTTCAAGTCTTCACCCATTTAGTTCAAAATATTTATCACCATTAACCTGTCATTCGAAAACAACCGTAGCGACATGCAACTGACTCATATTCAATTCGTTGGCACTCAGCAGGCTGCATAGTAACATCTTTAATCTGCTTGTGTACGTATGCGGCGATCCATTTAATGACCGAAACAGATTTCGAACCAGCCCGCAAAGTCAGACTTTCTCTCTCTGATCGACTTGTTTACATACATTGCATTCCCACACATAAATTTATTTCAACTTACATTCTCGACTCAGTTACGCATGCGTCTCCACGGACGCGCTGTCGACGCACCAATGCTCTGTGGGTGAGCAATTTGTCTGCGATATGTATGATTGTGTGTGCGGGCATATTTAAAATCCTATTAGACTCAATTATCCACCTATTTTGTGTTCCTACCATATCTATCCTACTTTTCTATGTACTCGGTTCTCTTCTTTCTTTCCGTATCTCCTCAGCTGCTTTTGAATAAATGATTGGTATTTCTTTCTAGGAAACGTGTCTGGGACAACAAAAACAATCAGCGAAATGCTGCACTTCTGCACAGACGATAACATTTCTACATCCGCACATCCGCATGTCCTCACGTTTCGAAGTCCTTTAGCGTTAATGTGGTTTGCCGTGTGTTTGTGTGTGCGATTGTGCGTGTGTACGTTTATCTATTTATTGTTCACGTCATGTCGTCTGCTGTTGGTTCTGCGCTTGGTGCGCACACCTTTACTCACAATCACATCCTTTGTAATCCTCTTTATTTCCACTACCATTATTTTTCCAGTTCCGCATGCGCAATCCAACCAATGAACCAATGAACCAATGAGCACATGAACGAGACTTGCCGCCTATATGTAGGCCTACTAGTATGCTGGCCGGCTGCGTGTCTTGTTGCTGTACGAGTACAACCATTGTTTGCCACCGTTTGTGTTACGTGTGTTACACGCTGTGCCTTTATGCCTGTTGACATTGATTCATATTTAGAAAAATGTCTATTAGCCGTTCGTGCTCATGTTGGTTGCACGGTGGTCCCAACGGCTAATAGACACATACGCATTAAAATGTGTTGGGAAATGTGCATTCCGTTTCTCTTTTTCTCTTAATTTTTACATTTACTTTGCCTTTGCTCCCGGTTAATTGGTTACCCACGTCGATGACGGAAGCTGATTGCACTTGTCTATTTATACGCTGTATGCCTCAATCTTCTTATCGCTTATGTCCTTGAACAGTGAGTTACGTTGTCCGCCAACAGAAATTTATAATCATCTTATGGGTATTAACTCGCGTAAGCAACTCACCTATCCCTCTTTTCCCCCGCAGGCTTTTATTTGTTGGGTCGCTTGCTTTGTCCAGCATCTGTTTGGCCCAGGAAGCGTACGTGTTTTCCTTGGTATTATGCCGATTATCATGCAAATCCCAATCGTACACAATGAGGTAGCAAATATTACTGGGCAGGGAGCGCTGTGAAATGTGAGTAAATTTGTTAGATTTGTTAATTTACTCAGTGCAAATGGTTGATATCGAGTTCTTTTACGTTTGTTTCTTTGTTTGTGCCTGTAGCCTACAAGTAAGTACGGGGGGCATAAATATTTCCCAATAACTTCAGTCAAAGCAAATATTTTAATTTACATATGAATTATTTATAACACCTGTATGTGCTATGTAGCTATTGTAGATATATTGTAGATATAAACCACCTGCCTTGAATTCTTTCACTATTTTGGCTAATATTTGTTAGGTTTTTCGGATTAAAACTACTTTTTACTTAAACTCTACATGAAAACATAATTAATAGTGCGGGTAGTGGGGAGTGTTAGAGCAAATTCACGTGTGTAGTAACTGGCCATTGAATGATGACCGATGGCATTTTTTCTGAAAACTTCAAATATCAGGTAAAATATTCAATCTAATTTTTGCTTTTCCAAATAAAAAAGGGTATTAAGGGGTTTTGAACCTTTTCTTAGATGTTTTTAAAAATTTCCTCTCAATTGGGCTGCTAGGATTAGAAAAGAATCAGTTTTTTTGCTTGTAAGTGAAAAGTTAAGTGTGCAAGTGCCAGTGCGAATTAATTCGATCTTGTGTGAAGAGCATAAAAAAACTAATTGAGATCGTCTGAAAGGTGAAAGAATTGAATAGTGAATATTCATATATCTAAAATATAACAACAGTAAGTGCGGCCGCCGTGGCCGAATCGGTTGGTGCGTGACTACCATTCGGAATTCAGAGAGAGAGAACGTCGGTTCGAATCTCGGTGAAAGATCAAAATTAAGAAAAAGTGTTTTCTAATAGCGGTCGCCCCTCGCCAGGCAATGGCAAACCTCCGAGTGTATTTCTGTCATGGAAAAGCTCCTCAACAAAATATGTGCCGTTCGGAGTCGGCTTGAAACTGGAGGTTCCTCCATTTGTGGAACAACATCAAGAAGCACACCACAAATAAGAGGAGGAGCGCGGGCAAACACCCAGAAAGGGTGTACGCGCCAATTATATATAGGTATATAAGTACAAAATATACATATCTTGTGAATTTGTCATGTGGATTTTCTTTCTTTTTCAATTTAACCAGTTTTTTTTAGAAAATGGGCCGAAAGTCCGATTCGACATCGGGACAAAAGCAATAAACTGCAGTTCTTTTGAAAGCCAAGAACCTGAGCTATACAGACATAGCAAGAACCGTTGGAATATCCAAGGCGTCTGTGGTAAATATTGCCAAAAAATGGAAAAATACCAACAACGTTTTAGCGGTAACTTAAACAATCGCAAAAATTGTCGCTGAGAACGCGTCACCACAACCAGGCAGAATCGCAAAATCATTCAAACAGTTCTCTGTGGCAGAAATGCTTCAAGTCGGCTGATTTTAAGAGAAGTTCAGAAATCTGGAGTAAATATTTCGGAAATAACGTTACGACGAAGCTTATACGAAAATGGACTTTTTTGCAGGCGACCAGCAAAAAAACCAAACTTTGGGCACAACTTCACAAAGGCGCGGAATATTGGAAAAAAGTAAGTTTAAAAACAAAATTTTTTTTCCTTTGTCAAATAGCAATAAGAATATGTGAATATTCACACTCTTTAGTGGTTTTGTTTTTCTTCTTACAGATCATCTTCAGCGATGAATGCGGATTGGAAGCGATCACAAAAACACCAGACTTTGTTCGCAGAAGAGTCGGTGAACGATATTCTGAAGATTGTGTACTTCCAAGGGTCAAGGGCAGAAATACACTCGGAGGTTTGCAATTGCCGGCCGAGGGGCGACCGCTATTAGAAAGAGTGAAGCCGACCATCAACCAACCGGTTGAACCTTTTTAGTGTGGCTTTAGACCTGGAAAATCTACAATTGACATGTTATTCATAACACTCCAAATCTTGGAAAAGTCCCATGAAAAGAGTAACGGTACACAGCATATTTTTGTCGACTTCAAAGCTTTAACAGTTGCCGCAATGTCTGAATTTTGTATCCCCGCAAACCTAATACGGCTATGCAAATTGACGTTGCTCAATACCAGCAGCTCCGTCAGAATTGAGAAGGACCTCTCCAACCCGTTTGATACCACTCGAGGTTTCATACAGGCTGATTCGCTGTCGTGCGACTTCTTTAACTTGATGTTGGAGAGGATCGTGCAAGCCTCAGAACTTAATCACTCAGACACAATTTTTTATAAGAGCGTGCAATTGTTAATGACCTATCATGATCTAATCGGCCTTAACAACCGCGCTGTTAGTTCTGGCTTTACCCGCCTAGATAAAGCAGCAGAGCGAGTGGCTCTGGTGGTGAACGAGGACGAAACAGAGTACCTCCTGTCATCAAACTAACAGTTGGCGCCTCACGAGGCGGCACCTACGTCACTGTTAACAGTTATGATTTCGAAGTAGTAAGAGACTTCGTTTATTTTGGGTACCAGTATTAACACCGATAAGAATGTCAGCCTTGAAGTTCAACGGAGAATCTTTCTTTTAAGCAAGTGCTACTTTGTACTAATCGAACAAAACTAAAACTCTATAAGGCTCTCATTATGCCCGCCCTAATGTAGAGCGGCAGTGATCGGGCCAATCAACAAGAATAAGAAGGCGAAGATTAATTTAGAAGGTGTTAAATAAGTATGGAAGTGCGGAATTCAGTCCACCCGTACTAAATCTATCTGCAAATGTGGTTAGATTAGATTAGATTAGATTTGTGGGAGGCTGGACAAGTCCAAGCACTCAGTCAGTAGACCATTGTATTACACCCAGATAGATATCAGTAGAAAGAATAGAGATAGGAAAGATAAAAAGTGGATGGTAAAACGGACAAATTAGTTTGAGGTCACTCTTCCACAAATCTCTTGGATTCATTGATGAACTTTATGAGATCCGGAAGAGGAAGAGTATGAACTTTGTCCATACTCAGTATATCGCAACCCAATATCCTAAGTCTGATTCTGGAAAATGCAGAACAGCCACAGAGAAAATGTTCTGCAGTGTTGTCGTCAATCTCAAGACAGGATAGGCATATCGGGCTATCTACGGCCCCCATGGTAGCCACAGACCACAGACGTTGTGTCCTGTGATTACAACCACCATTACTCTCAGGTACTTCCTGCTGAGTTTTAGGAGAAATGTCGCTGTTTTCCTGTTTGGTTCTTTCACAAAGCACTTGGCTACTCTGCGCGAGTTCAACTCAGGCCAACGACCTCTGTGGGTAGACCTCATGAAGTCCTCAATCCATAGTTGAATCGATGCGGCTTTGATACCTAGTAAGGGTTCAGGGCCTAGTGACATACTTGCAGAGCCTTTATTTGCCAATTTATCAGCTAACTCGTTCCCTGCAATACCACAATGTCCAGGCACCCAAATAAGATTAACTTTGTTGTGTTTTGCAACACTGTTCAGTTTTGTCTTACAATCACCGACTAATTTCGAGGAGCAGCGTGGGTTAGTAAGGGCTTTCAGTGCAGCTTAACTATCAGTACAAATTCCAATACCGTTGCCCCGCCACTTTTTCTCAATTAGCCAGTGCGCCACATTCAAGATGGCATAGACTTCCGTAAGGAATACCGTGGCCATCTGTCCTGTGGCATAGGAGTACTTAGTGTCTTCGTCTAAGTACCATCCAGATCCGCTTCCATCGCTGGTTTTGGATACGCCGGTTTTTAAAGTGTGCTGATATCCCGTTAATAGGTTCTCTGGACTTAGACATTGATCTCTAACTGGGATCAAAACATCACACTTCCCGATTGTCCACCGGCATCGAGAACAGTGTGCACCGCTCTGACAACTGATGGTATATCTGACAGTGGCCAGTGCTTACTTCATTTCCCCAGACTGCGCTTAACTTGAGCCTGTATGCCGCATTCATTGCTTCCTTTCGAATTTGAAGGTCTACAGGTGGCAAGTTCAGCATGGCATTAAGGGCATCACCAGATGTCGTGCTCATGGCACCTGTGATACCCAAGCACACACTTCTCTGTAGCCTCTTTAGGAATTTTACTCTGGAATTAACCACTGTGGCTTTCCACCATACTACAGAAGCGTATGTAATAATGGGTCTGCAAAAGTGATATTCAAATGTTAAAGTGGCGCTATTAGGGCCTTCAGTGAGTTAGCAATCATTTAATTTCTTATTTCATTGTTATTTTATTGTTAAATCGACCTTGAGCGCACAAACTAAAAATACGAAAATTTATGCAGTTTGCATTTATGGACCTAATAGAAATTACCCACATTGATCTGTTACTTATTTGAATATTTATGGTATTTAGTTTTTGGTGGGCTCATTACTTAACTGTGCCTGTCGAGCACCAAACTACAGCAATTAATTACTAACTGCGGTAACCAGTGGAATGCCCGAATGCAAACAGCTGCTGTTTATGCAGCGCTGTTGTACATATGTAAGTATATTAACATACTCGTACATGTATGTAGCACACACACAAACACATGCGCAAATGAAAATGTGCTGTAAGTGACTGTTTACATGTGCTGTTCAAAGGATAATTTGTATTGTGGTAGACAAGACATGTAAAAACGACGAGTGAACTTCGGGGGTAGTTCTTTACAGCCACTGTTATTGGGTCTGATCGAACACTAACATCACTAACACGCGTTAACAGCGCGCGAGTTGTAGTTCGAAAGGTTGGTTCGTGGTATGCTCTTCGGCAAAAGGGGTCGCATTGTATGTGCGCACGAAAACCTATATTAGGGTTGTTAACAGTGGTGGAGAGAAATGTTAGTACAAGACAAAGGAAAACAGTAATGGGTTGCAATATAAGTACAGAGTAATTCTCTAAGGAATATATGAATGATTTCTAATTTCACAAAAGCTTCTTGAATACATTCAAATAGGAATATTTCTTAAAACAACAAAAAAATGTATCACACCTTTAGTTACACGTAACCATTTTCACACTTCACCACTACTATTAATTCCAACAGCGTCATTAAATGGTTTGCTTACAATCCGTCCTTATGTCAATCCTGTTGACACTCACTCATGGCAAGCAGATAAACAACTTAATTAAATTGTCCGCGAAACGAGAGAAAATTATTTCAAATCGTAAAATTTAACGACAACGCTTAATTATAAAATCAATAAGAAGCGCCAAATGAGAGGACGCCATGCCGCATACGCACACAGAATAACTTGCAATTGTACATAAAACTCTGCAGTTACTTAAACCTACAATGCACATACACACACACACACACACATGTAAACGCGTACCTACACACTCGCCTGCAAATAAACATAAACGTGTTCGATTATTCTTGTGCTCGTATATTGGAACTTGTCAGCGATTTTACGAGCAACTTCAACATCTTGAATATTGGCATGTGTTGTTACCATTATTGTTGATTTTGGTGCTGTTGCCTGTTGGCTGTTGGCTGTTGCCGCATTGCCAAGTTGTTGTGTATTTTGCAGCTGCTGGACAGCCTTGCTGCAATGACGCTCGCTTACAATGTGATGCGTCATCATGTGAAATCGATTTCCATACATACCTTCATACGTACCCATCGACTACGATTGCCTTCCTTACTGATGAAGTCAGTTATAATAATAATTATGTTGATAACTTAAAGGTCGTGGAGGTTTGAGGCTTCGTCACCTCGTTAATGGAAGGTGATGTCTTTAAACTCCATAAATTTAATAATTAACGGTAAAAGGGTTTTTTTCCCCACAAATAGGGATGAGTCAGCTAGGGGCTCTAAGTTGCTTAATCCATCCTTTAAAAGTGGTCACTTATCCTTATGGTCACTTAATTCGAGATATTTGAAAAAAGGAACACTCTATTCGACATAGAAAAGGGTAGCGCAAAATTAATCACCCTATCGGAAGATTTTTTTTTAATTTTTGCAAATGGCTTAATACCTCTATCATATTTGACACTTGTGGCCCAGGCAACTGCAGTATACGAACAGACAAGCAATGGAGCGCGCAAAGACCAAAATAAAGATTTCCACCCCTCCAAATACTTTTTTTATATCGGAAAATTTGATGATTGATTTATCTCGGTGAATCTGTTCCAAAGAAAGCGAAGACAGTCTCATCGGCCGGAAAAGTCATGGCGACGGTTTTTTGAGATCCTCAAGATTTTTTTAGAAAAACTACAGTGGCAATACTACAGTGAGTTATTGGACCGCTTCCACACAAAAATTGAAGGAGGCACAACCGCATTTGGCGAAAAAGAAGATGATGTTTCACCACAATAGCGCACCGGTGCATTCATCCGGGGTTGTCGCCCCCAAACTGCATGAATTGCTGCCGCTCTCCCCGTATTCACCCGATCGGGCTCCCTGCGACTTTTTCTTGTTCCCTAACATGAAGAAATGGCTCGCGGGAAAAAAAATTTAGTTCAAACGAAGAAGTAATCGCCGAGACAGAGAAGTATTTTGAAGAGTCCGACAAATCATATTTTTTGGAGGGTTAAAAAATGGGGCTATGTTAAAAATAAAAACAAAAATGTTGTTGAAAAAATGGTGTCTTCATTTCTAACATGGATACTTATTGAACACCCCCCGTGCGTATAAAATATACATAAAACCATGGACTATAAAATAAACCATCTCAGATTAGCAATACGTGGATCTCATCATGAAAAGTCCTAAATTCAACTGAGAGAACCAGAACGGCATGAAGTGCTTTGTGTAGACCATTTAGGAGATATGAACCTCTAACAAGGAATAAACGAAAACAACAACCATAAGCTAACACCTTTTAATAACCGCCAAATGCACACATACAAACATACACACAATGCAGTATTTTTAGCATCACTCTACTCTGCCTTCATCCCCATTACTCAGCAACACTTTATTAATTGAGTAATCAATCAATGGATGTTAGCAATTGTCATGACACTGTCAGCTAACCATTCAATTTTCGCATCCGTTCATAATTTTAACATACACGCATACATGCATATATATATTCATTATACAGGGTGGTAGAATAGACAACATATTTGAAGAACTAAAATAAAATGAAAAACAAAAACGCTGCTGCTTTGGCCAGTTACTGTTCTGGCTTTATTCAAACATGGAACGTCTTGCACACATCGCAATGTTCGCATTACATAGATTTTTAACGGAACTCTACATGAAAAGTACTCGAAGATGGCAAATTTATTAGTCCAGGCGGTAATACGAAATACGAAAATAATGAAAAAAGTCCGATTTATTGATTGCTTTACACTGAAGATCATCCAGCTCATCAGGCTCGTTCTGTGATTCGTTTACTAAAAATTTGCACCAAAAAGAGGAGAAACTGTATCGGTTTTGCTTTTCAAACGAAATCGGAATGCAAAGCATGCCAGGCTACCACCAATTATAGACCTCAAAAACTTGGCAATCATGGCTCGGTAACCGGTTTTTCGATAAAATGTACCAATGAAGCCATCACGCCGAAAACGAAACCAAACTGACGCAAGAACCCGGTCAAATTGCATATAGAGCAAAGTTTTCTTTCCCATTGCTGAGGTTTATTATTGTTATTATTTGCTTAAACGCATAGTGTCAAAGTTAATGATTTCCACATAATTCAATCTCTTGCATTTTGCCTCAGTCGAGTCCAGGTGAGATCGCTGCGAGTTATTTCGTCATACAGGCAGCGTCGCCAGGATCCTCTTGGTCTTCCCCTGCGTCTATACCCATGTGGATTCTTGGGCTGGTTTTCTGAGGGTGTGTCCAATCCATGCTCACTTCCTCTTACGGATTTCGACGTCGATTGTAACTCGATTGCACCGTCTAGACGCGTCTGTGCGCTATCCAATTTTCTGGCCTCCAAGCGCGTATTATTGCTGAGGTTTAGTTGGCATATATTGGCTGATCGGGTTGCCTTCCATTTTTGTCGCGCACATTTGCTCATCAACGCACAACCTTTGAAGCATGGGAACAGCTTGAAATCTTTCATGGAAGTGCTTGATGAGTGGTCTCACTTTAAATACTTGATCATAAGCAGGCTCATTTTTGGGAATGGTGAACGAATTATACTTAAAGCGCAATCGTTTATGAAGTTCATCAAATCTTGACTTTTATTTCGAGTCATCGCATTCCTAATTATTTCAAACGAATGTTTTTCCCAAGACAAATGAGCATTTCGATATCGATAGGCTGATGCCAGTAAATTTTTGAAGTTCAACTGCATCTGTTACGAGATGCGTTGTGAGACATTCGTTGATGTTCTTATCTAAAATTGAGTCAGCAGCCGCTTCATCGTCATCATCAGAATTGTATTTTTTCCACTTGCTGAATTTTTCGTAGTCGGTCGGAATTTCATTCATTATCGCCAAAATTTCTGCCTCAGCTAGATTGTCAATTTTTCTACTTGGCATTACTATGAAAAACAGCAACTCCGCGTTTAGGTTTCACTTTCGGAGCGATTTGAATACATTTAATTTCATCTTCTAATAAATGTTTTTCAAATTTCGCACTTTTTTTTTAGCTGTTAACTAAATTTTTTCTTTTTATATTGTAGAATGAATTTATTTTTTTATGTCCGAGCACTGCCCAATTTGACTTTAAAATGAATTTTCTGTGAATCGAAATAAGCGAAACCCATTGGCTTTGAACAAACGCATGGTAGCGTATATTATTTAAGTTTTGGGAATCTCCTTTATGTCATTTTTTTTTATTTTTGTAGTTTTTAGAGGAATTTTTGTTGAGCCGGTATTGACCATGCGATCCGGTTTTTTCAGTCGAGGTAGTATAGACCTCCTTGTTGATCGTGGCATTCTTTTCGAGCATTTCCCAGTACACCATGCCCTCCAAGTCCCACCAAACACATTTCATGATCTTCTTTGAATGAAGCTCTAGCTTGACTCTCGGCTTTGGCGTACCCCCTGGAGCCACAGACTCCTTTCTATGCTCCTTATTGATGTGAAGGCACTTGTTCTCATCTCCCGTGGCGATTCGGTACAAAACGCACTGTTTATGACCGCGTGTTGCTCGATGGTGACCGAAACGCTGAGAAGCAATTTGCAGGCAACTTTCTTAGTGTTTTTTTTTTGTTCGTTGAGCTCGTGAGTCACCTAAGCTCCCAGGATCCCAATTTATCGGTAAATCTCATTGAATGAAGCTGATTGAGAATCGTTTCATGATCCCAGTTAATTTTTTTCGCCAATTTACGACTGGTATGGCGACCGTTCTCCTTCAAAAGTGATTTGAGACGTTCTTCATCGAAGAAGGCCATTTTCGAACTTTACGAAGCATTTCCGTGCTGTAGACTCGCCTATGACATCTTCTCCATACACGTTGCTAAATAATTCGTCTTTTTTCAATGCTTAGCTACCTCTGACGACAAAGAGTAATTTTTGTGGCAAGTTTTGTTGAAATATGTCCATCTTTACTCGAGGGGGTAAGAGAATCGATGGACGGATAGGCTTGACTAAATCGATTATTCTCATTATTCTGAACATTTTAGTATATAACGGGTGCTTTTTTAGCTATTATCTTTTTAAACAGTTGGCTTAAACAGCTGACGCACGTTTCGTGTTTTGTTTCACTGTCAAACATCTTCAGTTTGGTTTATAATTTAACCATGAATCGTCTTACAAACGAACAACGCTTGCAAATCATTGAATTTTATTATAGAAATGGGTGTTCTGTTAAGAAAGTTTAAAGTCGAAAAATTGTGTTCAGCGACGAAGCTCATTTTTGGATCAATGGGTACGTAAATGAGCAGAATTGTCGATTTTGGAGTGAAGATCAGCCAGAAGAATTGCAAGAGCTACCAATGTATCCAGAAAAGGTCACAGTTTGGTGCGATTTATGGGCTAGAGGTATCATTGGACCGTACTTCTTCAAAGATACTGCGAATCGTAACGTAACTGTGAATAGTGAGCGCTACCGTGAAATGATATCCAACTTTTTTTGCCCAAAATGCAAGAGCTTGACTTGCATGACATGTGGCTTCAGCAAGATGGTGCCACATGTCACACAGCACGCGTAACAATGGACTTGTTGAGAGGCGAGTTCGGTGAACATTTTATTTCACGTTCGGGACCTGGCAATTGGCCACCCAGATCGTGCGATGTAACGCCTTTAGATTATTTTTTGTGGGGCTATGTTAAAGCTTATGTCTATTCAGACAAGCCTGCTTCAAAATTGAACTAAGCGGATGGACCATTTGAACCGCAGTCGCGGTCAACATTTGCATGAAATAATCTTCAAACATTAAATTATATGGACTGTACTATCGATTTAAATAAAAATTTCATGAATTTTTCTGAATTTTACGTGTTTTTTTGAAAAACTTTCCTATAGCTCTTAAAAAATCACCCTTTATATATCTCTCTCATGATGAATTTATGCTGTTACATGCATCCGTTATGTAGTACCTTTGTGCACAAATCTGCGCATATAGAAATAGAACTTTATTTTGAACACCCTGTATAGGTATACCTAATTAAATGCAACTTAAGTGCCTAGGCAATGTAAACATCCCTATATTTTGCTATAAAAAGGTGTGTGTCAGTGCGTACCTATGCATGTATGTATATGTATTCATACCCCCGTCCAGCCAACCCTCGTAATGCTGTCATAGTCAATTTCACAATTTGCTGCAATTATTCGAATTCGCCTAATTTGCTTCGATTCATAAATCAAATCAAATTTATCCGAGTCGACCCGATTCTGCTTTTGTACGGCGTGTGTGTGTATGTGTGTATGAATGTGTACATGTACATATTTGCAGCAAAATGTGTGTGCGTTTGGCTCTTCATACCTTTGAACGCACTTAATAGCGCGTGAAATTCACAGATCTGGTTTATTTAGACGGATCAGTGGCATTTCACAAGTTGTGAAAATATTTTGACATTTTCCACTTTTTCAATCGTGATTGTTATAAGCGGATCAGCAGCAGAACGTATTTGGCACAGGAGAGGTGCTGGCAGGCTCTTAAGTACGAATATTTGAAAAGGATCAATGAAAATAAATTATCTTCATACCAAATGATCTTTCGATTAGGGCAAAAATTTGCGAAAATATGCAAGACTGTTTTGCTCTAAAGAATGTGCTTCTCTAAATTTATTGGCTGATAGTTGAGATATTTGATGTAAGTATTTTGTTTTGAATTTCTAATATAAGATAAATCATTTGAATTTAGTAGTCTACCCTAGGTTGGTCACAGTCTAGCCGTCCATCGCTTGAGGCGAAAAAAGCTCTACATTTAAAAGAAGTTAATATTTCATTTTCTTGAACGAATTATATCCTTACAGGAATTGCCCAGTTTGGATCTGCACCATGGCGTCGTCAGTGCCTTGATCGCAGCTTGACTATCGGAAAATATTGGCTGATTTAGCGGAAACCGCTGCTCCGACTCCCGATTCGCCGATTTAATCTTGGAGCCGACAACAAAGACAGCGGTAAAAGCCTCAGTGCAGATTTTTCCCTTGCTGCATTTTTCCCTTGCTCCAATCCAGCCCACTTGGAAATGTTGCGCTGTCACGTCCCTCAAACTCCAGTTTGCGTATAGAGAGATCTGTACGAAGTTCAGAGAAATACCGTGTTAATTGCCTAAAAATGCTACCATATCCCTTGAGAAATAGTCTCCAGACAATCTTTCTTCTAATTCTGCCAAAGGTAGAGTGTAAATCATTTGTCATTGAGTAAAATTGGAGCTGATTCAAGGTGATGCATGCTCACGATACGCAAAAGATATGCAAAGTACTAGGGTCTGCTGCACCATCTGTGCCTTTCTCCGCCTGCTGTAGATCCAGGTTCTTCCCCTCATAGGAAAATATTGCGGATCAGAGTCATTGGGTATATTTTTTACAAGATTACGTGCAATCCACGTGCAACTAATTAGACTCTTTTATATTGGGGCATATATAAATGAAAAATAAGGTTTTTTTTTTGTAAAAATATAGCTAAATTTCAATCACACATAAAGGGTTTGCCAATAACAGGTGTTAGGTGTTAAACAGGAGAGATAATTAACGATTTTTTATGGCCGGAATTGGATGGTGTTGACCTGGACAACGTTTATTTTCACGGTGCTACGTGCCACACAAGCAACGAAACCATTGATCTTTGACGGGAAAAGTTTCCATACCGTGTTATCTCTCGAAGAGGTGATCACAATTGGCCACCGAGATCTTGTTATTTAACACCTTGTGACTCTTTTTCTTTGGAGCCACGTGAAAGAGAAGGTCTACGCCATCAGCCCAGGGTCGATGGAACTCGTGAGGCTATCGAGGACATAGGGCATAGCCACTTAGCAATTCGGTTATGGAAAACGTAATGGAGGTGGTCATCAAAAGGCTGCAACGTCACGTGAAATCGTTCAAAAAGTAAGGAAGCGACTTGAGCGAAGTCCCCGACAAAGAGCCAATCAAATGGCGAAAGAACTGAAAATATCTGACTGTAGCATCCGCCGCATACCGAAAAATGATCTCAAAGTCAAGGCTTACAAGTTGCAAAAGACGCATGATCTCACACCAAAGCAGCAACAAGTCAGACTTGAGAGAGCGAAGGAGTTGCTTCGCTTAGCCGAGAGTGGTCAATTTCCGAACATTGTGCTTTCTGATGAGAAAATTTTTCAAATTGAGCAATTCGTAAGCCCCCAAAATGATAAGGTTTATTTGACCGATCGTTCATACGAGAATTTGAGTCATCGATTGGCCACCAGGAGGCAGCACCCGCCACAGATAATGGGTTGGGCCGCTGTAAACGCAGATGGGCGCTCTCCAATCGTTTTTATCGAGTCTGGCGACAAGGTAAATACGAAATATTATCGGAAAAGTGTTCTGGAGGTTGCTTTGAAGCCGTGGGCAAACAAAAATTTGGGCGGCAGACCGGACATGGACCTTTCAACAGGACTCGACACCGTCTCACAAAGCTCGAGTGATCCAAAAACGGCTAAAAAACAACGTTCCAAACTTCATAACGTCCACACAAGAGCTCTCAAATTCAGTGGGCCAAAATACTTGCAAGTCACATTGGGGCAGCTTGCGATTCGTTTTTGGACCGTCTCCAGGCCATGGTCAAGGCAAAAGGTGGTCATATCGACCAAAAGAAAATTGGTTCTTAATTTTGTATTATTTTCACACATTTTTTACTTTGAATTGAATAAAAGTAATTTCCAAACTAAATACTTAATACAACTTACAGGGTTTGATTGAAAAGTAATGAGCCTTATTTTTTTTAAGCAGTTTTATTAAACCTTTTGGCTTATACAACTAATATTCTTCAAAATAGAACCCTTGAGCGTCAATACACCGCTGGTAGCGGTCATTCCACTGCAGGAAGTATAAACTCATCCGCCGGAATCGCGTTCAATGCGGCTGTCACAGTTTTTTGGATCGCCTCGATGGAGTCGAAACGCCTCCCCTTCAGCTTTCTTTTCAGGCGCGGGAACAAGAAGAAGTCCGGAAGGGACAGGTCTGGGCTGTAGGGAGGGTAGGGAAGCACCGGAACCAGATCGCTGTTCGTCTTCGACGTCCTCCCGGCCTTCCTTGAACGACTAGTGCCCCCGTTTTACCTGGGCACTGGACAGAGATTGGTCCTCGTAAGCCTCCTTGAGTAGCCCAATGATTTCGGTACTCGTTTTGTTTAGCTTTACGCAAAATTTGATCGAGTAACGTTGCTCCAACGATCGCTGCATTTTCGCCATTGCAAAATCCTAACACACTTTTAAAACAGCTTTCACGCGCGGAGCGATGTTGACTGCACCGCTGTTGCCAGCGAACTGGGACCGATTTCTAGTTGAAGGAGAAGGTCCAACGATCATTTTCCCCCACCAGCCGATTCGATTGATCGTTTGGCAGACGCTCCGCGCGGGAAGGCTCATTACTTTTCAATCAAACCCTGTATAACGGCAACCAACATTAAGGTAGAACTGTTGCCATCTTGTAAATTCCGTAGTTTCAAGCAGAACCTGCTGAAGCTGAAAAATTTACCTCCTCCTGGCATTAAAGCTGAGCTGCAATTCAGTTTCTTCTTACATTAAATGAATCACAGCCTATTCCAATTTACTTTTACTACAAGTAGATCAATGAAAATATTGTGAACCCTTTGCGACTCCCTATCAACTACGAACAAATACAGACATAATTGAATTAAAACACTTTAACACCAACTTCCCATTCGTTGCCACCTTTTTAACATTTCAACTTAAGCTGGCGTTAATCAGCTAATCTGGTTAACAGATTTTACCTGACTTTGTTTGCTCATCAATGAGGTGTATTTGTACACACCAAAGTGCTGCCTCATGCCATAATGGAGCTGAATGAACTAGCCGCCAGATTCAACACTTCGCTTAACCCAAATACATTCTGCTCACACCGGCTTTGGACATTACAAATACATACATATAATCTATACCTCTTACCGCTTCGAGCTGAGTCAGCTCATCGCTCAGGTGGCAGGCACCCAATCAAGCATTGCTTACTACCCGAGCATCTCTAACACAGTAGTACCAATAATGGCAGGGGCAGCAGTAGCCACCGCCGCTGCCAGAGTCACAAGCACGTCAAGCATCTTCAAGTGACTGGCGGCGCTAAATTCCACCGATAATCGCGCATCAATTCGTTTATAATGGCGTTTTATCTACGCCTTCTGATCTCGACGACGGCTGCTGCGTGAACCCGAGACCGTGTTGCACGTTCGGCATGCCAACGTTCCATAAAGGCCAATTGCTGGATATGCCATACTACATACATATACTCGTACGTTTGTAGGTATAGGAATGACTATGCCACGAGTTCTTGTTTTAATTTGTTCAGTCGACGTCGCAGCTTCAGCAATTTCGTCTGGTTATTTATTTAAAATTGTTTTTGTTGTTTTTTTTTTTTGTTCCTTCCCTACAGTTTGGGTTATTTTCTGTCTCACTGAAGCTGTATTGGCCTCGACGTCTGCGGAGATCTTGTATCGCTTCTTTATCTACGAGTATTTTGCACCATTCATGGTAGCTCATTTATTTGCTTCGTTCGCTGTGTGCTTGCATATCACAATGTTTGTTGTTTATTGTTTTTGTATTGTATCTTTTTTGACCACACAGATGTACGATCTGGCGTTTGGCACAAATTGGCATGGTAAAGACCTTGAGGAGTAGTGCTAAAAGATCTTTCAATTTTGATCAGCAGCGCATGCGTCATTACTCAATGATGGCGCCTGGTAGTCATTGAATTTTTGTATTTTTTCCATTGCCAGCAGCCGGAAACACGCCGAAAGAATTGAGTAGTTGATAAACTATTCTACAGTAATCCATACATTCTGATGCCTATTAGAAAGTGGCTCTCCTAATGACCCCAACACACAAGCACACACACCTATGCAATAATTACGCAGTAAAGTATTTCTACTACGCAGACTCACTTTTGCTTTCATTCCTTTGCTTCGATGAAGTCTTTGCTTAGGTTTTTTTGTTTTCTTGTCATAGTTCGTGGCCTGTATTGCACAAAAAAATTGGTTGTTCATAGTGTCAGAATTCATTTAGTTGATGTCTTTATGTGCGATCGCAATATCTGTTTGAAATTCGATCCTTTTTGGTGCAGCCTTCAGTTGGTATCACCAATAAATTTGTAAGAGTTAAGCGTTTAACGGTAAATTTATGACTTTGAAGTGGCTTCAAATTAACTTTGTGCATTAGTTCTAAACTAATTTAATACAAAAACGCCGCCAGTAGAGCGACATGGAAAAATTCGATATGCGACAAAGTGGAATTGGCTTCTGCCAAAAACAGTGGCACTATTCGGTCAAAAATAGATAGCGCCTTATGTTATCACGGCTTAGGTGTAAGTAGTACACTGTATGTAGTACAAATTTTTGGACCGACCACTTTGTCCGATGAGTCCCAGCAGGCCCTTTGTATAATACTTTTACCATCATTTGGTGTCTGCTGCCCGGCGCATAAGGTTGTAGCCCGGTGTGACGGTTTCAAAAATTCGATTTTTTTTTACATTTTTCGGAAGAAAAACATCTTAAAAATATACTATAAAAATTTCAGACAGAAATTTTAATTATTTTTAAAGTTATAGCTAAAATAAGAGAGCGCGCGTGTGAAACGCCAGCAGCAGCTGCTCTATCCGTCTTTAAACGCGTTTTTCTCAAAACCATGTTTTCGAAATTTCGGGGAATCACTGACTCAAAACTAGTCAACCAATTTGGCTAAAAAATTAACCCGTTATTCTAGACAGACATATCTAGATCCCGGGCCCTTAAAACATTTAATTTTTTAATAATAAACTATTTAATTTAAACAATTTATGAAGAAAATTAAATTTTTAATTAAATTTTGAGAACTTTTCTCACAAGTCCGCCATTTTGTTTTTGTTTTTTTATTTTTATGTATATTGTAAGTTCGGGACCTAATATAAAGTCTACAGAATATGAATTTTTTTTTTTTTCAGATGACTTTGGAAGGCTGTGTGTTTCCCCGAACCAACTCATCTTTTTTTAAGGACTCCACTTTGACGTCAAAAATTTTAAACAAATTAATATAAAATTAACCATAAAAAAAATTTTTATATACTTCAAAACACCAATAAAAACATGTAAAAACTTTAAAACGATGCCGTTTTATTTTATTTAAAAAAAAAAGATTCATGAAAAAACTTCGAAATTTCGGTCGTTACACCGGACTACTACATACCATAAGATTAATAGTCGATATAAAAATTGGACAATGTGTGCTCACTATACACAGTGAGATGATGCGCTTCGATCCAACAATACATATCGCAGTGAAGAGTGTTATATTTTCTATTAGGCCATAGATGTCGCTAGGAGTATTTTTAAACCTTCCCAAATGTCTTGTTTTTTTTTTGTCTGTCACCTGTCAACAATATTCAGTTCATTATTTGTTACGTTTCATACAACAATGCATTTTTTTCGCTCTTAAAAATGTCGAATTTCGTGCCTTCAAACTACGATTTGCGGACATCGTTGATTTTCTGTTATCAATTGGAAAAGAACGCTTCTCAAGCTCATCAAATGCTTATAGAAGCTTATGGTGGACATGCTCTAAGTAGAGCACAGGGCTTCAGGTGGTTTGAAAAATTCCGAAGTGGTGATTTTGGCGTGGAGAACGAGGACCGTGGCCGGCCACCGAAAAAGTTTGCGGACGCCGAATTGCAAGCATTGTTGGATGAAGATGATGGTCAATCGCCAGAAATGATGGCAGAGCAATTGGAAGTGACCTAAAAAACCATTTTCACACGTTTAAAAGACATGGGTATGATTTTAAAGGTCGGAAGATGGGTGCCGCATGTACTGACTGAAAGGCAGCAAGAGAACCGAAAAACCACTTGTGAAATGCTGCTCTACCGGTTCAAAAGCAAGTCTTTTTTGCATCGAATCGTTACGGGCCACAAGCCAAAAACAACGGCCAAACCACATCGCTTCGGCCGCAAGGCAATGCTGTGTGTTTTCTGGGATCAGCGTAGTATGATTTGGTACGAGCTATTAAAATCAGGTGAAACAGTGGACGGTGCACTCTACCAACGACAATTGACCGATTTGAACAGCGCTATACACCGAAAACGCCCAGAATATGCCGATCGGCGTCACAAAGTAATTTTTCTTGATGACAATGCACCGCCACATCGAACAAGAGCGGCCCGGGAATTGGTGGAGACGTACGATTGGGAACCGCTGGTGCATGCGGCTCACCCACCAGGCTTGGCGCCTTCCGATTTTCATTTGTTTACATCGATGGGCCACGCACTTTCCGAGCAGCGCTTCAATTCTCACGAAGAAGCCAAAAATGGCTCGATGATTGGTTTGCGGCCAAAGACGGCTAATTTTTTTGGCGCGGCATCCACAAATTGCCCGAGTGATGGGAAAAATGTGTCGCTAGCGATGACTATTATTTTGAAGATTAAATTTGCCACCGTTCCGGTCCGGTCGGGTCTGATCAAAATACGAAAACTCTTAAAACGAAAACGAAAACTCTTCGAATAAACTCTTTTTCGAATGCAGATCTAAATTCAGAGCGAACCTCGATATATGAGAATCGTTTGAAGAGACCGAGCAAAAATAAAAACTACTTAATTTTTTAATAGCCGAATGGATTGGTGCGTGAATATCATTCCCAATTAGGAGTACGTTGGTTCAAGTCTCAGTGCATAAAACAGCAAAACTATAGAAAAAGTGTTTTTCTAATATTGGTCGCCCCTTGGCAGGCAATGACGAACCTTCGAGTGTATTTCTTCCATTAAAAAGCTCCTCATAAAAACTCATTTGCCATTTGGAGTCGGTTTTAAACCGTACAGGGTTTAATTGAAAAGTAATAAGCCATATTTTTTTAAGCAGTTTCATTAAACCTTTTGGCTTATACAACTAATATTCTTCCAAATAGGACCCTTGAGAGTCAATACACCGCTGGTAGCGGTCCTTTCACTGCAGGAAACATTTTTTAAACTCATCCGCCGGAATCGCGTGCAATTCGGCTGTCACAGTTTTTTGGATCGCCTCGATGGAGTCGAAACGCCTCCTCTTCAGCTTTCTTTTCAGGCGAGGGAACTAGAAGAAGTGCGGAGGGGACAGGTCTGGGCTGTAGGGAGGGTGGGGAAGCCCCGGAACCCCCATCTTCCCCCCGGTTCACAACTTCATCTCTTTGCGTCGTCGAAGGCCTTCCAGATCGCTGTTCGTCTTCGACGTCCTCCCGGCCTTCCTTGAACGACTTGTGCCACCGTTTTACCTGGGCACTGAACAGAGATTGGTCCTTGTAAGCCTCCTTGAGTAGCCCAATGGTTTCGGTACTCGTTTTGTTTAGCTTTACGCAAAATTTGATCGAGTAACGTTGCTAAAACAGCTTTCACGCGCGGAGCAATATTGACTGCACCGTTGTTGCCAGCGAACTGGGACCGGTTTCTAGTGGAAGGGGAAGGTCCAACGATCATTTTCCCCCATCAACCGATTCGGTTGATCGCTTGGCAGACGCTCCGCGCGGGAAGGCTCATTACTTTTCAGTCAAACCCTGTAGGTCCCTCCATTTGTCGAACAACACCCAGATGCACGCCACAAATAAGAGAAGGACCTGGGCAAAATATCTAAGAGAAGTGTGCGCGCTAATTACTTATTTATTATTTAATTGTTTGGAGTAAAACTTTTTTATTTTTCGACATAGTCCCCATAGTTAGGTTCAAACACTTCGTCGAACGCTGTTCTAGTTTGTTGATCCCTTTCGAACAATAGGTTTGGTCCAAGCCTGAAAAATAGGAATTCGTTTCTGTAGTCATCTACTCGCTTGAATAAAATCTTTTTGCCGCCAGCCATTTCTTCAAATTGGGGAACAAATACTAGTCTGAGGGATCCAACAGAGCTGGGAGTCTAAAAAATAGGGGGAATATGAAAAGAATGCCAAGGTAGGTATGTGGGTAGGTAGGTTAATGTGACAGTCGGTCTCTAGACCAACTCACTTAGACCATTGGCGATCCATTGTGATACCACAGTAGCAGTTTATCTGCTACTTCTCGCTAAACCATTTTGTTATGAGTGCCAAACCCTTTGATCTGGCTGACTCTTATATCCCTAAGGTCATCAGTATCATTTAGAAACGATGAGCTAAAATATCTAAACCTAGTAGCCTGCCACACGGGGCAGTAACAGAGCAGCTGTCTAGCGAATGACAAACACAAAGAAATATCGTATACCGATCTGGCTGAAATTTGGTGCGAGTTCTTCCAAGAGATGCTAGTAACTAAACATAACCTCGATACGCGCCAATAGTGCCATCTCTCTGGCTTTGCACGGACTTTCTAAACGCCCCCCTAGTACTCTGTGTAAGGTGGCAGCCACCCTAACATAAACTAATCTACGTAGTACTTTAGTTTGTCTGCCGAGGAAATCAAATAAAAATGTGCTTTCAGCCGCCTTGCAACTGCTCTATTTTTCAAGTAACATCTTGCAAGTAAACAATCGCAATTGTTTAAGCGGCGCTTCTGGATACGCAAAATGGGCAAACAATGCCGTTGACAGCTCTTGTTCCTTTCTCCTACAAATGTATGTATGTATGTATGTACTATGTACTAGGTACTTATCACGTACATTGTTTGCACATCTTTAGCAACTGTTTTTAACGCAACACAAAGCTGCTGAACGTTGCGCCTAGCTTTCTTGTTGATTCTTAATTTTCAGTTCCGCTGCACATGCGCCGGCTCCCAATACATATTTATAAACCTGCGCACAGCCGCACTTATGCATATTTACAATTCGCATGCTGATGACGGCATCATTAAAGCCTTGCTATTGGTTTTGCATTTGAATGTTACCTCCGCTTATGCTTACCATTGTCACGGTTGGCATTGTATTAGGTGCTGCTGACATTGACATTGCAACTGTTTTTGTTGTTGTTATGTTTGTAAGTTAGCGTGTTATTACTCTAAATATTCGTACACGCGCGTCTGCAGCCTCTCTATTCCAAAGAAATGCATCCACGTACATATGCGTATAAGCAAACAGAGGCAGCAGGGACAGCGACAAACAAAAAGGGCAAGAAGACGAGTGGAACACAAAAACAAGCCGTCCAAACACAAGGTGCAAAGTCTTTTTAAGCCCAAATCATACGCTGCTTCCAACACGAGCCACTACCGGTGTGAAGTGTGAGCGCCATAGCCGCCACAGAGTAAACAACGCGGCACGCACTTGCACAGACCCTCTTGGGTGCATACAAACGTAAATACTTGCTTGCTTACATACGAACTAGAGCAAATATTGATGTAACAACTGGTGCAGCATTTAAAAGTTCAATATCTTACGCAGCATCCGCTTTTGTTATACCCGCGCGCACTTGAGCAAGGGGGAATATATTCTAATCTTGTTCATACAACGCTTGTGTGTAGTAGCTAAAAGGAAGGAAACGGCATGTATTGAGTTGGGGAATAAGTTCGTAGCGTTTTCACCGAAGACTTTTATTTAAACAAAAAACAATAATTACATCAATAAGTTAATTAATTATATATTCGTCGTTGCTGTTTACAACCTCTTCCCACCATTCGACCAATTTGTTGATGCCGTTCCACCAAAAGTCGCCTCGTCTCATATCAAAGAAGTTGTTGAGCCCGTTTTTAAGGACCTCTTTGTTATCGAGGGTTACGCCTTTCATAGGGTTTGACAGGGAGCGGAAAAGATAGTAATCGGGCTTGCAAGGTCCGGAGAATAGGGCGAATGCTGAAGGAGCTCTCGGAGTGCGGCTTTAATATGAAGATCTTTTCAGTCGAATAGCCTCATTCACCCGGTATAGCTGGGCAATATAGACCTCCTTGTTGACCGTGGTATTCTTTTCGAGCATTTGCCAGTGCGCCATGCCCTCCCAGCCCCACCAAACACATTTCATAATCTTCTTTGGATGAAGATCCGGCTTGGCTCTTGGCTTTGGCGTATCTCCCAGAGCCACCCACTCCTCTCTTTGCTTTATATTGATGTATAAGCACTATGTCTCATTCCCCGTGACGATTCGATACAAAAAGGGTTGTTTATTACCGAGTGTTGCTCGTTGACGAACGAGATGCTGAGAAGCAATTTGAAGGCGACTTTCCTTGTTTTTTCGTTGAGCTCGTGAGGCTCCCAGGCTCATAACTTTTCGGTAAATCTCATTGAATGAAGCTGATTGAGAATCGTTTTATGATCGCAGTTCACTTTTTCCTCCAATTCGCTACTGGTTTTGTGACCGTTCGCCTCTTCATCGAATTCAGAAGACCTGCGTCCCGCCGCGGCACGTGTCAACGACGTCAAAGTCGCCATTTTTGAACTCTTCAAACAATTTTTGTATTGTAGACTCGCCTATGACACCTTCCCCATACACGTCGTAAATGACCCGGCGGCTTCGGCTGCTATTTAACCTCTATGAAAATCAAAGAGGAGCAGTTGGAAAATGTTGAATTTTGCCTCTGGGCATTCCATTTCTAAGCCTCAAAACTAAAAAAAAAAAACATACCTCAAAAATATAATTGATGAAATATGGGCCCAGTCCGTAGGCCGCACCAAACAGTTATTTTCAGTGGATCTTGTGGATGTTCTTGAATGATTTCGGGTTGCCTATTGTCATATTTAATCTTGCTTATTGACATAGCCATTAAGCCAAAAAGGGGCCCATCGCTGAACGGTTATGTGCACCACAAATTCGCCTGAGCGCGCGATGGACATTTTTCACGAATGAGTTGCTGCGTGACTACTATTCGGAATTCAGAGAGAGAACGTAGGTTCGAATCTCGGTGAAACACCAAAATTAAGAAAAACATTTTTCTAATAGCAGTTGCCCCTCGGCAGGCAATGGCAAACCTCCGAGTGTATTTCTGCCATGAAAAAGCTTCTTATAAAAATTTCTGCCATTCGGAGTCGGCTTGAAACTGTAGGTGCCTCCATTTGTAAAACAACATCAAGACTCACACCACAAATAGGAGGAGGAGCTCGGCCAAACACCCAAAAAGAGTGTACGCGCCAATTATATTATATATACATACACATGCCCCACAAAGTCTGCGTTCACCCAAATAGCCTTGTTAAATTTATTAAAAACAAAATAGTATATATTATGATTAAATTGAAATCTTTACAATTTGTTTATTTACTACATTCTCAGCTTTAAAGGGCAAAAAAAAACAAGATTCCTCACTTCACTTTTTAGATAACGGGAAAATAATTTCAGCAGCATGTAAATGTGGCACCAAAAAATCTGCGTTCAGCCTGTTTATTTCAATAATGCCGTTAATTTTAAGATATTTTTCCTTGTTTATATGAATTTTTGATTGCGCATTACTTCGACTGAATGTTAACAAAGCTTAGTTCAACATTTTATTTATAACTGGAGATAATTAAAGAACATGGAAGGAAAGGGAAAAGAAATAGGGGTTTCTGAGAGGAAAATAATTATAAAAATGTGGAAAGACGGAAAAAGTTTCCGAAATATTGGAAAATCTATTGGGAGAACGTATTCTTCTATTCAGCGAGTTGTAACAAATTTTCGACAAACTGGAATTTTTACATCTAAGCCCAGGTCAGGGCGTCCGAAAAAATTATCGACCAGGGAAGAACATTCTATAATCAACTTGGCAAAGGTTAACCCCCGGATTACATCCTCAAAATTAGTTGAAAACATAAATCAAACATTTAAAAAAAGTATTTGCGCTGAAACTGCCAGAAAAGTTCTACATCAAGCTGGATACCATGGTAGAGTCGCCCGAAGAAAGCCTTTCATTTCTTTTGTGAACAGACGTAAACGCATTCAGTTTGCTAATGAGTACATAAATAAGCCTCCCGAGTTCTGGAAAAAAGTAATATTTTCAGACGAAAGTAAATTTTGTATATTCGGAATAAAAGGCCGTCAAATTGTTTGGCGAAAACCTGGAACTGCTCTTGAAAAGCAAAATCTTGTTGGCACGGTTAAGCACGGAGGTGGCGGGGTTATGATTTGGGGCTGCATGGCGGCAAACGGGGTGGGTCAGTTAGAATTTATTGATTCGACGATGGGTAAATGGAGATACTTGAACATAATATATTAAAACGGAATTTAAAGCATTTTGGTTTCAACAAGATAACGACCCGAAGCACACAGCCGAGATCGTTAAGCTTTGGCTCTTGTACAACGCCCCAAAACAGCTTAAAACACCGCCACAGTCCCCAGATCTTAACCCTATCGAGCATCTGTGGGATCTATTGGAAAAAAGAATTCGTCAGCAAGTGATTACTAGTAAAGAGGTTTTGCGGAGTGTCATGCAGGCAGAATGGAGGAAGATAACAGCAGAGGAAACAGAGAAACTAGTAAGTTCAATGCCAAATAGGCTGAGTGAAGTCCTGAAGCAACGTGGATATCCAACTAAATATATTAGCCTTAATTTTTGCATATAGCATATCATTGGAGACTTTATGGTCGCTTTATTTACTTTTTACAGCCATTATTCACCGTTATCTAAAAACTTATGTGAGGAATCTTGAAATTTATTTTTGTTTTTGAAACTTAAACATATAATAAACATATAAATATTATATATACACATTTACAAAAATTATAAAATCAGGTTGTGTGTTTCATTCACTAAAAAGTTATTGTAGGGTGAACGCAGACTTTGTGGGGCATGTGTATATATATAAGCATTGTTGATGCGTAAATCTTTCCATGACGAAATGCCAATGAATACTGAATAAAATTATGTCAAAACACCACCATTAGAAAAAGTGCCTCCAATCTGATCATCCTTGACATATTTGTAGTAATTTCAGTAGCAGAAAATAGAACTTTTTGCCTTTTATCTCCCAAGTGTCGTCTCTGTTTTTCAAGTAGTTTCTAAATTTACCCGCTAACCAAAATCTGTGAAAGTGAATCGATTTTTAAACCAAAATCCTAACATTTAGATAATCTAAATGTTTCAATTAACTTGCCACACAATTTTAATGATACGCCACCGCAAAACCGCCAATCACCTATACACCTATTGCCAGCAGAGTAGAATTAAATTGGCTGGAGATGCGAATAATTGATGTGAATTCCATTGTTAACCCCTTAGGTGGTCGAACATTTTCACACTACCGCATCTATGGAATCAGTTGCTGGGTTTCTTCCTTTTTTTTCTTTTTTCTTTAACTGCACACTGCTGACTAATTCTTCTAAATCTCTGTTTTGCTGGCAATATTGTTGTTATTATTGTAGTAATACTCAGCAATTCCTTTCGATTTCGTTGAGTGGCATCGCCATCAATGTACTAACCTAGTCAGCTTAATAATTTACGGCCAATAGCCGACTGCGGTTGGTGCCAACACCAGCGCGATCCCAAGCTTTCAGCCTCCAGCCTACAGCAGCAGCTGCTATCTGCGCTCTTGTACGTATAAGTGCTTGTATACCTTGTCCAGCATGCGGCGTCAACCTTAGCGCCGCCAATGCCAAAAACCGCGAAATGGGCACACAATCAACAAAGCTGACGCCGCCAATGCTGCCGTCGATCTCAACGATTATGGCCGCTTATCAATTTCTCGAGAATTCAATCGATGTTGTTGCCACTTTTTTACTCTTGTTCATCAGCTTCGTGGTCATTTTTCGTTTTTTTTTTTTTGTTTTTTGTGCTTTTTAGTAATTCACGCGGCTAAAATTATTTTTCGCTTTCGTACCGAAAACCACAAAAACGGCAAAGGAGAAAAGGTTATGCAAAAAAATAATAAAACCGAAACAATTGAAAAAGGATCACAATCGCGCGAAAAACAAAAAACAACAAAGCCATACACGTTAAGGTACGAGTATAAAGATAAAGCGAGGTAAATGGTGTTGATATCCCGCGAGGCGTGTGAAGATGCTAACGATGCCGCCGAAACTTGTTAACCGCACAGCAATTCCGCTCGGCGTTGCTTTGTTTTCATTTTTTTATTTTTTTTTTTTGGTTTATTCTGAGTATTGAACCACTTTTTGCTTTTGTTTTTGTTTTACTGGTTGTTTTGGTTGAATTGATTTTACGTTATTGTATTTTTTCCCAGCTACGGAAAAAAAAATAAATTAAAGGAAGAAAAATTAAAATGCGCACGCCATGGGCGGCAGGTGGCGGACATAAGCGCATAGCATCAGCACGAGATACGCACACCTACCAGGAAATCTACATTGGATGTGCTCGTATTGAAATGACGCTGTGTTCAATGTTCGTGTGTGCATATGTGTATGTTTGTATTCTTCTGAGCCAGCGCAAGTATTTAGGATTAGGACAGTGTGACTGCGCATAACGAATCGGTTTTAATTAGTAGGCGGAAGGTGAAGAAACATTATATTAATTTAAATTAGTAAATTTAATTTTGCATAAAATTAAGTAGAAACGAGAGTTCCCACGAAAATTGTTATGGGAACAGTACTTTAAGATGCAACTTCGAACCTCTCTTCTTCATCTTGAGGTATTGCCGCTGGGTTCAACAATGCTTAGTTCTGCAGAAAGGTTAGCTTAAAATAGATTTGGGGAGTGTCAGACAAGTCTAAGCACTCAGTTAGGGAGATCATTGAACAACAGTGGCAGGAATAGAGAGACAGGATAGATACTGTATGGATAGTAAAACGGAGAAATTGCTTAGAGGTCACCCTCCCGCGAATCTTTTGGATTCATTGATGAATCTTAAGAGATTCTGAAGAGGAAGTGTATGAACCTTATCTATGCTCAGAACATCGCACCCTAACTGCCTAAGTCTGATTCATGAGAACGCCGGAGAGCTACAAAGAAAATGCTCTCCAGTGGCCCCATTTTCACGACAAGTGCAAGCATAATGGGTGGTCACGACAAGCATAGTGGGTGGTCAATGATTCCCTTGGTAGCCATATGCTGACCACAGCCATTGTGCCATGTGATTATACCTACCAGTACTGTCAGGACTTCTCTACTACGTTTTAGCAGAAAGATCGCTAATTTCCTGTTTGGTTCTTTCACAAAGCACTTAGCTGCTCTGCAGAAGCCCAACTCAGTGCAACAACTTCTATGGATAGACCTCATGAAGTCATCAATCCATAGTTGAACCGATGCAGAATTGACGCCTAGGAAGGGCTCAGGGCGCAGTAATGTGCCTGCAGAGCCTTTATCAGCTAATTTATCAGCCAACTCGTTCCCTGTAATACCGCAGTGTCCAGGCATCCAAGACAAACTTTGTTGTGTTTTGCAACACTGTTCAGTTTTGTCTTACAATCACCGACTAACTTCGAAGAGCAGCGTGGGTTAGCAAGGGCTCTCAGTGCAGCTTGACTGTCACCACAAATTCCAATACTACTATCGCACCACTTTTTCTCAATTAGCCAGTCTGCTACATTTAAGATGGCATAGACTTCCGTTAAGAATACCGTAGCCATCTGTTCTGTAGCGTAGGAGTACTTAGCGTCTTCATCTGTCAGACAGGTAGGCGATGGTAGGTGAAATGGTTGAAGTACCACTCTGGCACTCCCAAAGTAGCACTAAAAAGACGTTTTGATACCATTATGAGACCTCCAACAGGTAGATATCTACGGCCAGCCAGAAAAGATTGGCTGTCGAAGAAAGGAGCACTCAGTGACCTTAACCGTTTAGCTGCCAAATCTGGATATTTACAGAGAAAGTGCTCAACAGTTTCCTTCTCCGAAAGGTTCGCACAACTCCTGCAACGGGAGTTAAATGGTAAACCTAGCTTTTCTAGAGAATTTGATCTCAGTGTATTAGGTAATTTTACAGAGATAGATAAATTGGCTGATCTAGAGAAAACCCCGATTCCATTTTGGAGCCATCAGTGCAGACAGAGGTTCCAGCTTCGGCGCAGATTTCCTCTCTTTCCAATCCTGTCTATTTGGAAAGATTGCCCGGTCACGACCCCCAAACTCCAGTTTGCGAATAGAGAAATCTGTCCGAAGTGCAGAGAAATACGGTGTCAACTGCTCAAAAATGCCACCATGTCCCTTGAGAGATTGACTCCAGAGGCCAACCTCCTTTAACCTGATTGTGCTTTGAGCAGCGATGGAAATAACGTAAAAGTAGTTAGGACAAGTCGACATTCCGGGCAGCACTAGGACAGTCCTGTGCAACCTCTCCATTTTAGTGATATTATAGCCCTTCCGAAGGGCTTCCCACCAAACCAGGCATCCATACGGATGCAAATTGGCAAAACCACTACGTTGTACACCCAAAAAACGACCTCGGGTTTGAGTCCCCATTTTTCGTCGAACATAGATTTGCAGAAGTAGAAAGCTATGCTGGCCTTCTTTACCCAATTTTCAATGTGTAACTCCCAATGGAGTTTGGAGTAAAGTACGACTCTCTTCGTGTAACCTGATTTAGGCAACGGATCTACTGACTCGAGTCGGCAGAAAATTTATGTTCCTCTATTTGTAGAAGAATATCAAGTTGCGCGCTATAAATTGGAGTGCATGCTTAGTCTAACACCTAATAAAGCTTGTAGGGAATGTAAAGGGATGTCAATCCCGGAAGCGCGGTATTTTTTATACTTAATAATCCCTGTATAGCTCATGCAGCTTCTCATTTCATCGTTTGCTATATTCACGACGCCAATGCGCAAAGCTTCCTAAATCTTGAAAGAATATTCTAGCTAAGCAGTCCAATGATCGCCTCATCGGATGTTGTTGAAGTCCAAGATTTTGCCCCATACTTCGGGAGGGGCAAGTGTTGGTATAGGAGCGATGTAGCTTTACAGCTCAAATGATTCTTTTCAGCATCATAATGAAGAGAAGTCTCACAATAGAAAGTATGAGTCCTCGTTTGGTATCAAACTGCTCGGAGAGGTCCTTACCAAGCATATAAGTAAAAGAGCTGGTGGTGTTGCACAACATCTTTACATACATTAGTTAGGCGGACGCCGTAGCCGGATGGGGCATGAAACACAAAGATGAAGAAAGAGTTGTTTCTAATAGCGGTCGCCCCTCGGCAGGTAATTGCAAATCTCCGGGTGTATTTCTGCCATGAAAAAGCTTGTCTTAAAAAACCATCAGCCATTCGTAGTGGCCTTAAAACTGTAGATCCCCCCATTTGTGGAAGAATATCAACATCCAGAATCGAGTACAGCCAAACACCCAAAAAGGATGTGGGCGCCAATTACATATTTAAAACTCCAGGTAATTAACATGGAGTGAGATAGCAAAAAATCGGGTCGCGTTGACGATAAATTGACTCTCGGGCACCCCAGATTTAAAGGCTCTTATGTTACGGTCGGAATTCGAGGATATGGTAAATTTATTCCAGAAGATCATCATTATCTATCGCGCCACTATAGCACAAAGTCCGGCCCGTTTAGCGCCTGTACCAAAGCAAAAGGTGACAATTTTGAATAATTCTTTAGCCTTCCAGGATATCAGTCACCGGGTTGCCGTCTTAATTTTTAGAGTAGGCTCGATCCGATCTTTAACCCTTCTTTAAGCTGGCGAATTTTCTTGTAACATATTAGCGTATTTTTACAGCAATGAGCCATAATGCCTGCCGGCTCTGTTGAGGGATATTCCGCTGACTGCAAACCTAAAATTGGAGGCTTCTTACGAATTGGAGTATCTCCTCTCGCTTATTGCTCCATATCACTACGGGATTAAGAGTTGCAAAATCCCTTGAAATGTTGACAGCGGCATACGGTGAGAGTACTCTTAGTTAAAAAATGTTTACCAGTGGTACAATCTTTTCTCAGAAGGTCGAAAAAATGTGAATGACGACGCTCGCCCTGGACGCCCCAGCACATCAACAACCGATGAAAATGTTGGAAAGTGAAGAAAATTGTTATGGAGAACCATCGAATCACAATTAGAGACGTTTCTGAGGATGCCGACAAATCGGTTGGCTTATGTCATGCAATCTTTACGTAAGTTTTAGGCCTGAAGCGTGTGGCAGTGAAGTTCGTTCCAAAATTGCTGAATTTTTACCAAAAACAACGTCGCATGAGCATCGCCCAGGAATGGTTGAATGAGGTCAACGATCATTCAGATTTGCTTATGCTGTGGTCATAACTGGTGACAAATCATGAATATATGGTTATTTGGGCGGGTCGATTTAAAAATCGCTCATTGCTCTGTGAAAATCGTATTCTAGAGATCAAAATAAGGAACTTTGCTGAAGAACCATACCTCTAAAACGAATTCTGATGTCCCCCTATTTGGGTCGAACTTTTGGGCAGGGGCAAATTTTGAAAAATCCCACTTTGACCCATTTAAAGTGCTCCAATCGAGTTCAAATGTATGACCGACCCCCACTAACCCCCCCACCCATGCCAGTGGCCCACCCCTTGGAACTCCCCTGGGGGTTCCCCATACAATCATTTCAAAATATCATCATTTTTGGCCTTTACATGAGAAGTTCGACCCAAATTGGGGGACATCAGAATTCGTTTTAGAGGTATGGTTCCTTCGGCAAAGTTTCTTATTTTGATCCCTAGAATATGATTTTCACAGAGCAATGGGCGATTTTTTGCCTCCCCACAAATCGACCCGGCCTAATGGTTATGGTATCGAAACCATTGCCCATTCGTCCCAATGGAAGAGTCCAGGATTGCCAAGACCAGGAAAAGCTCGCCAATGTCAAGATTTTGCTCACTGTTTTCTTCGATTACCATGGCGTAGTGCATCAATGGTTCTTCCCACAAGGTCGTACGGTAAATAAGGAGTATTAAAAAACTCGGAATCGTGGCAAGAAATGCATGGCTTTCGCGTCATGATAATGCACCAGCTCACTTATCTTTGCTTGTGAGAGATTATATGGCCAAAAACAACACCGTTATCATGCCTCAGCCAACGCATTCACCAGAATGGCGACTTTTTCCTGTTCCCAAGTATGAAGAGACCCATGAAAGGACGGCGTTTTGCGACGATTGAAGAGATAAAAACCGAATCGCTGAGACAGCACAAGGACATACCAAAAAATGCATATCAGAACTGCTTTGAGGATTGGAAAAATCGCTTGCACAAGTGTATTATATCTGCGGGAGACTACTGTGAAGCAGATGAAATAGAATTGGATGAATAAATAAATATTTTTTGAGAAAAATTAAAATTCACCTTATTTTTTGAACCCACCTCATAAGCAGACTTGCTCCAAGTCAAACACCCGCTGCCATCTGCACTTTCTGATAGATAGACGATACAGATCTTGCATAGCGCTACGCCCAGACGGAAGTTTGGTTACAACGCAGAGGTACGAAGTTTTCAGTTTCTTGAAACGTATGAAAAAGGCTCCGCACTCTGGTCACTCTTATGTAAAAAACTTTCCCCATTAGCCGCACTTTTGCACACAGAAGCATCCTCCATATTCATGTAATACATGGTGGGCCATATAACGTTTGCTTTTTGAACCACCTATTTTTTTTTGAGGATGGTAACACAAATGACATGTCAAATGGGTTCATAATTTACTTAAAGGTTTGACATTTACGAAATGGGACGCTATACGCTTGAACAAAATTGGGAAATATTGAAAACCTATTTCCAAAGTGGTGACTCTTCTTCTTCTTTTCTGATTTTCACAGCGGTGGCTACGTCAATAAGCAAAATTGTCGGATTTGGGGCTCAGAAAATCCACACGTTACTGTAGAGAAGCAAATGCATCCACAACGAGTCACTGTTTGGTGCGGTTTTTGGTCTGGCGGCATCATCGCGCCATTTTTTTTTTCGAAAATGAGCGAGGAGCCGCGGTTACAGTAAATGGCGAGCGTTACCTTGACATGCTCAACGAGTTTTTGTTTCCAAAAATTGAAGATGATGACATGGATGACATTTGGTTTCAACAGGACGGTGCAACTTGTCACACTGCCAAAGTTACACTCGTACTTTTGGCTACCGTTTTTGAAAACCGAATAATCAGCCGAAATTCCGATATCAATTGGCCGGCTCGGAGCTGTGATTTAAGCACATTGGCCTATTTTTTGTGGGGAGCCGTTAAGGACAAATGCTATGCGAACCATCCAGAGACGATTGATGCTTTAAAACACGAAATCGAAGTTACCATTCATGAAATTGGAGCCCAAACAATCGAAAATGTGCTTGAAAATTGGGTTGCTCGAATGGCCTACTGTAAAGCCAGTCGCGACAGTCATTTGAACGATATTATTTCTCATTCATAAATGGCAATGTTCAATCTTCAAAATAAAAAAAATGTTTGAAAAAATATTGATTAGTTTTTTTTTTATAGCCGATTCAAAAAGCAAATTTAACGTGCCCCACCCTGTATTACTTGATTTAATTTTAGAAATTCTAGTTTAAGTGATTACACGAGTACTCGTTTGCAGGTATGTGCATATGTGTTTCCATTTTTATGCTTAACTGATTATCATTACAAAGCAAAAATACCTTTAAAAATTTTCACACAATCATCGTCTCAATCGAATGGCAGCAGAGTCATTTTTGGTCAAAAAGTATGCTGCCAAATGCTTCCATACCCGCTCATACCATTCCTATGCCACCATGCCCAGCCCACCTTAGCTACAGCCCGAATACTCCACCAATTCGGGCATACCGGTTCAGGCGCGCATACACTCTCGTACGACAAACTCATTCCAATCAAATTAAAAACTGGCGTCTGCCTTTTTATCATATCCTTATCAGATTGCGAGATCTTTTTCTTTATAATAAGATCTTTGTCACATCTTTAAGTGACCGTGGGTACCATACATCAACAAACACAAATCCACACATCCGCATACATGCATGCATACACCCGCTAATGCACACGTACGCACGTATACACACAGGAATACGAAGCCATAGGGGAGGCGGTGGAGAGGTGCAACAGAGCAATTCTCACAGCTTGTTTGGTGCGCATTCCAGCGCAATGCAGCTCGGTACGGCCCATACATACATGTTGAATAATGAGTGTGTGCCTACATATACATATACATATACATACATACATATATGAATATGCGTATATGGTGGGCGCATGAGAGGATGTGTGCAGTTGGCGTTGGCCGCGGACAACTTGTCTTGCTTTTTAGGTAAACTGCAACTGAAATATCCATTAGTTCTGCAACTTTTGCCGACGTGTTGGCTTATAAGTTTGTGTGGTTGTTGTAGAGCATCAGCGCTATTTACATCTGCTGCACACTGGCTGGCCGACGGGTTGGCTGGCTGTTGGCTGCTGGCTGCTGGCACGTTTGTTCTAAGCAGTTCAACTTGCATGGGCTTGAAAATTAACATGCGGACTTCTTAACGCATGCACACATTTATGTATGTATGTGCATACGCGTATATTCACACCCATACGTATGCACCTATAAAAACACATTTATGAAGTGTACCAAGTGCAGCCGACCGCAGTCACATTCATACGAAATCTCTCCAACGCATTTCTTAGCCGGCTAAAGTTCTCCTTTCGCTTTTGGGCGTCTGTCGCTAAAATTCCTCGCCTGGCTGCTGGCAGTCCAGCAGGCCAACAATGTCGACCATACACACCGCATATTTGCCGCATCTTTGAAACCAGCACATAACAAGCCAAATACTTCAATTTAATAAATTAATTGGCTTTGCAACAGCAGCAGCGGCATCGCTACCTTTTTTGGTCCACATAGCCAATTTTTTTCCACTGCTCATTTTTGTGGTACTCTTCATTTTGGAATTGCGTTTTTTTGTATTTGGCTTTTTTCCCGTTTTTTGTTTTTGTTTTTTTTTTCACTCACTGATTTTGATTTTGAAAGAGGTACACCTCCCATGAAAAGATAGAAATCTTCACTTCAGAGGCGGCAAATTTTACAGGGATCCGCTTACATTTCATTTGCGCTTCTACCGTCACCATCACTGGCTGCTCTGTCCTGCCCTGCAGTCCCACCATCACAGCCATATTCGTTGGAAGCTTAAACTTAGCACTGACGCGAACGGGTGAAAAAACGCTACCTGACTGCACCCGTTCGTCGAGGGCTTATGGTATACCGGTATGCCTGACTGCCTGACTGCCTGTCTGGCGCTGTAGCGAAATCAAAAAGACGAATATTTAGTTGGTCCACTCTGCAAGCCAGTGCGGCTTTTCAGCGCCATTGCCTACTTTGTGTGTCCAGCAAGTCCTGTTGTTGCTGATGCTTTCAACTCTCTATGGCCATCCATGCTCCCATTCAATGGCTACCATCCACGTCTACAACTCCACATTCCTCAAGCTCATTCGTTTATTACTTTTGTTGCGTTGCAACCCTCACCGATTCGCCACCATCCTGCGCTCGCAGACTCATTCGATCGTTTTGTGCTTCGCTGCATTTGGCTTCTTGTTTTTTCCTGCGATTTTAGGTGTTAATGTTTTCATTTCGGCCACCCAATTTCAGCATTCCACTTATCGCAATATACGTTAAGCGCCTGCTTGCCTGCTGGCCTGTTTCCCAAAAGCTCAGCAAACCCTCAACCATCGCCTTGCTCCTGCTCACTCCTTCATAACAGAGCGCAGAATTATTTCACATATTGTATGTATGTACGAGTATGTATGAATGTGTGTGCCTCAGGACGGCAAAGTTTCATATTGCATTTGAGTGACCCTATTTTGTCATCTTCGCTACATTGGCCGTGCGGATGCCATTTACGGCTACAGTTATCTCCATAATCTGCGCGAACAATGCGTACATACGGCGACGCATTTTTCGCAGTAGACCAAAAACGGTCGCAAAGGAATGACGCAATGGCGAATACTCGCGTCAATCGATGGCCACTTCGATCAATTGATCAGCCTCCCATCAGTCGATTCCCACTTTTGAGATATATACCCACATACATATTATTTTATACATACTACAGTTGCCATTTCTGCTGCGCATCAGCATCATTATGTCCCATATGCTTGGAATGCATTTATGCGCACATAATGCCCGTCCCACAGGAGAAATGTCCGGATCGATTCAAATGCGCTGCAGTAATCATTTTCGTTGCGATCGTATGACTGTCGTCTCTATTTACATTTACTTCATTTGCAGCGCCGCTAGCTGCTACTTGACAAAAACTGCATGGCAGAGTTATAGCAGTTGGGAGTCGCGCGTTGCAAGCTGGGGGCTGCCGGCGCTCTTTTATCCACCAAATATGATATCAACCCAAAAACAAGCGCATACGTTAACACTGTCTGCCGGCTAACCAGCTTGTCTTATTTCGCCGTTTAACCTTCACCCGCCCGCGGCCTCTGCCCCTGCCTCGACTCATATATCCCCAAAAAGGAGATTTTTTTGCACATTTCTATGCACATATATGCATATACGGATATGTATGTACAAATGTTCATATATATGTGTAAGTACATGTCTGTAGTATGCGCGAAGGCATTGTTTCTTGCACCCAGCGAACACTGTCGCTTTCGCACTATATTGTGATCGGTTGGTTGCACCGACAGCGACAGCGACGGCGATGACAACAAACTTACGATTGCAATATTGTCACCACCGCAACAGGACCAACCATAAAAAAGCAGCTTACTCTTGACTACTTCTTGGGACGCAGCGTTAAGATGCTACAAAATATTCAACATCACCAGCTAACTGGGCGGAGTAGCAGAGTTCGGGGGTCGGTGGCGGTCAGCGTGTCTACCATTGTGCTAACTGTCGTCGGTGAGTTGTGTGCGCCACCGGCGGCATCCAGCTCTTTGTCACATTTGCCTTTGCGCCACATTCGCAATCCCATACAATACAATTGTTATTGTTATTATTTAAAATCGATTTTATTTTTTCTTTACAAGTAAGAAACTCAGGCTGCTGTCGCATTTCGCCCGAATCGCGGCAACTGCGCGATCTTGTGAGTGTTATACCAAAAAGGTGTCGCTGATTGTCTCTAAAAGCGGCGCTTCACATCACCGCTATGCAGTTTTTGAACAGTGCACTTCGTAAATTTTTTCTTCTGTGTCCAAAGTTGATCCCAGAATGCAACTTGGTTTGCTCCTTTTCGTTTGGAGAACGCCTGCGTAGAGTGTGTAAAGAACTTGATTTCTTTTGGACATTTGGTAACTTTAGATTTTCTTACTTACACATTCTTACTTATGCAACGACCATTGCAGGTCTACTGGAATGCTGGAATGCTCAACATTCTGCAACTCACTAAAAATTAAAGTGGATCTTGCAATATTTCTATATTTATTTTGCTGACTACATACATAGAAGAGAATCGCTGTGAACATTACTGGGCATATATGTGTGTATGTATTGCAATTAGTGCTAGACGCTTGTGAAAAACTAATAGCCACAAGTATGCGGTAGAAGCTGCTGCTAATAACGGTAGAGCATCTAAAGCGCACGCTTCCTGGTCGGACTCAACATGCAGAAGGTAGGAAGCTTAGCCTATCAATAGTGACAAAATTATTCAATGGGATTTAATGTAAAATCGGGAGCCTGGGTGCCTCACGAGCTCAACGAAAAAATCAAAGAAAGTCGCCTTCAAATTGCTTCTCAGCATCTCGGCCGCCATCGAGCAGCAAGCGGTCATAAACAGCGCTTTTTGTGCCGAATCGACATAGAAGATGAGAAATGGTGGCTATACGTCAATATAAAGCAAAGAAAGGGGTGGGCGGTTCTAGAAGATACGCTAAAGCCGAGGGTCAAGCTGAATCTTCATCTGAAGACAGTCATGATATGCGTTTAGTGGGACTCGAAAAGAATGCCACAGTCAACAAGGAGCTCTATATTGCCCAGCTGCACCGCATGGATGAGGCTATACGACTGAAAAGACCTCATCGTCATAGTCAAACCATACTCTTTCACGACAACACCGGGCCCCATGTTGCACAAGTCGTCAAAGCCGCACTACAAGAGCTCGAATGGGAAGACCTTCTGCATTCGCCGTATTCTCCGGACGTTGCACCGACCGATTAGTATCTTTTCCGCTCCCTGACAAACCATATGAAGGGCGTTACCTTCGGTAACAAAGAGGTCCTTTAAAACTGGCTCAACAACTTCTTTCACGCGAGACTAGACGATTTTTGGTGGAACGGCATTAACAAATTGGTCGAGAGGTGGGAAGAGGTTGCAAACAGCAACGGCGATTATATAACTGATTAACTTATTGTTTTTTGTTTAAATAAAAGTCTTCGCTGAAAACCCTACGAACTTATTCTCCACCCAAATATTTTTTTTTTTCTTTTTCTTTTACAAGGAGGAAGCATAGGAAGCCTTTACTCCAAAGCCTTACACCTCCTACTTTGGAAGATTTTTGGAGCTTTGCACATTGCTGACAGGCGAAGGAACAATGAGCTGCTTAAGCTTTACGGACACATAGACATAGCGCAGCTCATCAAGGTCCAGCGGCTTCGCTGGCTGGGTCATGTCGTCCGAATGGAGACAAACGCTTCGGCTCTGAAAGTATTCGACGCTGTACCAGTTGGCGGTAACAGAGTAGGAGGAAGACCTTCTCTGCGTTGGAAAGATTAAGTGGGAAAGGACTTGACTTCACTTGGTGAAAGAAAGAAAGAAACGACTGGCGCGCTTTGTTAAACTTGGCCAAAACAGCGTAAGCGGTTATCGCTTCAATTAAGAAGAAGAAGAAGAAAAGTCATCGTGTAAATTTGCTATCAAAGTTGAAATTAACAGACTAACCCACATTGTCGGGCTGTCCTAGTGGAACCGTTGCCATCGTTACGCCAAATGTACTGTGGTACCACAATGAAAGTATTGCGGCATGTAAACAAAGAAAAAACAACAGGAAGTAAATTATATTTCATGAATTCAATGTCCGTCCTCAAAACAATTACGACCAAGTCAAATTAGAAATTAAAAGAAAAATTGTATTTTACCTACTTAGCTGGCAGCTACAACCGATGGTAGGTCTTGGCCGCTACCAAAATGTTGCGCCACTCGCCTCTGCATTGCGCGCCTCGCCGCCAGTTAGAAACAACAAAGGCGGTCAGGTCGTCGTCGACTTGGTCTTTCCGACGTTGCTAAGGACGTCCTTTTTTACGAGTTCAACCAGTGCACTTCGAAAAGGGCACCTTCTTTGCTGGAGCGTTATTGTTCATTCGCTCAGCGTGACCTAGCCAGCGCAGCCGCTGAATTTTAATGCGCTTTACTACGGCGATGTCGATGTACAGCTCGTGGTTCCACCGTATTCGATATGCATCAATTACGCAAAGCGGACTATAGATCTTGCGAAGAATTTTTGTCTCGAAAGCTCCTAATAACCGTCCACCGGTGTTCGTCAATGTCCAGGATTCAGCGCCATATAGTAAGACCGGGAGGATGAGTGATTGGTAGAGCTTTTTTCGTGCATAGAGAGAGGGCTCTGCTTTTCAGTTGTCTACCCAGCTCAAAGTAGCACTTGTTGGCAAGAGTTATTCTTCGCTGGATCTCTTGGTTTAAGTTGTTGCTGGTGTTAATGCTGAATCCTAGGTAGACAAAGTTCTTGACTATGCCGAACACGTAATTGTCAAACGCAACCTGCTGTTCAATACGCGTTTACTTTTTAGTTGTTGCCACAAAGTACTTTGTCTTGCTCTCTTTTACCGCAAGACCCACTCGACGGGATTCTTTTTCAAGACTGGAGAAAGTTGCACTGACTGCCCGCTGACTAGCGCCAACAATGCCGATATCATCAGCTTAAGCAAGCCTAGAAAATATCATAGTTCCTGAGATGTGGATGTTGACGGCGCGAATAATTTTTTCCATAATCAAATTGAAAAAATCTCTTGATAAGGGATCGACTTATCTGGAAGCCCGCTTAGTTTCAAATGGTTTTTTGCCAATTCTCACTGCGCTGGTGGTATTTGTTAGGGTCATCCTGCAAAGCCGGATGAGCTTTGCGGGAATGCGAAATTCAGACATGGCGGCATACAGGTGATCCCATATCTTACTGTCGAATGTATGGTAATCGACGAAAAGCAGGCAGGTGTCGATCTGCTACTCTTGGGTCTTCTCCAGGATTTGTTGACGAGGGGTTTCTACTTTTCACAAAGTACGCTTGATAGGACCTTGTATGCGATAATGAGGATGTTTATCCCTCGGTAGTTGGCGCAGTTCGTGGGGTCCCCTTTCTTGTGGATTGGACAGAGAACGCTGAGATGCCAGTCGCTGCGCATACTTTCATCCGACCATATTTTGCCTATGAAGAATTGTATTACGTTAAGTATTATAACTGTTTTTTTGTAGCCTGACTGAAACCGATGCATTGGAACCGGAACCATATAATTTGACCTAAATTAATTCTATGTCAAAGAAGGGGAAAAAAAATTTAATTTTATTCTCGTAAATTGAGCTGAAGTTAGATCGAGTTAATGCAAATGAAAACATGCAGACTGCATATATACACAATAGGGCGGGTCGATTTAAAAATCGCTCATTGCTCTGTGAAAATCGTATTCTAGGGATCAAAATAAGAAACCTTGCCGAAGGAACCATACTTCTAAAACGAATTCTGATGTCCCCTAATTTAGGTCGAACTTTTTAGTTTCTTTTCTCATGTAAAGGCCAAAAATGGTGATATTTTGAAATGATTGTATGGGGAACCCCCCAGGGGAGTTCCAGGGGGTGTGCCACTGGCATGGGTGGATCGGCCGTCCAAAGTTAGTGGGGGTCGATCATACATTTGGACTCGATTGGAGCACTCTAAATGGGTCAAAGTGGGATTTTTCGTTCGACCCAAGTTGGGGGACATCAGAATTCGTTTTAGAGGTATGGTTCCTTCAGCAAAGTTTCTTATTTTGATCCCTAGAATACGATTTTCACAGAGCAATGAGCGATTTTCAAATCGACCCGCCCTAACAAGCATACATACATAATGAAATTTTATTTGAGCGCCATTAACATAAAATAAAACTTTTTGCGTGCGCAATTTTCTTTTGTCCTGATTTCTATGCCTTTCATCTTCACGCTATTTCGTTCGCATTTATTCACTAGTTTGGCTTTTTTATCTATGTATGCATTTCCTTGTCATTTGGAATTTTCCAAGTCAGTAGTTTTTCTTTTGGCACTAACACAATGCAGGAATCGTTTGGCGGCAAGCAAGCAAATGCCCCGCCCTTTACACCCACAACTGAAAGGATCTTAGGGCACTGCAGTTACATTTGACTGCCAACGTGCAGCTGTAAATGCGGATAAATTCAAGCATGCAGATATGTGGGAGTGTGTGTGTGTGTTTGTGCGAGTATATTTGGAACGATATTTTTGTGCTCAAAGTTCATTCTGTCTGTCAACATTAACCATTTCAGTATTCTATATGCATGTATGTTTGTATGTATGTACATGCGTATGTTTTCATTTCTGTTAGCTTCTACAGTGCATCCGTCTTATGTTATAAGCTTTAATGCTCGCATTGCCTATGAGTTTCTTTGATTCCCAAATTTTTGGAAGTGAGCCCAAATTAAATTTTAATAAAATGAGAACTTCCTTTACAACTTTGTAACTGGTGAGAAATGTGATGTTTCCAACATGAACCTGAAACTAAGCGCCAAAGTGTCAAATGGAAGGCCCCAGACGAGCCACCACCCAAAATATCGTTTGGTGAAGTCAAAAATCAAGTCGATGCTCCTTTGTTTTTATGATTCTAAGGGAATTGTCCACAAAGAGTTCACGCCAACGGGCGAGGCCGTCAATACAATTTTCTATCTTGGCGTTTTGAGGCGTTTGTTGCATCGCGTTCGTCAAATGAGGAAGCAGGCGCTTATTTCATGATAATGCACCGTCTCATCGATCCACTCTTGTGACTGATTTTTTGACTAGTAATCGCATTTTAACCATCAATCACTCACCACATTCGTCTGATATGGCTCCCTGTGACTTCTACCTATTCGAAAAATTGCCTTTGGCCATGAAAGGAAAACGTTTTGCGTCGGTAGAGGCTATCCAAAAGGCTTGCACCGACTTCCTGAAGGACATTCCGGATTCCGATCAATGACCTGACACACATTTTCGTAAAGCTTTTAGATCGCGCAAAACAGTGTATCAAGGACAGAGAGGACTTTTGAATATATAAACTTGAAATTATCAGAAAAAAGCTCCTGTCGTTTCTATTTAAGCTCAGTTTTATTTACGAGTGTTTTGGACTTCACTTTGTATGAACAGCATTTCATTAGATGAAAATGTGTTTTCACTTTTACTTTTTCTCAAATTTCTTGAGGTATGAATGTTCTCCAACCGAAGAAGCATATAAAGGGTGACCAATTTAGAGGTATCGCATTTGAAATTGAAAAAAAAACAACGAAAATTCAAATTGATTGGACAATCCTCATTATTTTTGTGTAGAACCATTCATGACATTTATTTTTTAAAGATAATCTGTTCCAAATGTTTGCCGTAACTGCGCCATAATTCGGCCATGCGTCAACACCAATTTTGAAAGACTTGCTGGGGAATTTCGGTGGTTATCTCGTGAATTACTTTAGTAATGTTGGACTCCAATGCCTCAATCGAATCTGGTTTATCCACAAAGCATTTAGACTGCACTTACCCCCTCACAAATAAAAGTCCAAAGGTGTGATATCACACGATCTTGGTGGTCAATCCATTGCTCCGAGACGAGAGATAAATTGCTCACCGAAAAGATTACGCACGATGACGTGGAGATCACGGGCCTCAATTTTCGGCATCAAAATGTCGCTTATCATGGCGTTGTAGCATTCGCCATTCACTGTTACATTGGCGCCAGTCTCGTCTTTAAAGAAATATGGACCGATGGTTCCTCCAGCCCATAGACAGCACCAAACGGTTATTTTCAATAGATTTAATGGCTGTTCTTAAGTGGCTTCGGTTTGCTCTTCACTCCAAATACGGCAAATTTGGTTATTGGCATAGACATTAGAGCAAATATGGGCTTCATAGCTGAAAAAAATTCGGGTCCCAAAATTCGGATCTTTGGGGAGTTTTTCAAGAGCCCAACAACTGAAATTATGACGCTTTGGAAGATCGGCCGGCTTCAAATCTTGGACTAGCTGTAATATATACGCTTTAAACACAAGACCTTGGCATAAAATCGCCCAAGTAGCGCCATAAGATAGGCCAAGTAGTTGAGATCGGCACCAAATCGATTTTCTGGGTCTTCGGCGAAGCAGCCGCTCGTTTGCAGCCGCAATAATATATTCCCTTCACTACAAATCTAATATATGTACTACACCATAAGTTGGCCTGGGCCAATGAATACTGAAAAAATTATGTATTTAGTTTGACAGTAGTCAAGCGAGATCTGTCAAAGGAACCCTATTGGAAAAAGTGCCTCCAATTTTATCACTCCTTACATATACTCGTATCTCAAGGTAGATTGTGTTTGCTTGTCAATGATGTTTTCTGTAGGCTCCTGCCTTCATTTACCTGCCTTCTGCCTTCTACTAAATATTCCTATTTACAACACTGCCACAATTTTGTGGTTGCCACATCGGCAATCACTCTGAAAATCGTGTGTTGTATTCCAAATATGGGAAACTTATCATAATAATGATTTTTGTTAAATTATGGAGCGCCACTCCACAGACATTTTTGTCATGCGAAAACTTCCTCATTATGCGATCTGTTATTCAGAGAAAAATTGGTGGAAGCTCATCCAGGGCCTATCAAAATGCCTATATTTGTTTCAGACTTTCAATTTTAAATGTTGGGCAATCAATTTTCGCGTTTTCATATACTATCCATTTCCCGCGGCAGGTGGCCGATTGCCGAGCAAATTTTTACATTTTCACGATGTCACTACAGCAACGTCAAAGAAATGAAATGTAACTAAATGTAATGAAATGTAAATAGACTCAGCCGATAGTTTAAGTTGACGGGCAAAATATTTATATACAAATATTAAAAGGTATACATTAGGATGGAAACTGAAAGTTTTCAAGCCACTCCCAACAATGTGCCCGGCCACACTGCGTAATGTGGTGGCAGCCTGCGATTTGGAAAGGTGTTGCGAGGGGGACCAAAATATGCAGTTGACAGACCAAGACGAGCTCCTGATGATCACTAAACGGATCAAAAACAATAAAGCTCCTGGCCCAGACGGAGTCCCCAACGAGGCACTAAAAGTGGCAATTCGAAGTCATACCGACATTTTTGTAGATCTCTACAACACATGCCTAAAAGAAGGCACCTTTCCAACTCAGTGGAAGTTACAGAAGTTACTGGTGCTGATTCCAAAAGGACCTAAGCCTGCGGAAGATCCTACATGCTCGACACCGCAGGCAAAATTCTGGAACGGTTGATCGCGAATCGTCTTGAGGCTGCCATTGATGACGCAGGCGGTCTATCATCCTCGCAATTCGGATTTCGCAAGGCTACTCAACCACAGATGCTGTAGCTGCAGTTAAAATCATTGCGCAGAAGGTAATCGAAGGAACTCGGTGGTTATACGGTAGCAAGGAGTACTGCCTAATGGCAACGCTAGACGTTAAGAATGACTTCAATACCGCGAACTGGAACCAGATCCTGATGACGCTTGATTGCTTCCAGGTTCCAACGTATATACGCAGGATTATCGTCAGTTATTTCACTGACAGAACCCTTCGCTATAATACCGATGCGGGTGTTAGAGAATATAAAATAACTGGCGGAGTTCCACAAAGCTCAGTCCTAGGCTTTTTGCTGTGGAATATTATGTATGACGGAGTCTTACGTCTCAGTTTATCCCCAGGGTCAAAAATTATAGGGTTTGCTAACTATATCGCTGTTATGGTCGTAGCTAAAGTACTCCACCAAGCTGAAGCAACCTGCAACCAGGATGTCGGCATGATAAAAGAATGGCTGCGCAAGAACGGTCTAACTCTTGCGGATCATAAGACGGAAGCAGTGCTCATTAGCAGCAGGAAGAAGGTGGAGTCAGCAAATATGATGGTGGGCGAAAATACCATAGGATCGAAGCCGTTCAATAAATACCTGGGCGTAATAATCGACCATAGATTAAACTTCAGAGATCGCCTATCATACGCGAGCAGAGGCAGTAACAGCACTGACGCGCATAATGATGAACACTAGAAGACCTAGGCAAAACCGCAGGAGACTACTTAATACCGTGATCTCATTGATTTTGTTGTATGCAGCTCCGGCATGGGCGGAAGCAAGTTGTATGAAATCAGTGTATCAGAGTGCCCTCAGAGTGTGCTGCGCGTTTCGAACGGTATCCGAAGACGCCATTATGATTTTTGCAGGACTACTCCCAATAAATTTAATGGCAAAAGAGTACGCTGAAGTTTACCAAAACAAAGCTACTTCAGAAAGGCAGACAATACGCCAGGAAGCAAGAGAGCGTAGGTTGCGTTCAAGGCAGGGGAATTGGAATTCGTCCCTGAACGGACGCTGGACATACCGTCTGATTCCTTTAATAGCCAAAGAGGTTAACCGTAAACATGGACAGTTAGACTATTATCTGACCCAAATACTGACGGGACATGGGTGTTTTAAATCCTATCTATATAGGCTTAAGCACGAAGACGACCCGTACAGTTCTCATTGTGCACCAGCTGAAGAAGACGCAGACCATGTTTTGTTTGTCTGTCCGCTATTTGTGTTCGAAAGGGAGGAATTAAGCACTAGGGTGGGGAAGCCAATTTTGGCTGACAACCTAGTGAATATTATGTTAGAGTCAAAAGAACATTGGTCCGCTGTATCCAAACTGCGTCGCGCTGAACAACAGCGCTGATCTTTATGAAGAAGCAATAGGCCGCTCTCCTTCCCGTCAAGTATCACTTAACGTCGCTGAACAACAGCGCAAATTTTCAGGAATTCGAAATAGGCCGCTCCGCCTCCCGCGAAGTAACGCCTAACGGTTGTCCCGCGGTGGGAGGGAAAGGAAGCTGGGGTGGGTTTTTAGTGGGTGAGTCGAAAGGCAAGTCCCACACTGTTCGGCTTTCAATGTTTTGTGCCACCTCAACAAAAAAAAAAATACATTACGTATAAACATTTTATACCATATTTGGGAAAAGTACGTTTTTTCCTATGCAATTTCAATGGTAATTTTTAGAGCGTGGCGGCACTGGTAAATATTATTAAAAAAATGTAACCATTTGCTTATAAAACAGACTTAACGGGGCAGCATCGGGAGCGCAAAACAATTTTTAAATCTACCCTAATGTAGGCTACAAGGGGGAATTTTTTTTCGGAATTTCAATACGCATACCCTTTATTTTTTTCCATTTGACTCTAAAAACTTAAATATAAAATATTATTGAGATCGGATGTCATTAACCCGTGCCGACTTGATGTCAAACTTTAAGTTTAAAAGTTAGTATGAAAGCAATAGGCTCACAATAGAGAAAAGTTTAATTGAATTTTTAGATTAATTAAATAAATAAAAATAAAACACATATTTCCTACTCGTATTTATTTTCTTTTTATTATAAAAGGGACATCAATCATCGAATTTTCTTTTCAAAGTTTGCTTTTTACAGTCGTCATATACCTGTCTGTGTTCTTGTATGCAACGTAATAAAAATTGTTTTTGCTCCTCTTGAACAGTGATCAAACCATGGAAGTCTTGCAATAATTTAGCCGCTCTTTCTGCCGTATCATTAGTCAGTTCTAGCAGCTTCTTTTTAGCCTATAGAAACGAATCATCATTTGACCACGAAGAGGGGCACTTGTTCAGAAAACTGTCGTCAATCTGGAGTCGATTAAACAGGAACTTGCTTTTGACAGAGACGAAGTCATCAAGGTTTCTCTCTGAAATTAAAACAGATAGATCAGTAATCAATTATACCTATTAGCAAACTTAGTCATAGAACAAAATCAAAACTTAATTAACGTACCAAGAATTGAGCCTCAGAGTTCTTCTTTGGATGCAATGTAACGTTTATTGTGGGCTGTTGGGTTTTCTCTAGTTAAGTTAGTAATCATTTTTACTTTAGTTTCTAGATCGACATCATCATCAAATAAAGCCAAAATAGATACTTCATCTGTCAAATACCACAAATGCTGGCAAAACTTCTGCAAAGCTGCTCTTGAAATGCTTTTGTCTATTGTTTCGTAATTTTTCATGGCCTTCAAAAAACACAAATCCTGATACGGCGCCTTTACTGCTAAAATACATTGGAGCCAGGGTTTTACGTAGGATGTCACGATGAACAGACATACGTCCAACAGAGCTGCCTTATCCTTGTTTGAAGTTCTGAATTGAGAGCTAAGTAACGATATTTTTAATGAATAAATGGCTCTCGCCAACCATCGAGCCTGGTGCATAGCATCTGGAGGCCGAATCTTAAATTTCTTTCTGAATCTCCGCCAAGAAATATAATTGAAAGCTCAATTAATTCGCGATAGCCATCTCTAACGATTTCTTTGGTTATTTCAGTTTTGTAGAATACTAGCAGCTTGCAAATTTCCGAAACATTAAAACAAGATAGCTTTTCTGTACAGCTTTGTTTTTTCTCGTGATCGATATTTTTCCAGTTTTCTCGGAATTTCTTGAATAATGGGATGTCTGGGTTTGTAGTTACTTGACTGCCTTTAAGTGCTAATTCGTAAACGTGATGACGGCAAGCAAAAATAAGTATAAGTATAAGTATAAATAAGTATCACAACAGAGAATCTGCGCTTTTTCTTCAAGGTTCCAGTTCGTAATAGCATCCCAAACTGCGTCTGCCTGTTCCCTTCCTGTCGAGCTATCCAATTTAGGAACAGCAATAATTTGTTCTTTATTATCGTACGTAATAACTACCGGTAGGCGTTCTTCTTTACTTTTACGTGAATCTAGAGCTGGCAACAGTTTTCCGTCCCAGTGGATAGTTACCGTGTCCGGGACCTTGTTTTGAAAATCAATTTTTATAGCTTCAGCCCGTTCTTTTCGCATTTCCGTACGAACTCTATGGATGGAGGACTTGCTTATAGGGAATTCATCCGTATTGTGCCCCTGGGCCTCAATAGTAGCTTTAATTATAAAGACAGAATCCCTCACACTTAACTGACACCTGTCTAATGCGGCAACTAACCCCGGAGTTATGATATTTTTCCGCATAGAAGTTTTATCGGTGACCGGGCCGACCTGGTTCTCTTTGGCGCTGCAAGAAGATCTTATCTTATTATTTATTTTAATCGATTGAAGAGCATCGGCATGTGCGATGTCAAACAAATTGTTTAAGTTTGAAACAAACTCCTTTCGACGCTGTTCAAACACTTCTAGAGCTTTTTTCGCATTTTTTTGCAATTCTCTCCAAACTTGGTATAAGTTAACTAGTTTCTTAACACAGTTAGATATTGCACTGGTCGGTATACGTGCCTTTTCCCAAAAAATAATACACTCACGAATTGTGAGATTTGCACTTTCATTGACACTTAAGTTGACTTCACGAATATTATAGAACAAAACTGCCAGTACTTGCCCGTTAGAGGGAAGTTGAGAACTGGTGATTTGATGTTTTACGTCCCCTATTAAAAATATCTCCTTTTTGGAACTTCGTAACTCCACTGACATGTTTACTACACGAAAAAAAACGCGATTACTAATAAAACAAACAAGTAATTACACGCAATCAATCCGACAGTTCGCGCGCGCCGTACTATACAAGTACCGTTAGGTTTCCGCGCAACTCGGCACGGGTTGCCGTGATTCTAAATAGACGAAACTTTATTTTTAGATGTTTTGAGACCATTCAAACAAAATAAGAGGGTATGCGTTAAAAAAAAATATAATTTTTTTGGGACACTCTAATGCGCATCAATGCATGCATACATATATTAGTATGTATTTATTTATCTACTATTGCATAACTAATCCAATTTTTCTCTAACCAGATTGCCAAGAGCTTATTTGAATTTTGATTAAAAAACTTGATAGTAATTTAAACACAATTTTCTCTCTTTTTCGATAATATCTATTTTCTCGCTATTTTCTATTTTTTCTCGCTGTTCAGCAAAAGCAACATCTATTAATGTCTCTGTGCGTGCCCCTTTTTCTCTATGCCCATCCTCCTGACGTTGCTACAAAAATGTCGGAACAAAACAAGCGCCAACAAGAAAAAAATCACGCGCCCAACAAAAGTAAAAGAGGAGGGAAAATGAGCAGCCCAACCGGCAAAGAATATCGGCGCCAAAAACTACTAAAATGCGAATTGAACTCTGCGCGGCTAAAGGACAAACTCAGAGATGGCAGTGCGTTTCACATATACGAATTTGTATGTACATTCAGATGTAGCGCTGTCGGGTGTAGTCCTGTTGAACTCCATCAAGCCACTACCACTATTACATAACATACCACTGCACTGTCATTAATATTAAGTCAGGTTATGGCAGCAGTCAGCTAGAATTTTTCCAAAGGATGTCTGCGCACTAACCAACTTAGTTACCGACCAAGCGAAACTTTACATGGCTAGGCACATACATACATATGTACAGTGGATCCAAGGTAAAATGGGACATGTTCGAAAGATTGTTGGCAAAATATATTAAAAATTCCTTGGAAAGTGTGATTACATTGTAGCGTTTGAAAACCTTTCACTACTGTAAAATATCGAAAATTTTAATTTCCTCAATGTGTTTGTTGGTTTAAGAATGCCGTCAATAAATAAATAAATACGTGAAAACTCAATTTCAGAACTGAGATAACTCAATTGTGAAAGCCAAACGGAAAATGTTGGTGCACCAAATATCGCGTATCGGCGCTCACATCACTGTTGAGAGTTATGATTTCATGGCTGTTTGAGACTTCGTTTATCTAGGAACCAGCTTTAACACCGTCAATAATGTCAGCCTTGAAATCCGGAGAGTCTCCCTTGCCAACAAGTGCTACTTTGGACTAAGTAGGCAATTGAGTAGTAAAGTCCTCTCTCGACGAACAAAACTAACACTTTACAAGACTCTCATCATGCCCGTTCTAACGTATGGCGCAGAAGCATGGACGATGACAACATCCGATGGGGCGACGCTTGGAGTGTTTGAGAGAAAGATTCTGCGCAAGATTTTTATACCTTTGCACGTTGGCAACGGCGAATATCGCAGGCGATGGAACGATGAGCTGTGTAAACTTTACGACGACATAGACATAGCGCAGAGAATAAAGATCCAGCAGCGATATGTTGGCTGGGTCTTGTCATGCGAATGGATACAAAGGCTCCGGCTCAGAAAGTATTCGATGCAGTACCAGCTGGTGCTAGGAAGAGGAAGACCTCCTCTGCGTTGGAAAGTTTAGATTGAGAAGGACTTGGCTTCACTTGGTGTATCTAACTGGCGCCGGTTAGCACGAGAAAGAAACGACTGATGCGCTTTGTTAAACTCGGCCAAAATCGCCAAGCCAATCAAGAAGAAGAAGAACGGAAAATGTTTTCTTAGTAGTGAAGCGGCTTTACAAATGTTAACAGTTCTCTCCAATCGTTTTCATCGAGCCTGTCGTCAAGGTAAATGCCGAATATTATCGGAAAAGTATTCTGGAGGTTGCTTTGAAGCCGTGGGCAGTCTGCACATTTCGGTGACAGACGTGACATGGACGTTTCAACAGGACTCGACATCGTCTTACAATGCTCGAGTGAAGCAAGAATGGCTACAAAACGTCATCAGACGCAAATCCAATGGATTATTTTATTAAGACCATTTTGGAGAGCCAGGTCCGAACTAGGAGACTCACCAACACCAACACTTCGTTGCTATCGAACCAACGATTGATTGGACTAGTGTGTAAATGCATGTGAAATGATCGTGCGGAGTTCGGCTGCAGAGTCTCCCAAGTGACGTTGGCGGCCACGTCACTCACTTCTCCTTAAATATTAAATTTAAATTACCGCCCGTCCGTTTGCTCTTACAGACTACAACTCTCAATGTCTATGAGTTTATTCGGTACCAAAAAATTAACAGCCAGCCGAAATTAAATTTCACTAAAATGTATATAAAGTTCGGCCCGCACTACATATAGCACCTCTTTACTTTTTAGGTGCTTGTTTGAGTTCAAAAATCGTATGCGGGGAACATTTATGCCTTGGTGTCTCACTTTGTCCTGCAGCCACTGTACATACACACAACACAAACAGTCTTACTTATAACTAATCTCTTTTCTTATTTATGCTGAAACAATTTTCTTATTGTTATTATCATCTCCTGTCCCATTTTGTAGTTATTTATGCATGAGTTTTTGCATTTTTGTTGTATACAATTTTTTGAAAACTTACTGATTTCGTATTTTGGTATGAAGATACGTAGCAGAGACTTTTATGTAGTTGATGTCATTATTCTCACTCTATTGTAACACATTTGGAATGAATTTTTTTCCTACTATTCAGTTAGTTTATGTACGGCTAGAAGACTTTTGGAAGGAAATCAAAAGTTGGCGTTTTGCCGTTGCCATGAAGTTGGTTGCAATTTATTTGCAAAGATAAATGGAGGAAACGAATAATGAAATCTAAATTCGTAACATTCGTTTTTAACAGAAATGTAGGCATTTTGAAGTATTGTTTGGGGAGTAAATTCAAGCGTTTTTAACGAAGACTTTTATTAAAAAAAACAATAATTTTATCAATAAGTTCATCAGTTATTATATAATCCCTGTTGCTGTTTGCAACCTCTTCCCACCTCTCGACCAATTTGTTGATGCCGCTAAAGTCGCCTGGTCTGGTTAAAGAAGTTGTTGAGCCAGTTTTTAAGGACCTCTTTGCTATTCAAGGTATCGCCCTTCATATGTTTCAACAGGGAGCGGAAAAGATGGTAATCAAACGGTGCAAGGTCCGAAGAATACGGCGTATGCTGAAGGACCTCTCATTCGAGCTCTTGGAGTGCGGCTGTGACGACTTGTGCAACATGGAGTCTGGAGTTGTCGTGAAGGAGTATGGTTTAACCATGTCGATGAGGTCTTTTTAGTCGAAAAGCCTCATTCACGCGGAGTAGCTGGGCAATGTAGAGCTCCTTGTTGACCGTGGCATTCTCTTCGAGCATTTCCCAACGCACCATGCCCTCCCAGTCCCACCAAACACATTTTATGATCTTTTTTGGGTGGAGATTTGGCTTTACTTTCGGCTTTGGCGTATCTCCTGGAGACACCTGGAGCCTTCGTATCGATGTATAGGAACTATATCTCACCTCCCGTGACGATTCGGTACAAAACGCGATGGTTATGACCGCGTGCTGCTCGATGGCGAGCGATTTTTCGGTAAATCCCATTGAATGAAGGTGATTGAGAATCGTTTTCTTGATGGCAGTCAATTCTTTCCGCCAATTCACGAGTGGCTCGACGACCGTTCTCCTTCAAAAGTGATTTCGGACGTTCTTCATCGATTTCAGAAGGCGTCCCGCTGCGGCACGTGTCAACGACGTGAAAGTCGCCATTTTTTAACTTTTCCAACCATTTCCGCGCTGTAGACTGGCCTATCACACCTTCTCCACACGTAGCAAATGTCTCGGGCTGCTTCGACAGCTTTTTGAACTCGAGAAAAAGCAAAGAACAGCAGGTGTCGAAAATGTTGTTTTTTGCCTCCTGGATATTTCATTTTTTCGTTTTGTAGGGCAGAAAGAGTTCTATCGAATGAATACTTACCCTTAACCAAACAACAAACAAATCGTTGTAAAACGAAAGAAAATATAAAAACGCTATGGACTTATTCCCCAACCCAATAGATAATCCCACCCGTCCCTCACACCCCAAAATTGGACCACTATTCAGAGAAACATAAAGCGTCTTCAAATTAAGGGATTTTATAAGCAAATGACTTGGCCTCCCATTCCAGTTCGGTTGCATAGCCATTAGTCTCGCAATCAGAAGGCGGTACAATCTGCGAAACAGACGCGAACAGTGCGGTGAAGTTGAAGTGCCCATCGGTAAGACTAAAATCTCTCATAAAAAGCCGTCTACTGTTTGAAGGCGGTGTGAAACTGACCCTCCATTTACGGAACCTCAAGTCGCACCACGGCGGCCGCCGTAGCCGAATGGTTTGGTGCGTGACTACCATTCGGATATCAGAGAGAACATAGGTTCGAATCTCGGTGAAACACCAAAATGAAGAAAAAGTTTTTTCCCTCGGCAGGCAATGGCAAACCTCCGAATGTATTTCTGCCATGAAAAAGCTCCTCATAAAAAATATCTGTCGTTCGCAGGCGGCGCAAAACTGTTGAACCCTCCATTTATGGAACTTCAAGTCGCACCACGCAAATTGCAGGAGGAGCTCGGCCGAACAACCAACAAATGATGTATTCGTAGATTAGATTCGATTCTTTATGAGGTCTGCACTTCGACCACATGGTATGTTCCCCTGACAGTCGGTTCTACGTTACCGAAACGATCCGCATTTACTATATATCCGGCCAAGGACTGCTACTCCAGCAGCACCCCTCGTACATGTACGGGGAATGTTTTTGCTGCTACAACAAAAACAAACACATGGTATTTTGTGCCCTCTACTCATTACAGTACCTCATCCAGACCCAGTTCTCTTATTAAACTCAGAATGGAGCTGAGCGTATGTGCCTTTTTTCTGGCTGCAGTTGACCGAGATGTCTGAACCTTCTCCGCGTTATAGCGCTGCATTCCAGGATACAAGGTACATTGGAGTCTCCTGAGATTGGTCGCAGAAACGACAAGAGTCCGTAAAACTAAGTCCCGATCATATGCAGATGACTTCGCAGTCTGTCTGCAGTGTCCTGTGAGAATGTCCGTTAGCATCCTCGGTGTATGCTTGGGGTGGGTTGAGTTTTTCAAAACTTTTTTTGGTTGTACCCGCCCTGTAGGAATTTCGCCCGGCGTAGCCCCATAGTTTGGTGCCAGCGAACATCCCTTAGCCTTAGCTCTTTACACCTAAACTTCTCTTGGATGGTGTTTTGTGCCAAAGCAATAAAACGCTCGGGTTATATTATAGGCGAGGTCACAGCCTCTCTCGTAAAATGCGTCTGCTATTTCGTTCCCAAATATATGATGTAAAAGCCAATTCAATTGATATATGGCTACTCTTACGTCCCAGGTGTTGTAGTATGTTAAGCTTCTTCTTATCCAAAATTAACACCGAAATATTCAGCATATCCGGCTTGTGAATTTGCCTCGCAAACATTAACTCTTCAAATTTCCACTTAAATCTACTCATCTGCTGAAGTTACCGAATACAAATTTTGCTTGGCACTCGAAGTGTAACCAATTAAAAAGGTCATAAATTTAGTTGAAATTTAGTGTGAAAATAATACAAAATTAAGAATCAACTAACTTTTATGACCCCCTTTTGCCTTGCTCTCCAAAATAGTCCAAAGAGAATAATCCATTGGATTCGCGTCTAGTGAATTTGAGAGCTCTTGTGTGGACGTTATGAAGTTTGGAACGTTGTTTTTTAGCCATTTTTGGATCACTCGAGCTTTGTGAGACGGTGTCGAGTCCTGTGGAAACGTCCATGACACGTCTGTCACCGAAATGTTAGTCAGCCCACGGCTTCAAAACAACCGCCAAAATACTTTCCCGATATTATTTCGCATTTACCTTGACGCCAGGCTTGATGATAACGATTCGAGAGCACCCATCTGCGGTTACAGCGAGTAATGGTTTGGCTTGTGGCGGTGCTGCCTCCTGATGGCCAATCGATGAACGGTCGGTCAAATAAACCCTACTGTTTTGGGAGTTTACAAATTGCTCAATTTGAAAGAAGATTTTCTCTTCAGAAAACACAATGTTCGGAAATTGGCCGCTTTCGGCCAAGCTAAGCAACTCCCCGCTCTCTCAAGTCTGACTTGTTGTTGCTTTGGTGTGAGGCTTGTAAGGCTTAACTTTGAAATCATTTTTCAGTATGCGGCGGATGCTACGGTCAGATATTTTCAGTTCTTTTGCCATTTTATGGCACTTCGTCGGGGATTTCGCTCAAGTCGCTTCTTCACTTTTTGAAATATTTCACGTGACGTTGCGGTCTTCTGATGGCCACCATCATGACGTTTCGCAATGCTACCTTTATCGGTGCAACGAGTAGAGGTGCGATAAGCAAAAACTTTATATACTTGAAGGTGCTCGAGCTCACGAGCAATCGCTGAGTGTGATTTTCCAGCCAAATATAATGCAATCCGACTATTACGTTTGAAATCCATTACTGATTTTCTTTTTTCGCGTTTACTCTCGGTGAAAAGCTTCCGCGCGCTTGTAAACAATATTCTGGACTCTCATTTAGCCAACTACCTGCACGGACATCAGCTGCGCGAGCCGTCTGAAGTTGTTAACACTTCGAGTTCCGGACCCTGTACACCACATTTTCCAAACGGATTCGATACAGTACCACCACGGCACTCACCGTCATAAACACCCAGTTAAACTGCGGCCTAAACCAAAACCGCCCCTGTGAGAGGACTGTCCTAGTAGCGTTGGACCTACAAAAGGCTTTCGACACAGTTAGCCACGCCACGCTACTAGATGACATTTTACAGTCGACACTCCCGCCAGGGCTGAAGAGGTGGACCGCGAACTACCTGAGTGGTCGTCACTCGTCGGTAGTATTTCGAGACCAAACCTCAAAACAGAGAAAAATAAAGCAAGGAGTACCGCAGGGTGGTGTCCTTTCACCCTTGCTTTTTAAGTTCTATATTTCGAAACTCCCCCAGCCACCAGAGGGAGTCTTACTGGTCTCATATGCCGACGACTGGACGATAATGGCGTCGGGCAATGACATTGATGGCCTATGCTCAAAAGTAAACGACTACCTCGCCCGCCTTTCTCGCTTCTTCACTGCGAGAAACTTAAAACTTCCTCCCACTAAATCCACGGCGACCCTTTTTACCACCTGGACAAAGGAGGTCAAGCTGCCACTTCAGGTACACGTCGACGATGCCCCAATACCGACGATAAACAACCCCAGAATCTTGGGAGTCACCTTTGACAGCTTGCTCTCCTTTTCGGCGCACACAACCGCTATTGCAACGAGAGTACAGAATCGCAACAAGGTCCTCAAGTCGCTTGCCGGCAGCACTTGAGGCAAAGACAAAGAAATGTTGCTGTCGACTTTCAAAGCAATAGGCCGACCGGTTCTGAACTATGCCGCGCCTGTCTGGTCGCCTGGAACCAGTGATACGCAGTGGACGAAGCTTCAGACCTGCCAGAATACTGCCATCAGGACCGCGACAGGATGTCTCCTGATGTCCCCTATCCAACACTTACATGACGAGGCGCACATGCTCCCGGTTAAGGAGCATAACAAAATGCTCGGCAAGCAGTTTCTGCTTGGGTGTCACCGTAGGCCTCATCCATGCAGACACCTGCTCGAGCCTGAGCCACCACCCAGGCACATCAGGAAGCACTTCCTCAACTACGTGGACGAGATCCAGGACAAAACAGACAGACCACTCCAGGATCAGACAGTATACAGACAGGCAATTAACGACATTCATCGGGAGACCCTTACCACCTTCCTAAGCTCCCGACCCCCGAATGCCGTTATCGGAGTCCAACCACCACCTATCGCAGACGAAGAGCTATAGCTTCCTCGAGAGTCCCGCGTAATCTTGGCACAATTACGTTCTGGATATTGTAGCAGGTTAAACTCCTACCTATGCAGAATCGACCCCGACATACTAAACATATGTCCGGCATGTGAAGGTACCCCGCACGACACTAACCACCTCTTCACATGCCCCATCAAACCGACTCATCTAACACCCCTCTCCCTCTGGACCCAACCCGTCGAAACTGCCAGTTTCCTGGGCCTACCGTTAGATGAGCTAGACGAAGACGACCGGTAATTACACTACACTGACAGGGCGAAGTTACTGCTACAACAACAACAACGGATTCGAGAAAATTGAATCAAACATTTTTCCAAATACATACATACATTAACAAATAACGGTAAATATTAGCCCTTTTTATTTACATACATATATGCACAGATCGTATGATTTTTATCTAACTACACAGCTTAATATTAAAAATCTAGATTCCAGTGTATTTTGCTTTACTTCAATGCCTTAAAAAATCCGGAATCTAAGCTAAAATCTTAGTAAATATTTATGCAACGATTATCACAAAATGTTCCAATATTACAAAGCGCCAACTTCAACAAATATAAATGCAATTGAAAATTAATAATTTCACAAAACACGCATCTAATCCTTAGCTTCACACGACGACAGTTTGTGAGAATCGTTAGGATAAATATAAAATTGGGGAAGTAGAATAAAAAAAAAAAAAAAATAATTGGGTTCGCGAACAAAGGTAAACAAATTAGAGTTTTAAAGCGATGTATTATCAAACGGCTGAAAACCATTGTCGCATTTCAACTCTAAGTTATACACCTTTTTTTCACCTGTTTTTGAATCCATGCAAAATAATATAAATCTTGAATGTGAATGAATGCTTAATGGCCATTATGTTGTTTCACGCTTAGAAGGCATAATTACACGGCGCACAATAACATTCGATTTTGTGCGCATCTGCTTAATGTAAGCCTTGTGCTTCCCCTCTTTATGCCCACTATCACTGCTTGACGTGTCCTGGCCCATGCTGACATTGGCACTGATTTCGTGAACGGTCGGATCTTGGCTACTGAATTGAACATTTTTTTCGAAATCCTGTTTAGTAGCTAAAGGATCGCGTTTCTTTGAAAGAATCGACCGCCCGGGAGGAGCATCTAAACCTGGAGGTATCTTCTTGGCACATTTCGTAGGCGGTATTTTTAGTTCCTTTGCCAAGCTGTTGTTGTCTGTCGTAAGCTCATGCAATAGTGACTTTTTAGTATCACTTTGTTTGGGCAAAAATGAGTCTGCTTTCTCCTGTTTTACTGGCAGTTCAATGTTTTCTTTGCATTCCACTTTTACTTTTGACTTTTTACTATCGTTTTGATCTGGTAAAGAAACATCCGATTCCTCTTGTTTTATGGACATTTCTGTGTGTTCTAATAAGCATTCCACTTCTATTTTGGGCGGTAATGTAGTAACTTTTTCTAGGTTTTCTTCCTGTATATTCGGCAAAATGTTAGGAGATGTGCTGGCTATTGCTAAAGTACCTTCCAAGGGAGAGATCAGCAATGGCCCGCCAAGCATCTGAGGTTTCTTTTCGACAGGTGTGCTCGTTTGTGAGGTTCCAGGTGAACCGTGTACAATGCGTGGACGCGCGTTTTCCTGATCTTTCCGACTAATTTTCAACTCCATTGCGTGGACAGCTTTGAATGGGAGGCCATTCTCATTCAAAATATTCTCTCGGTCGAGCAGTACGCAACGCGTTTTTAATGCTTCGAAGCGCCATCTATTCACAAAGTATAATTCATGTTAGTTGTTGTTTTATGCGGTTGCAATTGATGTCCAAATACTTACCGTGTCATCTCCTGTTGCACGTTGCGGAACTGCTCTTCCAAACTGGCTTTCTGAATTCGTACGGCGTGTAGTTGTTTCTTGAGATCATCAGTTTCTTGTCTAAATAGGAGTTAAAAAGTTTTTGTGGAACACACTTACACTCCGGTTCACTTGATTAAAGGCAATAATTTTTATGGAATAAAATGGTCAACAAAGCAACCACATTTTATGTAGTAACACAAGGGTTTCTGATAATTCTGATAGAGTGAAGAGTTTACTTTTTACTCGAAACTAAGCGTGTATCGAAATATTATTCCAGCTAACGTTTTTTTTCAGCAATAAAACTTCAGCAGTTGTAATATTGTGCTTGATTTATGGGTTCGCTTGAAATGAGGCACTTATTTTGCGCATTAAAGCGGTGAGAAGAGTCGTTTTTTGAAATTCATTGTGTTTGGTGTAATAAAATGGAAAGCGAAAAGGTTTAACAGAGTGCGAAAACGCGAAACAAATCATTATATTGACTCAGAGCAGCTTTCAAATCACCAAAAAGATTGGTCGATGTCCAAACGTTATGGATCTTTACGGGAAGCAGGGTGCCTCCTATGGTAAGAACTATTGAAAGGCAGAACTGCGATAGCCCTGACACCGAAGGAAGCTGGAAAAATCCTTAGGATTGCGTAAAATTCCGCTTTTCTAACGGCAAAAATCAGAGAAATTACAAAAATTAAAGAAAAGGAAAAAATTAAAGAAATGGCAAATGTTACAGCCAAAAAATCCACCGTTTGAAGGGCTATTCTAAAAGCGCAGCATCCGAAGCACACAAAATTACAAAAAAAAAAGAAGACCTTTCCACGACAGAAGAAGAAGAACGTTCCCACGGCAGTCGGTTCTACGTAACTGTCACTTTAGCAGCATTCCTCGTATATGCACGGGGAATGTTTATGGTATGCTGCTACAACAAAAACAAAAAAAAGAAAACACCTTTGAATAAATTTTGCAAAGAACGGCCCTCGATTTTGCAAGGGACACCACGGCTCGGATTTCTGTTACAAATAACTATTCCGTTGTACGGAAAAAGTTGTATTTAGTGAGGAAAAGAAGTTCTATCTCGATGGGCCGAATGGATACAATTACTATTATAACCACAACGTAAGAAAGGAGGAAAGGCATTCCATTGGAAGCCTGTTCTAAGTTACCGGAATGACAGGAAAACCTGACCTAACCTACCGGAATGACTCGGGGTTTTTCCGACCAAGGGCTGCCGCCCCAGTAAACTAGCCCTATCTAGTGTACCGTACCCCCAAAGGAGGGCATCACAGCCGTGAAAGTGGTGTTCTGGTATGGCAGCAATATCGTACTATGGCGCGTTCGAATTGAAAATTGTAGGGTAACAGCTGTAAGGTTCTATTGGAAGATGCGTGAAACATTTGGACCTATTAATGAGATCTTTCAGGACAATAATGCATCTGCACACAATTCAAGTGTGTATATCTGCACACACTTCACTAATCAAGTGTAACGAACTGTATGCCTTAAACAAAACCATAACCTCCAAAAAAAAATTTGAATTAACAAAAACAAAAACATAGAACGCGATAATTTACTAAGGGAATGTGATGCTGTGGCCGCCGTAGTCGAATGGGTTGGTGCGTGATTACCATTCGGAATTCACAGAAAGAACGTTGGTGAAACACCAAAATTAAGAAAAACATTTTTCTAATAGCGGTCGCCCCTCGGCAGGCAATGGCAAACCTCAGAGTGTATTTCTGCCATGAAAAAGCTCCTCATAAAAATACCTGCCGTTCGGAGTCGGCTTGAAACTGTAGGTCCCTCCATTTGTTGAACAACATCAAGACGCACACCACAAAAGGAGGAGCTCGATCAAACACCCAAAAAGGGTGTACGTGCCAATTATATATATATAATGTGATGCTGCGGGTTGAAATATGTAATCAAATGTCTATCACAGGGATACTACGCCCATCTGTATTTCACAGTGTGCGCGTATGTAATGAATCATCTTCCGAACCTTACACCCTTAGCGTGTTGTATAAGCTACTACTTTATCAAGTAATGCATACTTGCAAAAATTCAGCATCGAATCAATCCACGCAACACCTTTATCGGTGGCCAAATCACGTAGTCGATCATGTGTCACACTCAATTTCTTCTCCAAACCCTCCACTTGGTTGAGCAACTGGTGAATGCGTTCGTTCAGTTTGTCTAAAAACAAAGGCATTGGATCATAAGAATCTTAGATAATTATTATAATAAAAGTTGACTCTTAATTACCCTGATATGTACGGTCTGCTGCACAGAAAATAGAACTGCACTCCCTGAGTTCAGTATGCATTGCTATATTCTCACGCTTTAGACGTCTGACTTCCGATTGGCTGTCATGGAAAACTTTTTTCATATCCATATAGCTTTTCTTTTGTGCAGCTAAAAGTTTCTTCATAGCCTGTCGCTGGTCGTCCACCTCGGCAAAGAGTGAATTACCCTTGCGGTCTGAAAACATTTGTTTTTGTGTTTTTTACATTTATGAAAAATATTTCAAAATATCCCTACCAACTCCTTCAGGCTTGCTTTCCAGCATAGCCAAACGAGAATTAACATCTGCTAGTTGTTCCTGCGTGCTCTCAAGCAAGGTCGTCTTCTCTTCCAAATCATCACGCTTTGAACGCAAATTTTCTTCCAAGCATGTCACTTGATCCCGTAAAATTTCTATGTTACTCTGTAATACGAAAACCCTTTTGTACATCTACACCCAAATAAATTATTTCCAATGCAAAAGGTGCACTTACCTCACGTTCGGCCAATGCCATTGTTTGCTTCACAGCATTTTCTTGGAAATCTTCCAGTTTTTGCATTAAAGCGAAATTTTCTCCTTCCAAATCGGCTATACGCTGTGTGAGTTCTTCTGTTCCCGAGCCAATCAACGATGATGAGCTCAACCTCTTCGCCGATTTGGCCGTTTCCAATTGTTTCCGCAATTCGGCATTTTCCGTGTTTAGCGCGGCATAATCTTGCTGCAATGATGTGTAATCTACAGTTAATGTGTGATGTTGTCTACGCAAATCTTCCAGCTCGGTCTGTGCTCTTGTGTGTCCTTTACTCTCCTTCTCAATAGACGCCAGCGTCTGCATCAACTCGTCAATTTCTTGCGACAGATAAGTTTCGGCGGCATACGCCGTCTCCAGATTGCGCTTCAACTCGTAGATACGCTGAGTGTCCGCCTCGGCGTCATCACGCATTTGGCGATAACGTTCAAACAATTTACCATAGTGGTCCTGGAGATCTCCAAGTGGCAGCGACATGAATTCGATTTGAAAATCGTCTTCCATAACAAGCGTTTCAAATGTTACGAACTTTTTTCTTTGAAATGAGAACCCACGCTACCAGTGCTGCCACAAAAGGGAAAAATGATGCCAAGTCACGTTCCGTTTAAAGTATCGGAATTTCCACTAGATGGCGCACCAACGCAGAATAGTTTGGCAACACGCACAGTAGTCGGTATCCGTTATTTGCTTATTTGTTTTAAACACAGTTTCCGTAAAATTTAGCAGAATTAGTTTGTACTTAAATAATTTATTTAAAAGTGCGCTATTCTAGAAATATAAAGTCACTGCAGTTCTTACACTGACCGGTAGCAACTGCACCAAAGCACTGACTAAGCTGATACCAAGGAACTGATGGCGCCAATTTCCATTTACCTCATATTTATGCATTAGTCGAGGCCAAGTATGCTTACCTGTAGATGTTAAAACTCTCCGCTACTGATCCCTTGCAACGAAATTCCTCGCTTTGCGAAAGTTACCTGAAATAAATGCCCTAAAAGGTTGGTAATTTACATGGCAACAACAAATTTGTGAAACTGAGCGAGAAGAGCTCTGGCATTACTTTATACACACATCCATTACTTTCATACACTCAATTCTGTTTTTACACGGTACATTTTACATGCGACATATGGTAAATTTGAGGAAATGTTCCGCAACTTGAGAAAACGTTATATATTTTCCCAAAAAAAAAACATATATACATATAATTGGCGCGTACACCCTTTTTAGGTGTTTGGCCGAGTTCCTCCTCCTATTTGTGAAATGCGTCTTGATGTTGATCCACAAAAAAAATATATAGGTATTTATAAAATAAAAGCTATTAATTTTTGTTATAAAAAAAAACATTAATATTAGTGTACAGTTAAAATTTATTTCAGAACAAAAATCAAATTTGCAACTATTCAACTTCACAACAAGCGTGCAAATTTATTATAGACTATAGCAAAAGTGCTATCATCAGTAGATATGGGAAACGCTATGTCCAATATGCCCAGCACATCTCTCGGATTGTATTTAAATTAATAACGACTTCTCTTGGCATTTTCGTTGTAACAAAGCCTGTTATTGGCGATTGTTTTTTGCTTTCTCTAATTGAAGCGGCGCCGCGAATAACGTTGTAAATGAAAAAATCGTTTTTTTTTTACAGAAAAGAAAAAAAAACGTTTTTGGAGGCTTTGTGATTGTTTTTTGCTCATGTATTTTTGGCTTGTCCAAAACAATGACATTAATAACTTATACGAAAAAAAATTTGGGAATTTTGGTTTTGAATTAAGTTACGTTGAATTACGAAAAGCGTTTCATATCCCAGCGCGACAGCGATTAAAATGTTTTTCCACTATGCACAGCATCTATACTGATGGCTTTTAAAACGTTGTTCCATTGAGCAATACGGTTTGTAGGAACTCATTTAAAATGTTACTATCGCGAAAAAAAGAAAGTGTGTGGTAGTTCACGGAACCCGCACGATTGAAGTGAAACTTCTTTTATCAACAAATCAATAATTTAACTATTATTTCAATATAATGCATGCAGAAGTCATGGAAAGCATGGAATGGAATTTTATTAAACGGTTGCTCTGGATCTATTAAATCATCTACTGAAACCGAGGATGGACCAGCAGTACTCTCAATGAGGGCTCTTTGGCGTGTTCGGTAAGCCCGTACACGATCAGTACTCGACGTTCTTGTAGCATTCGCTACAGAAGATTGTTGAATATGGTGTGAATCAGCATCTACTATTAAACTGGATTCACTTACAACACGTTGAGCATTATTTTCCGATGATGTACACTCCGCCATGTCCACAGTATTCAGTTCATGTAAATCACTGTCTGGATTTTCACGCGCTGCTTTTTTTCCTGCACGATGTTCTCGGCAAACTTGAGAATTGCTTTTTTTCGTTCTCGTTATTGCAGGCGCATTTGAACATTGTGCTATCGGAGAAACGAAATCTCTATGAGTCGATGTTGATGGCAGTGGATCGTTTGTATGAACTATAGCTTCACACACAACATAATTAGGTCCATGATACTGATGAAATGACCGCCCATCGACTGATCGATTTACGGAGAAATGTTCTTCATCGATATCCTGATGCACAGATGCCAAATTATCACTTATCGTACAACCGGAGGATTCACTGTCACGGTGTTCAACAGTAGCTCTTAATTTTTTACGCTCCAAATACTCACGTTGCCGTTCAGCACCTGTTTTCGGTTTCCGTTTTTGTTGATTTGATGCCATATTTAACAGAAATCAATCAACAAAACAAAATATGTTTGTAAGATTTGCTCAAAACTACACACACACTCTATGACGCGTCTCGCGTTACTAATAATATTACGTTTCCACCAAAAGCAAACACCGTGTTTGCAGGAGTTGTGTTTGGGAGAACTGTCAACTGTTTCCACCGAAATGCGTTCGCAAAGTGTATGGTCTTTGGTATGGTAAACAGATTTATGATACATTATTTTGCGGCGACAGCACAGCGCGATAGCCCAGCGGCTAGCAATGTGGGCTTCCGATCCGAAATCCTTGGTTCGAATCACAAGAAATTTTTTTTTTTTTTTTTTTTTATACATTTATTTCATTTTGTTTTATGATATGTTTATGAGCAGATTTTTTTCATGGCAGAAATACACTCGGAGGTTTGCCATTGCCTGCCGAGGGGCGACCGCTATTAGAAAAATGTTTTTATTAATTTTGCTTTCACCGAGATTCGAACCAACGACCTCTCTGTGAATTCCGAACGGTGATCACGCACCAACCCACTCGGCTACGGCGGCCGTCAATCAAATGTCATATTGACAAATTGCAATCATTGTTGCCATATTTCGATAAGAATGCAATAATAAATGAGGAAAATGAGCAACATTGCCACCACTTAATAATTAAATTAGACGCAAACCCAACAAAACACGCTTTGAATTAGACGCAAACCCAACAAAACACGCTTTGAAAAGTGGGTTTAGGTATGGAGTTGTGTTTTAATTTTGTATGGTATTTGACAGGAGTTTTGTTTCGTGTTTGCGCTAAGAACACGATAGCGGCAGAGAACACGATAGCGGCTGCGGTGGAAACTTAGTATAATGGCGACCGCATTACATTCACGACGACACGCCACGCCAGTCTTCTAACAGATGGCGCTGGCATAGCGTGAGTTTTACGTAGTTTAGCGTAGTTTTACTCCTCACAGCGTTTCATCCACGCCACGCTTTTAACAGATGGCGCTGGCGTAGCGTCACATGTAGATGAAACGCTATGGTTTTACTCCTCACAGCGTTTCATCCTTCGAGGCAAAAGAAGTTTCACTTCAAAAAAATTTGTATTCGTTTTTGTTTTTTAAATAAAGATGTTCGTTTGTACGCATTTTTTTGGGCCGATACGAGGCGAAATTTATTCGTTCTTTTTCCATATGATAGGGATCCACTAGGGGAAGGCTTTTAGCAAAACAAATTGTTTTTGAAGTGAAACTTCTTTTGTCTCGAAGGATGAAACGCTGTGAGGAGTAAAACCATAGCGTTTCATCGATAGTGACGCTACGCCAGCGCCATCTGTTAAAAGTGTGGCGTGGATGAAACGCTGTGAGGAGTAAAACTACGCTAAACTACGTAAAACTCACGCTATGCCAGCGCCATCTGGTAAAAGACTGGCGTGGCGTGTCGTCGTGAATGTAATGCGGTCGTTTATTATTGCATTCTTGACGGCCGCCGTAGCCGCGTGGGTTGGTGCGTGATCACCATTCGGAATTCACAGAGAGGTCGTTGGTTCGAATCTCGGTGAAAGCAAAATTAATGAAAACATTTTTCTAATAGCGGTCGCCCCTCGGCAGGCCATGGCAAACCTCCGAGTGTATTTCTGCCATGAAAAAAATCTGCTCATAAACATATCATAAAACAAAATGAAATAAATGTATAAAAAAAAAAAAAAAAAAAAAATTTTCTTGTGATTCGAACCAAGGATTTCGGATCGGAAGCCCACATTGCTAGCCGCTGGGCTATCGCGCTGTAATGTCGCCGCAAAATAATGTATCATAAATCTGTTTACCATACCAAAGACCATACACTTTGCGAACGCATTTCGGTGGAAACAGTTGACAGTTATCCCAAACACAATATTATTAGTAATAGAGTGCGTGTGTAGTTTTGAGCAAATCTTACAAACATATTTTGTTTTGTTGATTGATTTCTGTTAAATATGGCATCAAATCAACAACAAAGACCATACACTTTGCGAACGCATTTCGGTGGAAACAGTTGACAGTTATCCCAAACACAATATTATTAGTAACGCGAGACGCGTCATAGAGTGCGTGTGTAGTTTTGAGCAAATCTTACAAACATATTTTGTTTTGTTGATTGATTTCTATTAAATATGGCATCAAATCAACAAAAACGGAAACCGAAAACAGGTGCTGAACGGCAACGTGAGTATTTGGAGCGTAAAAAATTAAGAGCTACTGTTGAACACCGTGACAGTGAATCCTCCGGTTGTACGATAAGTGATAATTTGTCATCTGTGCATCAGGATATCGATGAAGAACATTTCTCCGTAAATCGATCAGTCGATGGGCGGTCATTTCATCAGTATCATGGACCTAATTATGTTGTGTGTGAAGCTATAGTTCATACAAACGATCCACTGCCATCAACATCGACTCATAGAGATTTCGTTTCTCCGATAGCACAATGTTCAAATGCGCCTGCAATAACGAGAACGAAAAAAAGCAATGCTCAAGTTTGCCGAGAACATCGTGCAGGAAAAAAGCAGCGCGTGAAAATCCAGACAGTGATTTACATGAACTGAATACTGTGGACATGGCGGAGTGTACATCATCGGAAAATAATGCTCAACGTGTTGTAAGTGAATCCAGTTTAATAGTAGATGCTGATTCACACCATATTCAACAATCTTCTGTAGCGAATGCTACAAGAACGTCGAGTACTGATCGTGTACGGGCTTACCGAACACGCCAAAGAGCCCTCATTGAGAGTACTGCTGGTCCATCCTCGGTTTCAGTAGATGATTTAATAGATCCAGAGCAACCGTTTAATAAAATTCCATTCCATGCTTTCCATGACTTCTGCATGCATTATATTGAAATAATAGTTAAATTATTGATTTGTTGATAAAAGAAGTTTCACTTCAATCGTGCGGGTTCCGTGAACTACCACACACTTTCTTTTTAATATTTTTTTCATATAAAAAAAAGAAAAAATCAAAATATTGTACAAATTGTGTTTTTAGTGAAAATTGCCGCAGAACTTGCTCGACTCTTAGATTAAGTTTCGAATTAACATTCATTTTATGTGTACAACTTTTTTGGAATAAATATACGAATTTTTCGTTATTGTGAAACGATTTGTGTCGTGTTACTAAGTTACAAATTTTTTTCGACGGAGAGTAAACATAAACACAGAGGTTTGTAAGCTCTTTATGAAGAGAAATGCTTCAATACACATACACGAACGCCGAACTACTGATTTGTGTTTTGTGTGCAGTTCATTTGTGAGAGCAACAAGTGTGTGCACCAAGGATAATAGATTTACCAAGGTTTGCCAGACAAGAAAACAGTTATTCGGCTCTCAGAGAATTTGACAGAAGTTGTTGTTGGGTTTACGTCAAACGAGGCAATGATGATCGATTTACCAAGGTTTGCCAGACAAGAAAACAGTTATTCGCCTCTCAGAGAATTTGACAGAAGTTGTTGTTGGGTTTACGTCAAACGAGATATATGGCCTCTGGTGACGGTCAAGCATTGTTTGACGAGAACTTTATATGTGTGCGTGTCGGGTGCTTGACGCTAATATCTAAAATTTTTGATTTTTACCGACAACAAGTATGTGTGACACGACGCCACCCGACTGCACTAACACATACAAAGCGCAGTCAAGCATGCTGTATCGTCGCCAGAGGCCAATACATTTTGTAAGAACAAGGGAAATGTTCAAACGGTTTGTTTACGAATACCGCACACCAACGCACCCAACTTTATATATACATTTCCCCATGTGATGCGGCAGAAAAAATTTGTGTTTTTTTTGTGTTTGCAGTTTCAAGCGGACCTGGTAAATCTATAGGCCTTGTGTGTTGACAGTTTTCTTTGGGTATTTACATCGATAATATTACAATAGAATACATTGTTCCCTGATTGATACCAATTGAAAAAAAAACATTACATTTTCGGAATGGCAGATTTAAATAAAGTTGTGGATTTATTTACCGAAGAGGATGAACACATGAATACACAAAATTCAGATAACTCCAACGATATCTGTTGCAAGCCGCAAAAAACGTTCTGACGCTGTCCGATCTACAGAATTTAATCGAACATTCACGAGGACCCTTCAAAATCAATGAGAATCCTTGCAAGGGAACTTAATTTTTCTGAAGATCTTATCCGTGGAGTTGTCCATGAAGATGGCCGGTATAAAACCTACGTTATGCACAGAAGGCAGTTTATTAAGGAGCAAACACGAGGACAGCGGGTTAACACCCTGAAGCGATTGAGATGTTATGGTTTTTTTCGGAAGAAACAACTTTTGACCATTACAAAAAAAACCAACATCATAGATGACCAGAATGACAGATGACTATGTTCTAATCCTACAGTGGTTCCTGTTGCAATGCATCCGAAGTTTCTAGCCACTGTTATGGTTTTCGGTGTTGTGATCAACAAGAACAACCACCATATATCTAGATTCTAGAGGCAGTGGTGAACCCCTGGACCCTGAAACCTATACACCTTTCAGTAAGACTCTCCTCTTTCACCCAAAGCGATGGCAACATAAAATTGGATGTCTAAAAATTTCCATGACCACATAACACTGCATTTATGACCGTCGAACTCCCAAGACCTTAATCCCCTGGATTATTACGTATGGAGCATAGTTGAGCGTGAAACCAATAAGCATCCTCCTAACACCATTTCTGTTCTGAAGGCTGCAATTAATGTCGTTATGGTCAATATGAATAAGGAGCATTTGATTCGGGCATACAATTGTTTCCGGAATCGAACCGAGAAAGTTATTGTGTCTAATGGAAATTTTATTCAATGATTTTATAGATATATTTGAGTTAACGTTGCGTAAGAATCTTGTGAAGTTTCATTAAATTTTGTTCAAAATAAAGTTAATTAGTTTCACTCTAAAGTTGTCGTCAAAAACCTGCGCACCATGTATATAAATATAGCTATATAAATACATATTTACATATGTATGTATGGTGTTTTGTCGGCCTGCAAAAGAACACTAGGAAATTAGCGGATGGCATGGAAAGCAACAACACGAAATATCCTACTTGTGAACTATAATAATATATGTATGTAAGCACAAAACAGACAAAAGGAAGAGAAGTTACTTGTTCGTAAATAGTTAGTGAATGGCTTGTTAATATTAAGATTTGTGAAATTAAACAAACTACTAAAACTGTGCCGCGTGTGAAAGCGCGAACTATAAAACTACCTCCAAATGCAGTTTTTTTTTTACATTCTTTGCCGATGACATCATGGCAAGAAAATGTTTAAGTATGTGTATAATCTCTTGTGCTAATAATTTTCTTAAACGGATATGAATTCGATAATATTTTGAGATCTTACTTTCAATTTCTTAGTTTTGAAAGTTCTGTACATTAATTTCCAGTGTGTTTAGTACTTAACTATTAATTTACCTATAGTTTTTAAGAACCTTGAATTCTTATAGACGAGAAATAAACATATGAATCACCTTTAACTGTTCTCGTGGCGACTTGTATACATAAAAAAAAGAGCCCCGATTGCATTATAAGAAAACGGAGGTCTAAAGCTATTAATTGTGCATGGGTCAAAAGTCAATCTCTGTTGCCTTTTATATGAATCGACAACACAAACTCATTTTCACACCAAACACTTACGGCTACACTTATGCAAATGCTCAAATTTTTCTCCCCACATCCAAAGTCTACCTACCCCAACACCAGCAGTATGAAACCAAATCTGTTAAATAGGGCTAAACCGCAATAAACATGAGCCACTTAATAACTTCCTTCATTCCCTTCATACTCGCACTCCTACTCAATGCTTAACATTGCGACTGGAGAGATTTGCGTATCAAGCGCTAAACCAAATACCAGGGGAAAATGTTCACGATTGTATGTTTGATAAAAAAATGTGGGCGTTTGAAGTTATCTGAAGTGGGTGAGTTTCATGGATGAAGAGAGGGAGGGGCGAAGTGCGTAGGAGGTGGGCAACAATGGAGTGATTGGATCACAGAAGGCATTATTTTCATGTTTTCTTATTTTTTGTGGATAAAATATCGGTAATACAAAAAAACTCAGATTGGCTCACAAACTTATATCCTCCGTAAATTATTTAACTTATTTTTTTACACCCGAGCGAATTGGTGTGTGTCTGGTATTTTACACAATTTTGTTCATAACAGCTTAAAGGAATCGAGATGGACATAGACATATGTATACGAGTGTGCGCAGCGTACGAACAAAACTCGGTTTTATTTATAATAAATATTATTTATTACCCTACAAAAATTTCCAAATCTTAGAAGTTTTCCCGCCTCGTGTCGATGCCAAAATTAAGAGAGGTCAGCTTTTTCTTCTTCCTGATTTATATTTTGCAGCCCCAACCATTGCATAGATCCATAAGTAAAAACCCTCTCAGCTCGCCGTCAAAAAAATTCCCACAGCTGAGCTCATCTGGTTCCAACATGCTCTTTTATGTTACATAGTGGCATAAAAAATGATTAAATTTCGCAGAAATTCGTATCAAAAAGTTTATAAAAGTTCGTAAAAATTTAGATACATTTTTTACAGTATTTCTCAATAAAAAAGCTTTATTATAGCTAACAAACATATTAAAAATACTTTCTAATTTGGCATTCAAGGTGAAGTCCAAAATAAAGAAGACTGGCGTCATAAAAATGTTTTGAATGGCGCCATCTTTTTAATGAGTTAGTACGTTGGAAGCTACATCCCTAGCTGACTTCCAGTGAAAGCTTGGTGACATTCGGTTCAGTGGAAGCGAAGTTATTGCATCTAAAGTGTCCGTGTGTTTGTGTCATCGAATTTTGTTTTAAAACCGATAAAACGTTTACCGAAACATTTGAATTGATGAAAAAAGTTGGTGGCGATGATTGTCTATCTCGTGCCAGAGTTCATGAGTAGTTTACACGTTTCAGATATGGTTGTGAGAACATAAATGCCAATGAACATAGGAGCCGCCCAAAATCAGTAATCACCGAAAACTCCATCGTAAATTTATCAAAAAATGAACCGAAATTATCGTTGAAATTCATGAGATCGGTGTTGAATATCTCCAAAACATTGATTTATCGCATTTTAACTGCTCATTTGGGTTAACGCATTAGGTCTGTGCTCGTTTCATTCTGTACAAGTTAACTGAGGACAAATTGCTCGGAATTCAACATTCGAAAGACCTCATTAAAGAGGCGAGAAAAGACGAGAACTTCCTTTACAACATTGCAACTGGTGATGAAACGTGGTGTTTCCAATATGCACCTGAAACTAAGCGTCAAAGGCCCCAGTCGAGTCACCACCCAAAATATCGCATTTGGACAAGTCGATGCTCATTTATTTTTACGATTCTAAGGGATTCATAGCGGCCGCCGTAGCCGAATGGGTTGGTGCGTGACTATCATCCGGATTTCAGAGAGAGAACGTTGGTCCGAATCTCGGTGAAAGACCAAAATGCAGGAAAAGTTTTTTCTAATAGCGGTCGCCCCTCTGCAGGCAATGGCAAACCACCGAGTGTATTTCAGCCATGGAAAAGCTCCTCATAAAAATATCTGCCGTTCGGAATCGGCTTGAAACTGTAGGTCCCTCCATTTGTGGAACAACATCAAGACGCACACCGCAAATAGGAGGAGGAGCTCGGCCAAACACCCAAAACGGGTGTACGCGCCAATTATATATATATATAAGGCAATCGTCCACCAGGAGTTCGAGCAAACGGGCCAAACCGTCAATGCAATTTTCTATCTTGACGTTTTGAAGCGTCGCATTTGTCAAATTCGCCCTGAATACCGCGAAGGAGGGACTGACGCTTATTGCATCAATCCACTCTTGTGATCGATTTTTGACTAGAAATCGCATTTTAACCATCAATAACTCACCGCATTCGCCTGATATGGCTCCCTGTGACTTCCACCTAATCGGAAAATTGCATTTGGCCATGAAAGGAAAACGTTTTGCGTCCATAGGGACCATCCAAAAGGCTTGTACCGACATCCTGAAGACATTCCGGTCAATAACCTGAAACACTCTTTCGAAAAGATTTTAGATCGCGCAAAAAAAGGGTATTGAGGCCAGATGGGACTATTTTGAATAAATAAACTCGAAGTTATCAGAACAAGGCTTCAGTCGTTTCTATTTTAGCTCAGTCTTGTTTACTCACACCCAGGTGAAGGAAATGGATCTAAAGCTGCAATTAGTGGTGCCGTAAGCATAACCATAGCCGCAACGTAACAGCATTTGTCGATTAGTCATGACGTAATCAGAAACAGCTTTCTAATATTCAAATATTTATCGCAAATACCAAAATAAATGTGAAGTATTTCTCAGGTGTTTATGGTCCCGATGAAAAACCAAAATTCTATTGGTCTCTATGGTTATGGTTATGACTATGGAATTATGGCATGGCACCTCTAATCGTATGTTGATTCGATCAAGAAATTTATGGCGTTTTGGTTAGGGCACCTCTACTTTGGACTATAATCGTTTACGGTGATGCCCATATGTTTGATTAGATCAGCTGATTGCTATGGTTACGGTTATGGCTACGATACGACACCAATAATTGGAGCTTAGCTGAGCACAAATTGCAAAAATGCTCGGAATGAAGTGATGGGTCGATTTAGCTATGTTTACCTGTGTTTTATTACATTAAATTGGCAAAAATCAATGAAAATTTTGAGAGAGTTTGAACTTACACTTTATTATATTAAAATTTAATGGCCTATAAAATTGCATGTTCGAAGTTTTCAAAAATTTGTTTTTCCTTGTTCACTACTCTCGGGGGCATAGGGCCTCGACAAGACTTGTCTTGCGTTGGTTTCGTTAATCTATTTGATTTCTGACAGGGTAGGTGATTAGCCTGCAGCTATCAGTCCTAAGTAGTAGGAATGCTCAACTGTCCTTGCTTAGGAACAACGCCTTCTTACTGCTTGGAGCGCCATCTGTGTGTCACATTTTTGTGGCAAAAGGATCGCACAGATGGTTAAGGACTTCACTAAAGTGGTGTGTCTGCGCTATTACCGCGACTGCCCGCTTCCTCTTGCTGGCGCCACTTGATGCAACGTGTAACTGTGGGCTTCTCTTTGTTTTTGCTTGTTTTAGCAGTCACAATGCAAATAACGCGCTGACTATTGTGTGGGAGTAAGGACGTAAAGGGTGGAACGGATAAGTTTTGAGGAATGAGAATTTTAATTCTTTTTTTTTTTGAAGCTTTCAAACCGGTCAACAGTTGGACCCTTCATCACGACAATGCGCCGGCGCACACCGCCTTCCTCTGCATCTCTGCATTGGCCAAGGTGGGGGTTCCGGTGCTTCCCCACCCTCCCTACAGGCCAGACCTGTCCCCTCCGGACTTCTTCTTGTTCCCGCGCCTGAAAAGAAAGCTCAAGGGGAGGCGTTTCGACTCCATCGAGGCGATCCAAGAAAGTGTGACAGCCGAATTGAACGCGATTCCGGCGGATGAGTTTAAAAAATGTTCCCTGCAGTGAAAGGACCGCTACCAGCGGTTTATTGACGGTCAAGGGTCCTATTTTGAAGAATATTAGTTGTATAAGCCAAAAGGTTTAATAAAACTGCTTAAAAAAAATAAGGTTAATTACTTTTTAATCAAACCCTGTATGCTCTCATGCCATGTCACTTCATGAAAACCGCCTATTCTAGCACACGCCAAATCACATTGAAATGTCTTATGGACTACCAATTCAGCCTGTACAAAACTAGCAACAAAAGAAAAAAACAAAAAACGTGAGAGAAATCTCAAATGGAAGCCTCCAAAAAAGACAACAAATATAAATATATGTATGTGTGTAAGTACCTATATGTGCACACGTACCTACATATGAGTTGACAACAATGCTGTGCTCTCTCGTGTGCTTACGTTGGCGATTATAAACACATTTGTGGACTTCTCCATTTCCTAAACGAAGACGAAGTGGCTACGTCGGCTAAACTTTCTACCACATACACATAAGCTTTTGTTAATTAAATTTGATCATTAGGGATTTGGAATAAGTGGGGTAAATGATATAATGCGCATATTCCAACGTAAAGAATGAGACTGTGTGCTCTGGAGTACTGGACATATTTTCGCACGCGCCAACTTCAGAAGCATATACACACACACACACTTATGCGCATACTTAAAAAGGACAACACGTATGAGCAGATAACTTCACACAGGAAGTAGATAGTTGACGAAGATGGCTAACAACTTGTGAATATGGCTGGCTATATGGCGCTTAGACGGATGAATGGAAGGGTGCATGCATGGCAAACTTGCCAAGACTACAAATTTTCATATGCCATTAGATTCGCAACAGTTGACAAACAGTTTAACGCTTCAGCACGTTTTCAATTCAATCTGGTGACACTTGGATGGGAGGGCAGTAAAAACGATGTTGAATAGCTGATGAGACTGTCAGTGAAGAAGGTAAAAGGCGACATAGCGTAACGGACATAAGAAAACTCATGACAGGTTGGCGAAGGACACAATGCTCTCAAGAAAGGCAAAAGCAGTAATGAGCTTAGGACCTTTAGATAAGTATAAATACCAACATATATGCATTCATAAGTAACCAAAATGTTGTGATAATATAATGCGTTTAACTCACCCCATAAAGCTGTTTGGCCACTGAAAATAAAGCGATGTTAATTCACTACTTTAAGCCACGATAAATCAAATGCGACACCCTTCACATGCGCGAGTTAAAGGGTTATCACAGTGATTTTGATGCCGCCGAATGCCATTGGGCGATCTCTTGAAGAAAGTGAATTTATGGTTAAAAACAATAAGCATCGCTTAAAAGTACATAAATCAAAAATTAAACAAACAATTGAAAGCCGCACAAAACTTCAGACTACCCAACAAAAAACAAACAAAAAAAAAAAAGCACAACGACTGTGGACAAAAGGCGAAGAAAAGAATTGTGTTAGTTTTTGTTTGTTGTGAAGAAAATGTGCGAAAAACCCCCTTAACTGGAATAGAAGAAAAATAACGTTAAGCGGAGGGGAAGAATAATCATCTTGAACAACTGTTAGTTGGTTGGCAAAATGACAAATGTAATCGCGGTTATAGCTGCTGACCCCAGTAACAGTAAAGCGTTCAGCAAGAAAGATGCATGAGCTGCGAAAAATAAAATAAAATAAACGCACAAATGATGATTCAGTTTTGAATGCGTACTTTGGTTTGTCCGTGTGTATGTGTTGTACGTGTGTATGTATGTATGCACGTAGTTTGTTCAAATCTGTATTGAAGCACTCAAACACTGATTTAATTATGAATAGGATACTTAGGCTGAGGCATATCTGCCGATTGCGCTTTTATAAGGATTGCCAAATACTACTTTTGCAATAATTCGTTAATTTATACTATATTTTGTAGCCCGTTCAGATTAATTATGGGTGGCATCATAGGACATCATTGAACACAATTTTAGTTTATGGTTCCCTTAAATAAAAACAATAACGACTATTTGCCATACTCCTATTTGTAGTGCGCTTTTTTTGATAAGTATTTTCTCACAAATGGAGGTACCCATAGTTTAATGCCACCTCCGCACGACAAATTGTTATTTTTTTTAAGGAGCTTTTTCTGACCGAAATACACTCCGTTCGAGGAAAAAATCGCAGAAATCCCCTCAGATAGCAGAAAATCATGTCCAGGGAAAGGAATGTATCGATCCACGTCAAGATTAATTAGAGATGATCGCCACATGAAAGCCTTCCATCGCTCAACTGGTCATCTTTTGACAAAGCGCTTGAAGAAAAATTAGACTCGACAAATACAAGCAGCTTCTTCGGTGGCATGCGGTCAATGGGCATAAAAATGTTTTTTTCAGAGATGAGAAAATGTTCACTATTGAAGAAATTTTTAATAAACAAAGCGACAAAATCTATGCTAAAACTTCTAAACACGCAAAAAACGTTGTTCCAAGGGTTTAGCGTGGCCACCATCTAGCCTCCGTAATGGTTTGAAGTGTTACATCTTTCATTTCTACGAAAAAGGGGTTAAGACCGGGTCAAAAGTGTACCAGGAGGATGTCGTAGAAGGCGTACTTGCAGTACGCAAGATTCCACTCCAACCCATAACGCAAAAACCACTCTCGAAAACCTCACAGGGATTTGGAGAGCACAGCATTTGAATAATATTTTTCTAAATTTTTATTGCGAGATATTGAAAACTAAGCGAGTGTCTGAGAATATCCGGAGTTGTCTCGAAAAAAGTTTGTTTATTATTTATTTATAATTTTAACCATTAGAGCATAACTCGCAACAGAAAAATCTGAAAAAAATCACAATTCTCGATCTGTAATTTTTCATAGCATTTGGAATGCAAAAAACCGATTTCAAACTTCTATTTTGAGATGAATTACCTACAAAAAATGCTTCCAAGGATCCCTGGTACGAAATTCAAAAGGATTGGCGTATTAGATTTATGAGTTATAGCTTTCATTTCAACAATTTCAAAAAAAAACGCTATAAGTCGTACAAGTCACAATGGTCCCCAAAGCCCAACAGGCTTCATAAAAATGTCAAAGAAACCTTTTTGTGATAGTTATTCTACGCTTTTTATGCTTTAAAAAACGAAATCCAAACTGCTTGGGTAATAAATTAATCGAAAAATAGTTTTTAATTATATTAGCCCTTGTTTTTACGCGGATAAGGAGGTTTGAAATGCCTAATGCATCACCGAAGCTGCCGTCGCAACAGGGGTAAGTCCGGGTACTAAAAAAACTCCTCCTCGTTTGGAACCGCTTAGCATTACCTCAGAGTGGCCTTCCATCTTCCTCATCCGAAGTATTTCGTAAAACCACTGATCATTTGCCACGTTCCCTCGCTGCTTGGTATTTTGTCGGTCACATTTTCTGTGATTAAATGACCGACTATGCAGTTTCCATCGTTCAATGTTCTTGTTCCCAAAGCATTCCCATATATGCCGTATATGCATGTAGGGTGTTCCAATTTTCCTATTTTAAATAGGTATTTCTGGAAATATCCTTACCTCGAAAGCATTGGGTTGTACAAAAATTGACTTCACTGCAGTCCCTACTGTATCATGTAGCGACATTTTGATTAGTCTAACCGTCCATCTGACGCGTGTTGCGTTTCTCCAGCGGTCTTGTCATAGCCGTAACGCTTCATGTTTTATTTTGCGCTCTGCAGGTTTGTTATATCTTTCTTCCGTCCCCTCGTTCTTTAAAGCCCACAACTTTTTCCTTTCGAGGGCAAGTAAGTCCATCGGTATTGCACCGTTTATTACTTGAACAGCTGGCCCGGATATTGTGCGGTAGCGATACACACTTCCCAGAGCTGCTGTTCATTGTACCGATGCCAGGAGCTTACACCGGTGATTGAACTGAGATCCAATATTACTCAGTCGATGCTAATTCACAAGTGCGATTTGGCAATGAGAAGTAGCTGGGTCAGTTGCCTTACAGAGAGCTATAGTGGAGATCTAATAATGAGGTGAGGATTAAGAAGGCATCAGTCGCTTTGTATTACTGTGGGTCTAGCTAGTCAAAGCCTCTCCCCTAAGGCTTTACATTGTCATCATAAACGCAATACTGCTGTGCGGAACTCTTTTCCAGTGGAGCGCGTTCAGAAAAGACTACGATAGTGAGTAAAAGGGATGGTGAAAGTGCAAGAAGCTGCCTTCACTGGAATCACTCTACTCTAGCGTTCAACGTCACGTTACGCAGAATACGAGTACACATAGGCATTACAGGCAGAGCAGCTGGTCTAAAAGGTAGACTGTTTTTATGAGAAGGTTTTTCGATCTCTGCAGCCATACAAAAAACTGTTTGATGAAATTTAATGTCCGCAATGACCATCGAAACCAAAAACTACTGATTGATCATCACAGATATATAATAAAACAACGAAAACTCGAATTGATTGGGCAATCTTTATTATTTTTGTGTTGAACTATTCATAACATTTATTTTTTTAAAGTTAAACCCTTTCAAATGTTGGAACACCAATTTTGAAAGGCTCGCGTCTCGCTGGAGGACTTCAGTCGACATCTCGTGAATAACACAATTACAATTACTTAGTGACTACCAGCGCCTTAATCGAAGCAGCAATCCTACTGCCTTTGAATCCTACAAATAAAAGTTCAAAGGTGTGATATCACACGATCTTGATGGCCAATCCACTGGGCCGAGACGAGAAATAAATTTCTCAACAAAGCAATGACACAGTAAAACCATTGTTTCACGGGATTTGTTGAAACTAAATGTTGTGGAAATCACAGACTTCAAGTTTCGGCATCAAAAGGTCATTTATCATGGCGCGATAGAGTTCGCCAATCATTGTACATTGACGCCATCCTCGTCTTGGAAGAAATGTGGACCGCACCAAACGGTTGTTTTCAATGAAAGAATCGCTGTGCTTGAATGACCTTGGGCTGCTCTTCACCTCAAATACGGTAACTTTGCTTATTAACGTAGCCATTAAGCCAAAAATGGGTCTTGCCCTTGAATTGGCCTGAGCGCGCGATGAACACTTTTCACAGAGCGTCGATTTTCGTAATACAATTTTACGATTTTTAAACGTTGTTAAGGCGTCAGTCTTTCCATGACGAAGTGTCTATGAGTACTCAAAAAAAGTGTGTACATAGTTTGACAGTAGCCACGCGTGATCTGTCAAAAAACTCCTATAGGAAAAAGTATCACCAATCCGATCACAGTTTATAAATATTGGTACTTATGTTCCACTGTAGTACAGTGTTGGCAACTCTAGTGCAGTGTGGTTATTTAGACAAGAAAAGACAGCAAGGCATAATCATGCAAAATCAATTCGTTTGACAACGCAAAAACACATTTAATTTATTAAGCGCACAGAGAAAGCATGGAAATGAAACGATGTAGACGGACAAACATCGAAAGTATCAGAAATATCAAAACATGAGAGTGAGGATGATCCAAAAAGATGTCAATTATTATCACAACAATGACTTTGTTGCCACTGTCTTTGGTTATAAAGGCAAATGTAAAATATGGATTTGACGACTTTGTAAATGAGGGTTGAGCAGCAGTAGCAGTGAGGCCGGAAACCGAAGTCAAAATGCTACGGACATAATCCACTTGTTTGTACATACAGCCGTATATATGTATATGTAAACATATATTCAAAAAAGCTGTTTATTCCGGTTGTATCTGGTTCGGCATAAGTTTTGGCAGAACCACGGCCAATGTGAAAAATCGTAATGACGTTGGAGATGGCGTTGTTGAGATAAAATATAATTTCATAAATTGACCCGAAATAAGCACACTTGTGAGAAAAGTTCGAAAGGAGAAGGTTCGATAAATTATTGAGTGTTGGTTATGTGTAAAGCAATACGCATTTATTCTCCACTTGGAGAGAAAAGTGGGTGAAACCATAATGATTTGGATAGCAAAAAGCAAATAGAGTAGCTAAAATATGATGAGACTGTGAGACCGATAGTGATTAGAAGTATTACAAAATATATTATTGTATGTATGTACATACGAGTATACATGAATTAAGTTAACTGGGAGCGTAAACGGTCGCTGCAACCGAGTGGGGGTTTTTTTGCGGATGAGTTGGTTTAAAATGCCTAAAGCATCGTCAAAGCTACTGTCGCCGCAACGGTATGTCCGGGAACTAAAAAACTGTCCCTCGTTTGGAAACGTCACCACCCTGCAACCGCTTTCGCATTACTTCAGAGTGGCGTTCCATCCCCTTTATTACAAAGGTCTATGCCTAAGTGCCAGCGATCAGGTACGACTTTTTTATACGAATAAATCTTTCCGCGAAACCACTGACGGGAACCCACGTTTCTTCGCTACTTAGCATCTTGCCGATTACATTTTCAGTGGCAACTACTGTGGGCAAAAAGTAAGGTGAATTTGGTTGTAAAATGAAAAATCTTTATTTATTCTTGTTAATCAATTTCATCCCCTTCAAAATAATCCCCTCTCGATGAAATACACTTATGCCAACGATTTTTCCAATCCCCGAAACATGCCAAATAGTCCATTTCCGGTATAGCCATCAGCACCTTCTTCGATTCAGCTTTTATCTCCTCAATCGACTCGAAACGCGTTCCCCGGAGTGGTCTCTTGAGTTTTGGGAATAGCCAGAAGTCACACGGAGCCAAATCAGGCGAATACGGTGGTTGCGGAACGATACGCGTGGAATTTTTGGCGAAATGGTCACGAAGAATGAGTGCAGTGTGAGACGGTGCATTATAGTGATGCAAAAACCAAGAGTTGTCGGCCCATAATTCTGGTCTTTTTAGACGGATTGCTTCAGGTAAACGACGCATAACGCTCAAATAATGTTCCTTATTAACAGTTTGGCCAGGTGGAAGGAATTCATAGTGCACCACACCACGAAAATCAAAAAAAATTGTCATCATGACCTTTATTTTTGAACGACTTTGACGTGCTCTTTTCGGTCTGGCCTCGCCTTTAGCACGATATTCGCTTGATTGGTCGGTTGTTTCAGGGTCGTAAGCATAAATCCAAGTCTCATCTCCCGTAATGATTCATTTGAGCTTGTCCTGATAGTCTAAAAGCATTGTTTCTCACACATCAACGCGACGACTTTTTTCCAAGAAATTGAGAGTTTTCGGTACCAAACGAGATTTGACTTTTCGTAGGCCCAAATGGTTTTTCAAAATGGTTTTCACAAATCCTTCTGATATTCCGATCATATCAGTAAGGTCTTTAACAGTCAACCGACGATTTTTGAGCACTAACTCTTTCACTTTATTGACGTGTTGGTCATCTGTTGATGTCGATGGTCGTCCGGAGCGCTCCAAGTCATCAACACGTTCTCGACCCTCCTTGAAGTCTTTGTACCACTTATAAACATTTTTCTGCGACATAGTCGAATCACCAAAAAAAAATCGAAAAATGCACTCTTGGTCGTTTGGTAAACACAAGCGTAAATATATTACTGATGATGACATTCACATGAAAGTAGTATATTACCAACTGCATTCTCTGGCGTTCGACGTTCTTGTTCCCAACGTACACTTTGAAAAAATGTGTGTCCAGCGTCAACTTCGGCGGCGTCCCCGTATATGCATGTGGGGTGTTCGCTTTTCCCTATTTTGAACAGGTATTTCTGAAAATACCCGTGCCCCGAAAGCATTTGGGTTGTATAAAAATTGACTTCACCGAAATCCCTACTGTACCATGTAACGACATCTTTTATTAGTCTAACCGTTCATCTGACCCTATTTCGTTTCTCCAGCGGTTTTGTCATAGCCGTAGTGCTTCATCTTTTGTTTCGCACTCTGCAGGTTTGCTAACTCTTTCTTTGATTACCTCTTTCTTTAATGTCCATAGCTTTTTCCTTTCAAAAGCTAGTAAGTCTATCGACGTTGAACCGCTTTTTACTTGAACAGCTGGCCCTGATACTGTGCGGTAGGCGGACACAACTCTCAGGGCTACCGTTCGTTGCACCGATGCTAAGAGCTCGCATCGATGCTTTACCTTTAGCGCATTTTCCCATAGTTCAGCTCCGTATAAGAGAACGGAGAGCGTGGTAGCCATCATTTATTGCTTGGACGAAAGAAGTATCGTTCGGAATTGTACGGAAGCCGCAGATAGTCCGCAAAGCGCTTAGCCGATAGGCGACTGTTAGGTTTTTTGTGCAGCTATTTTTGTTCAGTGCATCAGCCCAGACCGGTGCGGCAAACAAAAAAACCGAGCTGACTACCCTACATATAGTATTCTTTAGTTATGACTAGGTCCGTCGTTTTTTGGGATTATTCGTGACAGGCAGGACTGTACACTCGTTGTCTTCTTCACAGCGTATCCCGTGTGCGTTTTGAAGTTTAAACGACTGTCAATCATCCCTCCTAAGTATTTAACAGTGAGTTTTGAACTAATAGGTACAATCCCGACATTTACATATTTAAAACACTAGATCACAACATGATCGATCGCGTTTTTCGATCAGGAGACAGCCAGGAAACTTGATGTATCTTTTTATACTTTATGTTTCTTGCCCCGACAAAGTCGATCACCCTCTGTCCGTTACCGGATGTTTCGTTGTGCAGGCTAAATTTTCCGACTATGGGACCAAAAATTCCCTCCTTGTCCACCCTAGCGTTGAAGTCGCCAATCACGACTTTTATGTCGGTGCAGGGGCAACGCTCATAGGAACGTTCGAGGCGCTAATAGAACGAGTCTTTGGTCGTATTGTCTTTTTCTTCCTTCTTCCTCCCACAACAAGTCCAACACCGAATTTCCCATTACGGGTCCGGACATTCCAGGTGCATGCCCTCAAATCGTTATCCTTAGTTCGTTTGCAGGGGTCGTCATCAATACATGGAGTTCTCATCCCAGGCTTTGTTTGTGTTTTCATTGGGGGGATTTTTATGTGGTGGGTCGTAAACCCAGCGCACAACCAGCTATCCTGGGATGCTTTGCCTTCTCACTCGTTCACTCAGCTCGTTCTCTCTCCCATTCCGATTATTATTTGTTTGCATCGATGGACCACGCACTTTCCGAGCAGCGCTTCAATTCTCACGAAGAAGCCAAAAAATGGCTCGATGATTGGTTTGTGCCCAAAGACGGCAAATTTTTTTGGCGCGGCATTCACAAATTGCCTGAGAGATGGGGAAAATGTATCGCTAGCGATGGCTATTAATTTGAAGATTAAATTTGTAACCATTTTTTGTTAATAAACGTTTGAAATTGAAAAAAAGTATAACCCCTTAAGAAGCTTTGCAGACTTTTCACAATACCAACCTTCACGAGGGATTGTGTCTGCATCATCGTACCGCATTTGATGTATCCGTACTCGAATATTCATAGTTCATCCGAATCTACTACATCAAATCCAATCGAATGCAGAAAGTTAATCCCATTTCTGCGCTACGAGATTTTGAATTCAATTATGGGTCGATCAATTTGATATAAGACGTGGGATTAAAAACGATACATATCTACATATTTCCTTTTAATAGTGAGAATATGGAATATCGGAGCTAAATGGTGAAATATGGATTTTATGCTTCATTTTCCCCCTCTAAGGGTGGCGAAATGTCAAGATTATTTATTAGCAGCCAATATTGTGCGAGTGTGCGTGTAGTTGTGTGTGATTGAAACGGCATACATTCATACCCATAAGCGTTTTACCAAACATTTTGCAAGTATTAGCAAGCAGTTAGCAATTCATTTACGCGCATATGGATGCTTAACATGAATGCATTCACATACTCGTACATATGCATGTGTGTGTGTGCGTGTGCATGCGTTTCTTTGAATGTGCATCTGTTTGGGGGTATTCTATTGCATATGCGTATATGAGCATATCATTTAATGCCATTTACATTAAACATATTAAAAATGCTGCTTTGGAAGAATGGAAAGCAATGCGTGTTAAATGGAAAGCAAAACTTTAAATGGGTTAATGGACATTAGATGGTATTAGTAACAAATGTTTGAATTTCCGAAAAAATTTATGAGTTCCTTAAGTACCAAATGGAAAAATCATAAGAGTAAATATTATATTATTATTTGCGAAATAGTATGTGGGGCAGTTCCAAATAAAAAAAATTTTATTTGTTGTCTCCCCATTTTAATTATTTTATGGAGGCGAAAAGTCCCAAGTCTAACAAAAAAAACACGTTTTTTTTGACGTGATGACGTCTTATAATTCGATGTAGGCGGTTGCACGCACCAAAAAATGCGTCGTTATCTTGCTCATGCGTCGTTACCTTGCTTGAACTGCAAGCGAGAGCGCGGAACGAACGTCAAAGGGGCACAATCGAACGTCAAAGGGGCACGTTCGGCAACGTTCGACATCTGGCTCTCTCCTACTTGAGTTGCTTTATTCATCAACATAATTTTCATCAAGAACAACGCAATCATTCCAGCGCCACCCCTACATTTCAATACCACTTTTGTAGAACGATTTATCTTCTCAGCAATAACCTCCTAATTCGAGCGAAATTTCTGGCATTTTTTTAGGTCTGCCAACAGCCACTAGTCGCTGGAAGCATTAAATCTGGCGAATACGGCGGATGTAGGAGCAATTCGAAGCTTCAATTCATGTAGTTTTGTCATTGTTTTGATTGACTTGTGACTGACTTGTTTTGGTCTACAGTGAGCAAACACGGCACCCACTCTGAACAGAGCTTTCTCGTAGTCAAATACTCATGCAATACAAGCCAATAATGCCTTTTAATATCTTTACGACGCCAGCTAACTCACACAACTTCGCTTTTCGGTCATTCAAAACGATTTTCCGGATGTTTTTGATACCTCATTTGGACGTGCCCTGCGTTGTGCATCATCGGTGTTTCTACGACCAAATTTGAAGTCAACAAGTCCTCGTTTTATTGTTGTTTCTGATGGAACGGCGTAACCAAACACTTGCCAAGCCATTACTTCGCTTCAACGGCATTTTTTCCCCATCAAAAAGCAGTGTAAAATTAAAACACGGAATTCTTTTTGATCCAATGTTTTGAAAATAAACAAAAGTAGCGTCACTTTTAGCACAATAACTCACGAACTAATGTATAGAATAACATGAAATTTTAACAGCTGTCTTCTGAAGGTTAATACTAACTGAAAAAGAGGTGAGTGCAATAAAACTAGTGCCATCTATGTGCTAGGCCCAGCACTTTGCAGCCCATGTGCTACGATCCAAATAATAAATTGCCAATGAAACTATTTTTGATTGTTGTAAGCCGTTTAGTTTGCTTTAGTAAAAGCCTTTTTCCTTATACAGCCTGTCTAATAGAGGCGTGACCGGCGTAACTTAGAAACTATTTGACCGATTCAATTCTAACAAACTGAAGCTTACACAGGCTTATAATTTATTTATTGTATTATTCAAACAAAAAGTATTAAATAAAATCTATAATCACCGCCATAAGCTATAATGACTTCATAGCGAGGAGTCACACTTTGTGTTAATATAATATTATATATGTGCCAGTTTTGAAGGTAATCAGCCGAGTTTGCCATTGATCGTCCATATTTGTTTTTCTTTTTGAGCTTTTGCCCAATATTTTCAATAGGGTTTCCATTAGGCGACTGTGAAGGCCAATCCAACATTTCAACCAAATTTTACTGTTTCCCCTTTATCCACTTTCCGCTTCAATGCCTGGGAACGTAGTTTCCTTGTAAATCCAAAGTTGGTTCCAAACATCTTCGCAGCTAACGGTAGTAATACTTTTTGGTAAGTTTTATTCATGAAAACTGCATTCAAATCGGCGGTGAACAAATTGATCCAGTCCTTTTTCGGAGAAGAAGCTCCAAACATAGACCTTAACTGAATACTTAGTAGTTAATGTAACTATCTCTGAGGCTTTCTCCACGTAAACGTCCTCGAATCGTGCCTTTGGACGACTTTTAGCTATTAACTTCGACAGAAAAAGCACTGGTTCTTGGTTTTTTTGTTTCTAAATTTTTCTTAATTCACCTTTTGCGAACGTTTTAAGTGGACATAAACGCTTCGGCTCTGAAAATATTCGATGCGGTACCAGCTGCTGGTAGCAAATGAAGAGAAAGGCCACTTCTGCATTGGAATGATCATGTGGAGAAGGACTTGGCCTCACTTGGTGCTTTCAACTGGCGCCCGTTAGCATGAACCAAAATCGCGTAAGCGGTTATCGCGCCATCAAGAAGAACGAACGGCTTAAGTTCATCGTTCAAACAAAATTCACTTGTGTATGCAAATTTATTCTTTTTCACAAATCTCACGATAGTTTGCGGCTTCTAACGGGTAATTTTTTAGCTATTATTTTTTTAAACAGTTGGTTTAAACAGCTGACGCACGTTTCGGGGTTTGTTCCACTGTCAAACATCTTCAGTTTGGTCTATAATTTAACCATGAATCGTCTTTCAAACGAACAACGCTTGCAAATCATTGAATTTTATTATAAAAATGCGTGTTCTGTTAAGAAAGTTTATCGCGCGCTTCTTCCATTTTATGGTCAGTTTAATCGACCCACTGAAGCGGCTATCTGAGTTATTGTGACTAAATTTAGAACCAAATTTACATTATTGGACATCAAACCACCAACACGCTTACGTAGAGTGCGAACTGAAGAAAATATCGCAGCTGTATCGGCCAGTGTTAATGATGACCATCAATTATCGATTCGTCGCCGTTCGCATCAATTGGGCCTCTGTTACTCAACAACGTGGAAAATTTTGCGAAAGGATACCGTGAAATGGTATCCAACTGTTTTTTGCCCAAAATGCAAGAGCTTGACTTGCATGACATGTGGCTTCAGCAAGACTGTGCCACATGCCATACAGCACGTATAACAATGGACTTGTTGAGAGGCGAGTTCGCTGAACATTTTATTTCACGTTCGGGACCTGTCAATTGGATACCCAGATCGTGCGATATAACGCCTTTAGATTATTTTTTGTGGGGTTATGTTAAAGCTCATTTCTATTCAGACGAGCCTGCTTCAATTAACGCATTGGAAGACAACATTAAAGCATTTATGTGTGAGATACCGGCCGAAACATTGGAAAGAGGATTTGGAAGAGGAATTGGACTAAGCGGATGGACCATTTGAAGTGCAGTCGCGGTCAACATTTGAATGAAACAATCTTCGAACATTAAATTATATGGACTGTACTATCGATTTAAATAAAAATTTCATGCGTTTTTCTGAATTTTACGTGTGTTTTTTTGAAAAACTTTCCTTTGGCTCTTAAAAAATCACCCTTTAGATCATTATTTTTTCGAGTGTAAAGAAAAACGTCAAAGTAAAATGGATGCCAGCAAAGAAAACAGGTTTGTAGACATAATTCTAATAAAATGCTTCCAAGGTTTTATTAACTATGCATTCATATAATAGAAAAAAGCGTGTTTCCATAACCGCTTTGTCCTCTTATTACTTACTCGTATTATTAAATGTAATATCGAATTTCAAATGCGTATTGCTGCCATAATTTTTTGAAACCTCAGTAATTGTTTTTTATTAGCAGTCAATGTCGCAAATAAATTAGATATTCCTTCTCAATGTCTTTTCTTCATATCGTTAAAAGTTCTATGAAGAAAAACCTTGCACAACAGTATTGACAGCTGATTGGCAATTTTGCAGGTAATCTGCCATATGTGAACGGGTAGATTAATTTTGTGAATTTATTAGTAATTAATGCGTATGTGAACGTACTTTTAGATTTTGTAATATTTTAAAGTAAGTGCCAGTATTATTTTTTACATTGTACTTTAATATGTCCGTCTTCTTGTGTAATCACGTAAAATATTCAACATACTCGTACTTATCTTTGGTATCCAGTAAATACTTACAATTGTTCCTAATATTCATTTCCATTGTTCTATTCATTAAGCAACTGTTCGTAGAAGTAAATTTATTCCACATGATTAATTCCAGATTCAATTTCCAGACGAACAACTACACCGCAAGCACTTGTCGCATTTCACTCGTATTT